>JARQOC010000002.1:209307417-210507417 GCA_033576535.1 Allobates femoralis | reverse complement strand
TGCTGTCTTGTCACTTTTTATCACACTTTTTACACATGATTTAATAAAAGAAAAAAACTCTTACTGCAATATACTCCATGTTTCCTCCAGTTTACTCACTGAGAGGTGCCTTATTAAGCCAGCACAGGCAAGGCAGCTGCGGCCCTTCTTTATCCTCAGGCAGTTCTCTGACTGACCTGGGTTTAACAGGAGGCGCTGTGGAGCTGCCGGGTTCAGTGGTCGCGATTTCACCACACTACGTACTCAAGTACTCATGACGTTGACTACCACACAGAGGTGCAAGCGTACTATGTGACAAAGAAACAATGGTGGATCTTGCCAACTGCGCCCATTGTGGAAATCCCATGGAGTTGCATCACCACCAGAAGGACAAGAAAATGAGAACTTTAATACTATGTAAAACACACAAGCACTCATATATGTGCAATTATAATCACAACATATAAACACATTCAATAAACTAATAATAAACTATAGTACAATATATCTACTTATATAACCTTACAAATATATATTCATAATCCCCTCACTACAACCAGTATATTAATCTTTAGGGCTAGGGGGAAAGAGAAAGTAAGGGCCAGCCAACAGGGTCTGTCTGAATGACAGTGCTCCATAATATAGGTAGGGAAAGCCTTGTGTATTGTGAAGTAGGACAACTCTGTGGACCTGGAGGCAGGCATGGAAAGGTAAGGAATTGAAGTGATAAAAAGAGGGGTGTTGTTAATGTTATCACATATACTTTATACCTTCAGCCATTTTGTCTCTAGAAGCCATTTCTGTGTTATCATGTTCTATTCTCATATGAAGCTCTGACCAATGTTCTATTTGGCAGAAATAGAGGGTCTGGATGGGAACCAAGGATAAGCTAGATTCTCAGAGAAATGCATGAAATAAGCATTTCCTCCCAATCCTTTATTCCATATCCACTGTTAGGATGTCAAGGCCAAACTGGCCGAGAGAATGTCCAAGTTAGCCAAATCTTCATAATGTTTTTGTTGTCAAACCTCATAAATTACTGTAAGCTGTCTACAATGGATAACTGTACAAAACCCCACCCTTGTGCAATGTATCTGTGGCACCCCTGCGGACTGGTGGCCACAGAATAAAACAATGGTTGGGATGGTGAACCATGTACCCCAAACCAAACACCCAACACGCTCCCAAATCCCTATAATAGGTGGGAGAGAGCTGAGTGGTGGGTGGAGCTTAGAGGAGACACTTGAGGGAAAAGGGGGAGGAGCTAGAGTTACCTTAGCAACGCAGTTACCTGACAGAAAGAATGACAGTTACCTCAGAGAGTTGTTGAGTCCTGACGCAGAGGAGGGAAAGACTACGAACAGGACTCCTGACAAAAAACAACTAAAGAGAAAACCGAAACCCGGCAGCCGGTGTCATCTGGAGGCTGACCGGGACTGAGACTGATGACCAGGTGTCCAGAGGAAGGGGTCTACAGTGGAAGACCGAAGTATGAAGCCACTAGGAGACCGGGTCGATGGACAGGGTACTGGCGCTGTAAAAGTGGTTGGCTGCTATACTCACCGGCCACAGATTAATCAGTGTGGTGAAAGGTCTTTATGCCAGGAACCAAACTGATCGTCACACCGAAAGAAAAGGCCTCACATAGGACTAGGGATCCAAGGGAAGGATACCAAAATAGTTTGCGACTGCCGGCCCATAGGTTGTGAGCGGTTTCTGAGAAGAGACCTGAAAGGACTGTGAAAGGTGGTGCATTGGTGATCCATCTCAGCTACGGTTTGGCTACCGGTACCGCTCATTGCAGGACTAAACTGTGCTAACATGAATTAAGCAGTGAGTAAAGTACCAGGTTGAACTTGAAACTTGTGTGACAGAGATTTATTAAGCATCCTTGGTTACAGACCACAGCATCTGAGAAGCATTGGAAAGGAGTTGAAAGTTGGAGAAATACAGCTGAAAGTGTAAGTTGCATCCTCACATTCACCTCACAACCAACCCACAATAGACTCTTATCACCGGCCCAGGGAATAAACCAACCCTGCCTGTGGAGGGCTCATCACCTAGCTGCATCATCTCATCATCCCCCGGAGCTGAAACAAGCATTGGCGGTCACATCTGGCCGCATACCACAGATGGCGTCACTGACAAACTTATTTCATTTTTTTCCCCTTTTACATTTTTCCCCTTTTTAATTGCGGTCCCTCCAGGACCACAGAACAGGTCCACGGCGCTACTGTGACAATTTCCACTGTGACCAGACAGCAGGGACCGATCCAGAGTAACCCACGGCCCTGAGGGCGATGCATATCAATCTATTTTTAGAAAGTTCAGAAATCTACATAAGCACTTGTTCCAAATAAATGGTGTGACTCTCTTATGGAAAGACCTGGACTCTGTGTCTTTTTATTAAGCGTCTCCAGAACAGAAAGTTCAAAAATCTATATAAGCACTTGTTACAAATAAACGGTGTGACTCTCTTATGGAAACACCTGGACTCTGTGTCTTTTTATTGAGCGTCTCCAGAACATGGTATACCAGTGCTGATCCCTTTAACATTTCAGCCCTTCCTGGGTGACCTCTTTCTCCCGTCTCTTACAGTAGCCACCACTATTATTGGACTATGAGATATCATAAACTAGAGACCTATCTCTAAATATCTACAGCCATCGCCTACCATCTCAGACCTCTCAGATGGGTTGATTTACGTTTCCCCTCATTCTGCTTTACTTGGGTAAGTTCTTGTTTTACCTCTGAACTATACCTTCTCAGAGACACCTGAGACCAGTCATTATTCTGCCTTCCAGAAACCATCTGCTTGCTTTAACATGTTTTCCTCACATGTGAAGCTGGTAATTTAATATCACCTTCACACTCAGAGAGAACAGAATACCATCTGCAGGATGAGTACATTTAGCAGACTTAACTCTACCATGAACTAATTAATCAAAACTTTTTCTGTGGCAGTTGGGACATCCTAAACAGAGTACTGTAAGTTTCTACATATAACCATAGTTTATGACTTGACGTACAGTATCTTGGAACATAGGTGAATGTTACATAGTTGGAATACATACCTCCTGTAAAAATGCAACATAGCTTTTTTATTCTGTCTACTCTATATACAGTACTCATTTTTATTCTCTTTACCTACATTTCATATAATGAACAGGGTGTTTAGGATAAGGATGATTTCTTTTTGCATTTACCCTATAGTTTGTTGCTATAAATTATAGAAAACCTGTTACCAGAAAATAGCCTATTGTGCATGTGGCACTCCACAGGGTCAAGCGTCACAGTGGGGTATTGCACCTGTAAAAGAGGTGTAATATGCCCCAGCTGCAAGTGGATCCTAGGTTGGTGGGTGGGACCCATTCCTGCACTCCCACATTAGCATAGTGGTGGGAGGTTACCCGGGAGGGAGATATATTCACCTCTAGGGGGAACAAGAGGGTCACTAATGAGAGAATGGAGAGGAGTGTGGAGCGAGGCGGAAGGTTTACCCGGACAACTCTACGCTGATCCGGAGGGAAGAAGAGAGAGGATCCTGAGGGGATCCTAAGAGAGGGTGCCTGATGTGCGGAGTCTGGGCCAAAGAGAGAAAGGGGGAATCCCAGCGTGGAGCGACCATAGTCCAGGGAATTCCCCAGTCCACCACGGGAACGCCGGATCCGAGGAAACAGCCAGAGTCCATCTCTGAAAGTCGTCAACCGGCTGCTGCGGTCTGATCACAAACTTTTCCCGCCTTTGCTGGGTGCCAAAAATGGGTTCCCGCTATCACTGCAGGAGGACCCAAGATAGCGCCGTAGCCATGTCCTAAACGCCATGTGTAGGCCCAGGGGTGTGCCTCACCCCTTAGAAGAAGGAGGGCCAAGACGGAGGCGCCAAAAATTGTGGCAGCTCCAATTGCCATCAATCAGGGGGGCGGCCCACAGAAAGTTCTCCAGGAGGGGCTGCCAATAAAGAGACAAACCAGAAGAGAAGGACAGAACGAAACTAGGATCCTTTATACCCGACAGCAAGTTGGTACCCTGTTGCGCGAGGTCGAGGAGCAGGCCAGAGCTGCACAAGGAGACCTGCAGCGGCATCCCTCTTAACACTAGAAGGGAATGCCGACTACTGGAGAGACACATTTAGACGGCTCTGCCAGGACATCAACTAAGGTTTACCACGGGTTCCACCATACCACCTGGCATCCACTTGCAGCCACCCATAGGGCTACCTGTTTGAAAACCATCTTGCTGAACTGTGGACTCGGTATTTTGCTGCTGAACGTTTACAGTAAAGTACCCGGGAGAAAGTGACTTTGACTTTGTGTGGTTATCTTCATCAATCTGTTTGCTTGCAGGAACGCTGCCCCGGAGGACCAGCTCCACCTGTAGGGAGTTTTGCCATCTTAGCCGCATTACCATCGAACTCCGGAGGACTGTGGCGGCGCTGGTGACCCATCACCAGATACTACAGGTGGCGTCACATGACAAACTCTAATCCCCTGTACATTGAAGTGTCAACCAGGCCATGGGCTCAGGCACTGACACCCGTGACATCCCCGTAAAAAAACACCCACCGAGCCTGATACCCGAGTACCACAGGGCCTGGGGCTTGATATACACTTCTCATCTAGAAGAAAAAGTCATGTGATAATCACAGGAAAGATAAGCATTAGAGATGACCGAATTGATTCGCGGAACTCCTATTCAGCGTCCAGGACAGTGGTACCTGGCTGCTAGATGGTCTCGTAAATATCTTACCTTCAATGTATCACATTGCACAGATGATATTGCACCAGGTCTGACAAATCAAATGCTGGGCCAGAGATCCGGAAGGTATGACATTTGCAGCCTCCTATCTTTCAGCCAGGTATTACTGATCTGGATGCTTGGCTGGAGTCCTGCTAATTGACCGCTCATCTCTAATTGAAATGTTATTCACATGCAAATTATTAAAAATGAATATATAATTTAATATTGAGTGTAAATGTCCCGGTTGAAATACAAAATGGGTGACAGGGAAGACAGAGACCATAAGAACAACATGCTCATTAGGGGCATCCAAGAATCGGTCGTGAATCTCAACTCTCTGCTTATTTTAGTGAGCTTCTACTAAATGTTTTGCAGACTTGCCACGGGACCTTTCAAAGTTGACAGAATACACAGAGTCCTAAGCCTCATCATATTAACCCTTCTTTACCATGCAACACACTGGCCAGAATCCACTTCTTTAACACAAAGGACACCTTTATGTCTGCAGTGAGGAGAATGGCATCTCTCCCTGTGCCCTATCACAACCTGGAGATCTACCCTGATTTATCAAACCTTCACATTAGCAAGAGAATCGCTCTGGAGGCAAAAATCTTGTGTGATAATGGCATAAAATACTGCTGGGGCTCCCAGTTCGGCTAATTTTTTCACACTCTGGGGAAACCTACGCCTGCTTTTTCCTGAACAACTTTGCAAACTGCTCCAGGACTGGGGCATGATGGAAACCACTAAATCCCCACCTAAGCGTAAAGGTGATACTAGGAGCAGTGAGAAGAAATAACTTGATCCGGAATGGCATGGGTGATTGCTTTTCCTTTCATATTTGGAGCCGTATGCCGGACGTGTAGCACCTGGTCTGTCACCAGATGTTTTTTCTTTTTGCCAGTATCTGTTCACTGGCAAATTTAGACTGGAGACTTTGAACTAAACTGTTCTTACTCCCCTCCTCTCCAGTCAGTAAGACTGTTACAGGCCTATAGGCCTTAATGAGGGTTTTTTTCACCTCTAATGTTCTTTTTTCTGTTTGTGTTATGTGTTCTCTCCCTTTCCCCCCTCTTTCCTCCCCTTTCCTACCCTCCCTGGCTAGAATTCCTTGTCTAGGTATATTTAAGATCTCACTCTCATCATGGGGTTGCTTCTTATCTCACTAAACATCAATGGCCTGAATTCCCCATGTAAGAGGTTCATGTTCTGGAGAGAAGCCCTTAAATCAGGAGGGGATATTATCTTTGTACAGGAATCTCATTTGTTAAAGACGATAATGTTGCCTACATCACTCTAAATTTCTCTTAGCTTTTTTCGGGACTGCAAGGGAAAAAGAGGCAGGTGTATGCATGCTGGTCAGGGACACGTTGAACTTTAACCTGATAGACTTGGTGGTTGATGCGGAAGGCAGGTATATAATTGTGATAGGCTCTATTAGCGGGAAGATAAATACCTTCACCACAGTCTATTCCCCTAACTCAGCCCAACTCTCCTTTATCAGGAAGTTCCTTACAACATTGAAAAGTGTTGCCAAAGGTCACCAAATTGTGTGCGGTGACTTTCCCATGCATAGGAACCTTGACTGTTTGGCCTCGACTGGGCCTAGCAGGGAACTATCTTGCCTTGTTGGAGAGTTTCGTCTCCATGACATTTGGAGATATTTGCATGCATCTGAACGAGATTATACCTTTTTGTCTGCTAGACACAGGTCATATAGCAGGATTGATTATTTTCTGGTAGACAGTGAATCCCTAGATGTATGCAAAGAGGCTTCTGTGGGGGGTTATTACTTGGTCAGACCATGCCCGGTGAGCTTAATAATTGCTAAACAATTTGAAATTCCTGGTAGCCCTAGGTGGAGACTGAACAGTCAACACTCGGCCCACTCTATTTCTCAAAACTTAGAAGAATATTTTTCAACCAAACATAACGGGGAAACCTTGGTAGATTCCCTATGGTCAGCTCACAAGGCATTCATTAGAGGGGTTTACATCAAACTCTCTTCCTCCAGAAAAAAGCACAGCTGCCCACACAAAAACAACTTTTGGACAATAATAAGGAGCTGGAAATTCTAAACAAATCCTCCCCTACGATTTCCCTTCAACTGTACAAGCATAGACTTCGCTCGACCCTCTTAGTGGAAGTTGAAAATAACTTACGGAAACTCAAGGTATGCAACTATGCCATGGGCGACAGGGCACGAAAATTCTGCTTAAGCTAATTAAAAAAATAGAACAAAAAAACAAAATAGACTACATTGTAGAACCGGCAAAGCCCCCATCCGGCACCCAGTTAAAATATATAAATCCTTTGCAGACTTCTACTCTAATCTTTATAATCTTAATGATGACCCGCTTACTCCCCAACCTTCTCTTCCTCTCATTTATGCGTATTTTGGAAATTTAAATCTACCAAAATTGTCGAATGATCAACTGGGAACTCTCAGCTCTCCCTTTACTCCTCAGAAATATAGAAAGTAATTAAATCCTTTATAGTTCTGTCTGCTCCAGGACCAGATGATTTTCCAAACAAGTATTATCAACAGTTTGCTAATATCCTGTCTCCATGTTTGTTATTCACTTTCAATCACTGGCAGAATTTGGGTTCTTTATCCTCGGCAAATTTAGAAGTGACACAAGTCACCCTGCCAAAACCAGGCAAGCCGCCCATGAGTCCAGACAACTTTGACCCATCTCGTTACTTAACTGTGATATTAAAATTTACACAACATTTTTGGCAACCAGGCTTCACTCCGTCTTACCTTCCCTGATCTCAGCAGAGCAGGTGGGGTTTATATCTGGGAGACAGGCAAAAGATGGAACCATGAGGATGATAAATTTAATTAACATCACAGAATTTACAAAACTACCCTGTGCCTTTTTATCCCTGGATGCTGAAAATGCCTTTGACATGATTAGTTGGGCATATCTCTCTGCAGTCCTCCTCAAAATTGGGTTTCAGGGACCTTTTCTCTCAGCTATCCTCTCACTATACTCCAACACTAATGCCTCAGTCTTAGCCTCGGAATTTTGGTCAAAAAACTTTCCAATCACTAACGGGACTCGCCAAGGCTGTCCTTTATCTCCCTTGATCTTCGTGTTAGTGATGAAATCCGTGGCGGAGTCAAGCCGTTCAGGCCCTGACATAAAAGGTATCAGAGTGGGCAGGGAGGGGATTACGTTCTCTCCCATTCATTCTCTGGTGAGGAATAACATTTCACTATTACCCTCTGTAATTCATAAGGAGATAACGCATCTTTCACAGTTCTCTCTCTCTTGGATTGACAAAATTCAAACCATAAAAATGGCTATTTTTCCCATATTTTGTTGCCTTCCGGTAAAGATCCAGTCTGCATCAATTTTGAGGTTGCAATCTGCTATCCTTAGATTCATTTGGGGGGAAAAACCCAGGATCTCAGTTGGGGTCCTTTATCGCCCCTTAAATAGAGGTGGTTTGGGAGTTCCTAACATCCAGGCTTATCACAAGGCTGTCATAGCTGTCATAGCTGAAGCGCTGAGAGAATGGTGGCAGTCTGACTTTTCTCAGAGGTGGATTGCAGCTGGAATCTTTTCATACTCTCGGGTCATCTACTAGATTAACACTCAAAGCTAATTATCTGAGCGAACTACACTCCCCCATGCCTTCTTATTGGTAAAGCCTTGTTATACAATTGGAAAATTTTAACTAAATCACATCCTATAATTCCCCTATCGGACCTATCTATCAGATCACTAGAATTTCATATACCTTACTTAAACTTGGGGGATTGGGAAAAAAGGGCCTTGTTTCAGTGTAAGATCTGTTCCATGTTGGGTCTCTACACTCCTTTGACAATCTAGTAACTAAATTCTCACTGAACAGTAATGATTTTTATAAAAATAATTCAAGTACGCCATCTATTAAATTCCCTCCCCCTCCCTAAACCTCTCCCTCTCCCCCTCCATCTCTCAAATATATCAGTTCGACAATGCCCCAACTAAAGGGATCTCCACTTTCTACAAAATCTTCAACAACTCTAAAACTCTAGATAAAGCCCCTTTCATGTGTAAATGGAAACATTAACTAAAGGCTAAACAAAGAGTTCTCGCTGCCACAATTGCACTTAGCTTCTACACAAGCTTTAAAATTATCTTCTTGCATCAACCACATGGAGCAACTTTAAAGGTCCTGTCACACGCGTCAATGTCGTCAGCGATCTGATCGCTGACGACATTGACGGCTGATCGCTGGTGAGCTGTCACACAGACAGACTCACCAGCGATCAATTGACCAGAGACATCATGGAAACGATTTAAATATCGTTTCCACGATGTCCTGCTCCCGCTGCCAGGCTGCTGGAAGCGGGAGCAGGCTGGTCTCCAAGGTACACTGCGGGTAACTAGGCAGCGCGCGCTGCCTAGATACCCGACGTGTACCTTAGTTACCAGCCTCCTCCGCTCACCGGGTGAGCGGAGGAGGCTGGTAACTAAGGTACATGTCGGGTATCTAGGCAGCGCGCGCTGCCTAGTTACCCGCAGTATACCTTGGAGACCAGCTCCCAGCGCTTGTGAGAGGCGCTGGGAGCTGGAATATCGCTAGTCCCGGTGTCACACACGCAGCGATGCTGCGTGTCCACCGGGCGACAATCGCCAGGTTTTAGGACTGATTCTAAAACCTGGCGATCATCAACCAGCGATTTATCGCTGGTTGATTCACTATGTCACACGCGTCAATATCGCTGCAACGTCACGTGCAGCCGATATCGTGCAGGCGATATTGACGCGTGTGACAGGCCCTTAAGGGAACCTGTTACCTCCTATGGGCATTTTAAACTGTGCCCACCAGCTTACACATTATGTAAATGGGGTTCTAGTAACTTTTAATTTTTTCCAGCGGTGGCCTCCTATTGAGTAACGGAGGCTGCTATATGGTCATGGTGTCTAAACCCTTCACCGCCCTACTGGCTTCTACACCCGCACAGCATGTTTTAAACTTACCGCCCCTCCTTTGGCCGGCGCTTGAGTGGCAAGAGCAAAGACGCCGACACAGTGGATTAGGTGTCCGTGCTCTATAGAACATAGTGCTGATGTTTCGCGAGACTTCACTAATCTCGCGAGACCTCACCACTGACAGCGGCACCCCCTCCACTGCACAGCCGTGGGGTCCCATGCATAGTGCCGAGGTCTCACGAGGTTAGTGAAGTCTCACGAGACATCTGCACTATGTTCTATGGAGCGCGGACACCCGCTCCACTGTGCCGGCGCGAGTGCTCTTGCCACTCAAGCGCCGGCCAGAGGAGGGGTGGGAAGTTTAAAACATGATAAGCGGGTTTAGCAACTAGAGGGGTGGTGAGAAGTTTAGCCACCATGACTATATAGAAGCCTACGTGACTCAATAGGACATATTAAAAGTTCATATTTCAGGTATGAGGGGCCAGTCTGGGCACATAGAGGGGTTACTAGAACTCCATTTACATAATGTGTAAACTGGTGGGCACAGTTTAAAATGCCCAAAGGGGGTGACAAGTTTCCTTTAAAAAATTACATATGGCCTGGTACTTAACCCCCGACCGGGTGGCTCATGCCTTCCCAGATGCCTCAAACTTATGCTGGCGGGCATGCGCTTCTCATGGCTCCCTATTATATATATTAATATATGGTGGTTATGACCAAAAATATTCATTTTCTAGACTGAGGTTTTTAACCTCTTATCTTCCCTTTGTGGTCTTCACTTCACTCCTTTTCTCTCTTTGGCTCTCCTGAACATGGACCTCAACTATTTCCCAAAGAATCTAGAAGATTCATTTTTCACACCCCTTCAGCTGCATGTTTCTACATTGCGGCAAAATGGAAACTCCCTAATCTACCGCTTCTCACAGATCTGATTCACCGGATTAATACATAATTCCACTAAAAATACTTTTTGCCAGATATAGTTTGGTTATTTGGTTTTTATGTTCTATATACTAATTAAGGTTCATAGACACTGGGTCCGCCTATTCTATGCTTCTAGTCTCAAGGTCTCCTTTTTCCCTTTGTATGCATGCCACATCTTGTATTGTTGTATAGTACCTTTTTTCAATAAACATTTATTGGATAAAAAAAAAGGTTATTAATGGTTTTCTGACCATTGTTCTGCCACATTGAACGACCTTGGGTTCACAAATCATCAAAATCCTTTGCTGGCCATTCCCTTTGCAATTGTCAACCAAAGACATCCCATATGTATATATGGGAGAAAAGTCCAGAGACACTGCAGGCCATGGTAGGCTATTTAAGCCAGGCAGAATGCTCACAATAGCTCAAGCAACATGCAGCCTAGCAGTGTTGTGTTGTTAAGTGGCTCCAGGGAAACGTTGGAGAAATGGTCAAACCTTTCCTTCCAAGACCAAATCAAAGTATTGCCGAGCTATTCGATTATCTGAAATGAAGATTAGAGGTGTCCAGCTACAATATATTTTGCCATCATATACCATAATCCTTGGTTAAGAACAATTGTATTGATCCCTTGTGAAAGTTTTCCACTGATCTTATACCACTCCTCTCAAAGGCTATCGTGGTGCAGAACCAGACTTGCAATGCAGGATAGGATGAAGGTCTAGCATACTAAGTGGTGAGTCCAGTTTTTGTCTTGCATGCAATGATAGCTGGAGATTGGACTGGAGACCACGTTGACAATACCATAAAGAGGGCTTCATGACGGAATGTCACACTGGTTCAACTCCGGGGATTATATTGGGGGTTGGCATAATATGTGGTAGCTAGATCCCTCTAGTTTTCATTCCTGGTAATCTAACAGTTCAGTATTACAATGATATGGTCATGGGACTGGGATTAATAGGTCATTTTCTAATGAGAGATTGCCATTAAATATTAAAACTAGATTTAATTAAAATTTTTTTGTTCTGGAAAGGTAAAAACTGTTTATACTATGTTAGCCAGTAGATAGAAAAATATTACAATCTGAGAGTCTACGGTGGTTGATACCTTTTAATGGCTAACTGAAAAGAAAGTAAGAAAAAGCAAAGCAAGCTTTCGAGACTCTATGGCCTCTTCATCAGGCTGTAATAATAACACAAATTATGAAGACACACACATATATACGTATGCAGTAGGGATGGGCGAATCTACTCGCTAGGACTCGTTACTCGGCGAGTAGTAAGGGACTCGCAGGACTCGGTACTCTGCGAGTTTCCCAGCGTTTACTCGCACGAGTCCAATGCAAATCAATGGCAAACGCTGACAAAACTAGGATTGTCATTGTCTTGCATTAGACTCGGCTACTGTGCCAGTGATAGCAGGGAAACTCGCAGAGTAACTGCTGTTACTTTGCGAGCCGAGTCCAGCTGTCTGCTCTGTGTGCAGGCTGCCGCAGCTCCAGGGTCCTAGAGCCCGCCTGCTCACAGAGATGATGTAGCAGAGCTGAGATTGTTCTCAGTCTGCTCAAAAAAAAAGCCATTAGGGACTCCATCTTTAATTAAAAAAATCCTCTTCCGTCCGACATAGTCCAAAACACGATGTCCTCTCTGCTACATCCCCTGTGCATAGATATAGATGTCTATGCACAGGGAATGAGCAGACTGAGAACAATCTCAGCTCTGCTACATCAGGCAGCAGGCGGGCTCTAGGACCCTGGAGCTGCGGCAGCCTGCACACAGAGCAGACAGCCGGACTCTTATCTGTGCGAGTTTCCCAGCGATTACTTGCACAGTAAACGACTCCAATGCAAATCAATGGCAAAACTAGGATTGCTTCAGGCTGAAGCTTCCGAGACACATCTGTGATTTGTAAATCGCACACTATTCGCTATTACTCGCTTCCCCATTCATTAACATTGGACTCGGTAGACTCGCAACGAGTAGCGAGTCCCGGGCTCGGACTCGCTAGAGTCAAGCGATTCCGAGTAATTTAGGATTCGCCCATCACTAGTATGCAGGGTAGGATGATGCAGTAAATACGACCGGTGACGTAAAGCAGAAAATAGTAGTCAGTCTTGGGAGGTGGAGAGGAGCTGGGGAGGAAAAATATAAATTCTGAGATAAGAGAAACAGATTGTATTATTGTTCTTTGATTAGAGGTCTGTGGAGACCTGAAAATTCCTCAGTGAGTGTAGAAAGCTATAAATCCATGCGAGACACCTCACGTAAGAAGTGTCAAAAGTTCATTGTCCTCTAACTGGGGTCTATTCGAAGATGTGATATCCCCAAATGCCCTTTCAATTGATATAAAAATGCAAGAATCAGGGCCGGACTGGGACCAAAAAGCAGCCCTGGAAAACAAGCCCCACCAGACCACATACTATATCACCCATCAGCCCCGATCAGTGAATTTTGCTTTTACGTTGTCATGGCCTCATCACTTTTTTACAGGAGTTATTAGAAGAGCCACATGTGAATGGTACAGCAGAGGGAAATCAACCGCAGCTCCATTTACATGGTGATCTACAAAGCCACGTTTCTCAGGATTGTGGGGTCCCAGTGGTCAGATCCAGAGTGAAGGGAAAGTCATCACATATACAGAAGAGAAGTGATGACTCCATATTGGGGATAATTAATTCAAACAATTAAATGCTGAAAATCAAAGTCCAATACTGCCTCTGACAACAGGACAGAGAAGAAGTGGTACTGTGCATGTATATATACAGAATAATACACATACTGAAGATTACACCCAGTATACAGGACAGGAGAAGTGGTACTGTGCATGTATATATACAGAATAATACACATACTGAAGATTACACCAAGAATACAGGACAGGAGAAGTGGTACTGTGCAGTGTATATATGCAAAATAATAGATAATGAGAATTACACCCAGTATACAGGAAAGGAGAAGTGGTACTGTGCAGTGTATATATATATATATATACAGAAAAATACAGATACTGAGGATTACACCCAGTATACTGGACAGGAGAAGTGGTGCTGTGCAATGTATATATGCAAAATAATAGATACCGAGGATCACACCCTGTATACAGGACAGTAGAAGTGGTAATATGCAGTGTATATATACAGAATACTACAGATACTGAGGATTACACCCAGTATACAGGACAGGAGAAGTGGTACTGTGCAGTGTATTTATACAGAATAATACAGATACTGAGGATTACACCCAGAAAAACAAGATGCCAGCACAGCCGGAAATTGCAAAAAAATATATACCCGTATATACTCGTGTATAAGCCGGCCCGTGTATAAGCCGACCCCCCTACTTTTGCCCCCAAAAGCTGGGGAAAGCTATTGACTCGCATATAAGCCTAGGGTATGAAATGCAGCAGACCCCCCATCCTATTATACAGCCCCCCGTCACTGGTATATAGCGCCCCTCTGCAATGGTATACAGGCCCCTCAGCAGTGGTATACAGGCCCCTCAGCAGTGGTATACAGGCCCCTCAGCAGCGGTATACAGGCCCCTCAGCAGCGGTATACAGGCCCCTCAGCAGCGGTATACAGGCCCCCTCTGCAGCGGTATACAGGCCCCTCTGCAGCGGTATACAGGCCCCATCTGCAGCGGTATACAGGCCCCCTCTGCAGCGGTATACAGGCCCCCTCTGCAGCGGTATACAGGCCCCCTCTGCAGTGGTATACAGGCCCCCACTGCAGTGGTATACAGGCCCCCTCTGCAGTGGTATACAGGCCCCCTCTGCAGTGGTATACAGGCCCCTTCTGCAGTGGTATACAGGTGCCCTCTGCAGTAGTATACAGGCCCCCTCTGCAGTGGTATACAGGCCCCCTCTGCAGTGGTATACAGACCCCCTCTGCAGTGGTATACAGGCCCCTGTGCAGTGGTATACAGGCCCCTGTGCAGTGGTATACAGGCCCCCTCTGCAGTAGTATACAGGCCCCCAGTGGTGGTATACTGGCCCCCAGTGGTGGTATACTGGCCCCCAGCAGTAATACACAGCCCCCCCTCCTTATTATGTGTCCCCCAGGCTGCGGCACCTGTCAAAATAACAAAAATTTTATACATCACCTTTCCGGCGCAGCTCCTCTGGTCCAGGCTTCTTCCTGCTTGTGCTGGCTTCTAGTGCTGTGACCGGGCACAGGAGATGACGTCATCGGCTGTGCCCGGTCACATGACATCAGCACAAGCAGGAAGAAGCCGGGAGCGGAGGAGCTGCGCCGGAAAGGTGATGTATAAAATGTTTGTTATTTTGACTGGTGCAGCAGCCTGGAGGACACATAATAAGGAGGGGGGCTGTGTATTACTGCTGGGGGCCAGTGTAGTGCAATATGAACCGCTCCCCCCGCCGCTGATGGACGGGGGGATGCCGTGCATATTCATTACACTAATGAGGCGGCCCAACGTGACGCCGCGTCACGCGGCCCCTCACTGCCCTTTCCTCCTCCAGCCCCCGGTCACAGCCCCCCTCCAAGCAAATACCCAGTGACTCGCGTATAAGCCTAGGGGAAGACTTTTCAGCCCAATTTTTGGGCTGAAAAACTTGGCTTATACGCGTGTATATACGGTATGTGAATCTACACCTGTTAATGCCAAACTGCACAAAAATAGAGACATTTCGAAAGAGATTACCAAAATAATCTCTTGAGCCACTCTTCCACGCCAAGGAAAGTCTCAGATAGAGTGGTCCTAACTCTACGTATTTTTATAATTCTGATGTGTCCTGTAGACAGCATAATACAGTGTAAAGAGGACCATTTAAAGCAAACACTCACCCATACATGTCAGACATTGCTTCCCATGCTGCCAGGAGGTCTGCGTGGCTAACCACCACTCGCCGTGCACGCTAGAAATTGTTTGTTGCCATCTGCATTTGACTCCATTATTTTTGGTAGCTGTTCACATGCAGCTGCCTCCTCCAGCCTTCAGGTTTTTTTCACATCAGCTTCATTCACCCAGACTTGAAATGCTTTACCCATAAGGTCGGGATTGGCTGGTGGGGATTAAACTGTGAAATAGCCCAGACACCTGTGGTGCAGGCTGCTGGTGTCTGAGCCTCAGTTGCTCTTCATCCACCAAACCTCCTAGCCAGGTGCAAGGGGTGCAGCACTTCAATCACCAGAGCCACATCACAGTTTGGAGGCTTGTACAGATTATAATGCAGCCGCTGGTGATTTCAATATGCAAAGTTTCCAGTGTACCTGGCGAGCCTGAATGGTCCATAAAGGACAAACTCCTCCTTGCTCCATGGCCCAGTCAGGCATGAATCCATGTGAGACATTTAATCCTGTTTCGAATGTGTCAAAAGTCGTTATCAATTTTTATTCCCAAATTCTTCTCTCTTTCTGAGATTTGAAGTTCTTTTTTAGAATGAGCAGCCTCATGTCTGTTACCCTGTGGTCAGAGCTGCAAAAATGCTTTGCTACAGATAGATCCATATGCCTTTCTTTTATTGTGTGGTGATGAGAAGTCATTCTTGTTCTGAAATTTTGTCCTGTCTCTCCTACGTACATGCCACCTGTTGGACATTTGGTACATATAATTAAATACACCATATTGCTTGTGGTAAAACTGAAGTTACCTGGGATCTTATAGTCCTGATCTGTCCCATGAGTCTTTATTTTGTCCATTGTCATTATAAATGGACAGGTTTTGCACCTGTTCTGGTTGCAGGGAAAGGTTCCTGTAGCTGCTGGAAAGGACAGGGAGCTTCTGACAATGATGTTTTTTAGATTCGGAGGTTGTCTAAAACATAAGAGTGGGGGATCTGGAAATATTGATTTTAGCCAGGCATCTTTTTGTAGGATTGGTTGCAGTTTCCGTGCAGCTCCTCTTAGCATCTCCAGATTGTAGGATTGTAGGTAACTACAAGAGGAACCCGGCTTATGTATATACCGTGTTTCCCCGAAAGTAAGACCCTGTCTTACATTTTTTTGGGGGCCAAAAGTGGCCCCCTGTCTTACTTTCGGGGGGGTCTTATATTGGCAGCCCCAGCCTACTCACATACACACACACACACACACCGTATATAGTCATGTATAAGCCGAGGGTGGGAAATACAGCAGACCGCCACCCCGGTATACAGCCCCCAGCACAAGTATACAGCCCCCAGCAGTGTGGTACACAGCCCAGCAGTGTGGTACACAGCCCAGCAGTGTGGTATACAGCTCAGCAGTGTGGTATACAGCCCAGCAGTGTGGTATACAGCCCAGCAGTGTGGTATACAGCTCAGCAGTGTGGTATACAGCCCCCCTCCTGCTGGCACACTGCCCCCCCAGCTCTGAGGCCCCCCTGCTGCTGGCACACTGCCCCCCTGCTGCTGGCACACTGCCCCCCTGCTGCTGGCACACTGCCCCCCTGCTGCTGGCACACTGCCCCTCTGCTGCTGGCACACTGCCCCCCCAGCTCTGAGGCCCCCCTGCTGCTGCTTACATCTTACCCTCCAGTGTCTTCTTGCAGCAGCCAGCGCGTCCTCCGGTCCCGTCTTCAGCTGTTTCCCGGATCATGTGACCCGTCACAGCGCATGACGTCATCGCTAGTGCGACCGGCCGGTCACATGATCCGGGAAACAGCTGAATACGGGACCGGAGGACCGACGCGCTGGCTGCTGCAAGAAGACGCATGTAAGCTGCAGCAGGGGGCCTCAGAGCTGGGGGGCAGTGTGCCAGCAGGAGGGGGGCCTTACATTAGCCCCCCCGGTTGTAAGGCCCTATATTCGGGGGAGGCCTTACATTAGCAGGCCCCCCCTTTACCCCTAGGCGGCCTTACAATCGGGGGGGGCTTACTTTCGGGGAAACACGGTATGTGTGTGTCTTCAGAATTTGTGTCATTATCAGCCTGACTTAGTATGTCGAAAGCTTGCTTTACTTACCATCTTTTCAGTTAACCATTAAAAGGTATCAACCACTGAGGACTCTCAGATTCTAATATTTTTTTTTTCTGGGCATACCTGGCTGATCTGTATGTAAACCGTTCAGCTCGTACATAGACTCATTTTCATCTCTGTACATCAGCATCATTACTTTCCTTGATGTTATAATTTACAATGTATAGGAAGAGAGGGAGAGGAGGATGTTTGGGCTCATGGACATGTGGAGATGTAAACAGAATTTTTAATACAAAGAAATTAAAAATTATATTTTCTAACATCATTGCCAAAGCAAACAAACAACTTTGGCTGTTCTTTGGAATACAAGAAAATATTTTATGAGTAAGACAATGGATTTAGCATTGGACAATATTGAGCAGGACATTAATGAGGTACACCATAAACATTTTACATCCTACGTTTGTTTTTTGTTTGTTTTTTATAAAGCATATTGGTTTAGTTTTTAGAACTGCTCAATGTTTTGTGCATTTTTAGCACTTATACAATAAAACAGGTCTGAAATCTGTATGTTATTTGGAGCCATTTAACAGAGAATCCAGACAAAATTGTAAATGTCTCTAGAAGCATTACTCTGTAATATCTCTTTGATGCAGAAATATCAGGCTATGTGCACACAACATCCTTTAAACTTAGAGCTATGAGACAAGTTTTTCACACTGAAGATGCTTCAGGAAACTTTGGTTTTGTTTTTCCTGAAGCGTTTGTTGTATTGTTTTTTACTTGTCAGCTGTTTCCTGGGCATTCTCCCATTGATTTTGCCTGCTGGCAGATTTTTGGAAGGTCTTTCCATAATTTTTAGAATGTTTATTTTACTATAGGGTTTCTAGACATATTTTTCATTGCATAAATAGTGAATAGAAACGTAGTGATTTTTTTAAAGCAAAATCAATAGCAAATATGCTCCAAAAGACGTCTGGGCATTGCCTTTTGATCTTTGCCATTTACCTTTTATTGTAAAGTACAGAGCGTCTTCCAAGTTGGGATTGCCAAAACAATGAACATGCCACTTGTTTTAGAAATCCAACATAAGAAGAAAAGAGGGGGCACTCACCAACATTAGTAGTGATCCTTTATTAAAGATACAAAACTATCAAGCTCACTGGAACTGAGCACCAGGCATCAGGGGAGGACTCGCAGCTGCCTGTGCCCCCGATCACCTGCCGCTGCCTGTGCCCACTGATGACCTGTTCCCAGGATCACCTACTGCCACCTGTGCCCTTGATCACCTGCCACTGCATGTGCCCTCTGATGATCTGCTCCCCCTGTGCCCAGGATCACTCGCCACCTGCCCCTGTCACCACTCCTGCCCTCGTCACCATACTCTGCCTCGTCACTTCTCTCTCCCCAACAACTCTCTCTGCCCCATCACCTCTCCCTGGCCCATCACCTCTCCCTGGCTTGTCACCTCTCTCTGCCCCTCACATCTCCCTGCTCCTGTCACCTTTCCTGCCCTCATAAACTCTCCTGCCCGTCACCTCTCCTGCCCCTGTCACCTCTCTCTGCATCTGTCACCTCTCTCTGCATCTGTCACCTCTCTCTGCACCTGTCACTTCCCCGTCACCTCTCTCTGCCTTGTCACCTCTCTCTGTCCCATTACTTCTCTCTGCCCCTGTCACCTCTCTGCCCCTGTCACCTTTCTCTGCCCCTGTCACCTCTCCCTGCCTGTTACCTCTCTTTCTGCCCCTGTCACTGCCCTGTCACCTCTCTCTGCCTCTGTCATTTCTCTCTGCCCCTGTCACCCCTTCCTGCCCCTGTCACCCCTTACTGCCCCTGTCAGTCACCTCTCCCTGCCCCTGTCAGTCATCTCTCCCTGTCATCTCTCCTTATACTGAGACCCACTGTCCCGCTGCTGCTAAATCACATCTGTCCCCCCTCACACAGCTGCTGCCCGATCTCATCTTTCCCCCTCGCCACTGCTGCTTGATAATCTCTGTCCCCCCTCACCCTGCTGCTGCGTGATCACCTCTGTCCCCCTCTCCCTGCTGCCTGATCACCTCTGTCCCCCTTGCCCCACTGTAGCCAGATCACCTCTGTCCTCCCTCACCCCACTGCTGCCCAATCACCTTTGTCCCTTCTCACCCAGATGACGCGGGAAAGCTCACTTGAGTTCAGCACTGTAGCTGAACTCAAGTGATCCAGGCTGTGATGTCACAGCAGGAAGCGGAAATCAGTCAGTTTCCAGTCCCACTCTGACAGGGATCTCTGGGACTTGGGGTCTGCAGCACTGAGAGCTATACTATATGGCAATCAAATTATTGCCATGCAATGCAGCTGCAATCAGTGTGACCCCAGAGACTGCAGAAAGAGGACCTTTGATCACTTGCTGTAGTCTCTGGATGTAGCAAAGGCAATTGAGTGTTGTGAGACTATTGTTTTGGAGTACCGTTGGAGGGTATGTGGGGGTAATAAAGATGGAGTCAAGATATGTGTTTGTGTTTTTTGTACTAATAAAATCTTTTTTTCTGTGTGTTGAGTCTTACTATTTACTAGAGATTCCTAATGGCCTGGTCTAACATTGGCTCTACATTATTAATCTCAGGCTTATTGCCAGCTGCCAATACAAAGCTGGCATTAACCCCTTTATTAACCAGTTCGCTACCAGTACCAGGGCAATTAGAAGAGTCAGGGTACAGCGCCAGAAAATGGCGCTTCGATGAATGCGCCGTTTTCTGGGGCAGCTACGGGCTGCAATTCACATCATGGGGGGCCAGAACGCTTGGGCTTCTCCACGCTGAGGATTCTAGCCCCCAGCTGCCTTGTTGTACCTGGCTGGTAACCAAATATATGAGAAAGCCCCACACTGTTTGTTTTTTTTGCCAGCTATGCACAACTAGGCAGATAGGGGTGGGTGGTAGCCCATACCTGCCTAGCTGTGCCTGGCTGGCAACCAAAAATATGGAGAAGCCCCATGTAATTTTTTAAAATTATTTCTAGAAATAAAGAAAAAATGGGATACACTATATTTTTGCTTATCAGCTAGGTAAAATTAGGCAGCTGGGGGTGCTTGAACCTGCCTCTTTTACCTGTGCAGGTGACCAAAAATACTGTGGAACCCCACATCTTCAGTGCAAAATCCCCGCTAAATACACAACAAATGTTCACTGTGTGAACAGTGTTGCACATTTGCTGAGTATTTTGGAGCTGACATTGAATTCTATGGGTGAAAATTGCAGCAAAATACACTTAAAGAATTGACATGCTGCAGATTTTTCCGCAGGAAAATGTGTACCATTTCCACCACATGAAAATCCGCAGTATGGGTACAACACCTCTAGTTTCCCATACACTTTGCAGAGAAGGTTCTGTACTGTGGAATTGGCATAAATACACCAAAAAAACTGAGAAAATAGCGGCAAAAAACACAGAAAATCCGCAGCGTCGGCACATAGCCTAAAATTCACATACCAGGTCCCCGATCAAAAACGTCACTCCTTCCCTTCAAAGCCTTGCCCTCTGCCCAAAAATTGTTTTCCCACCACATATAGAGTATCAGCATACTCAGCAGAAATTGCCCAACATACAAGTATTTTGGAGTCCATGTCTGTGCAAAAACAAAATGTTCTTTTAGTCCCCATATTTTCGTTTTCACAGCTCAACGCTATAAAAATCTGTGAAACACCTGAGGGTTCAAAGTCCTCACCATGCTTCTAGATAAATTCCTTGAGGGGTCTAATTTCCAAAATGGGGTCACTTGTGGGGGTTTGTCCGCTGTTTCGGCACACAGGGGTGGTCAACTTTGTGTCCACTATCGATTGCAGCTAATTTTCCACTTGAAACGTCAAATGTCACTGCATCCCTTTTGAGCCCTCAAGTGCACCTAAACAGTTGTTTTCTGCGGTTATTGTGAAAATACAATATTTGAGGCTAATGTAATATTTTTGTTAGAAAAATTAAAATACTGTTTTTTTTCCTTCCACATTGCTTTAGTTCCTGTGAAGCACCTGAAGGGTTAATCATCTTCTTGAATGTGGTTTTGAGTAGCTTGAGGGGTGCCATTTTTAGAATGGTGTCACTTTTGGGTGTTTCTGTCACATAGGAGCCTCAAAGTCACTTCAAATGTGATGTGGTCCAAAAAAAATTGGCGTTGTAAATTTTGTTAGAAAAATGAGAAATTGCTGATGAACTTTGAACCCTTATAATTTCCTAAGAAAGAAAAACTTGTTTCCAAAATTGTGCTGATGTAAAGTAGACATGTGGGAAATGTTATTTATTAACTATTTTGTGTGACATTACTTTCTGGTTTAGCAATATTCAAATTAACATTTTGACAATTGCAAAATGTTTAAAAATTTTGCCAAACTTTCATTTTTTTTAACAAATAAACAAAAAAATTTTCATCCTAAATTTACCACTAACATGAGGCCCAATATGAAAAAAACTATCTCAGAATCACCAGTATCCGTTGAAGCGTTCCAGAGTTATTACCTCATAAAGGGTCACTGGTCAGAATTGCATCAAATAGGGTAAAAAAAGGCTCAGGGGTGAAGGGGTTAAGCAGCATTTAAAATTATGCAGATTCAGTTGGTTCCTTTTTGGACAATTTGTTGTCACTTGTTTTATCTTCTTGGTGTTTTTAGAACACTGAAATGGTCGGTAGACATTCAAAAACCAGAACATATGCACAGTAAATGGTTTTAACATGAAAAAGCAATATTAATCATTTTTCGGAATCAGCGTGAAAAAGACACTGTGTGCACATATGCATAGAATTCCTAAAGCTTCTAGCTATGGAACCAGTGGTATAACTTGAACCTCATGGGCCCCAATGCAAAGGCTCCAATGGGGCCACCATTTATTGCAAATCTTTAATAGCATTAGTCTTTTTCTATAGGCCAAAGGGACTTTTGGGGCCCCCTAGGCTCCAGGGCCAAGGTGCGATTGCAACCCATGCACCTGTTGTAGTTATGCCCCTGTATGGAACCATAGGGACCCTGTGTGCAACTGAACTATACAAAAGGAAACATCACCATCACGATTTTCAGAATCATAAGTGGAAAATTGCTGCTCACTGTCAAATGAACACAGATCATAAAAAATGTCTTTGTTGCTATGCGAAAATCCAGAATTGTTTTTCTTATTTTGAATCTCATCTTCATATCTCATACCATTCATGCAGATAGTATCCGAGGCCATACTATTGATGGCACGCAGGGCACATTCCTGCCGTTTCAAAATTAGCCTTGGGGAACGGAAAATAACTTGAAAAAATCATGAGATTTGTCTTTGAATATATTTCTAATCAACATTCGTTTCTTTTCATCACAGTCAATATTCTTGACAATCTTCAGACAAGATTTACATTTTAATGAGAACTTTACTACAAATGCCCAATAAGTAAAAATCACCAGTGTGTTATTATTGCAATTTATTTGGAAATCAGCTCAGTGTAGAACTAAAAATTATTTCACTGTAACTAGTGAATACGGCTGAGTTACAAGACATATTCCCTAGACAAGAATGGCGCTGTCTCTGGAAAAAAATACTTTATTTTTAATGTTAAAAATTCTTATAATAATTGCCAGAATATTAGATAATACATAAGAAGCTCTTTAGAAAGTTTTTTTTTTCATGTAAAAGGTAACTATATAAACAAGTAGGCAATACAAAGCTTATTCAAGAAGTTCATATTACCCACGTCTGGCTAACTTAGAAATCTCAAATTTTGGAGAAATATAGATACTGAACAAAATATATATGCAACACTTTAGTTTTTGTGCCTATATTTTCATGAGCTGAACTCAAAGATCAAAGACTCAAAATTCTGCTGTTTTACAATATTGGAGGGGAGGGTCAGAAAACCAGTCAGTATCTGGTATGACCATGATTTGCTGCATGCAGTGCAACACATCTCCTTCAACCCTATTTGATCAGGTATGGTCTGTGGAATGTTGGTCCACTCCTCTTCAATGGCTGTGCAAACTTGCTGGATATTGGTAGGAACTGGAACTGTCATGCCACGGACTAGGGAGTGTCCGGATACAGTGCGTGACAGTGGCGCAGAGATAAATGGTGTATGGCGCACTAAACACAACAGAGGAAACACCGGGTGGACAAATACACCGGAGGGCCCTGCTCATAGGGTACAGGGGAAGGATACTCCTGTACTCACCTGTGGCTGTGCTTTGATCAGACTTCCATCACTATATGGGTATATACAGGATCCACATCAGATCTTCTTTTTCTGCCTTCAATGGCTCTGTATTTTCATTGTGCAGATTGTACATTCTGGTGCAAGGCCCTGTTGGCAGAAGGGTAAAGCAACAGTTACAAAAATGGAATCTAAAGGAAGACTGGTCTATGTATGCACCACGATATAATATACAGGTCTGTGCCAACCACCAATATAATCAAGATATACACAGAAAAAAGAGCTTTTTTTGGGGGGATATTAAAGGCACCAAAGACCTGAGCAATCAATTATAAAGCATACAAACGCCAAAAAGGAGCCGTTACACAAGGTTATATATAGAAAATATCAAACAGCTTTTATTGAACACTAAAGTATAAAGACACACACTTTTTAAAACACAAGTAAAAGTAGTACACAGACTACATATGAGGTGTGTGGGTAACAACAATGCTGCAAACACTGGTCACGGAAAAATAGTAAAGTGCTACAGCCGCATCTATATTGCACACAGTATATACAGAGCCATGTATAGGACATGTATATGTCCACCAAACAATATAAATAACTGGATATAGCTAAAATATCTACATCATTCACATGAGGCCCAAAGGTTCACAAGTACCAGTGCATAAATAAATGTGGCAATATATATTTAGTAATGAGACCTGATAGACGTATTATCCTCAGTTTTAGTTCAAGGAGTCCATAGAACTAAGAGATCTGGAGGTCACCATTAGCTAAGCCGGACCATGTGCAGCAAAGTCAGATGATGGAATGAGCCCCACGCGTTACGCCCACTGGCTTCCTCAGGGGTACTATTACCTCATTCCCCTGACCTTATATATTAGTGATCTTAATTAAGCAGATATAGACTCAACCTACCATGAATCTGGAAGTAACACATCAGATCCTCCCCCATTCTCCAAGCAGGTTACTCACCACCTGTTGTGCTCAGGTGCAAACAATCATAGTTACAGGCTCCCAGGGATCAGAGACCGCCTCATGATAACAGCACAAATCTGTGCTGACATGTGCCTCCATTGCAGCGTGGGACGGAGCGCCCACGCATGCGCATAAGTTTGTGTTCCACCTGGAACGCAAACCGGAAGTCACATGGTCAGGAGGCGGAAGTGACGCGACGGACGGCCAGCGTGTCACTACATTCAATTAGAGCTATGGGGCTTGTCCAGAAAGTAATGCAGCACTGTGCTGGGAGTAATATCAATCACTCAGCCACAAGGGGGAGCGATCTAGGAGATGTTATACATTCATTACTTTTTAGATAGAAAGAGAACCTTTGTGCGACTCCTCCTATAACATTTGGAATTATAATACATAGGCCCCCTATTGGGGAATAGTAAATACTGCAATATCCTGGGGAAAAAATACCACAGGTATGGAATAGGCAGGCTATAAGAGGAAAACTAAAGCGGGGATGCTCAGATGTGTATAGATATATATTTATATATCGGGCAGAGCCAGATACAAACACAAGAGACAATGAGAACTAGAAAATGATTGTTGTGGCCACAACAAAGAGGACAGTTTGGTGTGAAAAGCATGGAGAGAAGGTTATAACCAAGCATGAAGAGCAAAGATATTAAAAGACATAGCTAGTAGCAACTGGGACACTTAGATACCTTACACCTCAATAATAGCAATATAATTACTGTTTGTAAAATCCTGTAAACAGAAGATTTTCATTAATGCCAAGAGGAAATACACAGTTCAAATTGAAAATCCAGCGTGACTCAGCCCGTCTCTGATCCCTGGGAGCCTGTAACTATGATTGTTTGCACCTGAGCACAACAGGTGGTGAGTAACCTGCTTGGAGAATGGGGGAGGATCTGATGTGTTACTTCCAGATTCATGGTAGGTTGAGTCTATATCTGCTTAATTAAGATCACTAATATATAAGGTCAGGGGAATGAGGTAATAGTACCCCTGAGGAAGCCAGTGGGCGTAACGCGTGGGGCTCATTCCATCATCTGACTTTGCTGCACATGGTCCGGCTTAGCTAATGGTGACCTCCAGATCTCTTAGTTCTATGGACTCCTTGAACTAAAACTGAGGATAATACGTCTATCAGGTCTCATTACTAAATATATATTGCCACATTTATTTATGCACTGGTACTTGTGAACCTTTGGGCCTCATGTGAATGATGTAGATATTTTAGCTATATCCAGTTATTTATATTGTTTGGTGGACATATACATGTCCTATACATGGCTCTGTATATACTGTGTGCAATATAGATGCGGCTGTAGCACTTTACTATTTTTCCGTGACCAGTGTTTGCAGCATTGTTGTTACCCACACACCTCATATGTAGTCTGTGTACTACTTTTACTTGTGTTTTAAAAAGTGTGTGTCTTTATACTTTAGTGTTCAATAAAAGCTGTTTGATATTTTCTATATATAACCTTGTGTAACGGCTCCTTTTTGGCGTTTGTATGCTTTATAATTGATTGCTCAGGTCTTTGGTGCCTTCAGTTACAAAAATGGCACACAATATTAAAACCAAATTAAAAACAATCATTTCAGTGTGCAATTGCACAATGTAAAAGCCAAAGGGGAAAAAGAAAGAAAGAAGATAGAAGAGAATTGTGGCAAAAAAATTGCCAGATAAAAGAAAAGTGTAGAAAAAGAAAAGGAAAGAGGAAAAGTGGAATAAATGGCAGTATAATGGTCCCTAGAGTAAATTATATATAGATCGACTAAAGAAAAGAGGCAAAGCTCCTTGTTTCATTTAGGCCCTTTGATGTTAAGGTATCGAGGATGGTAATCCATCGTGTTTCTTTTTGAGATATTATCCGTTTAAGATCCCTTCCTCTGATACCGCAATGAACAATATCTATACCCCTTACTTTTAATGATTTACTGCTGCTCATATGGTGCAGCTTAAAGTGACGGGGTAGGGTTTTCAGACTACTCACATCCTCTACTTTTTTGGATTCATCAATGTCCCACACATGTTCTCTTGGAAGTGCATGGGCTGCCACCCATATGCAGTGCTGGATGCGCTATATTGATGATTATTTATTTTTTTGGCACGGCACACTGGAGCAGCTCAATATGTTTATGAGTGGACTTAATGAAAACGATCTAAATATTAGACTCACTATTAAATATAGCCAGAGCTCGATTGAGTTTCTTAACATACGTATGATGGTTGATTTTCGTGGCTTCTTATAAACAGATATCTACAGAAAGGAAACATCAGTTAATTCCTTTCTACATGTGACATCATCCCATTACGCTTCAACCATCAAAGCCATCCCTGTTGGTCAGTTCCTCAGGGCTAAGCGGGTCTGTTCCACTGAGGCAACTTTTGAGACACAAGCTAAACATTTGGTTGAAAGATTTAGAGAGCGAGGTTACAGTGGACGTAATTAAGGCTGAATACAACAGGGCCAAAAAAGCAGTTTGTGATGACCTTCTCTTCTCGTCCGCGAAACGTAAAACTGATCTTGATGGTCCTATTAGATGTATCACTACCCATAATCACAAATGGAGTAATATGCATTGTTTGGCCTGTAGAAACACCTCACGTGGTATGGACTTTACCTCTAATGATGGCAAAAATACCTTTACCATCAATCACTACATCTCTTGTGGCGGTACGCACATGGTGTATTATGCCACATGTGGCTGCCCAAAGATATATGTTGGTTTGACATCACTGGAACTCCATGTGAGAATAAGAGAACATGTGAAGGAGATTGAGGGATCCAAAAAAGTAGAAGATGTGAGTAGTCTGAAAACCCTACCCCATCACTTTAAGCTGCACCATATGAGCAGCAGTAAATCGTTAAAAATAAGGGGTATAGATATTGTTCATTGCGGTGTCAGAGGAGGGGATCTTAAATGGATAATATCTCAAAAAGAAACATGATGGATTACCATTCTCGATACCTTAACACCAAAGGGCCTAAATGAAACCAGGAGCGTTGCCTCTTTTCTTTAGTGGATCTATATATAATTTACTCTAGGGACCATTATACTGCCATTTATTCAACTTTTCCTCTTTTATTTTTCTACACTTTTCTTTTATCTGGCAAAATCTTTGCCACAATTCTCTTCTATCTTCTTTCTTTCTTTTTCCCCTTTGGCTTTTACATTGTGCAATTGCATACTGAAATGATGGTTTTTAATTTGGTTTTAATATTGTGTGCAATTTTTTATACTGTTGCTTTACCCTTCTGCCAACAGGGCCTTGCACCAGAATGTACAGTCTGCACAATGAAAATACAGAGCCATTGAAGGCAGAAAAAGAAGATCCGATGTGGATCCTGTATATTGTATTACAAAGTGCATTCTGTAATGGTATTTACATAATTAGTTTATCCCCAATCGCTCACCATGCTGGCCGCCTCCCACACCTCCCGGGGCATCTTGATCGCTATGTTTTCCTGGTTGCTAAGCAATCACAGGGCACCAGGAACTACGTAGCGATGCTGCACTTCCGGTTGGAGTCACGTGATGCGCCTGCAGGAGAGGGAGCGCCGATGTCCGCTTTGGGGGGTGGAATAACCCAATTAGGCGTCCACCGGTACTAGAACCATATAAAGGCCAGATAAGCATAGGGTAAGCACCCCCTGATGAAGCTGTAATATTCAATTCTGAAGATGCGATACGTAAGTGGAGACTTTTGCTAAAGTGGCCCTTTCCTCTTTCTTTGGCACCACTAAACATTGGAATTTCAGCTGATTGGTATGACCTATTGTGGATATAATATGCACATGGCGACTCCCTAAGTTACATTGAAGTTTATCATTGTTATTGTTCAGCTTTATATGTGCAGTTACAACCTAACTGTGCTGTACAAACACACTGTCATACAATATATGTACACTGTGACTCTTGAGGGTACATTGAAGCTTATTATTGTTCAGCTATATGTATGTGATTACAACCCATTTATGCTGTGCAAGAAAATAGTTATATATTACATGTAATGGTTGGGACATCTATGCAAACTGGGAATATGTGTAATACTGATTAATGCTGCTAATGATTTTATGGTGTGCCAACTGTAGCCACCATCGATCTGTTCACAAACGTTGCACCTTTTTAATCTTTTTGGGTGGCTTTTTGTAATAAAATACTTGTACTTTTTGAAACAGAAAAAAGACTCCTCTTGTTTCTCTTTTTATACACCCTCCACCCTGAGCAGGAGTCTTCTCTCTCTCTTTCCCCATACCTGGTAACCTGAACATAACGCTATTCTTGTACAGCCACAATAGGTTTTGTCCTTTAAAAATCCATTCTGGCTACTTCACAAACAAGGCATATAGTGTATCCAAGGTTCAATAACCATACATTTTACAGGCTGTTACTACTGCAGAACCAAAACATTGTGATTTATCCTATACCACCAGTGAATTCAAAACCATCTTCTTCATCCTGGTTTCCAATTGTCTTCCTGTCAAAAGAGATACGATACCAAAAAATATAGGTTTTGTAAATCTCACTGAAAAAAATGAAAAATTGCTGATAACTCTCAACCCTTCTAACATCTTGACAAGAAAAAGTATTTCAAAGAATGATACTAATGAAAATAATAAATGTAGTAAATGTTATTTATCTATTTTATGTGGTCTGACTATCTGTTTTAACGTCATAAAAATTAAAGGTTTAAAACTTTATTTTTTAAAAATATTTCTTGTAAAAATGTTAAATATTTTCACTAATAAACATAAATCATATTGTTGAAAATGTACTATTTCATGTGTAAATGAAAAAATATACTCAGGATCACTGGGTTGTATAGGTTGTATAGAAACATTCCAGTTATTGCTACATAAAGTAAAATGTCATATTTGAAAAATGTTTGCTTAGTTAGAATTGTGAATAGTTGCTTCAGCAGAAAGGGGTTAAAGTCAAAATAGGCCTAGTTAACTTATTAATTAGAATTATTTTTAAGTATTTAGTTAAAAGGGTTTTTCCCACAAAGTTCATTTTAATCAATTGATTTTGGAATAATAATAATTTCCACAATTGGATGTGCTTCAAAAAGATGTTCCTGTGCTGAGATAATCTTATATGTGTCCCTGCTGTGTAATGGCCGTGTCTGACTGTACAGGGACATGGTCTGATCATACCACATCTCCTGCGCTGAGATAATCTTATATATGTGCCCCTGCTATGTACTGTGTAATGGCCATGTCTGACCGTACAGGGACATGGTCTGATCCAGTGGCGTAACGATCGCGGTTGCAGCGGTCGCGGCTGAAACCCGGCCCGGGACCTGTAGGGGGCCCGCGCCTCCAGCCGCCCCCTGCGACCGTGATCGCAGCTCCTGCTTCACATGGATGTGTATCCCGGAGGACACACATTCATGTGACAGCGTGGCCACACAAGCTCCGAAGCTCTGTGTTTCAGGGAGAGGAGGGGAGGGGAGCCTCCCGCTTCTGCTGCTGCTCCCGCCCCTCCCCTCCCCTGATCTGCCGGCTTCCTGGCCTGCGCTCCACTGTGGAGCACATACAGCAGGCAGCACGTCCTCCTCCATGAGCATGGGAGACAGCAGGTGAGATGGGGGCTTGAGAGACAGCAGGTGAAGTCTCTTCGACGTGTTTTTGGAGACTGGCATGTCCTCCTCTATATGTACCTGCTTTATTTTAACATTTGGGCTTGCTCTGTAATTTCTACACTGCCCTTGATATTCAGATGTCATTTTTATCTGTGTGCTCTTTATTCTATTCTAGTTTATTCTCACTGGTCTCGGCTATCTATGGATCCCCTGTGGATGCATCTCTTTACCAGTACTGGAACAGCTCGATTTTACAACATATTAATGATTATATTAACTATGTAATGTTTATTTATTTACTGTTGTTAATCTGGGTCCCGTATATCTTACATACTATGTGCTCCTGTCTGTGGCAACAGACGATGTGAGCGTACACTAAATGTGTCACAAGTATAGTCCCATCTAAGTAGGCGGTGAGGGTTAATTCTCCTCACCGCAAGTTAATATGTGACCGCCCACATCCTCCCTTGGTCTATTGTGACAGTGCGCATGCGCCAAAGTCGCGGTCATGTGACCATGACGCGGCCGCAAGGGGGCGGCACCCGGAATCACAACGTCAACAGAGGAATTTCCTCCTTCTGGGTTGCTGCCCTGCGGCCACGTTGTGAGTCACCTCTGGCTGTCAGGTGGAGACATTCTATGCGCCATGATTGGCCCAGACTTTACACAGGTGTCCTTAAATAGCTTTGATCCCTGCACACTTGCACCACAGCCCCCTGAAGAAAGCAGGAAAACACATGTCGGGGCTTGCCTGACACGCAGCTTGCCACAAATCATTATGGGAATGAACTTATGATGTGACACTTCACTCAGGAATTGCTGAAGGCATTTTGTGATACTGGTGGGATCTAGTGGCTTACTGGGCTCTGGTCTTATGATATTATTTCTTGTGCAACTGTTTACTTTGTATTGACCTCTGCCCAGCCATACACCTATGGGTCTGTCTTTAGTATTGCTTCATTGTATACTGCTATAACTGAGTTGTATATGTTTTATCATACTCTGTGATTTGTATCCTGGCACTGTGTGTCTCTCTCCTCCTCCTTTGTGCCTGACTTGTCCTTGTATTTATTCACATTATCAATTCCTGTTTGATGCACTGCACTTTTTATTAAAACTGAATTTTAACTGCATACAAACTTGTGTTTTGATATTTTATATGGGATGCATTTATACACTCCTTTGTTTGTTATTTATATATAATCTTGTATATGTGCCCCTGCTATGTACTGTGTAATGGCCATGTCTGGCTGTACAGGAACATGGTCTGATCCAGTGGCGTAATGATCGCGGTCGCAGCGGTCGTGGCTGAGATCGGGCCCGGGACCTGTAGGGGGCCCGCGCCTCCAGCCGCCCCCTGTGACCATGATCGCAGCTCCTGCTTCACACGGATGTGTATCCCGGAGGACACACATTCATGTGACAGCGCGGACGCACAAGCTCCGAAGCTCTGTGTGTCAGGGAGAGCAGGGGAGGTGAGCCTCCTGCTTCCTGCTGCTGCTCCCGCCCCTCCCTTTCTCTGATCTGCCGGCTTCCTGCCCTGCGCTCCACTGGGGAGCGCATAGAGCAGGTGGCACGTCCTCCTCCATGAGCATCAAAGGATTGGGAAAGCAAGGTGTGTTACAGTCCGCGCTGCCAAGTCCCCACAAATCACCAGGAATCCAATTTGGATAGCAAATAGCAATTTATTTCCTTTCCTACGCGTTTCGATGCCTCTCCTGGCACCTTTCTCAGGGATATTACATGGTACAACATGTCAGGGTTTTTATAGCCCAATACAGGTAATTAGGGGTGTGATTTGTTTACATGTGATGTCACTTCTGTAGGAGGAGCCTCAATGTCCCACAATTTTCAATAAAATTCTCATTCTATACACATATTTAACATCAAAGTGTCTCTAAAACATTTGTAAAAATCCTATAAAACAATTGATGCAAAAAAATCGATGAAAATCAGAGCGGAACTGCTCCTATAATGCTTTAGACATCCAGAAAAAAAAATAAATAAAATGGGTGTGAATAGACATGCCATCCTACCTACAGGGTAATAGAACCCATGTTCATGGTGTTTCTTTTAGTAATTCGTATTCTAGTGTCTTGCGCCATTGCCTTCTTGCTATATAGGTGTCACCAGGGTATACTCTTATATGGATGTAATAAAAAAATGAGTAAGATAAGTGTTAAAAAATGAGAATTTTTTTGTATCTAAGTAATCATTTCTATTTGTCATTTTTAGGAAAGAATTTGAGAAGATAGAAGTGTATTGAAAAAAATAGCTAACAAAATGGTATAAATATAAAAATAAAAATAATTTTAATTTTTATTTGGTAAAAGTAATGCTAAAATGTTTTTTTTAAAACATATCAACTATAGAATAATAGAAAAATAAAGCATGGGAGACAGCAGGTGAGATGGGGGCTTGGGAGAGAGCAGGTGAAGTGGTAAATGAGAGACAGCAGGTGAAGTGGGAAATGAGAGACAGCAGGTGAGAGGGGACCTGGGAGACAGCAGGTGAGATGGGGACCTGGGAGACAGCAGGTGAGATGGGGGCCTGAGAGACAGCAGATGAGATGGGCCTGAGAGACAGCAGGTGAGATGGTAGAAGGAGCGGTGTTAGAATGCGGCGCTAGGTAACACAAGATCAAGCCTTCATAAATTTACCTTAGGCTTATTACACAAAGCTGCAGGGTGCGACCACAACGCGTTTCGACACACAAATCGGCGTCTTTCTCAAGTGGATGAGGGGCCCCTGCTCAACCCTCTCTTGTATATACCTATCACTTGATCTTAACTAGTCATTCATTAGCAACATCTGTTACACTCATTATACTCTCCTATGCTAGTTGTTATTACTGCAATAGGCTCCAAGCTCTACATTCTAAATCATAATGTCATATTTTAAATGACAACATTTCTGACAATATTGGTAAAACACGTTATAAAACCTAATAAAAAATGATAAAAAGAGGCGCATTAGCAATCTCTTAAAGAATTTCACAAATGATTCATTTACTCTGATTCTTTAGCAATTTTTATATAGCAAGTTTTTTAGTAAGTTTTTTAACAATTTTTTTGGCAAGTTTTTTTAGACAAGTTTTTTTATACAAGCTTTTTGGCAAGTTTTTTAACTAGTTTTTTTAGCAAATTTTTGGCAAGTTTTTTAACTAGTTTTTTAGCAAGTTTTTAACTAGTTTTTTAGCAAGTTTTTTGGCAAGTTTTTTAACTAGTTTTTTAGCAAGTTTTTAACTAGTTTTTTAGCAAGTTTTTTTAACTAGTTTTTTAGCAAGTTTTTTAACTAGTTTTTTAGTAAGTTTTTTGGCAAGTTTTTTGCCAAGTTTTTTAGCAAGTTTTTTGGCAAGTTTTTTTAGCAAGTTTTTTAGCAAGTTAACATTAACTCAAGGAGCGTAAAATATCTTCTCTTCACACAGAGGACTGATGATCATCAACTTTATGGACCCTATCTCTCTATACGCTTAATCTGGTTGTGCGGATTCGTGCACAACCTGGAAAGGTTAGTGTTCATTTAATAGAACCACATTGTGGTGAAATTTAGTGGTGTGGCGCAACAGTGCTGTTTTTATCAGTTTCAGCAGGTGAGAGGGGGCCTGGGAGTGTGGCGCCCCACATGGTCAGGCTTCACAGTGGGGTACTGCACCCGTAAAAGAGGTTTAATCTTCCCTAGCTGCAAGTGGATCGTAGGATGGTGGGTGGGACCCATTCCTGCGCTCCCACATTAGAATAGAGGTGGGAGGTTACCCGGGAGGGAAATATATTCACCTCTAGGGGGAATAGGGGGAACAAAGAGTAGTCTAGTCTAGAGTCAGTCAGTCAGTGAGTCTAGAGCGAGGAGTCGAGGTCGGAGGAGAAGGAGTGTGGAGCGAGGCTGAAGGTTAACCCGGACAGGTCTACGCTGATCCGGAAGGAAGATGAGAGAGGATCCTGAGGGGATCCGGAGAGAGGACGCCTGATGTGCGGAGTCTAGGCCCTAGAGAGAAAGGTGGATCCCCAGTGTGGAGCGACCATACTCCAGGGAATTCCCTAGTCCACCACGGGAACGCCGAACCCGAGGAAATGGCCAGAGTCCATCTCTGCAAGTCATCAACCGGCTCCTGTGGTCTGTTTATCGCCACAGCACCCTGCCAGATGGAGCAGTCTGCCTGTTTCCTTACCACGAGGGAGGGGAGCCCCAAGTCTACCTACAAGGAGCCATTGGGTATAGACTCATCCTAGGCGCGGAAGAAAGGACACGGGTTCGTCAACTAAGGTTTACCACGGGTTCCACCATACCACTTGGTATCCACTTGCAGCCACCCGTAGAGCTACCTGTTTGCGTACCATCTTGCTGAACTGTGGACTCTGTATTTTGCTGTGGAACATTTATAGTAAAGTACCCGGGAGAAAGTGACTTTGCCTTTGTGTGGTTATCTCCATCAACCGGTTTGCTTTCAGGAACGCTGCCCCGGAGGGCCAGCTCCACCTGTAGGGAGCTTTGCCATCTCAGCCGCATTACCATCAACCTCCGGAGGACTGTGGCGGCGCTGGTGACCCACCACCAGGTGCTACAGGTGGTGTCACATGACAAACTCTAATCCCCTGTACATATACCCCTTATTGAAGTGTCACCCAGGCAGGCATGGGCTCAGGTGCTGCCACCTGTGACATCCCCGTGAAAGCACCCACCGAGCCTGATACCCGAGTACCCCAGGGCCAGGGGCTCGACAGGAGACAGCAGGTGAGAGGGGGCCTGGGAGACAGCAGGTGAGATGGGGCCTGGGAGACAGCAGGTGAGATGGGGCCTAAGAAACAACAGGTGAGAGGGGGCCTGATACACAGCAAGTGAGATGGGGCCTGAGAGACAGCAGGTGAGAGGGAGCCTGATGCACAGCAGGTGAGATGGGGCCTGAGAGACAGCAGGTGAGAGTGGGCCTGATACACAGCAGGTGAGATGGGGGCCTGGGACACAGGAGGTGAGAGGGGGGCCTGGAGACAGCAGGTGAGAGGGAGGCCTGGGAGACAGCAGGTGAGATGGGGCCTGGGAGACAGCAGGTGAGAGGGGACCTGGGAGGGGGGGTGCACCGGCCCGGCCGGCTACTTACCCCTGCCTCCGCCGCCGCTGCCGCCTCAGCCGCAGACTCGCTCCCCGAGTCTCTCTGCTTCTGTTTCCGGAGATTCCCGAATGGTGACAAGAGCAGTGAATAAATTAACTTGCGTCACTGCTCGGGAATCTCCGGAGCAGAGCGAGTCTGGCTGACAGCAGAGTTCAGCTCAGGTCCTAATGCCCTGAGCTGAAACCTGACTGTTTAGTCAGTTCTCAGCTCTGCTTCATCCCTGTCTGTCTAAGCACAGACAGGGAAGTAGCAGAGCTGAGATTGCGTTTTGGACTACGTCGGACGGAAGAGGATTTTTAAAATAAAGATGGAGTCCCTAATGGCTTTTTTGTTTTATTTTTAATAAAAAATTTTCTCTGTGTTTTTTTTTTTATATTGATTACTGGAAATTCATGGCGGTCATGTCTAATATTGGCGTGACCGCCATAAATTTCGGGCTTAGGGCCAGCTGATAATACAAAGCTGGCCCTAACCCCTTAATTACCCAGTGAGCCATTGCCACCAGGGCCACTGGAAGAGCGGGGTTCAGCGCCAGAGGATGGCGCTTCAATGAACGCGCCATCTTCTGGGGCGGCTGCGGGCTGCAATTTGCAGCGGGGGGTGCCCAGACAGCTTGGGCCTCCCTGCGCTGCGGATTCCAGCCCCCAGCTGCTTAGCTGTACCTGGCTAGACATAGAAATTGCGCGGAGCCCCACGCATTTTTTTTTAATTATTTCATGAAATTCATGAAATAATAAAAAAAGGGGGCTCGCCTATATTCTTGTGTCCGGCCAGGTACAAATAGGCACCTGGGGTTTGGGGGCAGCCCGTCGCTGCCTGCTGGATCTGGCTGGTTCCAGAAATACGGCGAAGCCCACGTGAAATTTTTCTGAAAAATCCATAAAACAATCCTAAAAAAGGGACTGCCTCTTTATTAACGCCTCCACCATGGTCGAGGGGTTAGTAAAGATGCAGTCCCTTTTTTAGGATTGTTTTATAGATTTTTCAAAAAAAAAAAATTACGTGGGCTTCGCCGTATTTTTGTAACCAGCCGGATCCAGCAGGCAGCGACGGGCTGCCCCCAACCCCCAGGTGCCTATTTGTACCTGGCCGGACACAAGAATATAGACGAGCCCTTTTTTTTATTATTTCATGAATTTCATGAAATAATAAAAAAAAAAATGCGTGGGGCTCCGCGCAATTTCTATGTCTAGCCAGGTACAGCTAAGCAGCTGGGGGCTGGAATCCGCAGCGCAGGGATGCCCAAGCTTTCTGGGCACCCCCCGCTGCAAATTGCAGCCCGCAGCCGCCCCAGAAGATGGCGCATTCATTGAAGCGCCATCTTCTGGCGCTGAACCCCGCTCTTCCAGCGGCCCTGGTGGCATTGGCACGCTGGGTAATAAAGAGGTTAGGGCCAGCTTTGTATTATCAGCTGGCCCTAAGCCCGAAATTTATGGCGGTCACGCCAATATTAGACATGACCGCCATGAATTTCCAGTACTCAATATAAAAAAAAAACACAACACAGAAATTTTTTTTATTAAAAATAAAACAAAAAAGACATTAGAGAGTCCATCTTTACTCCAAAAATCCTCTTCCGTCCGACGTAGTCCAAAAACGACATCTTCACTGCCACAACCCTGTGCATACATATACATATCTATGCACAGGGAGTGAGCAGGCTGAGAACTATCTCAGCTCTGCTACATCTCTGTGTAGGCGGGCTCTAGGACCCTGGAGCTGTCGCAGCCCGCAAGTCCCAGAGCCCAGCACACAGCACATAGCAGAAGCCGGAAGAGAGGTAAGGAGCATTTCTCCCCCCTCTCTTCCTTCGCTCCCTGCGGACTCGTTACTGACTGCGAGTAATCCCTGAGATTACTCGCAGTGTAACGAGTCGGGCGAATCCCTTACTACTCGGCGAGTACCGAGTAGTAACGAGTAGATTCGCCCATCCCTACTAGAGGGGCGGTCAGGATTTTGGGTGTTTCATATATAAAGCTGCATATGTAATACTGCACTATACGGAGAGGCTATGAGGCTGTATTATACTATATCGAGAGGCTATGAGGCTGTATTATGCTATATGGAGAGGCTATGAGGCTGTATTATGCTATATGGAGAGGCTATGAGGCTGTATTATGCTATATGGAGAGGCTATGAGGCTGCATTATACTCTATGGAGAGGATATGAGGCTTTATTACACTATATGGAGAGGTTATGAGGCTGTATTACACTATATGGAGAGGTTATGAGGCTGTACTATACTATATGGAGAGGCTATGAGGCTGTATCATCCTATATGGAGGGATGTGAGGCTGCATTCTATTATATGGAGGATAAAGGGGGTTTATTATAATAATTGAATGACTATGGGGGCTAACATATGAATGGAGGTCTATGGGATGCATTATAATACATAGAGGACTATGGGGGATACATTGTAATATTTGGAGAAATATGGGGATGCATTACAATAATTGGACGACTATGGTGGCGCTGTCAGCCTCCTCCTGCCCGCACCCGCCCGCTGGAGCGGGTGCACCCACCTCCGGCCCCCTCTTGCCCGCCGCTGCCACGCGCTGCTCCATTCCTGCCACCCACCGCTCCATTCCCGCCACCCGCTGCTCCATTCACGCCACCCGCTGCTCCATTCCCTCCCCCCTTACTCCATTCCCACCCCCCCCTCGCTCCATTCCCCCCTCACTCCATTTCCTCCCCCCCCTAGCTCCATTCCCTCCCACCTCGCTCCATTCCCTTCCCAGCTGGCTCCATTCCCCCTTCACGCTCCATTTCCCCTGACTCTATTCCTCCCCCCTCTGCTCCATTCCTCCCCCCTGCTCCATTCCCCCCCCTCCCCGACGCTCTGTCTCACCTACACCTGGTGTTTACATCGCCGCTACAGCAGGTGCAGGTACAGTGCTATGTGCACGTCACTTCAGCCCGCCTATCACATGACCGCTGGCCCTCCATCTTGCGCTGACCACTCTGCTTCCATCCTGCACTGACCACTCTGCCTCCATCCTGCGTTGACCACTCTGCCTCCATCCTGCGCTGACCACTCTGCCTCCATCCTGCGCTAACCACTCTGCCTCCATCCTGCGCTAACCACTCTGCCTCCATCCTGCTCTGACCACTCTGCCTCCATCCTGCGCTGACCACTCTGCCTCCATCCTGTGCTGACCACTCTGCCTCCCCCCTCTGCTCCATTTCTTCCCCCTGCTCCATTCCCCCCCTCCCCGCCGCTCCGTCTCACCCGCACCCGGTGTTTACATTGCCGCTACAGCAGGTGCAGGTACAGTGCTATGTGCATGTCCCTTCAGCCCACCTATCACATGACCGCTCATTACTTGCTGTAGCGGCGATGTAAACACCGGGTGTGGGTGAGACAAGAGTGGATGGGAGGGGGGATGGATGTGCGCTGACCACTGGCCCTCCATCCTGTGCTGACCACTGGCCCTCCATCCTGCGCTGACCACTCTGCCTCCATCCTGCACTAACCACTCTGCCTCCATCCTGCGCTGACCACTCTGCCTCCATCCTGCGCTGACCACTCTGCCTCCCCCCTCTGCTCCATTCCTTCCCCCTGCTCCATTCCCCCTCTCCCCGCCGCTCCGTCTCACCCGCACCCGGTGTATTCACTGATCTCAGGGAGACCAGTTCAAGAAAACACTGCGGGCAGCCGGCTAAAGCGCTCAACACAGTGAATTCCTAGGCCCATTGCCCCCTGGGAATTTTGAATATGCAAATAGAGTCTGTGGAGCCTTGTTTAGGAGTCTCAACACAGGACTAGACAGATCTTCCTCCAGGGAAGGACCTAGCCATGATAACCACCATATTAAGTGGCCCTTTGAGTCAATATCCAGCTCTTTACAAGCTTAAAGATAGGACAAGGGAATACCAAGGCCAGGTATCCATCCACAGACAGCTGTTTCGGGGTGTTGCCCCTCATCAGTGTGGAGTAGGATTCTGGCTAGGTGGGAGCAATGCCTAGTAGACCAACAAAATTCCCTGAGGAAGGTGCTGGGACAGCACTGAAACGCGTAGGTGTGATGAAATAAAGGACCTTATGATGGTAACAACCTCTTGTGAAATCCTTTGGTAAAGAGCAGCAGCGCGGACTGTGGACACCATTCCAGTTTGTCTCCTGATTTCCCGCGATATAGGGAATTAAGGCAGATGTCAGTCACTTGAGCTGTCTATTATGTGTATGCGTTAGGTAACATATACTGCCCGGCCGGGGGAGGGTTTACTATTGGCTGGAGATTTATTAGGCTGCCTATAGCAATCAATCACAGCTCAGCTTCTATTTTCTTACAGGTCATTAATATGACATATTCAAATTCTATTTTGTTATAGCTAACATCAGTTATTTATTAACCCGGGCGTAGCCGGGTACTACAGCTAGTATATACATAAGAATAAAAAAAGAGGCAAAACAGTGTCATATGCTGTGGTGAATACGACAGGTGACGTAAAGCAGAGTAGGGTTAGAGAGGGGTGGAGGAGCAGGGACTGAGAAACCAGATTTCTAAAAGTAACTTCAGATCTCAGAGAACGACCTTTGACATATTCAAAACAGGACTAAATGCTTCACATGGATTCATGGGATTTTATGTAAAATGAACGGACATTTGGGGATAGCAGATTCATGCATTTTTATATAAAATGAAAGTGCATTTGGAGACATCTTGAAACACACTCAAATTGTAGGACTATGAACTCTTGACACATCTGTGAACTGTCTCAGTTAGAACTCTGCTCTCCACAACTCTCTTAAGTATTTTCAGGTCTCCATGGGTTGCTAACCATTTACCTAATACAATTTGTTCCGCTTATCTTAGAAATCTGGTTTCTCTGTCCCAGCTCCATCACCCCTCCCTAACCCTACTCTGCTTTACATCACCTGTTGTATTCACCACAGCATATAACACTTTGTTGCCTTTTTTCTTTTTTTTTTTCGTTTTCTTATATATATGTATGTGTCTTCAGAATTTGTGTCATTACTAGCCTGACGAAGGGGCCATAGAGTCTCGAAAGCTTGCTAGGTTTACTATCTTCTCAGTTATCCATTAAAAGGTATCAACCACTGAGGACTCTCAGATTGCAATATATTTTTCTATCTACTGGCTAACACGGTATAAATACTGTATTCTTTACCTTTACAAATAAGTACAAATACGTGGGGGCTAATTTGAAGTAAGTAAACTCTGAAGTGAGGGACCAGAAACAGCACACAAGTTAGAGAGCCAGGAAAAATGATCTGGCAATGTCCTATGAATTTAGGTGTAGCTGAGCACATAAGCTATGTGTTGAGATCGTATAGTGCTGCCTGTGCTGAAATCAAATAGCAACTCGCACAAATAAACTCAATGGCGACAAAGTGGGCATTGGCATAGGAATACCCAAAGACTAGACTCTATTTGGACAACCTGCAGTTGCTATTACACCTTGTCACTAGGTAAATATTAATTATTTGATATCCTGTAGTATATTTTGATAGCCGTTATCTCTAGTGACTCACTACCTATATCTACCTTTTGTTTACAGTTTTAGGACTGTTTTATTTCTATTTGTACATGTACAGATTGCACTTTAAATATCTCAATTACCAGGTACTGTCTCATTCATAAGATTTATGTACTTGTATATTTATTATGTAGGAGGATCTTTATTTCCCATCTACCTCATACGTACATATCTTGTTTATTACATGTACTACGGTAGATGGAGGCCTGATGCTATTACATAGGAAGGGTGCTGACGTCACGATGGGCTCAGGCTCCATGGTGTTGGGGGCGGTGGCCATCGCTCCCCCCACCATGGGCTCACCCCTGTGTCTGGTCTCTCTGCACTCTGTGCGCTGTCTCTCTCACCCCCGTGTTCTCTCCTCCCTGTGTGCTGTCTTCCCCCTGTCTGCTCTCCACTCTGTGTGCTGTCTCTCTCCACCCCAGTGCTGTCTTCTCCTCTCGTGTGCTCTCTCTTTTGAGCTGTCTCCCGCCCCCACCCCCCACTGTGCGCTCTCTTTATTCCCTGTGCGCTCACCCCTTCCCCTTTGGTAAAGGTAAAATTAAAACAAGATATATAAAAGGTATAATTGGAAAGGAAGATTTGGCACATCCATAGGATTAAAGCTTTTCTTTCTCTTTTATTCAGACATTGTTATAATCAACAGAAACAAGCCATGCTGATGCGTTTTGGGCATTAGCAAAATTGAAATATTTATTACAAAGGTGCAAATATTTTTTACTCTATCAACATAAGGACAACAAAAATACATATTCTTCTATTATCTAACTCTATATTTCATTTATCTATCTATCTATCTATCTATCTATCTATCTATCTATCTATCTATCTATCTACAGTATCTATCTGTCATCTAGCCATGTTTCTGATATCTCTCTATCTATCTCTATGGACAACACCCTTAGGTGAAGATATGGTGGGCAGCCATCCCGCCGATCTCTTTAGCTGTTCACAAAAAACCTGGCCCTGTTAAAGACAATTAAACTCCCTCAGTACCTATTATACTAGAGCATTAGAACTGGGTTCACATTACCGAGTTTAACAACCTGGAAGATACATATCATATTTTTCGGATTTTAAGACGCACTTTTGTTTTACCCAAATTAGGGGGAGAACTGGTGTGCATCTTAAAATCCAAATTTAAAAAAGAAAAATTCTAAAAAAAATAAGGGGGGGGATGTTGTGGGGGTGCATACGGTGGCTTCACGTGACCACTGGGGGGTGGGAGCAAAGCCTGGAGCTGCGGGGGAGTAACGTGAGTTTTCTGGTGGATACCGCCATTATTATTTCCAAGCATGCATTGCCAAGAGGCATTGCATGCTTGCTTTTGTGTTCAGACTTCAAGAAAATGGCTGCGGATGAGGCACATGCGCAGACCGCGCCACCCATGGCCATTTTCTAGCAGTCTGAACACAAGAGCGAGCATGCAATGCCTCTTGGCAATGCATGCTGGGAAATAATAATAGCGGTGCCCACCAGAAAACTGCCGCGATTCCCCCGCAGCTCCGGGCTTTGCCCTCATGCCCCAAGGGTCCCTTGAAGCCACCACATGCACCCCATAACATTCCACCTCGGTAAGCCATGGAGGGCTACATGCATAGATGAGGGAATATATGTACCAGGATGGGGGACATATACAGTATACACTGTATGTCCCTTATCATGGTGTATACAGTGCTGTGCAAATTAATTGGGACAAAGCACTTTTTAAGTAAAATTGTAGGTTGGGGTTACCAGTCAGTGATTCAAACCAGTTTTAACTGCTTTGAACTGGTGTGAGTGTACAACCTTGAGTAACATAATGTGGTTTGACTGGTTTTACTCAGAAAAAAACAGCTAGCGGCCCCCTCAGCTTCAGTTGAGAGCTTGTTTCTGTGAGGAGTGGTTTAGTGTACTTTTTCTCTCAGTGTGATTCGTGCCTGTAAAAATGGATGTTACTCCACAGAAGAGGTCTAGAATTATTACGCTTAATGAACATACAAGTCTGACAGTAAGAGAAATCGCTTCCACCGTTGGTATTGAAAAATCTACCGTTTCAAGAATAATTCACACACACAATGAAACTGGATTGTTTTCTCCAAAACGAAAAGGGAAATGTGGAAGAAAAAGGAAAACGGCACCAAGAACTGATAAAACACTTATCAGAAATAGTAAACCTAATGCAAGAAAAACAAGTAAAGACTTGCTTTGTCCCAATTAATTTGCACAGCACTGTATGTCCCCAATATGTTATCTCTGTGCCCCATTCTGGTATATATTTCAGTGTGATATATGTAATAACTGATGGACACAGTAATACTTCAGGATTGAAATGAGGTTTATTGTAATAACCGAAAATGTGAAATATGCATTATTTCAAAAATTGACAGGTGCAAAAATATGGACACCTCAACAGAAAAGTGACATTAATATTTAGTAGATCCACCTTTTGCAAAAATAACAGCCTCTAGTCGCTTCCTGTAGCTGTTAATGAGTTCCTGGATCCTGGATGAAGGTATTTTTGACCATTCCTCTTTATAAAACAATTCCAGTTCAGTTAAGTTTGATGGTCGGCGAGCATGGACAGCCCGCTTCAAAAAGAGGGTCTTTATTCCAGCATCAGGCAACAATGGCAACGTTTGGGGCTAACACGCCGTTAGTCCAACCTAACTGGATTAAGGGCGTGTGAGCTCGAAATGTCGCCATTGTTGCCTGATGCTGGAATAAAGACCCTCTTTTTACATCACTACTGGAGTGCTGCGGATTTTTCTGGAAATCGTTTCTATCTATCTAGCTATCAATCTATCTATTTATCCATCAATCCCATTACAAATTAAATAGGTTAATTTAAAACATTTTTGTAAACAACATTCCTAGTAAATATTTTCTGACTATTACGTAATAATTTGCCTTGTAATGGCATATCAATAACCTTTACTTTTACATGGCATTGTTGCTTCACTCTAAATAAAGCAACGTATAGTAGTCCATGGCCAAATGACTTGTTAATGTCCATTGCAAATGCAGGCTTCACCATAAACTGTTGTTGTCTTCATTTAAATGGTAACCAAGTCTTGGAAGGACGCAAATTTATGTGTGGAATAGAAACTATAAGGAATAAGAGATATATTCTGACCTATCAAGCCATATTTTATAACAGCCATTTTGTTTAGCTGTCAGCATCGTCCCTTCACTCCAAGGAGAGTTCCCCCTCCTTTGGCCTGAGGGTTAATTAATCTCCTGGATCTGTTAATTAATCTGAGGATATTAAAGGGAACCTGTCACCTGGATCTACCCCCCTGACCTATTACTAGCTGTCCGTACACCTTTCTAGCTGCTCCCTAACCATCCCTCTCTGCTGTAAATCCGCCCTATGAAGATAAAGAAAAATGGCTCATAACTTACTGGAGGTCGCTCTGTCAGAAGACTGGAAAGGTAGCTCCAGGCTCCATTCTCCCCTCCTCCGTGCTTCACTGCACGCCCCACTGGGCGTCATTATTCTTTCTGGATCTCCTCCTGCATTTGGAATCATGGCTGTACTAGTTCAAAAGGGTGCTTCTAGTCAATACTGAGCAAAAGATCTGAATCAGGGGCGGACCGTCACCCCCGGGGGCCCTGGTGCAGGTGGGGACCGGGGGGGTGCTACTGAGAGACGGCGCGGCCCGGGGGGAAGGTGCTGCTGGCCGTCGGCACCGCGGCCTGGGGGGGTGCTGCTGGGAGCCGCTGGGAGCCGCGGGCGCGGTGCTCTCCCACCTGGTGAGCTGTGCCGGGCGCTTGTAGGAGCTGGAGGGGCAGAAGAGTGGAGGGGCGGGATCAGGCAGGGGAAGCAGGAAGCTCTCTGCTTCCCTTGCCTGATTCTCCTCTCCTTTGACGGCGGCTTGTGGGGGTCGGCTGGGGGCCCCCTCCAGGCTTGAAGGGGCCCCCTAGCCGGTCGGGGCCCTGGTGCAGCTGCACCAGCTGCACCACGGTAGTTCCGCCCCTGATCTGAATACTTATGACCATGTGATATTTCAGGTTTTTTTTTGTAAATTTTCAAAAATGTCTACATTTCAGTTTTTTTCTAGTCAGGATGGGGTGCAGAGTGTACATTAATGAGAAAAATGCACTTTTTTGAACCTACCAAATGGCTGAATGAAACAAAGAGTGAAAATTCTGAATACTTTCCACACCCGCGGTAAGTCATCCACATTGGCCATTCCCCTCCAGGCTAAGCTTTGCCTACTGTTGGTTTAACTGGCAGGAGGTTCAATAAAAAGACCAAAATTTCACAAAAGTTTGGTGTAACTATGAGCTGTCAAAAAATGTAATGAAGTTTCAAGCTGTCTTAGGCCAAAATTCTGGTGAAAAACTATTAAATGAATTGGGTCTTTATCTTTATTCCTAAACTGTTGTTACTGTATGTATCTCAATATTGTCTGCTTTCCTTCCTATGCTGTGTTCCATGTCAACAATGTCACATGGGACAAGTGTACTTATTCCTGCTCCGGCGATATTATAGGAAATACTTCCATCTTTTATTTTTACTATGCATCCTTTTTTCTGGGTCCATGTACACAAGCACATTTGCACCACATGCACTTAGTCTACACTGAACGTAGCAGTGAGATAAGTTCACCAAGCTGGTCCGTGTACATTTGGGGACACAAGTGTTGAGTACATCCTGTTTTGTATTTGTATAACACAGAAGGTTCTCTTTCCATGTGTTTAATTAAAAAGATCCCTTCCTAACTAAGGAGGAGAACATTCAGAAAAGATCCCCTGTCTTCCGCTTGCCGGAAATGAGAAACAACATCTGGCTTCCTGCTAGCTGCATCCTGTCTCTTTCTCCATGAGATATGTTTCACTATTGCACAAGTATGACTTCATTTCAAAGTTATATTCTAATCTGATGATATCACTATGACACATGTCTGTATGTAAGATATGTTACATATTAATATGTCATCACATAACAGTGAGATTTATATTAATCTGTGCTTTTTTCTCATGTTCCAGAGCATTACAGTGTGGTATTGATGGGTGTTTTGTAACATATTTATTAACCAGAATTTTGTAACTTTGTGCCACTAATGAAAGCCCAATCAGCTAAAAAACAACAAATTTAATGTAAGTCACAGATACCTATAGTTGTGGTTTATTAACTGGAAAATCAGAGGATGAATTATACTGTTGGATTTTAACATCATAAAGGAGCCTGTAGTTTTGAGATTTTTAAATAACTAATGTTCACCATTACAGTACTGACATTTTAATTTGAATTGTATTTTTGGATGCAAAGTCCATGTATTGACGCATTTTATTTTTTGGTCTCCTAATTTGCCTGTCCACTGAGTTGTGAATCTAAATGGAGATATGTAAGACTTCTGCTGCACCATTTTCACATGCACTCAAGAAAGCTGGACAAGGTAAGCAGTTAAAGGGAACTTGTCAGGTTGTTTTTGGCCCCGGACCTATCACTATCTGTCCCTGCAGCTTCCTAGCATATCCCTAACCATCCATGTCTGTGTTAAATGTGTCCTGTAATCACCGTGTAAATTCATTTTTATGCTTACATCTAGATGCCTGGATGTAGTCTGACTGGATGTTCTGGTCCGCTCCAACTCCCCTCTCACTGCGTGTGTATCATGCCCCGAAGGGCGTGAAACTAGTCTTCCCATATGCGCGTTCCTGGCTTCTGAATTCAATCTTCTTCCGGGTATGGTGACGCGGGGCCACGTAATTTCCGGACCTGCGCAGGTCAGGATGAGGGCTTCTGCGCACGCGCACTGCACATTATGAAGCTTGCATAAAATATCACAAGTAATAGCACTGTGCAGGTCCACAAATGACGTGGTCCCGTGGTGTCATATCCAGAGGAAGATTGAATTCAGAAGGCAGGAACACACATATGGGAAGACTAGTATCACGCCCACTGGGGAGTGATAAACATGCAGCGAGGGGCGAGCTGGAGTGGACCAGAAAGGCCAGTGATTACAGGACACATTTAGCACAGACAGGGATGGTTATGGGTTTGCTAGAAAGCTGCAGGGACCGGTAGTGATAGGTTCAGGGCCAAAAATGACCTTACAGGTTCCCTTTAAGTTATTGCTCTCTGTTATCGGCTTAAGTCTAACTTAATAAAAAACTTATCTATGAGGCGCACTTGTCCTCCTTTTTCTCTTCTATAGAACTAGTGTACATTTTTTACACACCTGGATGAAAAGTAGTATGAATTGTCCAGCTAGTTGTGTAAACATGATCGCATGAGGCAGAACAAATGAATTCCCAAATATTGGCACATGTGTAGTCTTCAGCTCCTCACAGTACACTGTGCATGTCCAACACTGCCACTATGTAAAAAGATTTTCAATGGTATTCAGCATCAGACTGTCACACTACCAGCGGTAGACCCACTGCACCACGGACCGGGCTTACCCTGAAGGGGTGTGACTAGATGTAAACCACGTCTTGACAAAAGCCTCTGATAGTGAGGATGGACTGGGCTGCAAGTAGGCACTGGGTACCATTCCAGGCGAGTCTCTGGTACTGCAGCAGCTGACTCAAGGCCCCTACGAATGTTTTAAGCACGGACTCAAGGCCACTACGAATGTTTTAAGCACAGATGACTTTTAGAGATTGTGCTCCTCCATGTACTAGGCTGTGGACTGGTTGGTGCTCTTGTTTCTGAAGTGTGCTGATGGACTAATCCAGGGTAAACAGCGCGAGAAGTAGGGGAAGCTGAAAGTGCAACTAAAATGAGCCGAGCTAATAGAAGTGTAACAGAAGTCTGCTGTCTGTGGGTTGCATGCCAGACAACCCAGAGACGAGTATCAGAGGACCCAAGTTTGGTTACCAGATAATTAGCACCTCACCAGGCCCAAAAGAAAATTCTTAAGAAGAAGTGGTACATTATATTCTCTTTAGGATCCCATTACCTATCTTTGGGATCAAATCCTTTCCAGTCAACAAGAAATCGTTTTTTTTTCTTTAACCATCTTCATAGCCAAGATTTTAATGACTTCAAAGATATTATCTTAACAGATAGGCCTAGGCGCAGAGCACTTTGAAGAGATCTTTGAAGGAGTGGCTCATGGAGACTGGGACGAGAAGAAATACATAAAAGACGTTTTGTACACATAAGCAAGGAGGAAGCTTCAACTTGTAGGTCACAGCTTTGATCCACCTAATGACCTCACAGAGACCCATTAATAGAGGTGAGCAAACCTTCCCTGAACATGTTCACCAATTTCAAATTCGGCACGAACATTGCAGATTCATTTTGATTGGAATTTTTCCAAAAAGTTGCCAGAAAAAGTTCTGGAAAAAAGTCTGAAAACTACAGTATATTGGCCCTAAAACTTTCCCTGTTTGTTTGGGGCCAAAATGCTTGCCGGAAGACCCATTGGCCAGGAACAACATCTAACCTTATGGTTAGTGGTGTTCACTAGTGATGAGCGAGTACTAAAATGCTCGGGTGCTCGAAGCTTGGGCCGAGCATCCCGAGATACTCGTGTACTCGGCCCGAGTACCGAGCCCAATGTTATCCTATGGGAGACACGAGTATTTTTATGAAATGACTGCCGGCAGCATGGAAAAACCCTAAAAATGTCACAAAAGTCTCAGAAGAGTGCTGAAATGACATGGCAACACCATGGGGAAGACCCCTGGAAGCATTTCTCACTCAAAAGTCACAGCTGTGAAAAATGTTGTCCGAGTTTCACACAAATTTTACGGAGTCTCCAGAAAACCTTCCAAAATGACACCAAAATGAATATTTAGGGTGGAAATGTTAAGGACACATACCCAATAGTGAGATACAGCTGGTGTATGTTACTTTTTGTGATTACATGAAAGATTTTACGTGAAAACATTGTGCGGCACTCCGATGTCCCTGAGAAGAGACGAACATGAAGCCCTGTCTTGAAATAATGTGCCCATTTTGAGGAACTGGGTCTATTGTAGTATCTTCCTTTGCCAGGGCAGTCCAAAATTGGGAGGTTCACCAATGCCCCTGGATACAGACATGCAGGATGGCCTGTAAACAAGAACTGGGTGTATTGTAGTATAGCCCTTTGGCCAGGGCAGCCAAAAATTGGAAGGTTCAACAATGACCCATGCAATACAGACATGTAGTAGGGCCTGTAACCCTCAAGTGGGTGTATTGTAGTATAGCCCTTTGGCCAGGGCAGCCAAAAATTGGGAGGCTCCACATTGTCCCTGGATAGAGACGTGCTGGAGGGCCTGTAAAGAAGAACTGGGTGTATTGTAGTATAGCCCTTTGGCCAGGGCAGCCAAAAATTGGGAGGTTCAACAATGACCCATGCATACAGACATGTAGTAGGGCCTGTAACCCTCAAGTGGGTGTATTGTAGTATAGCCCTTTGGCCAGGGCAGCCAAAAATTGGGAGGTTCAACAATGACCCATGCATACAGACATGTAGTAGGGCCTGTAACCCTCAAGTGGGTGTATTGTAGTATAGCCCTGTGGCCAGGGCAGCCAAAAATTGGGAGGCTCCTCATTGTCCCTGGATAGAGACGTGCAGGAGGGCCTTTAACCCTCAAGTGGGTGTATTGTAGTATAGCCCTTTGCTCAGGGCAGCCAAAAATTGGAAGGTTCAACAATGACCCATGCATACAGACATGTAGTAGGGCCTGTAACCCTCAAGTGGGTGTATTGTAGTATAGCCCTTTGGCCAGGGCAGCCAAAAATTGGGAGGTTCAACAATGAACCATGCATACAGACATGTAGTAGGGCCTGTAACCCTCAAGTGGGTGTATTGTAGTATAGCCCTTTGGCCAGGGCAGCCAAAAATTGGGAAGCTCCTCATTGTCCCTGCATACAGACATGTAGTAGGGCCTGTAACCCTCAAGTGGGTGTATTGTAGTATAGCCCTTTGGCCAGGGCAGCCAAAAATTGGGAGGTTCAACAATGACCCATGCATACAGACATGTAGTAGGGCCTGTAACCCTCAAGTGGGTGTATTGTAGTATAGCCCTTTGGCCAGGGCAGCCAAAAATTGGGAGGTTCAACAATGAACCATGCATACAGACATGTAGTAGGGCCTGTAACCCTCAAGTGGGTGTATTGTAGTATAGCCCTTTGGCCAGGGCAGCAAAAATTGGGAAGCTCCTCATTGTCCCTGCATACAGACATGTAGTAGGGCCTGTAACCCTCAAGTGGGTGTATTGTAGTATAGCCCTTTGGCCAGGGCAGCCAAAAATTGGGAGGTTCAACAATGACCCATGCATACAGACATGTAGTAGGGCCTGTAACCCTCAAGTGGGTGTATTGTAGTATAGCCCTTTGGTCAGGGCAGCCAAAAATGGGGAGGTTCAACAATGACCCATGCATACAGACATGTAGTAGGGCCTGTAACCCTCAAGTGGGTGTATTGTAGTATAGCCCTTTGGCCAGGGCAGCCAAAAATTGGGAGGTTCAACAATGACCCATGCATACAGACATGTAGTAGGGCCTGTAACCCTCAAGTGGGTGATTTGTAGTATAGCCCTTTGGTCAGGGCAGCCAAAAATTGGGAGGTTCAACAATGACCCATGCATACAGACATGTAGTAGGGCCTGTAACCCTCAAGTGGGTGTATTGTAGTATAGCCCTTTGGCCAGGGCAGCCAAAAATTGTGAGGCTCCTCATTGTCCCTGGATAGAGACGTGCAGGAGGGCCTCAAAACATTTTTCCCATTGAAAAGGAGCGGGTATCCTGTCGTTGTAATGCCCATTCAAAAAGAATGGGCGTAAAAATTTACCACTGGGGGTATACCTGAAACAACAGCCTAAGTATTGTAACGGTCATCATGGTGGCACATGAGGAGAAGGAGGAGCAGTCCAGCGATTAGCCAAGGAAGATGAAGACGACGAGGTGGATGATCCAGTAGCTGACCCAACCTGGCAGGAGGATATGCAGAGCGAGGACAGCAGTGCACAGGGGGAGGGAGGCGTAGCATCCCAACAGGCAGTACGAAGCAGGGTCGGGTCCGCAGGCAGAAGGCAGGGAACCGTTCCCCGGAACAACAACACGACACAAGGTGCCTGTGCAAATGTTCGATCTTCCAGAGTCTGGGAGTTTTTTAAGTTGGCTCCAGAAGACTCTAAAAAGGCCATTTGCCACACCTGCCATGCCAGTATCAGCAGGGGTACGAAAACTAGCAGCCTGACCACCACCAGCATGATCAGGCACATGTCAGCCAAGCACCCGACTGTCATATATGATAAAGTCTATATAGAGTATAATGAGACACATGAGACATACGCTTCTTAAGCAGCTCTTGTATTGCTTCATACAAGTTAGTGCATCAACAGGAAATGTAAGTTGCAGAGTGCAACGCAAACAACCAAGGACATCAGAGCATTAAAGCATAGTACAAGTCTCAAGGAAAGCATTCAGAGTCTATTACTTCCCTGTCAGATGTTGCTGGCAAACGGGAGGATTCTCTGTCCATAAATGATTCCAGGCAGAGTGAATCCAGGCTTCAGAGACAGATCTGTCACAGACAGATTGCAGACCTGATTCAGGAGCACAGGTAAATCATCTGAAACTGATTAAAAGGGCAATTGGCAAGAAACAGGGCAGGGACATCAAAGCTGAGGACTCCATATTGTTTGATGGCAAAAGTCAATGCACAGGACAGGAAACAAGATGGCCGACAAAATACACTAAATGCAAACATAACAACTGATATAGCAAAAAAGACTGAAAACCTTACACCGACTTTGTGGGAAGTACAACAGAGTCGAGGAGCGGTGCTTGCTGATGTCACTGCTACGTCTTCGCGTGTTGTGCGTGCGAGCCAATCCCCTGTACATGCTGGCCGCGAACAAGCCTCCGTCCCTGCACCTGAAGTTGCCCACGCACAAATAACACCACCATCAAGCACGTCCTTGTCCCAGCGCAGCGTTCAATTATCCATTCAGCAAACCTTTGAACGCAGGCGCAAATACGCTGCCAACGCCCCACATGCCACAGTCCTGAATTCTCACATTTCGAGACTCTTAGCGCTAGAAATGTTGCCTTTCCGGCTGGTGGAGACGGAAGCATTCCGCGACCTGATGGCGGCTGCTGTCCCACGTTACTCGGTCCCCAGCCGCCACTATTTCTCCAGATGTGCCGTTCCCGCATTGCATAACCACGTGTCCAACAGCATCACACGTGCCCTGAACAACGCTGTTTCAGCCAAAGTCCACCTAACCACAGACACGTGGACAAGTGCTTGTGGGCAAGGCCGCTACATTTCCTTGACAAAACACTGGGTTAATATTGTGGAGGCTGGGACCCAGTCTGAGCGAGGGACGGAACACAGTCCTTCCCACACTAAGGATAGCAGGCCCTACCTCTGTCAGGGTTTCACCGACACTCTACAGCTCCGGAATGTCATGCTCTTAAGCATCCTCCTCCTCCTCTTGCGCATCCTCATCCACTGTAACCTCCACACCAGTCCCAAGCTGGAAGCACTGCAGCACTGCCTCTGCGAAGCGGCAACAGGCTGTGCTGAAGCTAGTCTGCATAGGTGACAAACCCCACAATGCAGAAGAGGTGTGGACAGCTCTGAAACAGCAGGCAGATCACTGGCTCACACCTCAGAACCTAAAGCCAGGAAAGGTCGTGTGTGACAATGGCCGGAACCTGGTGGCAGCTTTGAGGCGAGGCCAGCTGACGCATGTTCCATGCGTGGGACATGTGCTCAACCTGTTGGTTCAGAGGTTTCCAAAGTCATACCCAGAGCTGTCTGAACTGCTGGTAAAAGTTCACCGTCTGTCTGCACATTTTCGCAAGTCACCTGCTGCTTCAGCCGGCCTTGCCGGCTTTCAGCGCCGTTTGCGTCTTCCGGCCCACAGACTGGTGTGTGATGTCCCCACGCGTTGGAATTCAACTCTGCACATGTTGGTCAGGATATGTGAGCAGAAGAGGGCAGTTGTTGACTACCTGCATCACCTAAGCCGTCGGGAAATGGGTCAAACTCCACACATAACACCTGAGGAGTGGAGATGGATGTCCGACCTATGTACCGTCCTCCAAAACTTTGAGGAGTCCACCAAGATGGTGAGCGGCGATGACGCCATTATTAGCGTCACCATACCACTACTCTGCCTTCTAAAACGGTCTCTGCTGAAAAACAAAGAGGATGCATTGCAGGCCGAGCGCGATGACTTGGAGCAAGAAACAGTAGTGGGTGTGGGTGAAAACACACAGCCCAGCCTCATCTCATCACAACGTGCAGTGGAGGACTATGATGAGGAGGAGGAGGATGAAGACATGGAGCAACTCTCTGGCCAAATTGAGGATATGACATGCACACCAGTCATACCCTCGATTCAGCGTGGCTGGCCAGAGGACAGGGGAGATGAGGAGGAGGAGGAGGAGGAGGACAGCATGTTCAGTCATCGTGTTGGTATGGATACTGAAGTGATGGCTGTTAAGAGTCTGGCGCACATGGCTGACTTTATGATAAGCTGCCTGGCTCGTGACCCTCGCGTTCAGAACATCTTGGCCGACAATCAGTAGTGGTTGGCAACACTCTTAGACCCACGCTACAAGGAGAACTTTATGTCTCTCATTCCTGAGTAGGAGATGCCAGCCAAAATGCAGCAGTTCCAGAAGGCCATAGTCACGGAAGTAGGCAAATCATTCCCCTCACAAAACGCTAGCGGCATAGGTCAGGAATCAGTGGACAACCAAGGCGTACGGCCGAGAGGGGCACAAGTCCAATCCGCCAGAGGTAGTGGAACAGTCTTTATGATGTGGGACAGTTTTCTCAGCCACTCACGTACCACAGCCCCTGAGGTGCGGGGTAGTGCCACAAGAAATGCTAAGTTTGGCCAGATGCTGAAGGAGTACCTTGCAAATCGAACAACTGTCCTGCGAGATTCCTCTGTGCCTTACAATTATTGGGTCTCCAAGCTGGACACGTGGCATGAATTGGCTCTCTACGCCTTGGAAGTCCTGGCCTGCCCTGCCGCTAGCGTTTTGTCCGAGCGTGTTTTCAGTGCCGCAGGTGGAATCATTACTGATAAACGCACCCGCCTGTCAACTGAAAATGCTGACAGGCTGACTCTGATCAAGATGAACAAGGGTTGGATTGGGCCAGACTTCACCACACCACCAACAAATGACAAATGAATTTAAATTTTGTTATGGGGATTTGCCATGTACCTCCACTCACCCATGGGTACACACTTCTGGACTTCCGAGTGTCCAAGTGTGGGATCAGTAATGTCCGTGGACGTGTACTCAGCCTGGTGGTAGGAAGGGGGATCAGGTTGGGAAATGTGCGGTGCAGTATCACGGCTACTGACGCTTGACCGTGTGGAAGACAGGGTGTTGGTGGAGGTGCCAATCTGACTTGAAGCATTATCCGCAATCCAAGTAACAACCTGTTGACACAGGTGTTGGTTCAAGAGCGGTGTACTGGAGCGGGCCCCAAGATTTTGGGACAGGACGTGTGAGCGAGTAGATGTGCCCCTTTGTTGTAGCGAAATTAGTGCTTGCACATGACCTCGGCCTCTGCCTGCACCACCATCACGTTCACTTCATTGTTCCTTGCCAACGCCCTTGCGCATTTTGCTTGTATACAGCGACACCAGTCTGGTGACTGTAATGGTGACAGTAGATTAGGATTTTAGTCCCTAACCTGTATCAAGGTATGACGTACACCAGTCTGGTGACTGTAATGGTGTCAGGAGAGGATTTTAGTCCCTAACCTGTATTAAGGTATGACGTACACCAGTCTGGTGACTGTTCAGATCACAAGAGATTAGGATTTTAGTTCCCTAACCTGTATCAAGGTATGACGTACACCAGTCTGGTGACTGTTCAGATCACAAGAGATTAGGATTTTAGTTCCCGAACCTGTATCAAGGTATGACGTACACCAGTCTGGTGACTGTTCAGATCACAAGAGATTAGGATTTTAGTTCCCTAACCTGTATCAAGGTATGACGTACACCAGTCTGGTGACTGTAATGGTGTCAGGAGAGGATTTTAGTCCCTAACCTGTTCAAGGTATGACGTACACCAGTCTGGTGACTGTATGGGTCAGGAGAGGATTTAAGTCCCTAACCTGTATCAAGGTATGACGTACACCAGTCTGGTGACTGTAATGGTTTCAGGAGAGGATTTTAGTCCCTAACCTGTATCAAGGTATGACGTACACCAGTCTGGTGACTGTAATGTTGTTGTCTCTTCAGGAGGGAGGACAATTTTAGTCCCTAACCTGTATCAAGGTATGACGTACAACAGTCTGGTGACTGTTCAGATCACAAGAGTTAGGATTTTAGTTCCCTAACCTGTATCAAGGTATGACGTACACCAGTCTGGTGACTGTAATGGTGTCAGGAGAGGATTTTAGTCCCTAACCTGTATTAAGGTAGTACGTACACCAGTCTGGTGACTGTCATGGTGTCAGGAGAGGATTTTAGTCCCTAACCTGTATTAAGGTAGTACGTACACCAGTCTGGTGACTGTAATGGTGTCAGGAGAGGATTTTAGTCCCTAACCTGTATTAAGGTAGTACGTACACCTGTCTGGTGACTGTAATGGTTTCAGGAGAGGGATTTTAGTCCCTAACCTGTATTAAGGTAGCACGTACACCATCTGGTGACTGTAATGGTTTCAGGAGAGGATTTTAGTCCCTACCTGTATCAAGGTATACGTACACCAGTCTGGTGACTGTAATGTGTCAGGAAGGATTTTAGTCCCTAACCTGTTATAAGGTAGTAACGTACAACCAGTCTGGTGACTGTAATGGGTGTTCAGGAGAGGATTTTAGTCCCTAACCTGTATTAAGGTATACGTACACCAGTCTGGTGACTGTAATGGTTTCAGGAGAGGGATTTTAGTCCTAACCTGTATAAGGTAGTACGTACACAGTTTGGTGACTGTAATGGTTTTCAGCGAAGAGTTAGATTTTAGTCCCTAACCTGTATCAAGGTATGACATACACACAGTCATGGTGACTGTAATGGTGTCAGGAGAGGATTTTAGTCCCTAACCTGTATAAGGTATACGTACACAGTCTGGTGACTGTAATGGTGTCAGGAGAGGATTTTAGTCCCTAACCTGTATTAAGGTAGTACGTACACCAGTCTGGTGACTGTAATGGTGTCAGGAGAGGATTTTAGTCCCTAACCTGTATTAAGGTAGTACGTACACCTGTCTGGTGACTGTAATGGTTTCAGAGAAGGATTTTAGTCCCTAACCTGTATCAAGGTATGACGTACAACAGTCTGGTGACTGTAATGGTTCAGGAGAGGATTTTAGTCCCTAACCTGTATAAGGTATGACGTACACCAGTCTGGTGACTGTAATGGTGTCAGAGAGGATTTTAGTCCCTAACCTGTATTAAGGTAGTACGTACACCAGTCTGGTGACTGTAATGGTGTCAGGAGAGGATTTTAGTCCCTAACCTGTATCAAGGTATGACGTAAAACCAGTCTGGTGACTGTAATGGTTTCAGGAGAGGATTTTAGTCCCTAACCTGTATTAAGGTAGTACGTACACCTTTCTGGTGACTGTAATGGTTTCAGGAGAGGATTTTAGTCCCTAACCTGTATCAAGGTATGACGTACAACAGTCTGGTGACTGTAATGGTTCAGGAGAGGATTTTAGTCCCTAACCTGTATCAAGGTATGACGTACACCAGTCTGGTGACTGTAATGGTTCAGGAGAGGATTTTAGTCCCTAACCTGTATTAAGGTAGTACGTACACCAGTCTGGTGACTGTAATGGTTCCAGGAGAGGATTTTAGTCCCTAACCTGTATTAAGGTATGACGTACACCAGTCTGGTGACTGTAATGGTGTCAGGAGAGGATTTTAGTCCCTAACCTGTATCAAGGTATGAGTACAACAGTCTGGTGACTGTAATGGTGTCAGGAGAGGATTTAGTCCCTAACCTGTATTAAGGTAGTACGTACACCAGTCTGGTGACTGTAATGGTGTCAGGAGAGGATTTTAGTCCCTAACCTGTATTAAGGTAGTACGTACACCTTTCTGGTGACTGTAATGGTTTCAGGAGAGGATTTTAGTCCCTAACCTGTATCAAGGTATGACGTACAACAGTCTGGTGACTGTAATGGTTTCAGGAGAGGATTTTAGTCCCTAACCTGTATTAAGGTAGTACGTACACCAGTCTGGTGACTGTAATGGTTTCAGGAGAGGATTTTAGTCCCTAACCTGTATTAAGGTAGTACGTACACCAGTCTGGTGACTGTAATGGTTTCAGGAGAGGATTTTAGTCCCTAACCTGCATTAAGGTATGACGTACAACAGTCTGGTGACTGTAATGGGGTCAGGAGAGGATTTTAGTCCCTAACCTGTATCAAGGTATGAAATACAACAGTCTGGTGACTGTAATGGTGTCAGGAGAGGATTTCAGTCCCTAACCTGTATTAAGGTAGTACGTACACCAGTCTGGTGACTGTAATGGTGTCAGGAGAGGATTTTAGTCCCTAACCTGTATTAAGGTAGTACGTACACCAGTCTGGTGACTGTAATGGTGTCAGGAGAGGATTTTAGTCCCTAACCTGTATTAAGGTAGTACGTACACCAGTCTGGTGACTGTAATGGTTTCAGGAGAGGATTTTAGTCCCTAACCTGTATCAAGGTATGACATACAACAGTCGGGTGACTGTAATGGTGTCAGGAGAGGATTTTAGTCCCTAACCTGTATTAAGGTAGTACGTACACCAGTCTGGTGACTGTAATGGTGTCAGGAGAGGATTTTAGTCCCTAACCTGTATTAAGGTAGTACGTACACCAGTCTGGTGACTGTAATGGTGTCAGGAGAGGATTTTAGTCCCTAACCTGTATTAAGGTAGTACGTACACCAGTCTGGTGACTGTAATGGTGTCAGGAGAGGATTTTAGTCCCTAACCTGTATTAAGGTAGTACGTATACCAGTCTGGTGACTGTAATGGTGTCAGGAGAGGATTTTACTCCCTAACCTGTATTAAGGTAGTACGTACACCTGTCTGGTGACTGTAATGGTTTCAGGAGAGGATTTTCGTCCCTAACCTGTATTAAGGTAGTAAGCTCAAGAGTGTGGTGACTCTAATGGTCACAGAAAAGCTTGGATTCCGATCTGTATCACCCTGCCTATATCCTCCTAGATTAGTCCTGAGAAGGACTGTTCTGGTCACTGGAAAGCTTGGACTCCGATCTGGATCACCCTGCCTATATCCTCCTAGATTAGTCCTGAGAAGTACTGTTGTGGTCAGCAGCAGTTTGCAGCCCTGCTCCGGATCTACCTGTAAGGGCCGCAAATCTGTCCCTAAGCAGCAGCAGACACTCTCCCTACACTGACTGTCTGGATGGCTGTGTGCCGAGCACAGCGCGCCGGGAGTTATAAAGGCTCGGTCACGCTGTGCAGGGCGGCCAATCACTGCTATGCCACAACTAACAGGACTGTGGCATTGCAGTGGTCTGCCAGCCAATCCCTGCACGCGGGCTGGCTCTCAAAAGAGCGCCAACATGCAGAGATGACGACCACGAGCACAGCACGAGTATCGCGAGATTACTCGGTGCTCGCCGAGTAGCCCGAGTACAGTGATACTCGTGCGAGTACCGAGTAGTGGCGAGCATGCTCGCTCATCACTAGTGTTCACGCTGTCATGGAAGCTTGCTTATGTGTGGCGCCCCGCAACGAGTGCGTCACAGGAGGGTATTGCAGCCATAAATGCAGCCGCAATATTTTCTGACACAGCAGTGACCCAGTTAACTTTGAGATCCAACCCTGCATGCATCACCTAGAACAGAGGACCAATCCAGGGTCCTGGTGGGCGGAGTGCTAGGGAAGTGTGTAGGGAGAACAGACACTTAGACTAGTTAGTCAAGAGGAGTCTAGAACAGAGTCTAGAACTTGAACTTGGAGTAGGAGCGGGGGCTCCGCACCCCGTGCAGCCCCCAGGCCGTCACCGGTCGGGTGTCAGCACCTGAGGCCTCAACAACCGGGATCGGGCATCATTACCACGGGTTCCAAAAGACTCCCGTGCCCAAAACTTCACAGCCGGTTCACTGGTACCGAAGCTGGCAGCAGTTCACCTCTGCTACGTGAACCAGAAGCGTGGAGGAGCAGCTTCACAGGAGCACCCCACCACCAGCCAACTTCCAGTCGTCTAACCAGCGGTGTACCCACCGAGGGATCCAAGGCTCCCCAAAACATCCACAACGTACATCTTGGATAGGGCATTGAAGCAGCCTCCCCGTACCCGATCTGGTATTCCTGGGCGACAATGGCGAAACACTTAGCTAGAATGGAGGAACACTTGCGGACCTCTGAGGGACGCTATCACTGCTGAGTCCACCCGGTCTACTACCCGTAAACTGTATACCATGTACTGCCTGCTGGTTACAGTAAAGACCCGTTGCAGAGACTTTCGGTGTCCGTGCTTCCTTATGAACTGTCCGTCCGCACTACAAGGTAACCGCAGCTGCCGCACAACATCTTAAGCAGCTCCAGCCTCCAGGGATCACCGCTCAGCCTGTGGGGAGCGTTCCATCTTGCTGCTGTCCATCCCCTGGAGGTTCCGCAGCGTCAGTAACGATTACGGAAACTACTCATAGGTGGCGTCACGAATAAATTAAACCCCTTTAATCTGTTCCCTACAAGACGTCTTCAACTTTTGATCTGCACTCAACCGGGCCCCACTACCGGCAGGCGCGGCCCACCCGTGACAAGGAGGAAGGAGCTTCAGCCTGTCTAAACCGGAGTCCCGGCCACGGTGAGTCATATGCTCCCACATCACCAGGCTAATGGCAATTTGGGATATGGGTCCGAGGTGGTATTAGTATGAGAACTCACTCGACCACAGGGGAAACCCAGGCCTGCCCAGACTAGGGAAGGGCAGCGACCGACATCTGTGACAGCTGAGAAAGTGGGCAAGGTGGACTTCATGACACTGCACATCTTCAGGTTTAGATAATAAAGTTTACTGACATATAAGGGTTTACAGTACAAGGTACAAGTGAGTCGGGACGGCAGGGAAGGGGTTATTCGGACAACGGGACGGTGGCTTCGGTGGGGATCACGGCTGGTCGGGTCCTGATTCCGTGCCCTGGGCACTCAGTGGCTGATGGGGATCATGATTGGGAGATTATACGTGACGCCACCTGTGGTGTCTGGTAAGTGGTTACCAGCGTTGCAGCCGGGCGCTGAGGTGATGGTGTGGTGCAGCAGAGGTAGTATAGCTCCCCACAGGCGGTTCTTTTCCTCAGCGTGGCGGGGTGGATGAGGGGAGTTGTAGTCCCAAATCCCTGTGGTGCTGCAGAGGCCTTTTGGGCGACGGATTAAATGAAGCCAGACACCAAATAATATTAATAATATCAGCTCAAACAGTTCCTTTACTGGTACCAGATGGATAAGGTACATGGTACAGTCTGGCTCACCGGGGATTATAGCCACAAGTTTTAGGATTCACCACAGAGTCCGTCAGAGGTGTCTCTCAATTCTCTTTCTCGGTCTCTATCCACAATGGCACTCTGCCCTCCCACGCTGAAGTCTGCTTACTAGTCCCCAGGTCTGTTGCCTTAAGTCACTGTTCCCTCTTGGCGTCTTGGACCTAGCTGCAAGACAGAGGTTAGGCTTCTTGGTGGGTGTCGTGGCTCCCTTATCAAGGCCCACAACATGCCCGTCTGCGGTTTGGGATAAACGTAATCAAACCGCCTCGGCTCCAGTTCACTGGTGTCACCTGGGCACTCCAGACGTCTCCGACCAGACCTGGAGTGTCCCCTTCTTGTCTGGGCCACCTCTGCTCCTTAAAGGTGCCCTCTCTTCAGGACAGCAGCGTCTCTCTGTCACCGTCTGACTACTGCTGTCTCCCTACTGTCACTCACTTCTCCTGCTCACCTAAGCTCCACCCCCCTGGGACCTACTGAAATACAGTAACCTGTGCTAGGGTGTCTGTGGGTGGGTTCTGTGGAGAGACCCTGTAGTCTCCCCCTCCAACTGTGACTACGGAGATACTACACCTTCTTTTTGGGGTGCAGTACTTCCCTTTGGCGTCCCACCAGAGGGGCGCCACACGAGCATAACAGATAATGCCAGGTTCTTGATGCAAGGGCAAGGGGAACATCTCAGGTTGGCAGACATCAGGCGCTGGCATGGCAGGAGGTCCTCAGACATCGACCTTGGGCAGACGTCATCACTGGATTGACACCTCAGGGAACAGGCCGGACATTGGGATACAGGCAGAACACAGAGAGCACTGGTCCAGGAACACTAACAGGACAGCTTAGGACACTGGCTGGTCAGATCCAGGAAACTCAGGCAGAGCCATCACCGGAATACAAGGCTGAATACTGCCAAGGAACATGGAGGAGGAGTCCTTCCCGGAACATGAGCAGGACAACCAGGAATTTGGACTGGACTTAAGGGACACAGGCAGGACATCTGGGAAACAGGCAGAACATCTGGGACACTGGACATTGGTCATTAGACTCCGGACATTGGACACAGCTCCAGGCACCAGGCAGTGGTCATCAGATCCTGAACATCGGACATGGCTCCAGGCACCAGGCAGCGATCATCAGGCTGCGGGCATCAGACATGGCTCTAGGCAGCAGTCATCCGGATCTGAACATCAGACATGTCTCCGCACAACAGGCAGTGGTCATTAGGCTCCGAACATCGGACACTGGCTGGAAAGGACCCAAGCAGGATGGTGCAATCATCGCAGGAGTGGACCGAAGCTGCATGACATGAACACTATGGGAGCGGACCGGAGCTAGGTAGTGTGAGCGCAACAGAACAGTGTAATCACAACGAGCATGGACTGGAGCTGAGTGATACAGGCCGGCAGGATTGGACCGGAGCTGGACGGTGCGAAAACAGCATATTAGCATGTGCACACCGTAGTGCATGCTCAGCAGGAACACAAGATACAGGAAACTCACAGTCTTTAGGTTCAGGGTACAAGGCCACGAAGGATTCCAGAGACAAGGCAGGGAGCCTGGTACCTGGGGTAACACAGACAGGATGGGTCCAGGGACAAAGACATCAGCTATCACAGGACTGATTAATGGCAGAACTGGAGCAGGAATAACAGGCTGACCAGGAGCAGGTAGCTGGACCAACACACATGGTTAGATACACTAACCTAATGCAAAGCTCTGGCGATGCCCACCAGGGAAGGGGAAGTATAAATAGGAGCAGCAAGTGTAGGAACTTGGCACTCCGAATTCTTCATAAAATTTTAATTTATTGAAATTGGTTGAGAACAAATTTTGCACATAAAATTCCAAAGGGTCAGTGTATCATGGTCTTTAGGCAACGCGTTTTCGTTACTGAGTAGCCTTACTCATGATCTTTATTCATGGTAGAAAATAGACTGTTTAAATAGTCCCTCCAGAAACCAAAATGGATTATTACTGATTGGACACACCAGGATAAGTCCATACTAATTCTTGTTCCGCCCATGACATATGGTTACTCCACTCCAAGGGTTAATCCATGAAGGAAAACTGCAGTGACAAAATCATGCATGGTTTATAACTGGGGTGGGGAACCATTTTTCTGCCAAGGGCCATTTGGAAATTTCTACAATCCTTCGGGGGTCGTACAAAATTATCAACTTGAAAATTACCCGCTATATTTGTTACTGTGGTGGCTGGAGCTGCTTCTCTTTGACCTGGTTGATATTGGTAATGTTGCTTCTCAACTGCTTTTCCAGGTTTTCTAGAGCCCTAGACATCACAGGAGAGGCTGGGAGCATATACCTCACTGGGGAGGCTGAGGCTGGGGCATAGAGATCACTGGAGAGCTGGATTTAAAGGGCAGACAGTCAGTAAAATGCGTCTGCCAGCCTGAGCACTACGGTCCCCAGAAATCTGCCCGGGGGTCGCAAGAAAGTCATCAAAGGCTGCATTCAGCCCTGGGGCCTGAGGTTCCCCACCCCTGGTTTATAAAGTATTACATAGTAGAATATAATTATAATGAATGCTTCTCATATACATAAAACATGTCTAATTACATATAAATATATTTACTTCCCATCGTTGCATTTCTCATAAAATAATGTTGATACTTGTACGTGGTTTAAGTGTGATTTATTTTAATTATAAAAAATATATGCATTATATATACCGTATATATTATATAAATATGTGACAAAATAGTGTTGCATAGATACGTGTTTAAAGTAATCTGTTTATGTCATCTACCCCTACTCTGTAAAAAGTAAAGTTGCATTAAATAATCCATTCCATTGAGAAATTATTTGTATTTGTGTTAGTGGAAATTGCAACAATAGAAAGTAACCTCATAAAATTTACATCTATAAAAAACACCACAATGCATATATTTATACGAAACTATAATTGAATACAGAATTTTTAAGGAATTATGTCTCCAATGATATGATCCCCAGAGGATTAAGATTAAACAAAAAGTGTATATATCCATACTCGGACAGCTTCACCGAACTGTGGACTACCACATTATCTACCGTATATACTCGCGTATAAGCCGAGTTTTTCAGCCCAAAAATCGGGCTGAAAAGTCACCCCCTCGGCTTATACGCGAGTCACTGTATTAGGGACCTCGGATACCTGCTGTCAGTAGCAAGTCTGAGCTATTCCGAGCGGGTCTTAGCGATTCCGAGCGAGTCTGAACTATTCCGAGAGGGTCTTAGCGATTCCGAGCGAGTCTGAGCTATTCCGAGAGGGTCTTAGCGATTCTGAGCAATTCCGAGCGATTCTGAGTGAGTCATAGCGATTCTGAGTGAGTCAGAGCGATTCTGAGAGCGAGTCTTAGCGATTCTGAGCATTTCTGAGCGATTCTGAGCTAGTCTGAGCGATTCTAAGCGAGTTTACAATCCGAGTCCTGTATTCTGTACTCGGGACTCGGCTTATACACGAGTCAATAGGTTTTTCAAGGTTTTGAGGATAAAAGTAGGGGGGTCGGCTTATACACGGGTCGGCTTATACGCGAGTATATACGGTAACTGTTCTTTAAATTTGATGAAAATAATAATCAAATACAAAGAAATAGAACTCAAAAAAATACAACAAGAAATTGAGGATATTTGCAGAAAACTGGAGAAAAGCAGAAGACCTGAAAACTACAAGAATTTAATATAAAGATTGGATAAGAGAATAGAAAATTTAGAAAACCAGATCATATAGTCAAAAAGAAACAAGTTTGAGAGGGACAATATGGACTAAGAGTCAGGGGACATTTACTCATGGAGAAGGATTAAACCAAATCCTAAAAATGTTCCAAATAAACCACCAATAAATGCCCCTAAGGGTACCTCCTCACGCCACAACCAGTGGAGACATTTTTGGAGGCGATATTTCGTCCTGGAATTATCGCTGCCAAATTGCCTCCTTACTGCGGCGTGTATTTCGGGAATTTGGCAAGGATAAAACCAATGTGGCCTGGTTTCGATTTTGGAGCACTGCTGCAAAATCGAAACCAGGCGACATTGGTTTTATCACCGCCAAATTCCCGTGCCGAAACCTTAACTATTCCGCACTTGCCGCACCTGCCGCAAGACCCTTAGACATAGCATGGGGTTGCCGCAAGTGAACCGTAAGTGCGGCCATTATGCAATAATCACGGTAGTTGCGATTTTTTTTTCACCGCAACTACTGCGATCAGCGATTACTGCTGATGTGAAAGGGGCCTTACTGTGTTTTTTATAGATGTAAATTTTATGAGATTACTTTCTACTGTTGCAATTTTCTACTAACACTAACATAAATAAATTCTCAATGGGATGTATTATTTAGTACAAATTTACCTTTAAGGGTAGGGGTAGATTAAATAATTAGATTACTTTAAACACATATTTATATCACATTATTTTTATCATATATTTATACAAGTTTTTTTTTTAACACATATAAGTATTAATAAATAATTTTATTATAGTCACAAAATTTAAAGCATACTGTTTTATTATATGAAAAATGCAACAGTGGGAAGTAAATATATTTATATGTACTGTATTTTTCAATTTATAAGATGCACCTGATTATAAGATGCACCCCCAAATTTGGTGAAGGAAAAGAGAAGAAAATATTTTTTAATGTTAAATGAGGTCCGTCTTAGGCTACTTTCAGACTGTGATTTTTAGGGAGCCGATGCTGTCCGATAAAATCGGACAGCATCGGCTCCCTTCTGATGCCTGGAATCAGATGCCAAATAGGCATCCGATTCCGGCATAAAATCGTAGCCTCCGTGCTTTAAAAAAAAAAAAATATGCTCACCTATCCCTGAGCCCCCGCCGTCTTCCGCCGTCTCCCTTCAGCTCCCGGTGGCTCCCAGTGTCCTCACGCTGTCTGCAGAGGTGTTCTACTGCAGTACAGGACCTGCCGTGATGTCACAGTCACGTGACCGCAGGTTACACCATGGTAACCTGCGGTCACATGACTGTGACATCACGGCAGGTCCTGTACTGCAGTAGAACACCTCTGCAGACAGCGTGAGGACACCGGGAGCCAGCGGGAGACGGCAGGAGATAGCGGGAGACGGCGGGGGCTCGGGGACAGGTGAGCATATACTTTTTTTTTTTTTTTAACCCCTGCCTTCCAGTTTGGAGCATTTTTACTGTACTGAGCATGCTCAGTACAGTAAAATCGGGTCCGAGGAGACATCAGATGTTTCCTCGGACCCCACTCCATAGGGCCCCATGGTAAATTGATCGGACCGAATCGGATGTGCACTAAATGCCATCCGATTTGGTCCGATCCGATTTTGTCCGATTTTATTTTCGGTGCAAAAATCGGAGCATGAAATCAGACAGAATCGGATCGGACCAAATCGGATGGCATTTAGTGCACATCTGATTCGGTCCGATGCCCATAGGGCTGCATGGAGGCAAAAATCGTTCTGATGCTGTCCGATTTTTATCGGACAGCATCGGAACTGCCAAAATCGTAGTGTGAAACTAGCCTTATAATGCCAGTGTCCGTCTAACAAATCATATAGGAAATACAGTGCTTTGCAAATTAATTGGGACAAAGCATGTTTTTAAGTAAAATCGTTAGTTGGTTACCAGTCAGTGATTCAAACCAGTTTTAACTGCTTTGAACAGGTGTGAGTGTACAACCTTGAGTAACAAAATGTGGTTTGACTGGTTTTAGTCAGAAAATAACAGCTAGCTGCCCCCTCAGCTTCAGTTGAGAGCTTGTTTCGGTGAGGAGTGATTTAATGTACTTTTTCTCTCAGTGTGAATCGTGCCTGTAAAAATGGATGTTACTCCACGGAAGAGGTCTAGAATTATTACTCTTAATGAACATACAAGTCTGACTGTAAGAGAAATCGCTTCCACCGTTGGTATTGGAAAATCTACCGTTTCAAGAATAATTTGCACACACAATGAAACTGGATCATTTTCTCCAAAACGAAAAGGGAAATTGGAAGAAAAAGGAAAACGACACCAAGAACTGATAAAACACTTCAGAAATAGTAAAATTAATGCAAGAAAAACTTGCTTTGCCCCAATTAATTTGCACAGCACTGTATTAAAAGGTTGTGAGCGGTAGGTCCATCTGCATAATTCACAGTGCTGCACCCAGCTCCTACTTGGTGAAGTTCCTTGCACCTAGCTTGTGAAATTGCAGGATTAGATTGGCCATTGGTTTTTCATATATACATGTTTTTTGGAAAAAAAGAGAAGGTAACTTTTTTTACTTGGTTTTACAATTCGATCAGGTTTGGGAGCATGAGGAGGAGGATGATGAAGAGGAAAAGGTAGAAGAGACAAAAGGGCCTGTTTCCCAGCTGTGTGTATAATGCCCGCTAGAGGCCTTTTACTGGGAGAATGCTTAGTGGGGACCCCTAACCCCTCCAAGCAACTATGCAACACAGCATGAACCACCCCTTCCTCTGTCCTCTGGAATGGTTGCATGAGCCTTAAACAAATCACTTCCATGGCCAGTGTACCCGAGTCAAGGTGTGAGCATTTTTCCAACAGAGGGGGTTTGGCTTCTTAGTGGAACAAGGTACTGGGCATTGGTGCTACGTCACCAGGCCACTCTGCTGCATGACCGTCTTCCAAAAAGTCTATGCACCATCCTTGTTGAGGAGGAGGTCTCCTTCATGAAGATCATGTTTAGCAAAGTGTGGTTCATGGTTGGCATAGGTTGGGTTGCCCCACTGACGAATTGAGAAGTGGCAGGAGGAGGCTGAAAGGGACAAAATGTGAGATCGGTGGAGGACAGGCCTCTTTTGTTAGCCACCAGCTGCACCCAAATCCACAGGGTCTGTTGATGTTCCCCAAGTTGTTCCTGTCTCTCCTAGAGGGGGTGGTCGTCCCCTAGTTCTTTCCCTTGTCTTCTCCAGCATTGGCCATGAAGGAGTGTACTGGGGAACAGATTGTGGCAGGGAATGGCCCTGCAGAAGTAGCCTCTGCAACCCTCCAAGACCGTCCACCAGTACAGTACCATGACCAATGGCAACCTTCAGCCCGGGCAATGCTAAGAATGCTGGCAGACTGTATTAATGCCAAGTATAGTGTACTTTCCTAAAACAAAAGGCATCCTGTTCAGTCAATGACTCACCCCTTTGTTGGCATTTTGTCCAAAGAAGGACTTTTTTGAGTTGGTTTTCATTCTTCCTTGACCAAGGCTTGTGTTTTTGTTAATGTTATATATCCTCTTCCCACATTTTGTGCTGTTTGCGCTTCCCCCTATGGATAAGCAGGCATGCATGCAGCCTTTGTGGTATAAATCAGAGCCCTTAATAGACTCTGCCCTTCAGGGACTTTCCACAATTTTAAGAGTCTGTGTGCTGATCCCTGTGGGACTTTCGTTATGTGTATGCTATGTATATTCAGATATTTGTGTTTGAGACTTATAGTCTGTGTTGCAGTAAAAATTGTTGTATTTCACTCCTTGTGTGCTGGCCTATTTCTCCAAACAGGTGCTTTCATACTGCCCTACAGAACAGAAATTGGTGAACAAGCCGCAGGCCTCTGGCCTGACGGTCTGAGTTATGGAAATGCAAGACATTACACACACTCCAAGTGCAGTCCTCAAGGGCCACAAACAGTGCATATTTTCAGGATTTCCTTAGCATTGCACAAGGTGCTGTAATCAACACCTCAGTGATGAAATTAGAACCTGTTCAATGCTAAGGAAATCCTGAAAACTTGCATGGTTTTCAGACCTTGAGGATTGTAGCCACCCATGCCCTAGAAGTTACTGTGGAAGTAGCCAGGGACAAGAGGAATCCTCAAGCCCTTTCACCATAACTGTATCTCTCCTTGGACCCTCTTAGGCCCAGTAACTACGATGTGTTGTTTGATCCTTTTTTATGTAAATTTTGAGAATCTGCTTTAAAATCTGCATGTCTATCATGAGGCCAACAAAGTCTATGACAGGTCAGAAGTGCTGTGCCCGTGTTGCTTTTTTTTTCCTTGCACATGTGGTTCAGATTTCTTTTTACTGCCCCTAAATCTGCACCAAATTTGCAAGGGAAAAAACATTGGCACACCACTTCTGAACTCTCATGGGCTTTGCTAGCTTCTTTATAGACACGCAGATTTTGATGCAGATTCTCAATATCTGCTTAAAAAAAAACATCAATCAACGCTCCATAAGCATGGGACCTTACAACAATATGGTGGGGGTCACATTCACAGAAAGCATCCCCCATATGCTGTGAGAGCAGGCACACAGGCATACGTAAGAGTGTGTCAAGTGGTTCCATCATAAACACTACTGCAGTTCAGATTCGAGGAGTCGCACAAGGGCTATCCCACAAGTCTGAACTGCGCTGCACTCCCTGATGTCACCACAACTCATGCACTGTATCACAATACCAGCAAGATATATCCTTTACGTCTCACATAATATAGCAGCTCTCACAAGATGACTCGTGTTAGGAGCACTGATGCCACTGAGGTTATCTCAGATCACACAGCGGGATTCCCTGCTGTGTGATACCTGCTGTGTAACCTGAGACAACATCAGGGAAGTCATGAGGATGTCTAAGGTTCATGACCAGGCCCAGAAGCATGGTGAGTGTCACAGCGGCACTGGAACTTGCCAAGTAATAGCGTAGGAAGATAATGTCTATGTCAAAACAGCGGGGGTTCAGTGTAAAATGGCTTCAGCTTTGTTTGGCAGCTTTAGGACCCATTTGAAGGTGTTTCATAGACCTTTGATTTTGCTTTCCCTTAATTTGAATGGGGTTTGGAAACTTGGCAAACATATGCCAGTTCGGCGAACTGAACCAAATCCACACTTCAAAAGGTTTGCTCATCTCTACCCATGAAGCATGGACCCAACTTATAGGATGTAACCTTGAGTCAAATATATTTCAAGAAAAGCCATACTTTATGTCCAGTACGGAAATGTAGTGAGTGTTTGTGTTTTGTCTCTTGCTCTGCTTGGAATATTTCTTAAAAACAGTTTTAGTGTGCTAGCAGATTTTAAAAATATCCCTAGTGAGACTGTCGGCTTCCAGAATACCAGAAATTGTTGAGATAGGGAAAGCAATGTGAGGCAGTTGACCACAGGCAATAAAGAAAGATGACTTCACAGAAGCCTCACTTATGTGATTATTGTACGAGAATTCCACACAACATCTTGGGTGGAAAAGGTTTTAGAATCTGGTTGATCTGCCCTACCTGGCCATTGGACTGTGGATGATATGCGGAACAGAAATCCAAAGATGCATTCAGACATTTACAAGGGGCTCTCCATAATCTGGATGTGAACTGGATGTCCCTATCAGTTGCAATGTGAAGAGGAACTCATGGAGATGGAAACTATGAGTCATGCCCTCGTCCCCGGGGCCAGTTTCTGCTAAGCAGGGAGATTGTCGCTCACCATGCAGCTCCGCTGGTTCGGTTCACCCTGGTCATGGTTCTATGCGACCGTCTGTTTCCTTCTCTGCTAGGAACCTGTGTCCCCTTGGCAGGTCTCCTGGGAATGTTCTTAGGATGCGCGCTCGGTATCCCGCACACACTTATAGGAGCAATACACTTGTTCCCCATTAGGTCTTTATGCGAAGATCCTGGACAATGCTTTGAAATATTTAATATTTATCAATATTTATTACATAATAACTCTGCCACGGGAAATCATATTGGATACCACAGCCCCAAGAATAGATCATACTAGACTTATATAGGTCCAATTTCAACCAAGATCCAGAGTGGTGATATCCACTTATACTAGGGTAGAATGGAGTATATAACAATGCTCACTCCCAGGTTGTAATCCCATGCATGGAAGAGAGCATGAGAAATTTTATTTTTTTACCTGATTTGCCTGTTCAATACATTTCTTTACCTGATATTCTTTTTATTTTTTCAAAAAAGGAACTGAGATGTATATGTATGTATTTTACATTTTTTAACCACTCTGTAATGTAATTTGAGTCTATTGATGTCTTTTTAAAAGGAATTGCGCCAAAAACAGGGCCCCTCCCCTTTTTGATGATGATTTTGACATCACAGGTAAACAAATTACACCCACTTCTTGTAATATCAGGGGCTAAAAAACCCCACTGTGATGACACGTAACATCCCTGAGAAAGGTGCCAGGCTGTGCACCGAAACGTGTAGGAGTAAAGGAATAAAGGAGAAGAATTGCTTGTGAGATCCTGACTTCCATGTGAGTTTTTTCCCTTTGGACATAGCAGCGCGGATGTCATACACCTTTTCTATCCCAACATTTCTCTGGACGTTACCACGTGCGAGTGGTTGGTGGAGGTCCTGCAGCAGCTTGCCTATTGATGCTCTTCAAATCAGTTGTGGGTACCACAACTGAACCAGGTGAGTGGTTCCACAGCACCACCTTGACATCTAAGTGTCTCTAGTGATAGGGCACTATTGCGCCTCTTGTCCCCCACCCCTCTTGTATTTGTTTGAGCAGAGGTCTTTACAATTTCTTGGCTATATCATTTCCGATACAGGTTTTGAGATGGACCCAGAGAAGGTCTCTGCCATGCTTAAGTGGCCCCGAGCTGAGGGAATCAAGGCCATTTAGCGGTTCCTGGGATTCATTAACTACTATCGGCAATTCATCCCCCACTTCTCTCTGGTAAGACCACTCACCGCCCTGACTTGTAAAGGTTCCAAACCAAAGGATTGGACTCCAGAGGCCGAGTCAGCTTTCGCCTCCCTCAAATAGGCCTTATCAACTGCCCCAGCCCTTCACAGACCAATGATCAATCAGCACTTTTTCCTAGAAGTGAATGCTTGTTCAACCAGAGCTGGAGAAGTCCTCACACAAAAGCTGCCTACTGGTAAGATGGTGACCTGTGGTTTATTCTCCAAGTCATTCTCGCCTGCAGACATAACTACTCAATTGGGGATAGAGAGTTACTGGCAATTAAGTTAGCCTTAGAAGAACAGCGATATCTGCTGGAAGGCACAGTTCATCTAGTCATCATTTTCACTGGTCATAAGAACCTGTCGTATATCCAAGCCTCAACCCTCACCAGGCTCATTGGTCCCTATTCTTTGCTCGGTTCAATTTTTCTCTCCATTTCCGTCCTACCAACCAACCTCAAAATTCCGGGATTAGAGGCAACAGATGTTTGTTCTTAATTGTGATCCAGTTGATCCCTCTATAATCTACTGTATACTTAGCTAGAAAGTTCTATCTTTTTTCTTCTCAAAGAAGATATCTGCCTCAGCCAGAAAGGACAACTTCTGAATGAATCCTCAAATTTTCTTAGATATAATAAGACACAGTATGGGTCTAGAGAGGAGCGAACACTTTAGTGTTCGGGTTCGGTTTGCCGAATAGTGGGGTGCTCGCCGAATTGTTCAATGAATTGTTCACAGAACCCCATTGAAATCAATTGCACGCAACATGAAACACATAGGAAACACCTTCAAAGGTGTTCAAAAGCTGCCAGACTGCTCATATTAGTGTCAAAAATAGGAAAAGTGATAGTACTCTACCAAGAGTCAAATAGACTCATGGCGTAGCATAGGAGTACAAGACACAGTCATTACCAGCCTGCACACTCATCAAAATCAGTTAAAAATAGGAGGCGGCTCACATTCACTTAAATTTCAGAAGTGGGTGCAATTCAGAATTGACAGAAGGATGAGTCACAGGAGATAAGTGGCAGCATTTTTCTCAATAACCAAATGCAGGGAGATTTTTATAGAAACAACTGCTGTAAATCTTTATTTCCCTGCTATCACAAAAATGCATTGATTTTCCGATATATATGCGCTGGACACTGTCTTAAGGTAGTCCAATGATAGATATACTGTATGTATGTTGTGCGTGGTTTTGGATATGCCTGATAATAGTCAGGTACAATTTCATTTTGCACTTGCACTTTTAACTACTGGCAGTGTACCAGCTTTGTAAGTGCTTCCCTATGATTTGACATACCCTCATACAGGGTTACTTTGATACAGCTTTTAAAGGGTCTGTTTTATGTACATGCATGTAGCAGTATTGCCATGTATTTTTGACTTATAAACTGTTACCCTATGATCCAATATACTCTGTTCCAGGGTCTTTATACGCTACAGTACATGGGTTAGTTAAGGTAGTTATACAGTCATATGAAAAAGTTTGGGCACCCCTCTAATCTTAGTCTTTTTTTTTTATTAAAATAGTTTTTTTGCAACAGCTATTTAGTGTGATATATGTAATAACTGATGGACACAGTAATATTTCAGGATTGAAATGAGGTTTATTGTACTAACCGAAAATGTGAAATATGCATTTTTTTTAAAAATTGAGAGGTGCAAAAGTATGGGCACCTCAACAGAAAAGTGACATTAATATTTAGTAGATCCACCTTTTGCAAAAATAACAGCCTCTAGTCGCTTCCTGTAGCTGTTAATGAGTTCCTGGATCCTGGATGAAGGTATTTTTGACCATTCCTCTTTACAAAACAATTCCAGTTCAGTTAAGTTTGATGGTCGCCGAGAATGGACAGCCCGCTTCAAAACATCCAACAGATGTTCAATGCTATTCAGGTCTGGGGACTGGGATGGCCATTCCAGAACATTGTAATTGTTCCTCTGCATGAATGCCTGAGTAGATTTGGAGCGGATTCCCGATGCCGTCACTGGCCACACAACCCCAAAGCATGATGGACCCTCCCCCAAATTTGACAGTGATTAGCAAGTGTTTTTCTTGGAATGCTGTGTTGTTGTGGCACCATGCATAACGCCTTGTTGTATGACCAAACAGCTCAATCTTTGTTTCATCAGTCCACAGGACCTTCTTCCAAAATGAAACTGGCTTGTCCAAATGTGCTTTTGCATACCTCAGGCGACTCTGTTTGTGGTGTGCATGCAGAAACGGCTTCTTTCGCATCACTCTCCCATACAGCTTCTCTTTGTGCATTGTGCGCTGTATTGTTGACCGAAGCACAGTGACACCATCTGCAGCAAGATGATGCTGCAGGTCTTTGGAGGTGGTCTGTGGATTGTTCTTGACTGTTCTCACCATTCTTCTTCTCTGTCTTTCTGATAATTTTGTTGGCCTGCCACTTCTGGCCTTTACAAGAACTCTCCCTGTGGTCTTCCATTTCCTTACTATGTTCCTCACAGTGGAAACTGACAGGTTAAATCTCTGAGACAACTTTTTGTATCCTTCCCCTGAACAACTATGTTAACAATCTTTTTTTTCAGATCATTTGAGAGCTGTTTTGAGGAGCCCACGATGCCACTCCTCAGAGAAGATGCAACTAGGAGAACAACTTGCAAGTGGACACCTGAAATAGCTTTTCTCAGGATTGGGTACACCGGGCTATGAAGTACAAAGCTCAATGAGGTTACCAAATTAATTTAGTGCTTCAGTAAGTCAGTAAAAAGTAGTTAGGAGTATTCAAATCATGAAAATCAGAAGGGTGCCCATACTTTGGCACTTGTCAAATTTTGAAATAATGCATATTTCACATTTTTGGTTAGTACAATAAACCTCATTTCAAACCTGAAATATTACTGTGTCCATCAGTTATTACATATATCACACTGAAATTAGCTTTTGCAAAAAAACAATTTTAAACAAAAAAAAAAAAAGAGCAAGATTAAGAGGGGTGCCCAAACTTTTTCAAATTTCTGTATCTGCCCGTGTGTAGTAGTGGTGTTACACATCACTGTGCAGCACTACAACCATTGTTTTGCATGTATATTGTAATTTTTCTTTTTCTATGTATACAATGTTTAATGGTTTTCAATAAATCTGTTTTTACTTGCACGGTACTCATTTTTGTTCTCTTCTGTATAGTATTCTTATGAGTGTTATTGAGGAGGATGTCATCTTTGTGTTCCATCACTTCTCTAAAGTGAGGGCATGGTGGAGATACAATGATGACATTTTCCTCATTTGGACGGTAACGCAATTGGAATTGGTGACTTTCAATGTGTACTCGAATATTATTAATTCAACAATTAAGATCACTATGATTAACTCTAGGGATGAAATAATTTTTGGATGTATTGGTGGTGCGGGGTGGTGAAGCATTGAGCACAAAATGATATACAAAACCTACTAACAGGCTTAACGTGCTACACATTACTAGTTCCTCAGACCTAAGTGGATAGTTGAGAAAGATGATTATTTGGATTTAACCTCAATAATGGACAAATTTATAGAGGGGTTACCCTAACAAAAATTCTAAACAAACAAAGGTCTAAGGATGATATTATAGAAAGGAAAACTCTTACAGAAAAATGTTAATACTGGAGCAACAAGAATACCTTTTGCTACTACATTTTGTGAAGAAAGTGAAGACATTGCATGTATAGTGAGAAAGCATTAGCCAACTCTGGGGAAGGGTCTACCAGACGTAATTGAATTTAAGAGCCGACTAATCTTTACATCAGGGGTGGGAAAATTCTGTCTGCCGGGAGCCATTTTGAAATTTCTACCAACCTTTAGGAGCCGTACAAAATTATCAACTTAAAATTACCAGGTTATATTTGGTTAAACAATCAACTCACCCCTACTGTGGTGGCTGGAGCTGCTTCTCTTTGGCGTGGCTGTAATAATAGGTGATATTGATCATGTTGCTTCTCTGCTTTTCCAGGTTTGCTAGAGCTATAGAAATCACAGGAGAAGCTGGGAGCATATACCGCACTACTGTAGAGAGACTAGTGATGGGCGAATCCTAAATTACTCGGAATCGTTTGACTCTAGCGAGTCCGAGCACAGGACTCGCTACTCGTTGCGAGTCTAGCGAGTCCAATGTTAATGAATGGGGAAGCGAGTAATAGCGAGTAGTGTGAGATTTACAAATCGCAGAGTGTCTCGGAAGCTTCAGCCTGAAGCAATCCTAGTTTTGTCATTTATTTGCATTGGACTGTTTACTTTGCAACTGTAATCGCTGGGAAACTCGCACAGATAAGAGTCCGTGTCCTCAGTGTGCTGGCTGCCAGCTCCAGGGTCCTAGAGCCCGCCTGATGCCTGATGTAGCAGAGCTGAGATTGTTCTCAGTCTGCTCATTCCCTGTGTACAGACATGAATGTCTGTGCACAGAGATGATGTAGCAGAGCTGAGATTGTTCTCAGTCTGCTCATTCCCTGTGCATAGACATCTATATCTATGCACAGGGGATGTAGCAGAGAGGACATCGCGTTTTGGACTGCGTCGGACGGAAGAGGATTTTTTTAATTAAAGATGGAGTCCCTAATGGCTTTTTTTTTTATTTCTAATAAAAATTTTTCTTTGTGTTGTGTTTTTTTTAAAACAATTTAATAGAAATTCATGGCGGTCATGTCTAATATTGGCGTGACCGCCATAAATTTCGGGCTTAGGGCCAGCTGATAATACAAAGCTGGCCCTAACCTCTTTATTACCCAGAGTGCCACCGCTACCAGGGCCGCTGGAAGAGCGGGGTTCAGCGCCAGAGGATGGCGCTTCAATGAACGCGCCATCTTCTGGGGCGGCTGCGGGCTGCAATTTGCAGCGGGGGGTGCCCAGAAAGCTTGGGCATCCCTGCGCTGCGGATTCCAGCCCCCAGCTGCTTAGCTGTACCTGGCTAGACATAGAAATTGCGCGGAGCCCCACGCATTTTTTTTAAATTATTTAATGAAATTCTGAGATTCTGACTCTGACTCTGAGACTCTGACTCTGAAATTCATGAAATAATAAAAAAAAAATGAGTGGGGCTTCGCGCAATTTCTATGTCTAGCCAGGTACAGTTAAGCAGCTGGGGGCTGGAATCCGCAGCGCAGGGATGCCCAAGCTTTCTGGGCGCCCCCCGCTGCAAATTGCAGCCCGCAGCCGCCCCAGAAGATGGCGCGTTCATTGAAGCACCATCCTTTGGCGCTGAACCCCACTCTTCCAGCGGCCCTGGTGGCGGTAGCACGCTGGGTAATAAAGGGGTTAATACCAGCTTTGTTATACAAGCTGGTATTAAGCCCGAGATTCTTAATGTCAGGCCACGTTTGACCCAGCCACTAAGAATCTCCAATAAAGGGTTAAAAAAACACACAGAGAAAAATTTTTATTTGAAATAAAAAAAAAGCCATTAGGGACTCCATCTTTAATTAAAAAAATCCTCTTCTGTCCGACGCAGTCCAAAACGCGATGTCCTCTCTGCTACATCCCCTGTCCATAGATATAGATGTCTATGCACAGGGATGAGCAGACTGAGAACAATCTCAGCACTGCTACATCATGTCTGTGAGCAGGCGGGCTCTAGGACCCTGGAGCTGCACAGAGAAGACAGCTGGACTCGGCTCGCAAAGAAACAGCAGTTACTTTGCGAGTTTCCCTGCTATCACTGGCACAGTAGCCGAGTCTAATGCAAACAATGGCAATCCTAGTTTTGTCAGTGTTTGCCAATGATTTGCATTGGACTCGTGCGAGTAATCACTGGAAAACTCGCAGAGTACCGAGTCCTGCGAGTCCCTTACTACTCGCCGAGTAACGAGTCCTAGCGAGTAGATTCGCCCATCCCTAAGAGAGACTAAGGCTGGGGGATAGAAATCACTGAGCTGGATTTCACAGGCAGGCAGTCGGCAAAACATGTTTGCCAGCCTAAGCACTCTAGTTCCCAGGAATCTGCCCGAGGGCCACAAAAAAGCTAATCGAGGGCCGCATGGTGCCCTGGGTCCTGAGGTTCCCCACTCCTGCTTTACGTATAGGAAGGGGAGACATTTGGGTGATAGAATAATAAGGTCAGATGTTTGAACTTTTTAAAAAGGAATTCAAAGTTCCATTATGGGTGTTCAAGAAAGGTTGCACGCCTTGTTTTTCCTGTGTTAATTGTACCATGATGATAAAGGGGTCATCCTTCCAAAACCTAGAAAAGGCCAAGAAATAAAAATATAATATTTTCTTACATGTTTACTAGAGTAAATTAACATAGATATGATATAAGAAAAAAAAAGGATCTGACAGTACCTAAGCACTTTTTAGAAAAAGGACATGCGGAGAAAGATCTCAAATTTTGTATCATAGATCACATACTGCCACAAAGAATGTGAACTCAAGTGGATTTATACATTAAAAACGTTGAGGCCGACAGGTTTAAATATTGACTTCAAAGTTCATACCCTAGATTAAATTGTCTATGGATAGTTATGATCCTTTTCGCTAAGCTTGATGTTAGATTGTGTTAATGTGAAATGTTTGTACTTATATTTTTTATTTTGTTTTTGTGTGAGAAACATTGAATTAAGGGAATTGACTCCACACATTGGATAGATGTTTTTAATATTGTTTATTATTAGTTATAATATGTTGCTAGATTTTTCTGTAATATATTTTTTTTAGAGGTTTCTGCTATGTCATTCAACTGCAGCAGTACTGATATAGTTACAGTCATGGCTAAAAGTTTTGAGAATGATACAAATATTAATTTTTACAAAGTCTACTGCTTCAGTTTTTCTAATGGCAATCTGCATATACTCCAGAATGTCATAAAGAGTGATCAACTTAACAGCAATTACTTGCAAAATCAATATTTGCCTAGAAAATGAACTTTAACCCCCAAAACACATTTCAACATCATTGCAGTCCTGCCTTAAAAGGAGCAGCTAACATCGTTTTAGTGATTGTTCCATTATCACAAGTGTGGGTATTGATGAGGACAGGGTTGGCGATCAATTAGTCATGATTAAGTAAGAATAACACCACTGGACACTTTAAAAGGAAGCTGGTGCTTGGTATCATTGTTTCTCTTCAGTTAACCATGGTTATCTCTAAAGAAACACGTGCAGCCATCATTGCACTGCACAAAAATGGCCTAACAGGGAAGAGTATCGCAGCTACAAAGATTGCACCTCAGTCAACAATCTATCGCATCCTCAAGAACTTCAAGGAGAGAGCTTCCATTGTTGTCAAAAAGGCTCCAGGGCGCCCAAGAAAGACCAACAAGTGCCAGGACCGTATCTTAAAACTGTTTCAGCTGCGGGATCGGACTACCAGCAGTGCCGAGCTTGCTCAGGAATGGCAGCAGGCTGGTGTGAGTGCTTCTGCACGCACTGTGAGGCGGAGACTCTTTGAGCAAGGCCTGGTTTCAAGGAGGGCAGCAAATAAGCCACTTCTCTCCAGAAAAAACATCAGGGACCGGCTGATATTCTGCAAAAGGTACAGGGAGTGGACTGCTGAGGACTGGGGTAAAGTCATTTTCTCTGATGAATCCCCTTTTCGATTGTTTGGGACATCTGGAAAACAGCTTAATCAGAGAAGAAGAGGTGAGCGCTACCACCAGTCTTGTCTCATAACAACTGTAAAGCATCCTGAAACCATTCATGTGTGGGGTTGCTTCTCAGCCAAGGGAATCGGCTAGCTGGTGATGGGGTGAGCGGGAGAGAGGCTGCTGCTACTAGCTGGTGATGGGTGGGGGGAAGATACATATCGCATACTTGACTGCTTTTACCAATATCGACACCGATAAATCCTTACATTGCACAGTGCATGTACTGGGAGGATTCACAAGTTTGCAGTCACACAAAATGACTGCAGACTTGTCATTCCAGACCGGAAAACCCCTTTAAGCTAAACTGTATTTGATTCTTGTTGGGGCTGCGTCCCCTATACTGGACAGATGCCTTTAGGTAAGCTGAAAAATAATTTCAGCTGACCAACAAACATTTTGCTTGTGCAACAGATGATTTGCAGCTTGTTTAGAGAAACTAATAATCATTTTCGGATTATTGACAGCATTGTAAATACACCTTAAAGAGTAACTACGCTTTTGGGAGTTTTTTACGTTTTGTGCCCAATACTTCTGAACAGGTTGGTGTGGAATCTGGTCCTGTGATCCCTAACCACAGCTGAAAAGACCTTTCAGAAGACTGCACGGAGTGGACACAGTAGGGCTACATTCAGAGTTTGGAGGCAGTGGGAAGAGGGGAGCTGGGGACTCTTAAGGAAGATGTGACTACCTTCCTCACTAATGTTACTACTGTGGAGGCCACAGTGGAGAGGCTCTCCTCGCAGGTAGAGTCCCAGCAACAGCTTCTTGATCTCCACTCTGGTAACTTTCACTTGTTATTAGATATGATGGAGGAGGCGGAAAATTGAAATTGCCGAAACAATATCCGGCTCCGAGGAATCCCAGAGTCAGTTGCACCGCGTGACCTGATGTCGGCCCTTCATGATATCTTTAAAGGGAACCAACCACCTCAGATGACGACTATAAGCAGTTAATACATGTCCCTGCACCCTACCTACACCGTTCCAGCTATGTTTTTGCTAAGAATATTGATAAATGCAAACCGAAATATACACTTTGTAAACTTACATTCCTGCGTACTTGAGGGCGTCTCCCTCGGGCTCTCGTACTAGAGGGCTGTGCTCATCATGCCGGGCTCTCCCCCTCCTTATGCACGCCCCCTCTCAGCCTGCTATAGTGATGTGAGGCTGATTGCGTCATAAAGGGGCGGGGCTACCGGGATGCCGCGATTTAGCCCGCCCCTTTATGACGCAATCAGCCTCACATCACTATAGCAGGCTGAGAGGGGGCGTGCATAAGGGAGGGGGAGAGCAGACATGATGAGCACAGCCCTCTAGTACGAGAGCCCGAGGGAGACGCCCTCAAGTACGCAGGAATGTAAGTTTACAAAGTGTATATTTCGGTTTGCATTTATCAATATTCTTAGCAAAAACATAGCTGGAACGGTGTAGGTAGGGTGCAGGGACATGTATTAACTGCTTATAGTCGTCATCTGAGGTGGTTGGTTCCCTTTAACTCCTTGCTGGGAAGAGAGGCGGATGTGCACATTGAAATAGATAAAGCTCATCGATCCCTGGGTCCCAAAAATGCTGATGCTACTAGACCAAGGGATGTCATTTGCCGCATACATTATTTTCGAATTAAGGATGACATTATGTCTAAAGCTAGAGATCATGATTCCATCGACTTCAATGGCTCGGAAATTTTTTTATTGGCTGACCTCTCACGCATTACCCTTGCTAAAAGACGTGCATTACGCCCCCTGCTGGAAGTTCTTAGTGAGAGACATATCCCATACAGCTGGGGATACCCTTTCCAGCTCCAGGTGAGGGGGGAGAGCGGGATGACGGTCCTGAGATCACCGGAAGACCTATTGGACTTCACATCTGCATTGGATCTGCCACTGGTGGAACTGGGCGAGTGGCCACAGCTCTCCACTTTTGGACTGCAGGGCCTGTGTCGCTCTGGAAGCCCCTCTGTCGGGCCTTTAAATAAGAGGCAAAGAAGTCGACGCCGCCGACGCAGACCTTCTGACTGTCCTGAAGATACTTGATTTTTCAACAATATTTTGATGGCTCGGATTCTGCTTTTCCTTTTTTCTGAGATTCTTGGTCTCCCGGTCCCTCCCTGTGAGTCTGTTCCCAAAGAGTTTCATGGGCTCAAAATGAAACTCTACATGGCGGAGCCATGGGGGAGGTTCTTAGAAATATGGACCTCCTGCTTGTTGTTTTGGTCGGGGGGTTGGGAGGGGGTGGGGGTTTTGTTTGAGGTTATACTGTGCTGGTTGCCTTTCTACTTTGCTTTGAGTCCCATACATGTGAAGTATGGAGGGTTGTTATTGTTACATAGGTATATATTTAAGTGCACCCTATATAATTTGTTATCTGCAAAAGCTCATGTTCCATTATTGGGGTCCTTATTAGTAAATGTCCACGAGGGCTTATGATATTTGTATTTTCTTTTTGTTATAATGGCTGTTGGGGCCGGGCTGGTTGCTCGGTGTCCAACCACTTCTCACATTAGGGCGTGTCTTTGACACATTTGTTCAGAGATTTCTCTGACTTTTTAAGTTCACATTGAACCTGGTGGCTTGGAGCCTCCTGGTTCCTCAGACAGACTACTGTCCTCTGTCTGATCAAGTTTCTTATTTCTTCACACTTTTTCCCTTTTACACTTGACCCCTATTTCGTTTTTCCCCTAACGCTTTCCCTCTCCCTTCATTTACCTTCCCCCCCCACCCACTCTTGTTTGTCCTGGTTTGGCTGTAAGATAGGACCGGGGGTTCCCATGGCGAATCTGCAGCTCTGTTCCCTGAATGTCAGGGGATTCAATGTCCCTGAAAAAGATCAAAAGTGTTATATCATATGCACAAGAGGCAGGTAGATGTTCTCCTACTTCAGGAGACGCATTTTAGGACGGGTAAGATCCCTGCTCTTGGTCATAGATATTTCACACAATGGTTCCATGCTAGTAACCCAGAGACCAAGTCTAGGGGGGGTTAGCATAGCATAGCATAAAAACCTGCGGGCTCAGGTGTTGGCCTCTAAGTCAGATCCAAACGGCAGATTCTTGTTTCTCAAGATCAGAATTATTAATGACACCTTTACTGTAGCTAATTTCTACCTGCTTAATCAGCACCAGGCTCGGACATGCAAACGATATCTCCGTGATCTCTCGGCATTTGCGGAGGGATATGTGATAGCAGGGAGTGACTTTAATATGGTGTTGGACCGTGCGATGGACTCCTCCTCGGGTGGGTCATCGGTGCACCCTTCACAGCTAGAGAGCCTGAAACGCGTGTTGACAGATCTGCGACTGGTAGATGCCTGGCGGATCATGCATCCCACGGACAGAGACTACACCTATTTTTCCACAGTCCATAATTCTCATAGTCGGATTGATTATTTTTTGGTGAGCCATGGTCTTCTGTCCTTTGACCTGCAGACGGGAATTGATGTAACAATCTGGTCGGACCACACTCCGGTGATGCTGTCACTTCGGCTGCCGGGCTCGTCCAGGGGGGAGTGGACCTGGTCCCTGAGCCCTGGATTGTTGAGCGATCCTTCTTGACTGCAGGCGGTTCGGAAGGCAATTACAGAATTATTTGACATACACAAGACCGATCCTACGGCCCTCCCTTTTCAGTGGGAGGCATTGAAGGGAGTTGTCAGAGGGGTTCTTATTCAGCAGGGGGCCCAACTAAAGAGGAGTAGAGCTGCGGCTATTACTGAGTTGTTGTCTCAGGTGCAGACCCTAGAGACTGCAAATAAGAGAACGAGAGACCCGCAGACGATGGCTGACCTCTTGCAGGTTAGGAGCAAATTGAGCACCCTTGTATGAATATTCTGGCAAGCCAGGCAGAGCATTGGCGAGATTTTTGCATCCCCATACATCTACTACATACATCCCTAACATAAAGTCGGGTCGGGGGCGACGGTCCACTCTCCTGTGGAAATAGCAGACTCCTTTAGGCTGTATTATGATTCACTTTATAACCTCAGAGGCCCGCTTGCGGATATGCCCTCGGAGGAGTTCCACGCGAGGGTGGATGAGTATGTTCACGACACACCGCTCCCTTCTATTCCGGAGGCTGAAGTTGAGGCTTTGGAGAGTCCTCTGTCAGAAATGGAAATCACAGAGACCATTAAGGCACTGGCGAACGGTAAGAGCCCGGGGCCAGATGGTTTCTCGGCCAATTTTTACAAAGTTTTTGCTGAGTCTCTGTCACCCTTTTTAGTTAAATTATTTAACTCTATCTCGGCGACCTGTCCTTTCGCTCTGCAGACACTGATGGCCACGATTGTGGTTATTCCCAAACCGGACAAAGACGCCGGCCTATGCGCAAACTACCGACCGATCTCCCTCATCAATCTTGATGTGAAAATATATGCAAAGATCATAGCAAACAGGCTGGGCCCAGTTCTCACCAAGGTCATACACAATGACCAGGTGGGATTCGTGCAGCGTAGGGAGGCTAGAGATAATACGGTGAAACCTTGCTCCTTACTTCATATATGCGCACAGGAAAGGTTCCAGCCTGTTTTCTATCCATTGACGTAGAAAAGGCATTTGATCGCCTAGGATGGCCTTTCCTGCGAGCATCCTTAACACAACTGGGGTTGAGAGCCGGGTTGCCTGAAAAGATTTTTGCTTTGTATCAGGGCCCCACAGCATGACTTAAAATAAACGGCATCTTTTCGGCACCCATCGCAATACACAATGGTACCAGACAGGGTTGTCCTCTATCCCCATTACTTTATGTTATTGCCATGGAACACTTAGCAGTGGCACTCCGTGGCTCACCAGATATTGAAGGAGTACGGATTGGTCAGCATAACTTTAAGCTATCGCTATATGCAGACGACTTGCTTTTATATGTTACTAACCCGCTCATAGCTTTTCCAGTGCTCATTAGGGAATTTCGGAAGTTTGGGGACATCTCGAACTTCAAGGTTAATTACTCGAAAACAGAGGTACTTAATATATCCCTGTCTGGTGAACTAGTGTCGCGGCTCCAGGCGTCCTTTTCTTTTAAGAGGAAAACCTCTGCACTTAAATATTTGGGGGTGCTGATTCCTACGGATTTGAGTGAAATTTATGAGCTAAATTATGTCCCACTTCTGAGGAGAATGATCCTGGACCTGGCGAAATATGACAAACCTCAACTTTCTTGGTTTGGACGCATGAGTGTCATTAAAATTGACGTTTTGCCCCAGTTTTTATATCTTTTCCAAACTGCACCGATAAATATTCCGGATAGTTTTTTCCGACGTCTGCAATCGGTGGTAAATAATTTTATCTGGGGAAGCAGAAGACCGCGGATCCGATTTTCAATTTTGACTAGACCTAAGAGAAAGGGAGGGCGGGTCTCACTGATTTAAAAAAATACTATCATGTGGTTTTGCTTTCTAGACTAGTGGATTGGAGGTTTAATAGTGTCCATAAACAATGGGTGACCCTGGAGGGTCTCCTTTCCCCTATATCTCTGTACTGGCTTCCCTGGCTTGATAAGGTCTCGCGCCCTCCTGTGGCGGAGTGGGTCCCACTCACTCAGACGATTCTAAGACATTGGGATAAGATTAACCGTAAATTGAAGCTGACCTCCAGACTGGGTAAGCTGAGTCCCTTGTTTGACAACCCTGTGTCCCCCCCTGCGATGGCTAGATCAACCTTTTTGTGTTGGTCGGTACGTGACCGGATATGCCTAGGACAGGTCGCGGATAGACTTGCGGGGCTCTCTGGCGTGGGGGGGCTCCGGGACCGAACCAGTGGGACACCACTCTCGTGGATGGAGTTCGCCCAGATTCGAGATTACCTCTCGGGGATTCCTTTGGGGGTTCTGACACCATTTGAGTTGCTGATGCTCTCATCTGAGGGCCCTTCCCATGTGGTCTCCATGCTCTATGTCCTGGTCCTGGCTGGGTTGGTGTCCGACCCTCTTGGATACATGGAGGCTTGGGAGAGAGATCTGCAGATCACCTTATCTGAGACTGATTGCCAAAAAATCTTTGTACTCGCTCATAAAATGACGGTCTCATGTGCTGCTCAGGAATGGAACTACAAAATTTGGTACCGTTGCCCCACTTTCCTCCACAGGCTTGACCAAGGAGTCTCAGATGCTTGCTGGAGATGTGGGATGGAGAGGGGCTCTATGCTCCATATCTGGTGGTCGTGCGATCTCCTCCAACCCTTCTGGGGTCTGGTCTTTGAGGCCTTTCACCTGATGTCTGGGGTATATCATGAGCCTCCCCCCAGATTGCCCTCCTGTCCTTGATTCCTACCTCTGTATCCTCAGTAAAGAGGGGAATTTTGAGGTTATGCTTATTGGCGGCTAGAGCTGTCATTCCTAGACATTGGAGGTCAACTGAGGTCCCTTCCACGCTGGAGTGGATAGCTGAGATGAATAAACTGAGTCGTATTGAGTCTCTAATGACCAATGATTATGGCACTGGATCAGACAGGAGAGTCCAGAGTTTGTGGACTGGCTGTTGCAGTCCTCTGTTCCTTCTTGAGCTTAGTTAACCAGGCTTCCCCTTCCCTCCCACCCTCTCCCTTCTTTTCCGCCCCTACTTCCCTTCTGTCCCCCCCTTCCGTGTCTTTTCTCTTTACATTTCTTCTCTTTTTTTCTTACTTTTATGGTCCGCAGGGATGCTGGTGATGTTTAGTTGGCTGTTGTACAGCGAGAAACTGCTTCCATTTAATTTCATGTTTCTTTATAATGTGATATAATTGGAGAATTATATGTGTCACGGCCGTTAGAGATTAATGCCGGGGTCTTGCCTTGGCAATGGAATGCGATTTCTGCTACACCCTGGACTATATATGACTGTGTAATTCTTTTTGTTAGAATTGTTATCTTTTTCTCCTTTAAGACCATTTGAAAAATAATAAACATATTTGCTGACAAAAAAAAGAATTAATGGACCTAAAACATACAAGATAACTCCTAAAAACTAAGGTATTTTTTAAGTGTTTAATAGATCTACTGCCTGCACCTCATCAATTCTGTGGTTCCTGTATGGTCATCAGTGTGATGCAGTTTCATGCAATACAATATTATGTTGGGCTGGCAGTGGTTCTGGTTATGTAGTCATGTACTGACGGTGGTTCTGGTGATGTAGTCATGAATTAAGAATGGTTCTAATAATGTAGTCTTGTATTGACCATGATTCTGGTGATGTAGTCATGTAGATGTAGCGGTATTTAAATTAATAGACTTGATAGTACATCATTATAGTGTCAGTGTGCCAGACTAAAAATATAGCTGTTTAAATGAGGTGATGTCAGTTGAACAAGTATCTGACTAAAGCTCACATACACTATAGACAGCTCTCCCATCATTCGGACAGCAGCTATCTCACCTGACTCTCCCATACACAGATGCACGCTCTTTGTTTGATATCGGTCATGCATTCTCTATGAGAGAGCCGCTAATAGACATCTCTGGTGGTATGCTCATCTCTTAGAGAACGAAAGGATCTACGGTCCAAAATCAGACATACTGGATCCTTCATCTCCCTGACAGTCATGAAACCATTGGCTGAACCTATCTATCTCTGGGAATGGCCAACTTTAGTCTGTGTATGATTACCATAAAGGGAACCTGTCAGGTCTTTTATCCCCCTAACCTATAAATATCTGTCCCTGCAGCGTCCAACTACTTTACTATCTATCCCTGTCTGACCTATAAGTGATTTATAATACCTGAGTACAGCAGTTCATAAACTTAGATCCTCCGTGGCGGGTGGACGTTCCTATGTGCCTTGGTGACGGGTGGGCAGGCTCTCCAGGTCCGCGCTGTCCCCACCTTGCAGCTGAAAGTACGCCCCGATGGGCGGCATCATTTGAGGAGCAGGCTGGGGATTTAAATTTCCCACCTCTTTCTTCCAGGTTTATGACGCGCAATGCCGGACGCACGTCATTCCCGGACATGCGCAGTGCCTTAGATTTCAGAACCTTAGATAGCTCCCGCTAGCCGCAATTCGGACATTTCAACAAGGGACAGCTCCAGCAGCCGCGGAATGCCAATTCCGGCAGAAAACAGGACCGGAGGACATATTTGCCCTCCGGTTCTGTTTGTCCAGAGCTGTCAGGCTGTGTCCGGTGCTTCCTGCAAAACACCAGACACAGCCTGACAGCTCAGAAACCGTGGTGTGAAGCCGGCCTAAGAGTGCCTAGGGCAGCATGAAGTCCAAATACAGCCCTGTCGATGCATGTTGTGCCATTTAGAGCTAGGATGCACTCTGCCAGGAGGAATAATAATGAAGAAACTTCTGAATCCAGGTTAACAAACTTCAGACTCTTTTATTATTTAAAATATCATATGAACAGCACAAGCCATATCCTCTATTTGGCTTGTGCCAATTGCATGCCTATTGCAGAAATTTCCACCAGAATTGAATTTTCATGTGTTTGAATGGCCCAGTCAAAGTCCAGAGCTATGCTGCAATGAAAGATGGGCAAACATTTCCACCTCTAGATGTGCAAACCTATAAAAAAGACTTTCAGCAGTAATTGTAGCAAAAGATGATCTTAGGCTGGGGTCACAGTACCATTTTTCACATGCATTTCTGGAGACCTGCGTTTTCAAAAACGCATGTAAAAAACGCACCCATAGGCCCCCATGTTAAAAAACGCATGCCCTAATAGCCAAAAAGCATGTGTGACTGTCCCATGCGTTTTTGGAGCATATCCAAAAACGCATGCATTTCTGTAGAAAACGCATGCGTTTTTGTAGAAAACGCATGCGTTTTTATAACATGGGTTCCTATGGAAAACGCATGCAAAAACGCATGTACAGTTAGTACCTTTTAGTGCCATTCAAAAACGCATGCGTTTCCCATAGGAGCCCATGTTAACAAAAACGCATGCGTTTCCGGAAACGCATGCGTTTTTGTTAACATGGGCTCCTATGGGAAACGCATGCGTTTTTGAATGGCACTAAAAGGTACTAACTGTACATGCGTTTTTGCATGCGTTTTCCATAGGAGCCCATGTTATAAAAACGCATGCGTTTTCTACAAAAACGCATGCGTTTTTCAAAACGCTCAAAAAAATACTACAAGCACTATTTTTATGTGCAGATTCAAAAACGCAGCCAAAAAAGCAGGGAGCCATCAGAGACCTTAAAAAACTCATGCTGACATGAAAAAAGCATGTAAAAAAGCATGCGTTTTTAAAAGGCACTAAAAAAACTGTGACCACAGCCTTACAAAGTATTGATTCAGGAGGCTGAATATACATGCACGTCACAATTTTGGCTGCTTTCACATTGCGATTTTTGGGGATCCATGTCTGTCCGTTGTACAGTTTTGGTAATTTTCTAATATTTAATAAAACATTTAAGCATTGAATTTGTGTGCAGTAACTTTTTCTTCTTGCACCTAAGGGAATAGTTCCTGCCTTCTATCTAGGTTATATATACATCTGAGTTTGTAGCAAAGTTTTTTGCTCCTACACTAGGAGGCAGTCTCTATTCACCTCTCAGGGGAGGGCAGTAGAAGTGTTTGCCTCTTCCTTAGTTACATCTGCTTTTATAACAATTAGAAGATGCTTCAAGGATACCGCTTCAAACGATTCACCTACCTCACAAGTCTGTGTCATAATTTCAAACTTCTGTGGTCATCAGATAAAGGAACTCATTCTTCACAGTAAGCAATTCTAAAAAGAACTATGCTGAGCTATAAATAAATCATCCAGCCATCTGCTATATTGCACATATATCATATATTGATATATTGAGACAACAATAACATAACAATATGCATATCTAAGCAAAATTAGTAACTTGATTTAATAAAGAATGTCAAAGATTAAAATTAATTTAACAGCCACTCTTCACCAATTTCACATCTGCCTCCCTGAAGAATGCTTGGGGATGGTAGCTGCTAGATATCCTGGATAGCTGTATGGTGCCAGTGTTTCAATCTGTACCTCTGTTTCCTGTCATAAGTGCTTATCACAGAGGGACAGAGGGGAAAGAACAACTGCTCTGCTCTTACATAGTCCCTGTGTTACCAGACTCAGACAGTGCTCTACAGGAATTTAAAAAAAATGTGGTTTCTTTGGAAATTGTCACTTCAGAGAGGAAGTGAAAAAACTCTAATGCCACCCAATAAGGGTAGCAATCCTTAAAGTCATAATGAACTCTTTAATAAGCCTTTTAATATGACTTAGGATTTGTGCCAGATCAGAATCCCAAACTGCAGACGCTGTGTTTCAGGGTGATCGCCCCCTCATCAGTGCAGTGTGTGGGAGTTCTAATCTGGCTGTATGAAAGGCCGAGACGAAGTCTGGGGAACTAGCTTTCTACCTTATGGAGAGGAATCTGCCTGCCACCATAAGGAGAGAGATAAGCTGATAAGGAGACTTATAGCCGCAATGCTTGGGGTTCTAATCTGGCACAAATCCTAAATCATATTAAAAGGCTTGTTAAAGAGACAATTATGACTTCAAAGATTGCTACCCTTATTGGGTGACATTAGAGTTTTTTCATTTCCTCACTGAAGTGACAGTTTGCATATTTGCCAGAGGAGTATTGCGGCTATAAGACTCCTTATCAGCTTATCTCTCTCCTTATGGCAGCAGGCAGATTCCTCTTCATAAGGTAGAAAGCTGGTTCCCCAGACCTGGTTTCTTTGGCAAATTCAGGCCTACTGGCATCTATGATTAGAAACTTCAGACCATTTCTTCTCAAGAGTAACTAAAAGAGGATTGTTACCCCCTAATCACATCAGCATTAATTTTGATCGGCTGTTAAATTAAAGGCAGTGTGTGAAGGCATTACATGGCAAACAGACACGAAATACACATGTTCTTAACTATCCTGACATGTTTATCCTGATGGTTAACATGCTATTAACCTGTAGACTGACCAGAGATTATTTTTTTCAACCAATACATTTTTATTGAGTAACAAAAGTTATATAAAAAATAAACATTAGAATCTGCAACAACCAACAATTTCACAGTGGGGAGGAATAAAGAGGATAAGGGAGTGGGGCAGGGTGAAGGAGAGGGGATAGGGGGAAGACAATATTATTGAAACATTACGGCATACTGTAGTTTGTAGAAATACTCAACTATGAGTAAATGAGTCAATGGGCAAGAATGACTATGAGTGATGTGTCCAAGGCAGTCATGGGGAGTAAGGAGGTGAGCATAAACAAGAAAGTGCAAATGTACCGTTACATGCTTCAATGTCATTAAGATATCACCAACAATCTCACGGTAGTGCGGTCGTATGGACATCTTTTTGACATCGTTGGTAAGATGTCACACGTCTACAGTCATGTGAAAAAATTTGGGCACCCTTCTTAATCTTATTCTTTTTTTTTTGTTTAAAATTGTTTTTTTGCAACAGCTATTTCAGTGTGATATATGTAATAACTGATGGACACAGTAATATTTCAGGTTTGAAATGAGGTTTATTGTACTAACCAAAAATGTGAAATATGCATTATTTCAAAATTTGACAGGTGCTAAAGTATAGGCACCCTTCTGATTTTCATGATTTGAATTCTCCTAACTACTTTTTACTGACTTACTGAAGCACTAAATTGGTTTGGTAACCTCATTGAGCTTTGTACTTCATAGCCCGGTGTATCCAATCATGAGAAAAGCTATTTCAGGTGTCCACTTGCAAGTTGTTCTCTTAGTTGCATCTTCTCTGAGGAGTGGCATCATGGGCTCCTCAAAACAGCTCTCAAATGATCTGAAAAAAAAGATTGTTCAACATAGTTGTTCAGGGGAAGGATACAAAAAGTTGTCTCAGAGATTTAACCTGTCAGTTTCCACTGAGAGGAACATAGTAAGGAAATGGAAGACCACAGGGACAGTTCTTGTAAAGGCCAGAAGTGGCAGGCCAACAAAAATATCAGAAAGGCAGAGAAGAAGAATGGTGAGAACAGTCAAGAACAATCCACAGACCACCTCCAAAGACCTGCAGCATCATCTTGCTGCAGATGGTGTCACTGTGCATTGGTCAACAATACAGCGCACACTGCACAAAGAGAAGCTGTATGGGAGAGTGATGCGAAAGAAGCCGTTTCTGCATGCACGCCACAAACAGAGTCGCCTGAGGTATGCAAAAGCACATTTGGACAAGCCAGTTTCATTTTGGAAGAAGGTCCTGTGGACTGATGAAACAAAGATTGAGTTGTTTGGTCATACAACAAGGCGTTATGCATGGTGCCACAACAACACAGCATTCCAAGAAAAACACTTTCTACCCACTGTCAAATTTGGGGGAGGGTCCATCATGCTTTGGGGCTGTGTGGCCAATGACGGCACCGGGAATCTTGTTGAAGTTGAGGGTCGCATGGATTCCACTCAGTATCAGCAGATTCTTGAGAATAATGTTCAAGAATCAGTGTCAAAGTTTAAGTTACGCCGGGGATGGATCTTTCAGCAAGACAATGATCCAAAACACCGCTCCAAATCTACTCAGGCATTCATGCAGAGGAACAATTACAATGTTCTGGCATGGCCATTCCTGTTCCCAGACCTGAATATCATTGAACATCTGTGGGATGTTTTTAAGCGGTCTGTCCATGCTCGGCGACCATCAAACTTAACTGAACTGGAATTGTTTTGTAAAGAGGAATGGTCAAAACTACCTTCATCCAGGTTCCAGGAACTCATTAACAGCTACAGGAAGCAACTAGATGCTGTTATTTTTGCAAAAGGTGGATCTACTAAATATTAATGTCACTGTTCTGTTGAGGTGCCCATACTTTTGCACCTGTCAATTTTTTAAATAATGCATATTTCACATTTTCGGTTAGTACAATAAACCTTATTTTAATCCTGAAATATTATTGTGTCCATCAGTTATTACATATATCACACTGAAATAGCTGTTGCAAAAAAACAATTTAAAAAAAAAAAAGAGTAAGATTAAGAGGGGTGCCCAAACTTTTTCATATGACTGTAGATATCGTGGACGATGCACCAACGATGTAGCAAGCAGCTATCATTCGCACAACCCAGCGAACGATACTTGCTCACTGTTGTGAATAGAAGTCATTAACAACATCGTTATTGCGGTGTCACACAGAACGATGCAGCAGGTTGGCTGATCAAGGATCGTTTGATTTGAGAACGTGTTCTCAAATCTGCGATCAACGATCCAACGATTTATCGTAGTCGTACCTTCGTATCACACGCAATGTCGTCCTAACGATGTTGTTTGAACGACTCCAAACCCGTGACATTTGAGCGATATTGTTCACGATCTCGTACCGTGTAACTGGGTCTTAAGTTTAATTTAGTGATTAATTCTTCTCTGGAAGGAGGAGAAGTGTCTTTCCAATGCTTAGTAAGATATTGTCTTGCTGCAATTAAAGAGGACCTGTCACCCCCCTGGTGCATGGCAATCTAAATGCACCACTGAATGCAGCAGGCATGCTGCATTCAGGGAAGGGGTCCCCCATGGCTCTAGCCCCCCCTGTGAGCTGAGAAATAGACTTCATAAATCTTACATATAGTGAGTCTGGAGGGCATTCCTTTTTATGGAGTCAGCGCTGGCACTGAGGTTATTCCCTGCCTCCGGCCGCTCTGCGCCACCTCCTGCTGCTCTGTTCCTCCTCCTTATTGTGTCCGCCCCACTCCTTGCCTGTGCCGACACAGGGCAAAGATTTATTTTGGTGCCCCCCCCCCCACGTGAAGACCAGGGGTGCCGCCTGAGCCAGAGTAGGTGAAGAGCGGAGGGGGGAGCTGTCAGCTTTCAGCCCCGCCGCCCCTGCAGCCATTGGGGGAGGAGGGGGCTGTCAGCTCTGCTGCCCCGCACCGGCTCCCTGCACTGTATCAGCGGGACTTACCCACTGGAGCTGGCGGCGGCACCCATCACACAGGAAGGAAGCCGGAGTGTGATGCTGGCGCCGCCCCCTTCTACACTACCGCTCCCCCTGGCTCTGCCGCTTGGTCCTCAGGGCTCACGGTGACAGAGCGGCCCAGGTGATGGCGCTGGCACCCCCTCTGAGTTGCGCCCGGGGCAAAGGATCCGGCTGCACCCCCCTAGATACGCCGCTGGCCAACATCTAAGCTTCTGTTCTCATGCAGGCGCACAACAAGGACGGGAACCGGCGGCTGACGTCATGGCCTCGCTATGCGCCTGCGTGAGATCAGAAGCTTAGACGTCGGCGCAGGTGAGGAGGGGGGCGGACACAATAAGGAGGAGGAATAGAGCAGCAGGAGGCGGCACAGAGCAGCCAGAGGCAGGGAAAAATCTCCATGCCAGTGCTGACTACATAAAAAGGAATGCCCTTCGGACTCACTATGTGTAAGATTTATAAAGTCTATTTCTCAGTGCATAGGGGGGCTGGAGACATGGGGGACCCCTTCCCTGAATGCAGCTGGCATGCTGCATTCAGTGGCGCATTTAGATTGCCATGCACCAGGGGTGACAGGTTGTCTTTAAAGTGTGTATAATTATAGATGTAAGGGTAGATGGTAAATCCTCCAACCCCATCCCCAGTACTGCCATGGGACCAGTCAAAGTGAAAGGGATCATTATTAACGATGTTCTCCACAATTCCCCAAAAGATTGGATCTTGGGACAATGCCACCAGACGTGCCCCATATCACCTCCCTTGCGACAAGGTTTCTAACATAATGGCGAGTATGATTTCAGCAACCTAGCAATTTTTGGGGTTAAATACCAGTTGAGCTGTATTTTTTTTTGCCTGTTCTAAGTGGTTAATCCATGACGAGAACTTCGTAACATGAGTTGCGGCACGCCATCATTGATCTACTGTAGCCGAGAACAATAGATGCTGCTCCCCAGCTGTCATGTATGGTAATTTGGTCTGGTCAACAGGTGTGTTCAATGTTGTATAAATTATGGAAACATCATGCTGGTTAAGGTATTCTTTTTTGAAAAATGTTTGCAATGGATTATCTGAAACAAATGCCTCACTTGGAGGTACTGAAAGAAACAATAATTGAGCAGAGAGAACCTCTGTGCCAAATTAGAGAAGAGAGCTTGTCCAATTCATATAAGTTGTCTAGGGTTTCTATGCCTTGAGAATGCCACAGAGCTAGGGAAAGGCCTTCTATATGTAATTCTACAAGGTAGGCCATGTATATGGATACACCTAAATAAAATGGGAATAGTTGGTGATATCAACTTCATGTTTGTGGCTCATTAGTATATGGCAGGGGGAAAACTTTTCCAGTAGGGTGGTGACCATTGCAGCCATTTTGAAGTCAGCCATTTTGGATCCAACTTTATTTTTTTCAATGGGAAGAGGGTCATGTGACACATCAAACATATTGAGAATTTCATAAGAAAAACAATGGTGTGCTTGGTTTTAATGTAACTTTATTCTTTCATGAGTTATTTCAAGTTGATATCACCATTCATTTCCATTTTATTTAGGTGTATTCATATAAATGGCCCACCAGGGCAATTGAGCCATTTATATAGATACACCTAAATAAAATGGGAATGAATGGTGATATCAACTTGAAATAACTCATGAAAGAATAAAGTTACATTAAAACCAAGCACACCATTGTTTTTCTTATGAAATTCTCAATAAGGTTGATGTGTCACATGACCCTCTTCCCATTGAAAAAAAGAAAGTTTGATCCAAAATGGCCAACTTCAAAATGGCTGCCATGGTCACCACCCATCTGGAAAGTTTTCCCCCTCCCATAAACTAATGTGCCATAAACAGTAAGTTGATATCACCAACCACTCCCACTCTATTTAGGTGTATCCGTATAGATGGCCCACCCTATATAGCTTCAAGTGAGATATAGCTATAAAATAACGGGAGATGCCTTTTTTCCAGCTAGCACCCATCACAGAGGTGTAGCCAGCGATTTCTAATAAATATATATATATATATATATATATACAGAGAGAGAGAGAGAGAGAGAGAGAGAGAGAGAGAGAGAGAGAGAGATAAATAGTTATTTTTTTGAACTGTGCACCCTCCCCCCACCTTGTAACTGCAAACAAGACTCTACATTTTATTTGTAGCTTTGGTCCTGGACATGCCCTCCATAGGCAGGTTTTTAATTGCATTTAGTGGCATATACCCATACACGCAAGTTCACACTGCAGACATAAGGCGATAGAGTAGGACCCGGTAGAATGAGAGATCTTGATGCAGTTACCGGGCACGTATGTCATGGCCATTACATCAGCTAAGTTCTCATGTTATTTCTTAAATGTAACTTCAAGTAGTTTTCTACTATGTCTTATGATCCAGTTCACAGTACGCATTAATACACATTAGCCAGTAAGCTTTTTCTTTGTTAGAATTTTTAGTGTTGGTGTGCAGCGGATATCTCTTAAATAATTTTTCCCAGAAGTGACCAATGACTCATTAGAGATAACATGGTCTGCAAATGAAGGGGGGAATATTTGTACTGAAAAAGACCCATTTCTATCATTAGCCTGGTCGATTTTTGTGGGGCAAAATGTGCTTCTATCTGCATCCATTTATGTGCATTATTCTCCGTCCACCAGTTCTTGGCAGATTCAATAATCGCAGCCTTATGGTGCAAGAGGATATTAGGGATTCCCAGCCCACCTTGGGAATAATTGTAAAATAGAATTTTGGCTGAAATGCGAGGTTTTTTTATTGGCCCCACACAAATCTTGCCACAAAAAACTGCAGCAGGGAGATACATTTGTTTGGGAATTTTAGAAGGAAAGAGCGAAATAAGTATATTATTTTGGGCAAAATTAGCATTTTTACAGCTTGAACTCTAGCTATCCAGGAGAGTGGTATGAACACCTGTGTGTCCAATTTGCTGTGTATATCTTTAAGTACTAATTCAAACTTTTGCTTATCAATACAGGCTAGTTTAGCAATCTTAAAGGAGTTGTCCGGGCTTTTTCTAGAATTTCTATGTGTATCTAGGCTGCAAAATGTTGACAGCTTGTAATATACACCCTGTCAACATTTTACATTGTCACCCAGATATCACCTATTTGCATCTACAAGAGAACGACCAGGGGGCGTGTTTGTGTAGGAGCCTGCATGTAAATGGAGAACTGGTAATTTACACCCAGACTACTCTAAACGCGCCCCCTCCCCAGTCTCAGTATGCCCAGCCACCACCAGACTGCTACAGGCCTGCCCAAACCCCTAATATCACCACGCACCCCCATTGCACACAGTGGTCCCTTCCTTCACTGACACAGTGTGCTGAATCCGACGCTGTGTGAAGGTAGATTCGGCACACTGTCAGTGGAGGAGGGGACCGCTGAACGCAAAGCAATATAATGTGTGCGCTCCCCTAGTCCTCTTTGGCCATGCTGTGCAGTGGAACAGAGGACCGCAGTCACCAGCTCTCTGTACATAGACAGGACCAGCTCCACTGCACAGAGAGTTGGACCTGTCTACACTGCAACTGACAGCTCTCTATGTCCTGCTCTGTGCTGCAGGAGATATAAAGAGAATGAGCATCGGATCAACTGCATAGAGCGGGGCATACAGAGTCGGCAGCTGGGTTAGACAGGGTTGTGCAGTGGAGCCAGTCCTGTCTATGCACATAGAGCCAGCAACTGTGGTCCTCAGCTCCACCGCACAGCACGGCCAAAGAGGACTAGGTGAGCGCACAAACTATACTGCTTTGCATTCAGCTGTCCCCTCCTCCACAGACAGTGCCGACTCTATTGCACACAGCTGTGGATTTGGTACACTGTGTCAGTGGAGGAGAGGACCGCTGTGTGTAATTGGGGTAGGTGGTCATATTACGGGTTGGGACGAGCCTGTAGGAGTCTGGGGGTGGCTGGACATACTGAAACTGGGGAAGGGGCATATTTGGAGAAGTCTGCGTGTAAACGACCAGTTCTGCATTTACATGCAGGCCCCCTGGTCGTTCTCTGGCAGATGCAAATAAGTGATATCTTGGCGACAATGCAAAATGTAGACAGGATGTATATTAAGATATATGAATACCAACTTCAAGGGATATATTTAAAAGAAATATTCTTTAATAAATAAACCTAAAAAGGTCAAAGGACCTACATGCAAGTGGACAGACAACAAAGTAGAACCACAATGAAATGTACGTAGACCTATCAAATCCCTATATTGCTTTTTGCCTATCTATCAATAGAGGATTTTCACCCTAGGGTGTGGGTGCCCCCACTCCTCAGCGGCTATCCCTACCCTGAACCTAAGTCAGGTAGAGGTCATTGTGATTAGGTTATGGGTGGCACGGTGGCTCAAGTGGTTAGCACTGCAGACTTTGCAGCACTGAAGTCCCAAGGTCCTGGGTTCAATTCCCACCAAGGACAACATCTGCAAGGAGTTTGTATGTTCTCCCTGTGTTTGTGTGGGTTTCCTCCCACATTGCAAAGACATACTGATAGGATGTTTAGATTGTGTGCCTCAATGGGGACATCATTACTGATGTATGTAAAGTGCTATGGAATTAATAGCGCTATATAAATGAATAAATATTATTATATTAAGTTGACTTCTGAGGCAAACTTAACTCATAGTGCTGTCCAATGACAGCTGGGTAGCCTTCAGGGGTGTCATACACAGACTTCTGTTGTCGAGTCATAGAAGAAGATTAAATTGGTGTATTTTTCCAGGCTTGACGTGTTTCAACCCGTCTTATATCATGGGGTTAATCAGAAGATGGAGAGCATGTTTGAACTTGCCTACAAACGAGGTGAAGAATTACATCTTGATAGGACAATGATTAATGAAAAAGACCACATCACTTTTGGTCAAAAGATAATGATAGAAATGGAGTCTCTCTTTGGGTATGTATAGGCATGGAAGGACATGTGCACAATACTGTAGATAGATTGAGGATATATGCCCGTTCCTTATTACACTTCATGTTAGGCCCCTTTTACATCAGCGGTTTTTTGAAATCGCGGCAGATGCTGTGAAAAAAACGCATCTGCCGCGATTACCGCATAACCGCGACACTTGCGGCACAGTTGCACGCCCTGAGGAAGAAGTTACACATTCGAACTTTGAAACGTACGTAGGCTATTTCCAGGGATACAGTGGCGACAGAGGACCAGGGTGGCTTAGCACAAAGAGCACGTTAGGCACCAGGTACTGTCTGAAATTTTTTTAACCCATTCATGTGACAATTGATAATTGAATGCAGCTGGACTGCATATAAATGGTGAGCACTTATGTCCATGATAGGAAGGTATCTAGGTCAGATATAAAAGTGATGGTGCTGTATTCAAGTTTGTGAAAATAGCCGCGGATCTCTGTTTTGTTAATGCCAACCCTGTTTAAAAACGTGCATAGGGATATTGAGCGCCCTGTAACATGTATATGTGTTTACATTTTTATAAAATTGTGTTTTTTTAATAATAAAGAAATTTAATGGTTTGCCTAAAGAGAAGTTAGTGTGCTAATTCACTGGGAGTGGTATTGGTGTGGCCTTGCCGGCTCCACTGGTATCCTTTTGTAAGGTATAAAATTTGGAATCTTTCGTCAGGAGGATATCCAGGAAGGATAGCTTATCTTTGTTTATCTCAGATGTGAAGAAGAGGCCTAGATTGTTATTGTTAAGTTCGTTAACAAATGCCGAAAAAGATTCTCTTGTACCTGTCCAAAGGACCAACACGTCATCGACGTAACGGCCCCAAAAGGCCATATGTTGGGTCCAAGTACTTATAGAATCAATAAAAACACACAAGTCCTCCCACCAACCCAGGAGCAAATTTGCATACGATGGGGCTGCTAAGCTCCCCATCGCAGTGCCCCTGAGCCAGTGGTAAAAAGCGTTGGAAAACAAAAAGTAATTGTGTGTTAAGGCAAAGACTGCTTTTAGTCCTAACTCATGATGAATGGAGCTGAAGAGTGATTCCACATGTATGGATACGAAAAATGTTTCATCACCCATTGTTAGTCCATCTAATGTTGCTATAAGTAATTTAAAAGAAAAGCAGATATGCGCACACTGCAACTGAGGAACTTAATTTAACGGTTTATACTATGTTTGCACTAACCTTTACTGGTTGTGCAACACCCCGCACAACCAGACTGATGGCTTAATTGGATCACTGTAGTGACAAGGGCAATAATCCTCTCCTCTAGATACTCCGGGCCTGGTGTCGGCTCCTTAGTTCCTCTGGAGATGGAGGTGGGCTCCTTCACTCCTCCACCCGAAGAGGCAGACACGCTGCATGGCTTCCGTCCCAGCTCCACACTGTGTATCAGTTGATCATTCAAGGGTGGGTCTTTATGATGTACTGCCAGGTACTGTGGATCTTAGAGCAGCTCACACACCGCACTCCCAACAAGGGAGAAGGGATTAGCAAATAGAAAAACAAGCGGTGTCAGAGGATTGGAGCGCTAAAGAAACCACGGGTTGGTGATTAGATTACCGATAATTTATTGCACGAACAGCAGGGGTCCAGTATGCCACAACGCGTTTCGACGCACAGATGCGTCTTTCTCAAGTGGAACTGATATACGAAGGCAGTGATAACACTGAAGGTCTCATGATTTTATCCAGATAGATACCGATGTTTTGTGTAACGGAGTTTATACAATCTTTTACCCATAGATGCATCTCTCTTACAGTAAGCAAAAAGCTTTAGTTTGATACATCTTTCTTATACTGACATACAGCTTGACTATATGTTGTGGCAATAGCTTTTTCTTCCTTTTGAATATAGATTTATGTTGGGGTCGTTGTTCTTAACTCCATTTTGGTGGATGTTATATCTTACTTATTACATTGGGATGTTTGGTAAGAACTAATGATTTTGCTACTCTGAGAATGATAGAAAGATTAAAAATGTTGAGATTGGCCTTTATTTTATGTCTTTGGTGATTTCTAGTACCAGTTCATAGGATTTAAGTCTATCTAATGGCGAGATCTCTTTTGAAAATGTCTACAAGTAGTAGTATTAGGAGGTAATATTTTTAGTTTTATCAAATCTTATAGAATTACCAACTTATTTTTGTTTAAAAGGTTTACTTTTATTGGTACAAAAGTTAAAATTTTATAGACCCAACATATAAACAGACCATAACGTACATGTATACATTTTTTTTTTTTTGAACCATCATTTTTATTAGTATTTCAGACTTTGAGATAATATAATATAAACAGTAGTATTTAAATAATGATAACAGAGTATATAAGTGAAGACAGTTTTGATAAAACACCAAGACAACAACATCAATTACTCACAAAAGAATAAACCCATCCCTCCCCTCCCCTTATGCCTTGTTCATAAAGATTATTTTCTTTCAATATTCTATGATAATATCGAAATTTATTAGCTCCTGAAATTAATAGCCAATACTAAATGCCACATCTCAAGATACCTAAAGTGCCATGTAAGTCCTCAATAGCGTACCACTCCGTATTTTTATAAGGAATCATAAATCTTTCTATCTCTACTCCTGAGAAGTTCTGTAATATGTAAGGTTTCCACTTGTGGAAAAATTTTTTAGTTAATTTGGTAGGGTTTCTTAGTGTCTCTAAAGATTCCAAGGCTAGTGTTTTCCTGAGAGTATTCTGTACCATTTCAATAGTGGGAACAGTCTCACGAATCCAGTGAAGCAGGAGAAGCCTCTTGGCCACTAAAGAGATTGTGTGAAATAGGGTATGCAACTGGTATTCCGAGGGAGAATTAACCAAGTAGTGGAATAACAATGGTTCATTTCTACTCTCGGCAGGATATAATCCCGAGGCTAGATCTCCTATTTTTTCCCAATATTTTTGCGACTCCGAACAAGACCACATTCCATGTTCGAGATCGGTCAGGGGAGTCTTGCATTTAGGGCAATGCGACAATCTCTCATTATTGGTCGAAGAGTGTGGGATATTGAAGCCCTTAATTGTTCCGTGCATAAGTCTATATTGAGTATCCCTCCACTTCTCATTTATAATATTCTTTCTTATTATATCCCATCCTGTCAATATATTTTGAGTAAGATCTGGGTCTGCGAAGTGTCTCCTCCACAATGAAAATAGTTTATGAGTCCCTAGAGGTCTTAGGGTGTGTTGTAGCCTGTTATACACGGAGGATATAGACATATGCTCAAGTGCATTATTCACCATTTCCTCCCATTCACCTCCTTCTATCTCCTTTGAGACATCGCGCAACCGGGACAAGAGATGTCGTTGTAATTGTAAGCATTGTAGCCATTGAGATCTTGGCAAATTAAATTTATTTAAGATTTCTTCACCGTTTAGCCATCTCTTCTCCCCTATATGCATGAGGTCCCCCAGGGTTTTTATCCCTCTCTCCTTCCATGTGTTAAACAACAAATTTTCAGCTCCTTGTGGGAAGGAAGGAGCAGCCCAAGGGTTCAGCCGTTTAGAGATCTGCCATGAGAGCTTCATCTTTTTCCTTACTGCCTTCCAAGTCATTATTGTGTCCCTGTAAATAGATGTGCATTTAATTCTCATAGGTAAATCTTTCAATGAGGAGTGCAGCAGGGCCGACAGATCCCAAGGTCGCGAGAACTCCCCTCCAGGCCCACATCAGAGAATTTAAAAACAAAGAATGGTTGCGCCACACTGTATAATTTAAGAACGGGGGTCGGTATTGCAAACCCCCTGCTCACCTGATCCTGTTGTGCTGACCGCACAACAGGTTAGTGGGTTATGGTTTAACCTCGGGTCTCCACGCCGGCTCCACGCTGACTCCGAGCCAAGATGTTTTGCAAATTACGTAGTCCGCCGGTGATCGGTCCACGTGAAAGCTGTATGGGAGTGTCGGTGTGACGTATGAGAGGTCCTGCGCGCCGAGCCGCTGACGATCACGCTTCCCTCCAGGGAAGAGAGTTTATAGCCATTCAAAGGAAAAGTGATAATGTGTCAGCGCTCAAAGCAACAGTCAGGACACGGCTCTATCATAAATTACCTGTAGGCTTTATTAATTAGGTATGGGGATCCAGTCTCCACAACGCGTTTCAACGCACAGAGCGTCTTTATCAAGTGAGAATTTGGAAGTGCAGTTGACCCAGTCTAGCACGTTTCTCATGACACACGCTAGATTATAGCCCCTAATATCCGGAACTCTCAGTCCCCCCTCCTCTCTAGATTGCATTAGAGTTGTAAGTTTAATTCTTGCCCTTTTGCCTCCCCATAAGAATTTTGAAAATGCGGTATTGATTCTCTTAACATCTTTATGCTTGAGTAATAGTGGGACCGTCTGGAGGGGATAAAGAAGCCTCGCGAAACTAACCATTTTTATCAGGTGAGTTCGGCCCAACAGCGATAAGGGAAGGTTTTTCCAATTGTCTAGTTCCTTTTCTATTTTTTCGATTATTGGTAAAAAATTTAATTTATATATCAAATCGGGTGATCTGGCCAGCTGGACGTCTAAGTATTTCAAATTATTTTTTGCTACAGGTATTCCGTGTAGTATGGTTGTGGCTCTGTTGTGTGTTCCATTTTTAAGAAAGAGAATTTCGCATTTGTCTTTATTTAGTACAAATCCTGATAATTTGCCTATTTTTTCTATGGTGTTTAATATGTTTTTAAGATCTCTTTGGGGATGATTAACAAATAAAATGATATCGTCAGCAAAAAGGGACAGTTTAACCTCTCTTCCTCCAACTTTCAGACCTTCATAAATGTTCTGGGTTGTTAGGTATAATGCTAGTGGTTCGATCGCCAGGTTAAAGAGAAGAGGGGACAGCGGGCAACCCTGGCGAGTCCCCTTCATCAGTCCAAACGTTTGCGACAAGAATCCTGGGATGCTCACACACGCTTTCGGGTTGTAATACAGGGATTTCAAAAACTGGCGGAAGGGGCCTACCAATCCTATAGTGTCTAGAACCCAATCCAGCCATGACCACCTCACATTGTCAAATGCTTTTTCTGCATCTAGGGTGATCATGGCTGGATCTTCCCCCTCCCCTCTCCCTCCATGTCTCGTTGCATCCATCAGTAGCATTGCTTTTCTGATATTGGTAGTGGTCGATCATCCTTTCACAAATCCTGATTGATGTGGTTGTATTAATCTAGGAAGAATTGTTGCCAACCTATCTGCTAAAATTTTAGATAAAAGTTTCAAATCTTGATTTATCAAGGAGATAGGTCTATAGCTAGACGGGTCTGACGGGGCTTTGCCTGGTTTGAGAATCAGTTTAATATGAGCCATATTCATTCTTTCTGGGATCGGGGAGCGTTTCAATATAGAATTATATAGTTCCATCAGTGTAGGGGAGATCTGTTCCTTCAGAGATTTGAAAAAGGCTCCATTGTAGCCATCAGGTCCCGGCGCTTTTCTTGGCTTCAATGAATTGATTGCTATTTCTATTTCATTTGTTGAAACTGGACTATTTAGAAATTGTTTTTCATCTTCCGTCAACCCAGGCATTTTAATGGAGCTCAGCCATGCTTTATCTGGCTCTACCTCTCTCTGTTTTTCGCTATATAACGTTGCATAATGTTTACCTAATAGTTGTGATATTTTTTTGGGATCAGACCAGAGTTTGCCTTGTTTGTCTCTGATTGTTAGTATGGAGGGAGGTGGTCGTCTGCCTCTCGCCAATCTCGCCAGTAAACGTCCCGCTTTATCACCATATCTATTTAGTTCTATTTCTAAATAATTTCTGTAAAGGTCTTCTCTTCTAGCTGCCCACCTATCAAATGTTTCCTTTGCTGCCATCCAATTGTCTCTATCTAAGGCATCCATGGTCCTTTTATATGTGAGATAGGTCTCTCTCACTCTAAGACTGGTTAGGATATATTTTTCTTTTACTTCCTTTTTGAGTCTGATACTATGGGCCATAATGTGTCCTCGCAAGACCGTCTTCGCCGCCTCCCAGAACAGTCCCGGATTAGAAGCATGTTCCGCATTATTTGAATAGTAGTCAGACCACCATTCCTTTAGGAGTTTACCAAAGTTCTCATCTCTCGTTAGCGTATCCGGGAACCTCTATAGGTAGTCTCTTCCCTTAGGGAATGTATCTTTAGTTTGTAAGATCATTGGACTATGGTCAGATATAACCATGTCTCCTAGTTCCGCCTCCACCACTCTCTGAAACAGATAGGGCGAGACGAAAAACATGTCAAGCCTTGACCACGTTTTATGATCATGAGAAAAGTGGGTAAACTCCCTTTCCAGGGGATGTAGCGTGCGCCATGAGTCAACCATACTGCAGCCATTGATTAGGGTTTCTAATAGGTTAGGCCTGGGAGGAAGTCTCTCTCCACCTCTCATAGAGCATAACAAATCCTCTCTCTTTCTATCTTCTAGTTCATTGAGTACCCAGTTAAAATCTCCACCTACAATTTTGTTATTTTCTTGATCCATCATAATTTGGTCAACCAATTTTTGAAAAAAAGTTTTTTGCAATGTGTTAGGGGCATACATGTTATACAGGCTATAAGTCGTATTTTGAATCTGAATATTCATATGAAGTAATCGTCCCTCGTCATCTGATGATGATGACAATATCTTGTGAGAAAGGGATTTGTTAATAAGGACAACCACCCCAGCTTTTCTGTCATTAGCCCCTGAGCCGAACACTTCCCCCACCCACAATTTTTTAAGTCTAAAGTAGTCGCTCTGCATAAGGTGTGTCTCCTGTAATAGAGCTACATCCGCTCCCAGCCTCTTAAGGTGTCGTAGCACCATCATACGCTTAGACGGTGATCGGAGACCCTTAACGTTCCATGTAATCCATATAACCATTGCTATTATGGTCAAAAGATTCTAGGTACCAGATGAAGATCATGCAACTTGGAAGTGAGTGGCTAGTGCAGTTAATAGTGGATGCTATACATGTGCAGGAATGTGAAGGCATCGCATACGATTGTAGTAACATTAATAAGGCATAATTTTCCCCTTTTCTAAATCTCAACCCCAACATATTCCCCCCCTTCGTTCTCTCCTTCTCCAACCTTAGCTTTAGACGACTTCGCTTTTTTCCCCTGGCTGAAGCAAAAAGCTCTACCCTCCTCCTTGGTCTATATAATTATCTATGCTATCAATAAAATCTCTGGATTGATCCCAGACCCCAGGAACTAAAACATAAATTTAAATACCAACGATATAATTTTCTAAGAGTGCATATGATATCACTATGTTGGTCAATTGTAAGGCCACCACGGTGTCGGTGGCAGACAGTGAAAGGTAAATCTCCCATATTTATTACACTCTTTGTCCCCCTCGCCCCCCACTCTCTGCTTCTTCATCCGTAACATTAAAAAGTCAATATTACATTTCTCCTCCCCCCCCCCCTCCGGATCCAAAAGTCTAACCAAGTAATGAGCCTCTCAGTCTTCTTCTTGGTGTTAACTCGTACTCTGGAAATTCGAATCTAGGGAGAAAGAGAGAAGAGAAAAAAAAAAAAAAAAAAAGGGGGGGGGGGGAAGGGGGCAGGAGGGAAAGAAAAACTCCCCCTTTAAGAAGAAGAGTCATCATGGCTCCTTTCCTTTCCGGATAATAGGGTTATTCACTTTTTCCTGTTCCATCGGGACGTTTGCAGGCGTTGTTGTCTGGGAGATTGCAAATGTTCTTGAGGGCGCTGTGACAAAGACTCCGAACGTAGTCTATATGTTCTTGATGTGCCAGAACCGGAATCCAGTCCTCCTTCAAGTATCGGGGTCTCTCCCACCTCACCCGAGCTCGAGCTGTTCAGATTTGGCCCCTGCCCTTCCAGCATGGTGCGTCGTTTGGTGATTGCTTTCATAGCTTCCACTGGATCCGTGAAGGAGACCATCTCACCCGCTGGGTCTCTGAATCTCAGAGTGGCTGGGTAGTTTAGCTGGAATCTTACATTTTTCTTAAACAGTGTGGTGCAGGCGTCACTGAATGGTCTCCTTCTCCTAGTGACTTCTATTGAATAGTCAGCGAATAGTGAGACTCTGTGACCCAGGATCATGAGTGGGTGTTTTTTAGCTTTGTAGGCACGGAGGATCTCTTCTTTGTCTCTGTGATTGAGATATTTGGCAATAGCATGCCTTGGCTTATCTGAGTCCTTATCACGTGCTGGGCTGTTATTTGTATTGCCACTAGAAGCTTCTCTTGGGGGTCCTATTCTGTGGGTGCGCTCAGTTCTACATTTGTGGGAGAGACCCAGCTCTTTAGGCAACTCCACTTCAAACACTTCAATAAGCTGGCTCTGTAAAATGGACTCAGGGAGGCCTACAATTTTAAGATTGCTGCGACGAGTTCTGTTTTCTAGATCCTCAAGTTTATTCAGGGCATAAGCTGACTGTTTCTGCATATCCTGTACTTGCTGCTCTAATTCTATCTCTCTCTCTTCTGCAGCTGCAATCCTCTCCTCTGCCTCCTGCAGTCGTTGATCATGGTGCTTGATTTTAGTTTGCAAATCTTTTGTAGCAGCTGTCACTAGATCAGAAACTACTTGTTTGAATTCCTCTGCTAAATGTGATGCCAGTTCTTTTGCTAGCAGCTTATAATCGATCTGCTGTGGAACAAGGGCATTTACAATTGGATCCCTCTGTGTCTGTCTATCTCTCTGGCTCTGATCTTGCCGTTTGCCACCCATCTCTTTCTCTGGAGGGATTTCATCAGCCAGGTCTTCTGGTCTCTCTCTCCCTTCCTCATCCCCCCAGTCTCCATTACTGTTGGGGCAGCCTGGATCTGTGTCTGTGCTTCTCCTGCCGCCATTATTGCGCGCTTCCCGCGCTTTACCTCCGGTCCCTGCACCGCTCCTTCTTGCTCTTTCTCACCTCCCCGTGTGATGTAGCGGTCCATGGTGGCCGGTGTGCTCTGTCTTCCGCCACTCATTGTGGGAGGCTTAGATGTCCCGGGGCCTGGGGAATCCCGATAGTTTGAGGAGGGCTGCGGAGCTCTTCTAAGTGCGACTGCACATGGCGGCGCCGGAACCGGAAGCTATACACGTATACATTTATATAGAACATACAAATTTAAGTCACCGGTAAACTAAATATTAGAAGGTCAAGACTCTTAATCCTACCCAAGGGTGAGGGATGACTGACATCTCATATACTGATAACACATCTTGAAGATAGGTTTGCCCTATATGATGTTCTATCAAATTAAAGATAAAGGACAAGTTTACAATTTTAAACACATTCTTTTTCAAAACCTGGTATGAGAAACAGGAATGTTTTGAAGCTTCTTTTTATGAGAACCTTCAATCTGGTCCTTTTTTGTAGTTCCAGATTTATGTAGATGAATCCTCCACGCTTGACGTGTTTCACCCTCTCTTAATAAAAGGGGCTCATCAGATGAATCGGGGATTTATTTTGATTGCTCTGTCTTGTGGTAATATATAGGCCAAATATGTTGATAATTTCAATGGGCGGATATACCCATAAAAAGAAAGTTAATCAAAGAGATGGAAAAAGAATTATTTCTTTTCCTTAATATAAGAACATATCACCACAGATCCGACATCCAAATAGTAGGTGCAGGGGCGCTTAGCAGTAAGGTTTTAAGCTTTTATTCTGGGTTGCCATAATAGACACCTTGTAAGATAATCCGGATACGCACAAACAGCAGGTGTAAACAGAAAGGCCCATCAAGCCCATCCCATCATGGAAAGAAAAGGCCCGGTGGTACTCAAAGATAAATGTGCCTCTCTGCAGCACCATAAGATAAAATAGGGAAGGGGACAAGAGGCGCAATAGTGCCCTATCACTAGTGACACTTATATACAGTGGTGGTGCTGTGATGCTGCTCCCTGGTCCAGTTGTGATCCCACAACTGGTTTGAAGGCGTTTTTGGAAACGATGTTCCAGCTGCTGCAGGACCTCCACCAACCACTGGATAGTGGTATGTATCAAGAAATGATGGGAGTGCTGGTGTCTCACGGTCCGCGCTGCTTCAGGGTTAAATAAACTCACCAAAGAGCAAATCGATTTCCAAAAGGATGGAAATCGATTTGGCTCTTTGGTGAGTTTATTTAACCTGAGCACGCGGACTGTGAGACACCACACTCCCATCATTTCTTTGATACATCCACTATCCAGTGGTTGGTGGAGGTCTGCAGCAGCTGGAACATCGTTTCCAAAAACGCGTTCAAACCAGTTGTGGGGATCAGGAGAGAGGAGGAATAAAAGGATGGAAATCGATTTGGCTCTTTGGTGAGTTTATTTAACCCTGAAGCAACGCGGACCGTGAGACACCAGCACTCCCATCATTTCTTTGATACATACCACTACCAGTGGTTGGTGGAGGTCCTGCAGCAGCTGGAACATCGTTTCCAAAAGCGTTCAAACCAGTTGTGGGGATCAGGAGAGAGGAGGAATAAAAGATGGAAATCGATTGGCTCTTGGTGAGTTTATTTAACCTGAACAGCGCGGACGTGAGACACAGCACTCCATCATTTCTTCTCTGCAGCACCAGGCACAGGGCTGCTGCAGAGAGGCACATTTATCTTTTGACTGCTGGAAGAAGGTTCTTGAGGAACCGAAACGTTCAGTCCTGATGGGCCAATAAAGAAAAGCATGGTTTGCAACAAGGAGTGCTGTCCGATTTTTTGGTAACTGTATACAGCTGAACACTGCTGGACTTTTGCACCCAAAGTGAACTGTTCCTAGTGCTGCTTTCAATTTTTTCTCATTATATGAAGTGTAATAAGGTATGGACATATTTCCTCCATCTATCTATTGTGCACGTGTCCTTCCATGCCTATACATACCTGAAGAGAGACTCCATTTCTATCATCATCTTTTGACTAATAGTGATGTGGTCTTTTTGATTAATCATTGTCGTATCAGGATTTAATTCTTGACCTCTTGTTTAAATGCAAGTCCAAACATGCTCTCCATCTTCTGACGAACCCCATGATATAATACGGGGTGAAACGCATCAAGCCTGGAGAGATACACCATTTTCATTTTCTTCTTTGAACAACAACAGGAGTCTGTGTATGAAGGCTACCCACTGCACTATGAGGTAATTTTGCCTTAGAAGTCAACCTAATCACAATGACCTCTATCCGACTTAGGGTCAGAGTAGGGATAGCCATCGAGGAGAGGGGGGCACCCAAACCCTAGGGTGAAAATCCATTGATAGGTAGGCAAAAAGTGATATAGGGATTTGATAGGAGGTCTACTTACATGATGTTTTTGTTGTTCTACTTTGTTGTCTGTTCACTTGCATGGATATCCTTTGACCTTTTTAGGTTTATTTAATAAAGAATACTGTATTTCTTTTAAATATATCCCTTGAAATTGGTATTCATATATCTTGAGACAAATTTAACATATTACCTCCTAAATTTGAGTATCTTTAGCCAGGATGTATATTACAAACTGGCAACATTTTGCAGCCTAGATACACATAGAAATTCTACAAAATACCTGAACAACCCCTTTAATTCCCAGATACATGAAACCATCCTTGGCCCATACAAGTGAGTAAAGTTGTTGGAGTCTATTTTGAACATCCTGGGGCAAATTTAGAGGGAATAGAATGGATTTAGAAGTGTTGAGATCATAGTAGGAAACATTAGAGAATTCTGTTAAGATAGGCATAATTGCTTCTATAGATGATTCTATACTAGACTATTCTAGGCAATTGGCCGGAAATTACCTGGGATGTTGCAGTTTTGCCTGGTTTGGGCTGCATGGCGATAGTCGCTTCAAGGTTTTCATGTTTGATCATGACATTGGTCTCCCAATAGTTAAAAATTCTTACCATGTAAGTGACAAACGTCTGGCAAATTGGCAGTAATATGAGTTTGATAATCTTTCTGGACGCAGGGCAGAACGTTTTTGTCGAGTTAATGGCTTGAAGGATTTCTAATCCATGAGGGGAGCATTTAGGACATTTAATTGGGAGGGGGAAAGTTTAGGGAGAGAGATTTTCCCAAGGAAAGATTGAATACTAAAATGAGTGGGTTGTGGCATCCTAGGGTCAGTTTTAAAAATTGAACAATATTTGGTAGAAGGATCCAAATTCATTAGCAATAGATATGGGGTTGCGTACATCTAAGACATCTGGTTAAATAATGTGAGAAATCTTATTTTGGGTTTCCTTCTTTTTCACCCTTCATGCCAATAAATTCCCAGCTCTGTATCCCAAACTATAAAATTTAGCTTTGGTTTTCTTTAAATTTCTTTCATACTTAAGGAGAAGAAGGGAGCGAAGATGGTTTCTTGTGTCTAAAATTTCTTGTGATAGAATTCCTGGAGGATTATCTTTATTCTTTTTTACTGACCAGAGATTATTGAAGCCTAGCTGACAGACTTTGGCATAAAAGACTGCTAAGGGCAGGGTCATTCCAGTGGCCCATCTCTGTAACTTTGAGCAATATTCCTCAGCCAGCGGCACTCCCTGTTTGAGCTTATGGAGTTTAGACACACAAGGAAGATGCCATCAGGATTACCATACACCACAGCCAAAGAAAAAACCCGTCCCCTGACTGCAGAGATGGTGAATCAGTCAGCAGAATGCCCAGGACTGGGGATCCCCTTTAAGAAGGGAGTCTTCAATCCCCACTCGCTGTTCCTCACTCCTGAGAAATGAGGAAAGAGCCTGAAGTATAATTTACAGGCTTCTATAAAAACCAAGAATTTATTTCTCCTCCAGAAAACCTGCTGGGGAGAGATATCTTGGGTTCTGGTACAGATTGGGCACGGGCAGAGACCATGAACCCAGCAATTTGCTGAAACCTTTGCACCATTCGAGAACGCAGACCTGTAACTTCATTCGTGAGGGTCTTTGCAGACGTGCAAATGCTTCAGCCTCCGCCATAGGACTCATAAAAAATAGTATTGGCCAGTTATAATGTCATGCTGGACCAAGGGATGCCCAGTACATGGCACAAGACAAAGGTACAATGGGGAAGGAAAGCCCTGACAATAGGGATCGGGGGATGGGACACCTCCTACCACTCGCCTGTATCTTATCGTGACCTCTCCTAATGCCCTAAGTGGGCCCCCTCCCACGTCACATGCATAGTCCCAGACTGTCACTTCACTAGGCTTGTCTAGTACCAATACCGGTGGGTACACTAGATGCCACCTCTGCTGTAATGCAACACTGGGGAAGGTACACAGACAAAGGACAAGACATAAGGCCACGTGCACACGCTGAGTATTTGATGAGTTTTTTACCTCAGGATTTGTAGCCAAAACCAGGAGTGGATAATTAAATACAGACGTGATGCAGGTGTTTCTATTACACTTTTCCTCTGATTGCTCCATTCCTGGTTTTGTCTACAAATCCTGAGGTAAAAAACTCATCAAATACTCAGCGTGTGCACGTGGCCTAAGGATACTTCCACTAAAAAGCAGACATCAGGGTGTGTTCAGAAACCTCGCTGAAAACAGGAACAGGCTTGGTGATTCCAGCAAGAAAAACTGACACTAACCCTTGCTGGCACTAAAGAAATTAACTATATTTAAAATCTACAGCTCCAAAGCTATCACAAGTCTTCTAGTGACTTGTGATAGGTCCAATGTGCAGGTTATGCTGTAAGGGTCTCTAGAGTAGCAGCTAGCAGGCCTTTGGTAGCTAGATGTAAAGACCACTATTTCGTTGGGGGTCTTTGAGAGTCAAAATTGCAGCTTGTTCCCCGGCGATAAGATCCTCACAGCTGTCTGCCCTTGTCACTCCGTCCTTCCGATCCCCAGAGCAATGGGTAATGTGGGCAATTGGTGATGGTGTGGGACCTCTGTGTGGGACCTCCTGCTTATCCCCTCTGACATCCCGCCGCTATACCTCCACTACTTAAGAAATTGGCCTTCACGCCGTATTCAGACCACGGGGCGCTATCGGAGCTGTCACTGGGTGTATATCAGTGCACCGACAGTCTAATTCTTTGCAACTCAGTCATCACCTCCGCAACAGATCAGATGCAGCTAGAGAGGAGAGAGGCTATTTAGTTGCGTTCGCTGGAGCCGGGTCTAGGTAGGCTGAGGAGTTTCTAGTCCTCAACACTTCTGGAACGGGACAGATATCTCAGAGGTCTCCCGGGTACCTTACTGCTGGATTTTTACAGCGGGACACCAGGAGGGACATCAGGAGGCCTATGAGGGCTGTGTGGGAGGATGTGCCAGAGGTTTCGGCTACAGGGAGCAGGGTCTGCTAAGGTCCACGCCGCCTTGCCAGTGGCCATCTTGGGGTTTTTGTGTCAGCTCTTTCCACTGGACTATTTTTCTCTCATATATTGCCTTTCCTATTACTCACATATTACTAATACGTGCAGAATTGCATTTTGCCTTAGTCCTAATATCTGCAACTGTCTTTATTTTTTATTTATGGTATCTTTACCCACTGAAATATTGTTCCTGGGCAACTACCAGTCTATATTTTTCTGTGCCCATTTTGCCATACATTCTGAGTATTTCACCTGCGGTCACCATTTTTTATCCTCCATTGTATATTACATTGATGTTTCAATAAAGTAGATATTGTGTTATCAGTTCGCCTTGGCTTTTTTGACTCCATTATTTTTGTAGGAATCATTAGTATGTAGATCCCCTAAAGGATCATAACCCTATATTTGCTGCTATATACTATTTACCATCACTTACGTTCAGAGGATTTATTTATTCAGTGTAATGAGGTTAGTATCATGTGACCTCATCAGTAGAGATAAACAAACCTTTTGATGCTCGAATTCGGTTTGGTTAGCCGAACATCTGAATTCTATTCAATCAATGGGAGGCATACTTAAGGGCATAGAAAACACCTTCAAATGGGCAGACACCCCGGAAAAGTGCTATCTATTCCCCAGCGTTATCATTTTTATCATGGTGCATTATGGATGCATAGGACAAGGCCTAACCCAACATTTCAAGCTTGAGGTGTATGCATGTTACTAAGAAAGCCCTGCTAAATTCACAAAACACATAACAAGGACACCACAAAAGAGTCTCCACAATTCAAAAAATTAGGGCCAAATACCACCAAAGTGGCATCAAATTACCCAGACCAAAAATTGTAGATTGGTACAGCCTGAATGCATGGTACAGTGTCTGGAACAGGCCCTGGCCTAGCATTTCAAAATTAAACATTGATCAGGAACTGGTGGATGAGAGACAGGTGTAGGACTTTTGGGAAGGGTACCCTCAAACCTTATGCAAAAGCACCAGTCAATTTTATGCTCCACGACAGTCAGTTGGCACAACTATAAATTTCATGGAATACTACAGAAATAATTATTCAGGTGGATCAGTAACATATATAGTCCCAGTGGTCAAGGGGCCCTCAAACATCATGCAACTGATCCAGTTCATTTTATGACGAACCACACTCAGGTGGCACGAGAATCAGCTTCAAGAAATGCTTAAAGAAGGACTACAACGACAAGAAGGATTCAGGTGGGTCAGTGACCTGTATAGGCACAGTGGCCAGGGGGCCCTCAAACCTCATGCAACCGCACCTGTCCATTTTATTTCCCGCAACAGTCAGGAGGCACAACTATAAGTTTAATAAGTTTCAAAATTGAGCCTCTGTCCTCTCCTGTCAACCTCGGACAACAGAAAGGGGAATAATTTCTTCCTCATCTCCTTACTTTTCTATACCCTTCAACTCTTCATCCTAGTCCTCCTTCATATGTTCCTCGGCTCCTGCACCTTCACTTCTACTCTGTCTGGTACCATGAGCCCCCTCTGTAGCTCTTCTCCACCCTGCCATGCTACCCGGCTGTTTGATGAGTCCACACCTTTGAGATCTTGATATCCTTTCCTCATCCTCCTCTTCTTCCTCCTCCACATCTTCCTGTGGTACTACTACCTCATCCAGCAGACTTTTCAAAGTTTCCTCCAGCATGTACATGACCGGAATAGTGATGCTGATGACAGCATCGTCAGTGCTAACCATCTTAGTAGCCAATTTGAAACTGTGAAGAAGGGTGGAGAGGTCCTTGATCTGTGCCAACTCTGGAAGCGTCATTTGCACCATGTTCGGCTCGCTTTGTGTCTCTGTACGCATGATTACATACTGTGCCAGGGCTTGTCGCTGCTGCCAAAGTTGCTGCAACATGTGCAGAGTGGAATTCCACCGTGTCGGCATATTGCATATCAATCAGTTAACCGGTTGTCTGAAAGACCTCTGTTGTGATGCTAGTCGATGAGCTGTGGGTTGAGAATGCCGGAATTGAGCACACAGTGACTTTGCCTTGTGCAGCAGCTAATTAAGGCAGGGATAGTGGCCTAGGAAATGCTGGACAACCAGGTTGATGATGTGAGCCATGCAAGGCACGTATGCAAGTTCGCCCCAGTGTAGGGCCGCAACCAAATTCACACCAGTATCGCACATGCCCTTCCCTGACTTCATGTTTAGCAGAGATAGCCATTGCTGAAACTCAGACTGCATAGCTGTCCAGAACTCTTCAGCTGTGTGACTAACATCTCCAAGTCATTTTAATTTAAACACTGCCTAATTGAAAGAGAGCCTTCGCAGTGCAGTACAGAGTTGGGGTGGATTATGCCTGAAGTGTTGCTTGGGGTGGAGCAGGAGGTCCTAGAGGAGGTGGATGAGGTAGAAGCAGTGGATGAAGAGGTACAGGCAGAAGTTTGTCCCAAAAGTCTTGGGGATTTGAAGACTTGGGGAGTAGCCCTTTCCCTGACTGGTCCTGCAGCCACCAGAGTCATCCAGTGGGCAGTGAGGGAGATGTAACACCCCTGGCCATGTTTGCTCATCCAGTCATCAGTGGTGATAAGCAACATCACACAGTTTCTCAAGGAATGAGTGATGTTGCTTGCGACATGTTGGTGTAGCACAGGCACAACTTTCTACAAGAAGTAGTGGTGACTGGGCAACTGATACTGGGGGGCTGCAAGGCCATTAGCTTGCAGAAACCATCTGTATCCACCAGTGGAAAGGCAGCATTTCCGTGGCCAACAAATGGGAGCTGGTGAAGTTCCAGCTCTTTGCTTTGTGATGAAATAATCTTTTCTGTGACCAGAACTTCGGGACCGAAGGCTGGCTGCTGTGCTGAGAGAGGGTGGAGTAGGGGGTACCCGACTAACTGCTGCACTGTGAGGGAGGTGCAGTCGACGATGTTCTGCTGGGTTGACAAAAGTGTGATGTACATATTGACACCGCCCTCTAATGCTTTTTAAGATCCTTTAAGCCGGAAATGAGCATTCCCCATGAAAAAGCGGAACACTCAAAACTCGAAACATATGTTGGGGTCAGTCTTGAGGGTGTCCCTCTCCCTTGTCCCCTACTTTTTACACATTCACTGGCACTTTAGGTAGTAGTTTTATGACTGTAATATGTATAGTGTGGTTCGCAACCTGACCATATTACTGTGACAAGTTGCTATGTACTGCATATGCACCTTTATTATTGAAAAGGACATGTGATTGTATAGTCCCACAGGTTTACTATGTATGTAACTGTTATTTGAGTGCTGCTCTGCCAGAATTGTACTTAACCTCCTGTCCTGCATTGCACTTTAAATGTGCGTCATTTCTGTATGTCTAAAAAAAAATTAATAAATGTAGCACACATAGTTTATAAGCAACCTGAGCTCCTCTTTTTGCCTCTTTTTATGAAGTGATGTGCTCGGTGTGTGAGACTGGTCAAAACTAGCAAGCATGTCCATTTCAAGTTACCCCAACTGTAGCGAGTGAACAAGTGGAGGTCCTGCTGCCCGAGAACACTTGGCAGAGGAGGAAGAAGCAGCAGATGTGGTTGATGGTGGATTGTGTTTTGTGAGGCCCGCTTGGCACGGTCAAACCGCACTATTTTTCCCCAAACTAACGCATGGTTCTGGGCCATGTGGCAGTTCATGCCTGTAGTAGTCAAATTGTTCTTTTTTTTTTTTTTGCCTCTACTTAAAGAGGACCTGTCATCCCCTAGTGCAGAGATGACGAACCTATGGCACATGTGCCAGGGAGGGCACACAGAGCCATCTCCGCTGGCACGCGGCCTCGCCACTACACTGCCGCTTTGACCTGCCGGCGTGCGGCGTGCCGCCGGCAGTTCAAAGCTGTGTCTGAGCAGAAGAGACATTTCTCCTCTCTCCGACACTTCTAGACCCGCCCTCCCGGCCAGCGTCATGTGACCACAGTCACGTGATGCACCCGGCGTCCCGTGACCGCCCTCAGCTCGGGAGACAACACAAGATGCAAACTGCAGTAGCGGTGAAGGCAGAAAGGTAAGTATGACACTTTTTTTTTTTTCTTACCAGCAGCCAGGATGATAGGGCAATACAAGGAGGAGGCAGGATGATGGGGCAATACAAGGAGGAGGTAGGATGATGGGGCAATACAAGGAGGAGGCAGAATGATGGGGCAATACAAGGAGGAGGATGGATGATGGGGCAATACAAGGAGGAGGCAAGATGATGGGGAAATACAAGGTGGAGGCAGGATGATGGGGCAATACTGGGAGGAGGATGGATGATGGGGCAATACTAAAAGGAGGATGGATGATGGGGCAATACAAGGAGGAGGCAGGATGATAGGGAAATACAATGAGGAGGATGGATGATGGGGAAATACTAGGAGGAGGCAGGATGGATGATGGGGCAATACAAGGAGGAGGATGGATGATGGGGCAATACTAGGAGGAGGATGGATGGATGATGGGGCAATACAAGTAGGAGGATGGATGATGGGGCAATACAAGGAGGAGGATGGATAGATGGGGCAATACTAGGAGGAGGGTGGATGGATGGGTCAATACTAGGAGGAGGATGGATTTATGGGGCAATACTAAGAGGAGGATGGATGGGGCAATACTAAGAGGAAAATGGAAGGATGGGGCAATACTAAGAGGAGGATGGATGGGGCAATACTAAGAGGAGGATGGATAGATGGGGCAATACTAAAAGGAGGATGGATGGATGGATGGGGCAATACTAACAGGGGGCAGGATGGGGCATATTGTTATGTGATGGGGGCAGGATGGGGCATATTGTTTTGTGATGGGGGCAGGATGGTACAATACTAACAGGGGGCAGGATGGGACATATTGTTATGTGATGGGGCAGGATGGGGCATATTGCTGCAAGAGGACAAGGATAGGGCATTACAACAGGATGGGGCATTACTACATGATGGGGCAGGATAGGGACATTACCACAAAGGGACAAGGATGGGACATTACCGAAGGGGACAAGGATAGGGCATACTACAGGGGATAAGGATGAAGACATTACTACAAGAAGGGGGTCAGGATAGGAACATTACTGCCAGGAGAGGGTCAGGATGGAGCACAACTGTAAGGAGAGGGTCAGGATGGATCATATAGCTAGGAGAGGATCAGAATGGAGCAAAAAGCTAGAAGGAGAGGATCAGGATGGAGAACATAGCTAGAAGGAGGTGGTCAGGATGGAGCACATAACTACAAGGAGAGGGTCAGGATGGAGCACGCAACTACAAGGAGAGGGTCAGGATGGGACACATTACTAGAATGAGAGGGTCAGGATAGGACACATTACTAGAAGGAGACGATCAGAATGGAGCACATTACTACAAGGAGAGGGTCAAGATGGAGCACATAGCTAGAAGGGGAAGGACAAGATGGAGTAGATAACTACAAGGAGAGGGTCAGGATGGGACACATTACTGCAAGGAGAGGGTCATGATGGAGATATTACTACAAGATGAGGACCAGGATTTCAGTATGAAATCTGCTTGCATTCCATTATAAAATCTATCTCCTATCTGTCTAATATTCTGCATTTTTTTCATACAGATCAGTCCACCTGCTGTTTCTAGAAAGGGCAGTGGGAGCGGCTCAGATTCAATGTGTAGTACACATGAGCTGTCTGACCACTCCCGAAGAGAAGAGAACACTGCAAAGGTAAGTTTAAAATCAATTAATTGTTAAAATAATTGAATTGATCATCAATGTTTCAGGACTACAAGCACTGCACAGGGCAGAGAGTTAGCATCTGCTGACTCTCCCCCTGTGCAGCGCTTGTGATTACCACTCCTGCTGTAATTTAGGTTATATTATCATGTTGGCACTTCACCATAAATAATTTTGTTTTAGGTTGCAGTGTGGGCACTCGGCTTCAGAAAGGTTCGCCATCACCGCCCTAGTGCATGGCAAACTAAATGCAGCACTGAATGCAGCATGTCTGCTGCATTCAGGGAAGGGGTCCCCCATGTCCCTAACCCCCTGTACCCCAAGAAATACACTTTAGAAAGCTTACAGATAAGAGGTCACCTGGGTGGGATCTGAATAAGAGGTTGTCGCCGCTGGCACGTTCCTCCCTGCCTTCTCCTTGTTTGTTCCTCCCCCTCTATGTGTCCGCCGCCTCCTGTTTTGCTGGGTCTGCCCTCCTCTTCTCCTGCTCTCTGTCAATCACGCTGCCACACAGAGCCCGCCATGTATGTGCTTTATTGAAACAGCAGGACAGTAATCTGCCTCTGACGTCAAACAATGCCGCTCTGTGCGGCAGTGTGAATGACAGAGAGCAGGAAAAGAGGAGGGCAGACCCAGCAAAACAAGAGGTGTGGTGGCAGACACATAGAGCGGGAGGAACAAACAAAGAGAAGGCAGGGAGAATTGTGCCAGCGGTGACAACATCTTATTCAGATCCCACCCAGGCGACCTCTTATCTGTAAGCTTTCTAAAGTGTATTTCTAAGGTTACAGGGGGGCTAGGGACATGGGGGAACCCTTCCCTGAATGCAGCAGACATGCTGCATTCAGTGCTGCATTTAGTTTGCCATGCACCAGGGGGGGTGACAGGACCTCTTTCATTTTTTAGTACAAAGTCTTCAAATGCCGTGGGTTGGGTCATTTCTTACAGTGTCAAAAAAGGCCATGGCTAAGCAACCCTTGCCGCCTCGGACAACTGCAGACCCGCGACCGCTGCTGTCCAGAGCCAGAGTTGTAGCTGAGGATGCAGTGCTCTTCATGCTGGCAGGCCTCAGTCTCTGTGAGGGAAGATGCATCCTAACCTCCTCATTTTTCTCCTTCACCTCTTCTGCTGTGCTTCGCTGCTATGTGACTCTGGGTTGACTCCAAGTGAGATCTCAAACCTCATCTTCATCCTCTCTGTTGTCCCACTCCTTGCCATAAGAGACCCCTCTCTTCTTCCTGTCCTGAATGCACTGTACAGTGCAGGTGCTCCTCAGGTATCTGAGTCTTATCATCATCATCACCTCCACCTCTGGAGGTTATCGTATGGTGATAAGGGTCTGGGTTCTGCTAGAACCATACTTCCTCCATCCCAGTACCACTCCAAAAGTTTGCCATCAGTGAGTACTTTCCTTCTCTAGAGTTGGACTTGGATAGACCTCTGATGCAAGGATAAAAGTGTGAACGTTCTGCAGAATGCCATCTGTGTTTCACACATCAGTTGTGCAGTAAGCGAGATTGTGACACAAGGGTGACACGTGTATTGGGGCCATTGATGACTTACTTTATGATGTTGAGGTGAGGAACAGGAGGAGGACAGCACTTGATGAAATAGGTTAACTGAATGTAGCAAAAAGCTGGGCTCATCCACAATTGATGCTCTGCTTTTGCAAAAAAGAACTGAGTGGGCTTCCAGTAACAAAGTTGTCACTTCACTGGAGATACATGAAGCTCAGTTGGTTCCACTTTCAGTCATTAGAAGTACACCTACCACTCTGCCCCTCCCGCTGTGCGCTGGTCTCCCCGTATCGCTCTCGTCCAGTTGCTTGTCGTCCCCCGGGTGCCGTCTCTGCCAATGTTCTCTCTGACCTTGTGCTCTTTTTCCCTCCTATACACTATCTGTGACCCCTGTGTGCTCTCGCCCCCATTGTGTGCTTCACCACTTGTGCTGTCCTCCCCTGTGGTGTACAAGATGTGGCACATGTGCCTTACTCATGCAGCCACCATCTTTGGGACATTTGAGTTTGCAAAGATGGCAGCTACCAGAGTAGTGCACATGCCCATTGCTCAGACGGTGGAGTGCAGCGGTAAGCCTGGTCAGGAATTCCGAGCGGTGAGATGGCGATATGTGGGATGGATGTCGTGGCTGAGGGTGGCTGTGGCACTATGGCGGTGCTGGCAATGGCCTGCACGCAGTAGGATCTGTTAAAGTGTGGATACACACAAAACAGCTGTCATCTTGATTGCTGAGCTGTTCTTTCGTGCACCTGCTTTTTAATGGACACTGAATAAAAGGATTTTTAAGTGAAAAGGTGAGTGCCGTTGGCACCCAGAGTCTGGTAGCCACAATGACATTGGCTCCTAGGGGGTGTGTGTGTGTGAGGTGGAGCAGTCAGTTCATTTCCTGCGAGGACTGTGAGAGGACCTGTGGACTGAGCTGTGCTAAGCTCGTCCCAGTACAGTGAAAGGCTAGAAAGCTTGAGGACCTGTAGGAGAGGGTCTGAGGAAAGGTAGAGAGGGCCTGGGAGTGAGCCAGCTGAACGGTTCCCCAGCAGAGCCCCAGAAACAGACATCGGATTCGAGGTTGTAAGGGTATTCAGGCCCAACAGCACACTGAGGGCCAAAGGCACAGCAGCATTAAGAGCTCAAGGACAGTGAGGGAAGGAGAATTTCCAGGAAGGCTTGAGCTCCATACGCGAGAGACTCCAGCTGGGGAAAGGTGAGCTTAGCTACAGGAGCCAGGATCCACACACAGTAGGCACGACACAGGTGAAGCCTCAGAATCACCAGTGAAGAGACCCCCAATTGCTTCCATGGACCGTTTCCCAACACTTTGTGACATACCTGGACAGAACTGTATTGTCAGTCGATTATTCTGTGACCTCAATCCTGCACTCCCAGCCTTCACGCATAAACTTTAGGTTCCTGGGATCTGTTCTACTACTGGACAAAACATCACAGCTGCCACCATCCACCAGGTCGCACCCAGCATCGCCTAATAGGCGACTTACCACGGTGACTGTCACAACAACACTTCCTAAACCGGTATCCCTTTTGAACTAGACTCTGCGTGTCTTAACTCGACCCACTTTCAGACCCGGGAAGCACGAGCCAAGTACCCATGGCCCAGGCGATGCAGCCGCTTATTCTTCTTCATATTTGCTATAATAATTTTCACTACAAGTGTGACCACTTAGCTTAATATCCATCTGTCGCTGAGAACTATCAAAATCTGGAGTCAAATACCGTGAAAAACCAGGTAAATTGAATTGGGGGCTGAACATTCTGTTTGTGTCTAGTGGCGATATGTGGTCATTGGTTTTGGGGACGGCGGGTGAGGCGGCTACGAATGGGCAGTACTGCCGGCGGGTGCCATATTGCACGTCCAGCACTGGGTATTTAAAAACTCTTGAACACATTTTTGATGTAAACTCTGTGTTTCTAGGCATTGATGATGCGTGTTGGTGAAGGAGTATGTGGATTGGGTCTCTTAGAGATAAGCGAGATGCATGTCACATCGGTACTCGCACGATATCTCGGTACTCGGTACTCGGCGAGTACCAAGTAACTCGCGATACTCTTGCTATGCTGGGGGTCGCTCCTGCTGTTGGCGCCATTCAGAGCCCCCCATGCGGGATTGCTTACAGACACTGTAATGCACAGCATGTTGGTTGTGGCATACAGTGATTGGCTGCCGCACAGCGTCATCAGTCTTTATAGACCTGACCGCGCTGTGCTCGTCACTCTGCGCCAATTAGACAGTCAGTGTGGGAGAGTGCGCTGATTGAGGACAGATTTGTGGCTTTCAGCTAGTGAGCACAGGCTGCCAGTCTATTCTACCACAACAGTCCTTTGAGGACTAATTGCAGCAGTTAATCAGGCAGCAGGAGCAGGTGTATACCAAACTTCACTGTGCCATAATATCAGCTGCATCGCATCTGTGACTGGTTTAGGCTCATTATCCCAAAAACCGAGCTTTAGGATTATTAGCCAATAGGCAGGATTGTTTTAGCTCAATTAGGGTACCAAAAGCCTTGTGCTAAAAACCTACGGTACTCTTGTCTGCACTAATTTTAGATCTAATTGCTGCTACTGTAGGTTGCAGCGTTAATTAGGGTACACCAAAAGCCTCGTGCTAAAAACTTACTCTTGTCTGCACTAATTTTGCATCTAAGTACTGCTACTGTAGGTTGCAGCGTTAATTTGGGTACACCAAAAGCCTCGTGCTAAAAACCTACTCTTGTCTGCACTAATTTTGCATCTAAGTGCTGTTACTCTCGGTTGCAGCGTAAATTAGGATACGCCAAAAGACTCGCTATTGTAGTCAGCGTTTGTGTCTGACTGGTCCACCTGCAGGGCCTTAATTTAAAAACTTAGGGTCGTGCTAAAAACCTACTCTTGTCTGCACTAATTTAGCATCTAAGTGCTGTTACTCTCTGTTGCTGCGTAAATTAGGATACGCCAAAAGACTCGCTATTGTAGTCAGCGTTTGTGTCTGACTAGTCCACCTGCAGGGCCTTAATTTCAAAACTTAGGGTCGTGCTAAAAACCTACTCTGCACTAATTTAGCTGTATACAGTCAGCACCACATTGAAAATGCGCAAGTCCGGTGGAAAGGGACAAGGAACTGGACGTGATGGTGGTGCAGGCAGAGGGCGAGCCCGTGTGCAAGCTCGAATTGCGCCACGACAAACCCCATCATCTCACTCGACTTTCTTGTCCCAATTTCTAGGTGAACGCAGCAGTACTCCACTATTAAACCAAGACCAGTGTCAACAGGTTGTTAGTTGGACAGCGGATAAAGCTTCCAGTCAGTTTGGCACCACCACAAATACCCTGTCTTCCACACGGTCAAGTGTCAGTAGCCATGAGACTGGACTGCACATTCCACACCCTGATCCTCCTTCCTCCCACCATGCCAAGTGGCCGGCCCCGGACATAACTGATCCCACACTTGGACACTATGAAGAGCTGTTCACTTATCCATTCGTAGATTCTGGCCTCTCGCCAGCTCCAGTTGAAGTGGGTCATGAGGAGATCATATGTACCGATGCCCAAATATTTGAGCAGCCACGGTCTCACGAAGGCAACGGTGAGAAAGTGTCTCAACAAGAGGTGGACGATGATGAGACACAATTGCCAGAAAGTCAGGAAGAGGACCAGGGTGGGGAAGTGGAAGACGACGTGGTGGATGATCCAATAACTGACCCAACCTGGCAGGAGGACATGCAGAGCGAGGACAGCAGTGCACAGGGGGAGTTAGGCGTAGCATCACAACAGGCCGGAAGAAGCAGGGTGGTGTCCGCAGGCAGAAGGCAGGCAACCGTTCCCCGGAACAACAACACGAGTGATGTTGCCAGTACAACTGCTAGGTCTTCCCAAGCCTGGCTGTTTTTTAAGGTGTCTGTAGATAATTCGAAAAAGGCCATTTGTAACACCTGCCATGCCAGCATCAGCAGGGGTAGCAAAACTAGCAGCCTGACCACCACCAGCATGATCAGGCACATGGCAGCAAAGCACCCGACTTTGTGGGATGTACAGCAGTGTACAGGAGCATTGTCTGCGGGTGACACCGCTGCGTCTTCCACTGTTGTGCGAGCAAGCCAATCCCCTGTCCATACTGCAGGCGAAGATGTCTCCTGTCCTTCACCTGTACTTGCACAAGCAGAAGTAGCACCATCATCAGCCACGTCCTTGTCCCAGCGCAGCGTTCAGTTATCCATAACACAATCTTTGGAACGCAGGCACAAATACGCTGCCAACGCCCCACATGCCACAGTTCTAAATGCACACATTTCGTGACTGCTTGCGCTGGAAATGTTGCCTTTTAGGCTGGTGGAGACGGAAGCATTCCGCAACCTGATGGCGGCGGCTGTCCCACGTTACTCGGTCCCCAGCCGACACAAATTTTTCCTGGTGTGCCTCCCCGCATTACATAAGCACGTGTCACAAAACATCATACGTGCCCTTAACAACGCAGTTTCAGGCAAAGTCCACCTAACCACGGACACGTGGACAAGTGCTTGCGGGCAGGGCCGGTACATCTCACTGACGGCACACTGGGTTAATATTCTGGAAGCCGGGACCCAGTCTGACCTTGGGACGGAACATGTCCTTCCGACACCGAGGATTGCAGGCCCTAACTCAGTCAGGGTTTCACCCACAGTGTACAGCTCTGGCACGTCATGCTCCTCAGCCTCCTCCTCCTCCTCTTCCTCCACTTCACCCTCGACACCAGTCCCAAGCTGGAAGCAGTGCAGCACTGCCTCGGCTAAGCGGGCAACAGGCTGTGCTGAAGCTAATATGCATAGGTGACAAACCCCACAACGCTGAAGAGTTGTGGACAGCTCTGAAACAGCAGGCAGATCACTGGCTCACACCGCTGAACCTACAGCCAGGCATGGTCGTGTGTGACAATGGCCGGAACCTTGTGGCGGCTCTGAGGCGAGGCGAGCTGACACATGTTCCATGCATGGCCCATGTGCTCAACCTCGTGGTTCAGTGGTTTATTAAATCCTACCCGGAGCTGTCTGATCTGCTCGTCAAAGTACGCCGCCTGTGTGCCCATTTCAGAAAGTCACCTACTGCTTCTGCCGGCCATGCCGGCTTTCAGCGGTGTTTGCAGCTTCCAGCTCACAGACTGGTGTGTGATGTCCCCACGCATTGGAATTACACACTGCACATGTTGGTCAGGATTTGTGAGCAGAAGAGGGCAGTTGTTGAGTACCAGCATCAACAAGGCCATCGGTATACGGTTCAAACTCCACACATAAGACCTCAGGATTGGACATGGATGTCCGACATATGTACCGTCCTCCTAAACTTTGAGGACTCCACCAAGATGGTGAGCGGCGATAACACCATCATTAGCGTCACCATCCCGCTTCTCTGTCTTCTAAAATGCTCTCTGCTCAAAATCAAAGACGATGCATTGCAGGCGGAGCAGGATGAGTTGCAGCAAGAAACCGTACTGAGTGATTACACACAGCCCAGCCTCATCTCATCCCAATGTGCATTGGAGGACTATGACGAGGAGGAGGAGGAAGAAATGGAGCTACTTTCATTCGGAATTGATGGTAATACATGCACAACCGTCAGACCGTCGGTTGAGCATGGATGGCCAGAGGACAGGGGAGAGGAGAAGGAGGAGGTCAGCATGGCCAGTCATGCTGTTGGTGAGGACCCAGAAGTCTTGACTGTTAACAGTCTGGCGCACATGGCTGACTTTATGTTACGCTGCCTGTGTCGTGACCCTCGTGTTATCAAGATCTTGACGGACTCTAATTTCTGGTTGGTGACACTTTTAGACCCATGCTGCAAAGAGAACTTTTTTTCTCTTATTCCCGAAGCGGAGAGGTCTACAAAAATGCTGCAGTACCAGAAGGCCATAGTGGCGGAATTATTAAAAAATTCCCTTCTGAAAACGCTAGCGGCAGAGGTCACGATTCAGTGGACAACCAAGGTGTCCGGCAGAGAGAGGCACAAGTCCAATCCAGCAGAGGTAGGGGAACACTGTCAAAGATCTGGGACACTTTTCTCAGCACCTCCCGTACCACAGGCCCTGAGGTGCGGGGTAGTGTCACAAGGAATGCAAAGTTTGCAAAGATGCTGAGAGAGTACCTTGCTGATCGTACTAAAGTGCTCCTAGACTCCTCTGTGCCTTATAATTATTGGGTATCCAAGCTGGACACAAGGCAGGAATTGTCTCTCTACGCCTTGGAAGTCCTGGCCTGCCCTGCCGCTAGCATTTTGTCAGAGCGTGTTTTTAGTGCCGCAGGTGGAATCATTACAGATAAACGCACCCGCCTGTCAACTGAAAATGCTGACAGGCTGACTTTAATCAAGATGAACAAGGGTTGGATTGGGCCTGACTTCACCACACCACCACCAAATGATAGAGGAATTTAAATTTTGTGCTGGTAGATTCTCATGCACCTCCGCACACCCACATATCGGTACAGACTTCATGTGTTTGGCTACTTGCTGTACTGCTCCTCCTTCTCCTCATCCGCCACCATCATATTATCAGTGTGACCGTCGTTCATGATGCCACAAAACCATAATTTTTTTACATCATATTTATGGCCAGGGTCACATCTCCGTTTTGACCCTAGCCTGCCGGATTCCGGTTTTAACTTCGAACTTTTTCCAGCACCGCATAGCGTTACCGCTATGCGGTGCTGGAAAACGCTGCCCTTAGTTACCCTATGTTTACCTTCACTACCTGTCACACAGACAGCTGCTCGGAGTGCGCTTTACAGCGCCGCACAGAAAACGCTGTCTGCAACGTTTCCTGTGCGGCGCTGTAAAGCGCACTCCGAGCCGCTGCCTGTGTGACAGGTAGTGAAGGTAAACATAGGGTAACTAAGGGCAGCGTTTTCCAGCACCGCATAGCGGTAACGCTATGCGGTGCTGGAAAAAGTTCTAAGTTAAAACCGGAATCCGGCAGGCTAGGGTCAAAACGGAAATGTGACCCTGGCCTATGATGATGATGCACCTAACCATTCTAAAGTTAGGCATTAGTTTCATGTATACCCCCAGGGGTAAATGTTTTAGTCCATGCTGCCAGAATGGGCATTACAAGTACAGGAGACCCGCTCCTTTGTAATGGGAAAAATTTTTAGAGGCTCTCCTACATGTTTTTTCCCAGGGGCATCGCAATACCTCCCAATTTTTGGCTTCCCTGCTTATGGCAATCCTACAAAAGACCCACTTGCTTCAAATGGGCACATTATTGAAAAAGGCTCTCATACACATCTCTATCCAGGGGCATTGAAGTGCTACACAATTTTTGGCTTCCCTGACTAGGGGAAATACTACAAAAGACCCACTTGCTTCAAATGGGCACATTATTGAAAAAGTCTCTCATACACATCTCTATCCAGGGCATTGAAGTGCTACACAATTTTTGGCTTCCCTGACTAGGGGAAATACTACAAAAGACCCACTTGCTTCAAATGGGCACATTATTGAAAAAGGCTCTCATGCACGTCTCTATCCAGGGGCATTGAAGTGCTACACAATTTTTGGCTTCCCTGACTAGGGGAAATACTACAAAAGACCCACTTGCTTCAAATGGGCACATCATTTAAAGAGCCCTCATGCATGCCTCTATCCAGTGGCATATTGGTGCCTCCCAATTTTTGGCTTCCCTGCCTAGGGCATCCCTACAAAAGACCCACTTGCTTCAAATGGCACATTATTGAAAAAGGCTCTCATGCACGTCTCTATCCAGGGGCATTGAAGTGCCTCCCAATTTTTACTTCCCTGACTAGGGGAAATACTACAAAAGACCCACTTGCTTCAAATGGGCACATTATGAAAAAGGCTCTCATACACGTCTCTATCCAGGGCATTGAAGTGCTACACAATTTTTGGCTTCCCTGACTAGGGAAATACTACAAAAGACCCACTTGCTTCAAATGGGCACATCATTTAAAGAGGCCCTCATGCACGCCTCTATCCAGCGGCATATTGGTGCCTGCCAATTTTTGGCTTCCCTGCCTAGGGCAATCCTACAAAAGACCCACTTGCTTCAAATGGGCACATTATTGAAAAAGGCTCTCATGCACGTCTCTATCCAGGGGCATTGAAGTGCCTCCCAATTTTTGCCTTCCCTGACTGGGGAAATACTACAAAAGACCCACTTGCTTCAAATGGGCACATTATTGAAAAAGGCTCTCATGCACGTCTCTATCTAGGGGCATTGAAGTGCTACACAATTTTTGGCTTCCCTGACTAGGGGAAATACTACAAAAGACCCACTTGCTTCAAATGGGCACTTTTTTTGAAAAGGCCCTCATGCACGCCTCTATGCAGGGGCATCTTGGTGCCTCCAAACCTTTGGCTTCCCTGCCTAGGGCAATACTAAAAAAGACACACTTGCTTACAATGGGCACTTTTTTTGAAAAGGCCATCATGCACGCCTCTATGCAGGGGCATCTTGGTGCCTCCAAATCTTTGGCTTCCCTGCCTAGGGCAATACTAAAAAAGACACACTTGCTTACAATGGGCACATTTTTTGAAAAAGCCCTCATGCACGCCTCTATGCAGGGGCATCTTGGTGCCTCCAAACCTTTCGCTTCCCTGCCTAGGGCAATACTAAAAAAGACCCACTTGCTTCAAATGCGCACATTATTGAAAAAGGCTCTCATGCACTTCTCTATCCAGGGGCATTGAAGTGCTACACAATTTTTGGCTTCCCTGACTAGGGAAATACTACAAAAGACCCACTTGCTTACAATGGGCACTTTTTTTGAAAAGGCCCTCATGCACGCCTCTATGCAGGGGCATCTTGGTGCCTCCAAACCTTTGGCTTCCTGCCTAGGGCAATACTAAAAAAACACACTTGCTTACAATGGCACATTTTTTGAAAAGCCTCATGCACGCCTCTATGCAGGGCATCTTGGTGCTCCAAACCTTGGCTTCCCTGCCTAGTGAAATACTACAAAAGACCCACTTGCTTAAAATGGAACTTTTTTTAAAAAGGCCCTCATGCACGCCTCTATGCAGGGGCATCTTGGTGCCTCCAAACCTTTGGCTTCCCTGCCTAGGGCAATACTAAAAAAGACCACTTGCTTCAAATGGGCACATTATTGAAAAAGGCTCTCATGCACGTCTCTATCTAGGGGCATTGAAGTGCTACACAATTTTTGGCTTCCTGACTAGGGAAATACTACAAAAGACCCACTTGCTTCAAATGGGCACTTTTTTTGGAAAGGCCCTCATGCACGCCTCTATGCAGGGGCATCTTGGTGCCTCCAAATCTTTGGCTTCCCTGCCTAGGGCAATACTAAAAAAGACCCACTTGCTTCAAATGCGCACATTATTGAAAAAGGCTCTCATGCACTTCTCTATCCAGGGGCATTGAAGTGCTACACAATTTTTGGCTTCCCTGACTAGGGGAAATACTACAAAAGACCCACTTGCTTCAAATGGGCACTTTTTTTGAAAAGGCCATCATGCACGCCTCTATGCAGGGGCATCTTGGTGCCTCCAAATCTTTGGCTTCCCTGCCTAGGGCAATACTAAAAAAGACCCACTTGCTTCAAATGCGCACATTATTGAAAAAGGCTCTCATGCACTTCTCTATCCAGGGGCATTGAAGTGCTACACAATTTTTGGCTTCCCTGACTAGGGGAAATACTACAAAAGACCCACTTGCTTACAATGGGCACTTTTTTTGGAAAGGCCCTCATGCACGCCTCTATGCAGGGGCATTTGGTGCCTCCAAACCTTTGGCTTCCCTGCCTAGGGCAATACTAAAAAAACACACTTGCTTACAATGGGCACTTTTTTGAAAAAGCCCTCATGCACGCCTCTATGCAGGGGCATCTTGGTGCCTCCAAACCTTTGGCTTCCCTGCCTAGTGAAATACTACAAAAGACCCACTTGCTTACAATGGGCACTTTTTTTTAAAAGGCCCTCATGCACGCCTCTATCCAGGGGCATTAAAGTGCCTCCCAATTTTTGGCTTCCCTGCCCTAAGGCAATGCTACAAAACACACACTTCCTTATAATGGGCACATTATTTAAAGAAGCCTTCATTTACGTCTCTTCCCAGGGGCATGGGAGTGCCACACAATTTTTTTTTAAAAATCTTTCATATAATCCAAAAAACTAACATACACCAACTCTGTCTCACAAGTGGGTATGAGCCCTTAATATTTTTTCCATGAAAATCCGTTTTGGTTTCATTTTGTAACGTTTCTTGACAGTCCGTAAAGTGGCGTAATAGTCTGACAACATTGTTAACATCAGTGACCTTCGGGTCTGAAATGCTTCCAAGGGTCTTCCCCATGCTGTTCCCATATCTTTTCAGCACTGTCCTGATACTTTTGTGACATTTTTAGGGTTTTTCCATGCTGCCGGGGGTCATGTCAGAAAAATACTCGGGTCTCCCATAGGATAACATTGGGCTCGCTGCTCGTGCCGAGTACACGAGTATCTTGGGATGCTCGGGCCGAGCTTCGAACACCCGAGCATTTTAGTACTCGCTCATCACTAGTCTTCTTTATTTATTTATTCCTCCCCTGGCTGCTTTAACTTATGCAACGTTGTCGCTGCCAATATCCTATATATATATAGCCTCTATGTTACATTTATACAAACCACAGCCTGTATAATATAACCGTGAATCGTAGTATGTCTTAAAGGGGCCCACTGAGAGACTGTTTCGCCTGACGCCCGGGGCCCTCAAAAACCTGGAGCCGGACCTGTGTTGTAGTACATTGTGAACTGCGTACCTTTGGTAAGTATCTAAATAAATTTCTACAATATACATGCATACAGTGCCTTGTAAAAGTATTCGGCCCCCTTGAACTTTTCAACCTTTTGCCACATTTCAGGCTACAAACATAAAGATATAAATTATAATTTTTTTTAACCTTTTTTAATAAATAAATAACTGAAAAGTGGGGCGTGCAATATTATTCGGTCCCTTTACTTTCAGTGCAGCAAAGTCACTCCAGAAGTTCAGTGAGGATCTCTAAATGATCCAATGTTGTCCTAAATGACTGGTAATGATAAATAGAATCCACCAATCAAGTCTCTGTATAAATGCACCTGCTCTGTGATAGTCTCAGGGTTCTGTTTCAAGTGCAGAGAGCATCATGAAGACCAAGGAACACACCAGGCAGGTCCAAGATACTATTGTGGCGAAGTTTAAAGCTGGATTTGGATACAAAAAGAATTCACAAGTTTTAAACATCTCAAGGAACACTGTGCAAGCGATCATATTCAAATGGAAGGAGTATCAGACAACTGTAAATCTACCAAGACCTGGCCATCCCTCTAAACTTTCATCTTGAACAAGGAGAAGATTGATCAGAGATGCAGCCAAAAGGCCCATGATCACTCTGATGAACTGCAGAGATCTACAGCTGAGGTGGGAAAGTCTGTCCATAGGACAGCCATCAGTTGTACACTGCACAAATCTGGCCTTTATGCAAGAGTGGAAAGAAGAAAGCCATTTCTCAAAAATATCCATAGAAAGTCTCATTTGAAGATTGCCACAAGCCACCTGGGAGACACACAAAACATATGGAATAAGGTGCTCTGGTCAGATGAAACCAAAATCGAACATTTTGGCCACAATGCAAAACGATATGTTTGGCATAAAAGCAACACAACTCATCACTCTCAAAACACCATCCCCACTGTCAAACATGGTGGTGGCAACATCATGGTTTGGGCCTGCTTTTCTTCAGCAGAGACAGGGAAGATGGTTAAAATTGATGGGAAGATGGATGGAGCCAAATACAGGACCATTCCGGAAGGAAACCTGTTGGAGTTTGCATAAGACCTGAGACTGGGACGGAGATTTATCTTCCAAGACAATGATCCCAAACATAAAGCAAGATCTACAATGGAATAGTTCAAAAATAAATGTATCCAGGTGTTAGAATGGCTAAGTCAAAGTCCAGACCTGAATCCAATCGAGAATCTGTGGAGAGAGCTGAAAACTGCTGTTCACAAACGGTTCACAAACGTTCTCCATCCAACCTCACTGAGCTTGAGCTGCTTTGCAAGGAAGAATGGACAAGAATTTTAGTCTCTCGATGTGCTAAACTGATAGAGACATACCCCAAGCGACTTGCAGCTGTAATCACAGCAAAAGGTGGCGCTACAAAGTATTAACTCAGGGGGGCCGATTAATATTGCACGACCCACTTTTCAATTTTATATTTGTTAAAAAAGTTTAAAATATCCAATAAATTTCATTCGACTTCACGATTTTGTCCCACTTGTTTATTCTTCACAAAAAAATTAGAATTTATATCTTTATGTTTGAAGCCTGAAATGTGGCAAAAGGTTGGAAAGTTCAAGACAAGGAGGCCAAATACTTTCCCAAGGCACTTTATGTACATATTTTAATCTTTAATTCCCTTTCAGGACTTCAAGGGTTGACAAGGTCATTTTGTTACTGTTAGATTACCATCATGGACAATCGTGAAGGAGATAGGCACAGACATCGTACAAGAATTTGGGAGTCTGGGGCTTGTAAAAGACGTAAGGCAAAAGAAGCAACAATGAAATCAACAGAAGAGATAGCGAAGACAAGAAAATTGGATGAGTTCTTCACTGTTCATTCAAGCAAGTGTCGGGAAGGAGTAATGACCTTTTAGAATCTGATGGTCAATCTGGCAATGCTTCAGTGGCAATGGTTGTTGATCCTGGCAAAGAAAAGGCTGAAGTAGTAACGTGTATGACTGAAGTACACAAAGAAAAGGAGACTGATAGTGGCACATCTTATGAAGAAGGTGAAGTTGAAGGCCCACCAGGGGCGATGACATTGGACTTTGGCCATCCATTATTTAGGAACAGATGCGATACTACTGGCTGAAGAGGGGTGTATCAACAATCCATAACTGTGATGAAACTGCACACTCGGTTCAGCAAAATAGAAAGGACCGCAATATTCCAAGAATGTGCACACTTGGGCTTTTCTGTCATCAAAATAATAATGGAGAAATCATAAAGAGGAATGGGTTATGCTTCTCTCCCTCTAAAGGACGCATTTATTGCTTCACGTGCAGACTGATGTGCTTTATTACAGCATCGGAGTCTTCTCAGCTTTCATCTAATGGATTCTGTGATTGGAAACATTATTCACAAGAACGCATAAAACGTCATGAGCAGTAAGCGGAACATCTGAACTCTACAATTGCTTTCAATATGAGGTTAAAAGCGATTGGGTGAATTGATACGAAGCTAACACAACAGGTTGAGGCTCAGGAGCATTATTGGAGGTAAGTATTGAAATGAGTAGTAAATGTTATTCAGTTTATTGCCGAGCTTGGCATTTAGAGGAGATAACGAATTGGTTTGCTCACCTAGAAATGGAAACTTTCTGGGCATTCTTGAACTCATTGCCCAGTACAGTGACTTTCTTGCACAGCATATCAAATCTCAAGTCAATCGTGGCAAGGGTCATACAAACTACCTGTCATCTACAATTATGGAAGAAATTATCAATGTAATAAAGTCATCAGAGAAATTATTTCTCGAGTTAACAAATCAAAATACTAACTAAAGGTAGTGAGTTACGTGCTACACTTTGTATTACGGTTCCCAATAAACCACGTAGGCACTGTTTAGTTAACCCTCCTTTGGGATGTTTATTCAAACTAGATAAATACGTTACATACCGTATATACTCGAGTATAAGCCAAAAATTGTGCTGAAAAGTCCCCCCCTCGACTTATACTCGAGTCAGTGGTACTGGCTGAGTGTGGGGGCGGTGTCCGGGGGCTGGAGGAGGCAGGGGGAGGCTGTATTATGAGCGGCCGGTCACATGGGGCCGCTCATTAGTGCAATGCAATATGCACTGCATCCCCCTGTCCATCAGCGGCAGGGGGAGCGGTGCATACTACATTGCACCATGTAAGCGCCCCCCTCAGTGATATACAGGCCCCTCGTCGCCCCCCCGCAGTGCTATACAGGCCCCCTTCACCCCCCGCAGTGGTATACAGGTGCCCCCCCCCCACAGTGGTATACAGGTGCCCCCCCCCCTCAGCAGTGGTATACAGGCGCCCCTCCTCCGCAGTGGTATACAGGCGCCCCCCCATCAGTGGTATACAGGCCCACCCTTGCTGCCGCACACCTGTAAAGTAATACATCATTATACTTATCCCTGTCGCCGCTCTGACACCGCGCTCCTCCGGGTCTTCATGCTTCTTCCTGCTTGTGACCGGTGGGCGCAGGCAATGACGTCATTGCCTGCGCCCGCCGGTCACAAGCAGGAAGAAGCATGAAGACACTGAGGAGCGTGGTGTCAGAGCGGCAACAGGATAAGTATAATGATGTATTACTTTACAGGTGTGCGGCAGCAAGGGGGGGCCTGTATACCACTGATGGGGGGGGCCTGTATATCACTGATGCAGGGGGGCGCCTGTACTACCACTTCTGAGGGGGCCTCTATACCACTTTTGAGGGGGTCTGTATACCATGCTGAGGGGCCTGTATACCACTGCTGAGGGGGCCTGTATATCACTGCTGAGGGGGCCTGTATACCACTGCTGGGGGCCTGTATATTAGTGCTGGGGGCCCTATATACCACTGCTGGGGGCCTGTATATTACTGCTCGGGGCCTGTATACTAAGAGAGGGGGCCTGTATAACACTGCTGGGGGCCTGTATACCACTGCTGGGGGCCTGTATATTACTGCTGGGAGCCTGTATACCACTGATGGGGGGCGCTATATACCGGATGGGGGGCTATATAACAGGATGGGGGTCTGCTGCATTTCCCCTCTAGGCTTATACTCGAGTCAATAAATTTCCCTAGTTTTGGAGGGTAAAATTAGGGGCCTCGGCTTATACTCGGGTCGGCTTATACTCGAGTATATACGGGTAATATCCATCTGGTTTAAGAGTGCTTGGTGTTAGTTAAATAAGAAATTTTTTGTTAAAACTTTATATAAAAAACTTTAATAAAAACTTAATAAAAAATGTAATAAAAATTATCTTTACTTTTTAATTTGATCACAGTGGTTGTTGTTTAATAACCACTTATTGTATTTGAGATCATATGATTAAAATTACTAAAAAATGATGAATGCAACTTATATATGGTAATCTTGAGTTTTCTAGGAGAAGAGAAGTGGTTATTTTTCTCCCCCTCTTTGATCTTGTGTGGGTATCTTAATGGTTATATATAAATGATATAGTAAGGTCTTGCTTCAGGCTGCTTCATGGTTAGTCGTTTATGGCTTGTTTCTGGTTTAAGATGGGGATATATGGCTCATGTAGAAAGAAGAGGTGTATAACTCAGTATAACTGAGTACACAATCCTCCGCATGGTTGTATTATGTTTAGTTATTTTCTATACACCTCTTCTTTCTAGATGAGCCATATATCCCCATCTTAAACCAGAAACAAGCCATAAACGACTAACCAAGAAACAGCCTAAAGCAAGACCTTACTATATCATCTATATATAACCATAAATAGCTGCTCGAGTGCTGTAGATTTTTTTTACTTCCTTGACAATGACAAGCTGTTCCTCTTTTTCACAGTTTCAACGCATCGGCATCAGCTCCTGACTGAGGCTTTGAAAAATATTGACTCAGCAACAGCGTTGACTCTCAAACGTGTCACAACAATGCGTTGGTTCTGCAGAGCTGACGCTACTAAGGCCCTTAAGCATGACTATCAGCAGATTAAAGACGTACTTAAACAGATTGCTGATGACTTTGAAGAAAAAAGCTGTGTACGGTGTGAAGCAGAAGGACTGTTAAAAGAAATGAATCAGCTTGAAATTGGTATTAACACCACCTTCTGGAATGATATCTTGCAAAGAGCAGATGCTACTATTAAAAATCTACAACACGCAAAACTCGATCTAAACACTGCTATGGCGTCACTGACCAGCTTAAAAAACTAGTTGCATCAAAGTGTGACTCCTTCAAAATTTATGAGAAGCAAAGCAAAGAGCTGTCTGGTTCATCTGAGTATGATCAGACAATAACTCGACATAGGTGCCGAACGTGTCTCAATCATTTGGATTATAGCCATACGAAAGAAGTACAACTTAGCCCTTCTGAAAATTCAGAGCAGAAATGTTCTTGCCTATCATTGATCAATTTATCGCTTCTCTTGACCAGAGTCTTCAAGCATATAAAGATATATTAAACAAATTTACCGTAGCTTTTTTATATTTAAATTTTATTGGTTTTAAAGGGAAAACACCCCCAATGACCCCCGGACTATTAATATCAGTCCCTACACACAGCAATACATGTGCTGCAATGATTTTGCTAAAAAATGGTTTTAAAACTTAGATAATGTTTGAAAGTTTAAACGAAGGACGGTGGGCGTTACTATCTGTGTCAAGCCGGGTTGCAGCTGTCAGTCATCCCCCGTGTCCGCAGCAGAGTAACGCAGCCCTTTGCAGCGTCACAGCCTGTGCACGGGCTCGCATGCCCGTGCAACGTCTCATCTACAGCGGTTGGAGCGCGCGCTCTGACTTCATAGCGAGGCAGGAAGTCAGAGCGCGCGCTCGCTTCCGGCTGTAGATGATGAGTGTGTACGGGCATGCGAGCCGTGCACAGGGCTGTGACGCTGCAAGGGCTGGCAGTTACTTCTGCTGCGGGACACGGGGGATGATGACAGCTGCAACCGGCTTTTGACACAGATAAGTAACGCCCACCGTCCTTCGTTTTAAACTTTCAAAAGCATTATCTTAAGTTTTAAAATCAGTTTTTTTAGCAAAAATCATTGCAGCACATGTATGTGTGTGTGTAGGACTGATATTAATATCGGGGTCATTGGGGTGGTTGTTCCCTTTACATTAGCAAACATAAGATAACAGGTTGATCATAGACGTCGAAAAGGCATTACATCTGATTTAACATATGATCTGCTAGAAGCACATTTTACAATTGTAAAATCCAGATATTAAAGATTTTTGTCATATATAGATATACAGCAAAGAAAAAGGAAAATAAACATTCTAACATCAACATCTAAGAATGTATATATTTATAAATCTTTAGGGTTCTAGTTCAGATATATCTTGGTAATAAGCTGAAGGGAAAAATAAGACTCCAACTAGTTCCCTAAAGACTACAGTACTAATTTATGAGAACTATGATACAATTATGATGGAAAAACTCAAGTTCTTTGCCCATGTCTATATTAAGGAGGGGGGATAGGGTCATGGACACTCCTGGTGGTTAGTAGATTAGTATAATTTGTTTGTTCTGTTTATTAACAGTCTCCAATATATTTTCTCTACTAGACTACTGTGAGGTAGCGACCCGGGGAACCCGCTTGGCAGCATAATTAAAACCAACTACATTGTGTAACGTAACATAAACAGCGGGTTTATTAATTTTTTCGTCATAAACCACTTATTACTTATATAACATAATGCAGGGTTTATATCACACAACATAACACCATATGTACATGTGACCTTAGATCTTATCTACATTATACATTTTACACTTTAGAACTACATATTCAACGGGACCATATCCGACCTATTAGTCAATCCCAATGGCAGTTTCGGCCGCCTAGCCTTTTGACAGGGATCATTCTCTATCCTATTACAGGGAATCGCTCCCTACTGCAGGGAGCTCAACCCATTACCCCGTGGATACCTCATGCATGGGCCTTTCTGCATCTCCCATCATGACTCACCCACGTTACCCTTCACAACCATCACCCAGGGTACTTTAGCATACGCCCTGGTGATTACATATCTATTACCTGGACAGTCCCCAGTTAGTCTCAAAGGCAGTTAAGGCCGCCTGGCCTTCATCACATGAACATGACCGCCTGAGGCACCCAAGCATCTTGCCGGTGGCCCAGCGAGGTCACAAAGCCGTCGCACTCAAAGCATCTGGAGGCCCTAGGGGTCCCCAAGGTGAAGTCTGCGTGCTCAAGGTTCCGGTGGCCTAGGTGTCACGAAGTTGCCAAAGCAGCGCTAAATCTGGATCTTCAAAGGACACTTTGAACTGTGTGTGCTACTGTGTTCAACCCCCACAGGGTTGAAAAGAGGGGGGAGGCATGTGGTGATGCAGCCCATGGCCGGGTGCATCGCACGGGTCATCAGTGCAGATCTCTGTTCACATGGGCCGGTTTTCCTGGGTGTGTGTGCTGTGTGAAACCTGTCCAGTGTACAGTGGGTTAACAGCTGAAGGGTTTCCATGCGCTGAGAAAACAGCTGAGTGTGAGTGCTGTGGGTGAGGCAGCCTGGATAAGAACCTGCCAGGTGCCTGAGTGAAGAGAGGACGATGGGAATCAGAGCAGTCCAGACCACTGCCATGTGAGGATATGCTGGAAGTGATCCGTCCCCGGTGGGGGAAGTGAAGGGAGCCTCCCAGCTCCATGCCAGTGCACCTGATGTGTGCATGCCAGCCAGTGATGAGGACCGAAGACGGCTCAAGGGCCAGGCAGTCATATGTGTGATATGAGGACCGAAGACGGCTCAAGGGCCAGGCGGTGATATGGATGGCGAGAGAGACCGATTTATGACGTATGGGTGTTACCAAATAAACGGGTGGTCATTTGTTACATTTTAACCACGTGTGGGTGTTAATTATGCTGCCAAGCGGGTTCCCCGGGTCGCTACCTCACATATGGTGGTGAATGCGGGCATGGCAGCCCGGTGAGAGAAGTGAACCCAGTTGCTAAGGGCAAGCCAGCCCGGTGAGGAAATGTAACCCGGTTGCTAAGGACACGTCGCCCAAGGGGGGTGGTACAGCCGAGGGCTGTGGTGTAGTGGCACCTTATATGGACATTTGTATGGACAATTCTGTTGATGCACTGTATATGGACTTGGTTGCTATAGGCGACCGCCCGACGCACCCAAGCATCTTGTCGGTGGCCCGGTGAGGTCACGAAGATGTCGCACTCAAAGCATCTGGAGGCCCTAGGGGTCCCGAAGGCAAAGTCGGCATGCTCAAGGTTCCGGTGGCCTAGGTATCACGAAGTTGCCAAGACAGCGCTAAATCCGGATCTTCAAAGGACACTTTGAACTGTGTGTGCTACTGTGTTCAACCCCCACAGGCTTGAACAGAGGGGGGAGGTATGTGGTGATGCAGCCCATGGCCGGGTGCATCACACGGGTTATCAGTGCAGGTCTCTGTTCACATGGGCCGGTTTTCCTGGGTGTGTGTGCTGTGTGAAACCTGTCTAGTGTACAGTGGGTTAACAGCTGAAGGGTTTCCATGCGCTGAGAAAACAGCTGAGTGTGAGTGCTGAAGATCTGTGAGATTCTGAGCCTAAGGCTGGGGTCACACACACAGATATCTGTGCAGATATTGTTCACAGATCTCTGGTTGAAGTGAAATCATGGACAAATTGATCCATTTTGTGGCCATATACAAATAGACCAATTTGTCCATGATTTCCCTGCAACCAGAGATCTGTGAACAATATCTGCACAGATATCTGTGTGTGTGACCCCAGCCTAATGAGCAGCTGAACCTGTGTGTATGAGTGCTTTGCTGGGCTAAACCTGAATGGTGCACAGGGAATTAATCACATCTCAGGTCTGTGTGAGTGAAATGTTCTGATTGACTCACTGTGTTGCAGCTGTGGGTGAGGCAGCCTGGATAAGAACCTGCCAGGTGTCTGAGTGAAGAGAGGACGATGTGAATCAGAGCAGTCCAGACCACTGCCATTTGAGGATATGCTGGAAGTGATCCCTCCCCGGTGGGGGAAGTGAAGGGAGCCTGCCAGCTCCATGCCGGTGCACCTGATGTGTGCATGCCAGCCAGTGATGAGGACCGAAGACGGCTCAAGGGCCAGGCGGTCATATGTGTGATATGAGGACCGAAGACGGCTCAAGGGCCAGGCAGTCATATGGATGGTGAGAGAGACCGAGGACGGCTCAAGGGCCAGGTGGTCATACGAGGTATAGCCGACTTTGGGACTGACTGTGCTAGTCGTGATATGGTCCCGTTGACTATGTATGATGTGTATGATGCAGTGTGGGTTGAGACTCCCTAGGAGTAGGTTGAGGATCCCTACAGCAGGATGGGGAAAGATCCCTGTCAGGGTGCTAGACGGTAGTAGCTGTCATTAGAACCAGGCTCAGGTCTGCAAGGGTCGGTGGGTGACACCTTGAGGTTCTGTTGAATATAGATGTCTAAAGTGTAACATGTATAATGCATATAACATGTACGGTGACTATGAATAAGATGAAGTTTATGTCATGTAAATGTAATAGGTATTCATTCCCCTGCTGGTGCGATATTTAAACCAAGAGTGCTTATATGAAATGTTTATGTTCTACCCGATTTATGACGTATGGGTGTTACCAAATAAACGGGTGGTCATTTGTTACATTTTAACCACGTGTGGGTGTTAATTACATGCCAAGCGAGTTTCCCGGGTTGCTACCTCACACTACGTATAGGCTAATTTTTATGAATAGACCTCTATGGCGTTCCGGTCTCTCACGCCGATGGAGAAAGAGGATATAGGAGGTTCCAATCTTTCCATTTCAATTGGTATTTGTTCAAGAGATTATTCCAAAGTGAATAGGAGAATTCAAATGCATTGTGACAGGCGATTATTTCTAATGTTTCTTCAATTCTTGGGGGAGGATCATTTCTCCAATTAGCTGCAATATTGTTTTTGGCTGCAAGGATGATGTGTATTATTATAGCTCTGTGCCGAGTTGGTAATTGTTCACCACCTTCTAGTAGCAGGACGAATTCTTCTGTTAGTTGCATGCATACTCTAGTAACGCGATTTATTAGCGATTGAATTTTAGACCAATATGTTTTGAGTTTCTTGCAGCTCCAGAAGACATGCGATAGTGTACCTGTTTCCGAACAGTCTCTCCAGCATAGAGAGTTCTGTGGATAAATTTGGTGAAGTCTATATGGAGTAAGGTACCATCTAGTAGTGTATACCTTGTAATGTGTTTCAATCAGCTGAGAACTTCTGATGTGAGCATAAATGTTTTCAAAGATGGTTTGCATTCGGTCAGTATCCATTTTCATTTGGATATCCTCCCAAGCAATTAGGTTTGAGGATTTCATGAAAACCACATCCTAGTTGAAGGTCTGGTAGATTGTTTTAGTCTTCAAGATAAGTATTCTGGGGTTCTTAAGCATTTGGGTTACATTTGTGGCAGAAAAAATTAATTTTATGCGTTCTATAAGTACATGAATTTTGGACATATTTTAGCTTCAGTGTCACGTGCCATTGGACTCGGTGGCCGGTGTTCCTGCTCGCCGCTGGAGGAGCCGATTCCTTCGGCTGGTGGCACGTGACAGGAGGGCCTTGTCCTCATATGAACTGCTCCCGCGACGTCTGCCTCTGTCGCTGAGCGCCGCGGTGTTTCCTCTGGGTGGTGTTGGTCGCAGAGGAGCGGGCCCTGCAGAGGTGTCCGTTAGGCGCAGCCTGTGTTCTTCTGTCAGAGGTGGCGTGGGTGGAGCCAGTCGTGCATCTCCATCTGGCCTGGATCTAGGGGCGGTCCGGTGAGGTCATCAGGTTGTGAGCTCCAGCCTATGGGAGGTAGCCGTGCCTTCAAGTACATTGGAGCTTGGCTTGCAGGCCGCCAGATATAGTTTTGGTTCCCAGTGATAGTGTGTGTTTAGTTTTGTGTCTGACCTTGCTGGATTCTGACTCTGCCTCTGCCTATGATTTTGTACTCAGCTGCCCTCTTGGTTTTTGCCCTTGACCTTTGCCTGGATTTTTGACTCTGCTACTGCTGACGATTTTGTACTTCGCTCCCTCTCGGTTTTGACTCGGACTTCTGACTCGTTTTCGGGTCTTGATTTCCCTGGCGACCTCCCGCTCTGTTGTCATATAGGCAGCTACCCTGGGCTCCGCTGTAATTCCAGATCCTGTATAGGGTTAAGGGTCTCGGGGTTTCTCGGGGTGTCTGCCTACAGCAGCTCGGGCTCACGGTGGATGGTCGTCACATTCAGACTGATTTAGTGTAAATTTTCTTCTGAGGTACTCAAAGGGGAAGACATTCCTTGAATTGTCTAAAATATCAGAAATGGTATTAATTCCTGCTGCTTTCCACGTTATCATTTTTATTTTAGGAGCAATTATTTCCAAAGTTTCAATGCTTATCCAGTACCGGCGCAAAGTATGCAGTAGATAGGTTGAGTAAGGTTCTCCACGTTTTTATTGCTGCTTTAACTGTTATGTTTTTAGGCAAAGTTTTCTTTTTGTCGCAAAGGTACACAGTAAGAAGCAGACCCATTTTATTACTTAGGTTCTTTGGTTCTTCCAGTCCTAGCCAGGCTGGTCTTTCAGTATCTATCCACCAATTCTGGCTGAGTTTGATAATTGTTGCTTGTAGATAGGCACTAATGTTGGGGATGGCCAATCCTCCTTTATTTTTGCTCTTAACCTCCCTGGCGGTATGATTATGTCAGGAATTTTGTGCTAAAAGCGGGTACCATTTTTTTGCATGGAAATTTGGTGTTATGTACTGTCGGCCTGCAATTCTTAGTAATTACCTGATCAAAGAAGACTCTAGTAGACTTCTCAGATGTGATAAAGTTTGAAACATAAAATCATGAATTATAATTAAATAACTAATATAATTTTATTAAATAATCAATCATCTTATACCTGGCAGTATGATTATGTCAGGAATTTTGTACTAAGGGTACTTTCACACTAGCGTTTTTTTGAAATCGCGGCAGATTCGTTTTTTTCACCGTATCTGCCGCGATTTAAAAAAACGCTGATGTGAAAGCAGCCTAAATGCGGTACCATTTTTTTTCATAAAAAATTTCTTTTATGGGCCGAAATTTTATACTTTTTTTTTTTCCCACCCAGTTCCGCCTCCAATGAGCCGCTGCGGCTCACAGAGACGGAACCAGGAAGTCATATGGAGGCATCCGAAGGGGCTCTCACCGGCGATCACAGCGGGGACATCGCTGGATGTCCCTGTGACAGAGGAGAGGAGGGTAACTGAGGGAAGCATCCAGCTTTCCTTGGGTGTTCCCGCCCCTCTTCTCGTCTGCAGCCCAGGCTCTACCCTAACACTCTAGCCCTAACGGCCCCGTCATACGGGGCACGGGGCTGGAGATGTCGGCGGTGAATGGCAGGGGCGTGCACGCTCTCGCCGCCCCCGCCACCAGTCGCCGTCCCCCATTTAGACGGGGCGACTCCTCCAGCCCCGTGTCGGCAACCTGTAGGGCGACAACCCCGGCGGCGATGCAGGACAATGGGAGCCTATGGCTCCCATCGCCTGACAGGTTACTGCCGCCCGGTTACATGGGGCGATGTGTGCACATCGCCCCATGATGGTCGCCAGGTTTCACAGCACTGCTGTGAAACCAGGCGACCGGCCGGGACCGGCAACATCACCCCTTTACATGTGGCGACATAGGGGCGATGACGCCCCCACATCTCCACATGAATGGGCAGCGATATCGCCCCCTTACCCTAATGGTGCCGTCACACAGCACGATCTGGCCAGCGATGTCGGAAGCGATGCGCGGGTGCCCGCTCGCTTCCGACATCGCTGGCCAGCTGTCACACAGCATCGCTGCGGCTGGCGATGCCGCAGTGATGCGGGCGGTGACATCGCTCGCTGGGCTGGGCTCAGCCCAGCGAGCGATCCGCAGCAACGCTGCGGTATAGGCTGGATCGCCGCCGACATCGCTCTGGCGATGTCACACGGCGCGATCCAGCCTTATCGCAGGTCGCCGGTTGACAGGTTTACGGTTCTTCCCGTAAACTTGACAACCTGCGACCAGCGATAAAACGCGATCGCGCCGATCGGTTACACAGCGCGACGTCGCTAGCGACATCGCTGATACGTCACTTTTTCGGCGATGTCGCTAGCGACGTCGCCAGGTGTGACACCACCATAACAATAGCCCTAACCCTAGCCCTAACCCTAGCTCTGGAGAAGGGGGCGGTGCCATATCACTCACATGGCGCCGGTGGCAACGGGCAGGTAAGACCCGATGCCCCAGCCCCCTCCCCCCGGCTCTGACAGCACCCCGGCCCCGGTCCTCAGCAGCGGGAGCAGGGGCGGGCGGCGGTGCTCCCCGCCGGCACAGCACAGGGAGCAGGGGCGGGCGGCGGTGCTCCCCGCCTCCACAGCACCGGGAGCAGGGGCGGGCGGCGATGCTCCCCGCCTCCACAGCACCGGGAGCAGGGGCGGGCGGCGGTGCTCCCCGCCGGCACGGCACTGGGGGCAGGGGCGGGCGGCGGTGCTCCCCACCCTCCCACAGCAGCGGGAGCAGGGGCGGGCGGCGGTGCTCCCCGCCTCCACAGCACCGGGAGCAGGGGCGGGCGACGGTGCTCCCCGCCGGTCCTCAGCAGCGGGAGTAGGGGCAGCTAAAGTAGGGAGCAGTGGTGGCGGTGCTGCTCTGACAGCACCAGCCGCGGGTAAACCCGAGTGTGACTCGGGGTTACCGCTTCTGGCAGTAAAAGTTAACCCCGAGTCACACTCGGGAATACCGCTAGGCAGGTTAATAAGCGTTGATTTCGTTACTCTGGGTTTGAGTTTGTTCCATATAAAGTTAAATAATTGTGTTTGAAGTTTCTGCAACCACTTTGCCGGCAAATAGAGGGGAATAGACCTGAATTTGTAGAGAAGCTTAGGAAGCAGGCACATCTTGTATGCATTAACTCGCCCTAGCCATGAGATTTCTAATTTGTATATCTGATTGGATAGTTTTGTATATGTCCACTAAGTTGACATCAATGATTGATGATTGATAAGGGTTTAGTTAGATGTATACCTAAGTGACTTATATTCTCTTTTCTCCAGTCTAAAGTCGTTTCGGACTTGAGTAATTCTAATAACTGTGATGTTAGGTTGAAACTTAGAACTTGAGTTTTTGTTAAGTTGATTTTGTAAAGCGATATCTCGGAAAATAGCTGTATAGTATTCAGGAGATTTCTTATAGAGTTAAGGGGGTCAGTTAATATAATTAGAATGTCATCTGCGAATAGGGAGATTTTAAATTGTCTTTGATAGAGTGGAATTCCTTTGATTAAAGGGTTCATACATATTATCTCTGCAAGATGTTTGATAAAGAAATCGAAAAGAATGGGAGAAAGAGGGCATCCCTGTCTGGTCCCATTAGTCAGGGGAATTTTATCAGAAACGCAGTTGTTGGTGAACACTCTAGCTGAGGGGGTCGAGTATAAGGAGCTAATTGCGTTTATAATTCCTCCCTCAAAGCCAAACTTATTCAAGGTCTGAAAAAGGAAACTCCAATGTACTCTGTCGAGTGCTTTGTCAGTATCGACAGCAACTACAAGGGTTGGGATCCCCTCCCTCTCCACATGTCAAATTAGATTTATTGCCGGCCTCGTTGAGTCCATTGTACCTCTACCCGAAACAAATCCCAATTGGTCTTTATGTAAAAGATACAGGGCTACTTTTTGTATTCTTGTCTTGATTTTTTTGGTTATGATTTTTAAATCCGAATTAAGAAGGGAAATTCCGCCAAGCCTACCACCTGCAATAAGACCCGGTCCACCACACCGCCTCTCGACTGGAACTTCCCCCTCCCACTGTCTCCCCACCTGCCCCTCGTAGACTGTGAGCCCTCGCGGACAGGATTTCTCCCTTCTTGTATCTGTACGACCGAATTGTCTACATTTATTGTTACTTGTATTGTTACTATGTTACTTGTCCTAGTCTGCCCCTTTTAGCATGTAAAGCGCCATGGAATATAATGACGCTATATAAATAAATAATAATAAAATTGGCCAGTAGTTATGAATGTCTTCTTTGTCTCCTTTACCTTTATAAATAACTGATATCATCGCTTCTTGCATCTCAGCTGGCAATTTGCTATGTTCAGAAGTGAAGTAGTTGGTGAGTTTTACTAGGTGGGGGGAAGAAGTGTTTTGAAATTAGTATACGTAGTATTCATTTTGGAGGCCGTCCAGTCCTGGAGATTTGTTTTTCTGTAGTGTATTGATAGTTTGTAGGATCTATGACTGAGTAAAGGGGGAATTTAGAGTTCTCAACTGGTCTATTGACAGAGAAGGGAGATGTATGGAGTCTAAGAAATATTTTATGTTATGCTTTTGTGGAAGGGTTTCCGTTGGCTCACTTTTGAGATTATAATGTCTTTTATAAAATTTGACAAAGGTCTCCGTGAGTTTGTGGAGTTTTATGGGTTACATTTTTGTCATCCTTTATTTGTGAGATTCTTGTTTTAAGTCTGTGAATCTTAATTTTTCTGGCAAAGAATTTTGAGGGCTTATTCATGGAATTGTAGTAATTAGATTTCGAAAGCTGAATTATTTTGTCATATTCTGAGGTAAGCAACTATTTCAATTCTATTATAAGTTGAAGTACTTCCTTGTGGATGTCTTCTTTGGGGGAATTCATTTGGTTCATCTCCAGTTCTCTGATCTTTTTAATTATCGTTTCTGTAGTTTTATCTTTTTTCCGCTTTAGTCTGGAATTTAATTGGATGAGATGTCCTCTTATGATTTCCTTGTGAGAAGTCCAGAGGGTTGTTATTGGGATGTAACCAGTATCGGTATCTTTAAAATAGAGGGTAAGAGCTTTTTCTATTTGGTCTCTGTATTGAGGGTGGAATAAAAGATATGAATTTGCCCTCCATATCCTATGGCCGGAGTAGTTTGGATGATGAGCTATTTCAACGATTATTGGGGAATGGTCTAATAATAATAATAATAATAATAATTTTTATTTATATAGCGCCAACATATTCTGCAGTGCTTCACATTCACAATACAAAGCTCACATTTAAACAATCATAAGAAACAATTAGAAAATACAATACAATGCCAAAAACAATACAATACAAAGCATAACATAATACAATAATTGGAGCAAAAAATGGCAACCCTGCTCATAAGAGCTTACAATCTAACAATGAGGTGGGGGTGACAAGGTATAGGTGCTAATTTGCAATGAAATTATAGTCAACTTGAGGAGATGGGGAACAGATTGGAGCAGAATAAGTGGCCACAACCCGTTATATGTGATCCACTTGAGGCGGAGCGGATAAGCTATGTCTAGATGACTGACTAGGGATCATGATAGGCCGCCCTAAAAAGAGAATTTTGTTTACGTACCGTAAATTCTTTTTTCTTTAATCATCAATGGGAGACCCAGACAATGGGGTTTAGGGCACTGCCCTCCGGAGGTCACACTAGGTACTACAAGTTTGTAGACACCGCCCCCTCCGCTTATAAACCCCTACCGCAGGGAACATCCTCAGTTTGGTCTACAAGCTGCGAGGAGGAAAATAAACCACACCCGAAACCTCGGGAAGAACACCGTGCACAAACGGTTCAACAACCCGGCAAACACTGTCTCAACAGAGAACAGAGCCAATGCAAAACAAGCAAAGGAACAACTGGGTGGGTACTGGGTCTCCCATTGATGATTAAAGAAAAAAGAATTTACGGTACGTAAACAAAATTCTCTTTTTTCTGGTCATCATAATGGGAGACCCAGACAATGGGGATGTCCTAAAGCAATACCCCAGGGCGGGAAGAGTTCCTCAACAAGACGGATAACCTGGTTCCCCTTTAAAGGTGGGCAACCGCCGCCTGTAGAACCCGCCTGCCCAAATTTGCATCCGCAGAGGCATGGGCATGCACCATATAGTGCTTAGAGAAAGTGTGTAGGCTGGACCAAGTGGCCGCCTGACACACCTGTAGAGCAGATGCTCTATGTCGCAAGGCCCATGAGGCACCTACGGCTCTGGTAGAGTGAGCCTTCAATCCCACCGGGAGAGGCAAACCAGAAGACCGGTAAGCCTCTTGAATGGAAGCCTTAATCCACCTGGCTAAGGTTGACTTTGAAGCCGCGGACCCCTTACAGCGACCTGTCGTAAGAACAAACAAAGAATCCGAACTCCTAAAGGAGGCGGTTCTGGACACATAAATGCGTATAGCTCTCACGAGATCCAGAGTATGGAGGTCGCGCTCAACCTGATGAACGGGAGCGGGGCAAAATGATGGGAGAACAATCTCCTGGTTCAGGTGAAACGTTGAAACCACCTTTGGCAAGAATTCCGGCCGTGGACGCAACACCACCTTGTCTTGGTGAACCACCAGAAAGGGAGACTTGCACGATAGTGCAGCCAATTCTGAGACCCTCCTCAGAGAAGTAATCGCCACCAGAAAAGCCACCTTCTGGGACAGACGAGAAAGGGAAACCTCCCTCAGAGGCTCAAATGGCGGTTTTTGCAATGCCGCCAGGACCATGTTAAGGTCCCATGGATCCAGAGGTCTCTTGTAGGGTGGAACCATCCGCGACACCCCCTGCAGAAATTGACGGACCTTCGGGAGAAGCGCCAATCGTCTGTCAAACAGCACAGAAAGTGCTGAGACCTGACCCTTTAAGGAGCCAAGGGATAATCCCAACTCCAAACCCGACTGTAGGAATGCCAACAATGTCGGGATGGACAAGGGCCACGGGGACCGGCCCCCAGAGGCACACCAGGTAAAAAAGATTTTCCACGTCCTGTGGTACATTTTCCTGGAAACTGGCTTTCTAGCCCGATTCATAGTGGCAACCACTGTAGGGGAGAACCCCCTGGATGTCAGCAGCCAGGCCTCAAGAGCCATGCAGTCAATCTGAGGGCCTTGGAATTGAGGTGGAAGAATGGGCCTTGCGCGAGAAGATCTGCGCGTTCTGGAAGAGCCCACCTGTGTCCGCCTGACAGTTGCCACAGGTCCGGATACCAGGACCTCCTGGGCCAGTCTGGAGCCACTAGAATGGCTACCCTGCATTCCGACCTGATTTTCCACAGCACCCTGGGAATCAGAGCCATAGGAGGGAACACATATGGTAGAATGAATCTGGACCAAGTCAAGATCAGGGCGTCCGCTCCCAACGACTGGGGGTCCCATGACCTCGCCATGTATTGCAGAACCTGATGATTCAGCCGTGAGGCCATCAGATCCACGTCCGGAGTGCCCCATCTGCTGCAGATGTCCCGAAAGACGTCTGGATGAAGGGCCCACTCTCCGGCGTCCATCCCCTGCCTGCTCAGATAGTCGGCCTCCCAGTTTTCGACCCCTGGGATGTGAACTGCGGAGATCAGGCAGTTGTTGTCCTCCGCCCAGGATAGAATGCGGTGGACTGCGGCCAGAGCCTCTGCACTCCTGGTTCCTCCTTGATGATTTATATAAGCGACGGCCGTCACGTTGTCGGACTGAACCCGGATGGGATGTCCTGAGAGGAATCTCTGAAAAGCCAGGAGTGCTAGATAGATCGCCTTGATCTCCAGCACGTTGATCTGTAATGCCGACTCCGACAGAGTCCAGAGGCCTTGGGCCCTGTGGTGTAAGAACACCGCACCCCAGCCCTTCAGACTGGCGTCGGTGGTCACCACTAACCATGACGGTTTGATGAAGGACCGGCCCCGCGACAAGTGATGTGGTTGAAGCCACCACTGCAGGGAATCTCGGGTCGGTTGTGACAGTGTCACCAGCCGATTCAGTGAGATCGTCCTCTTGTCCCACCTGCGTAGTATCTCCAGCTGGAGAGGACGGAGGCAAAATTGTGCAAACGGCACCGCCTCTATCGCCGCCACCATGCGACCCACCAGCTTCATCAACCCACGAAGGGACGATTGTGGTGACAGGAGCACTGCTTGCACTCCCGATCGGATCGCCACCTGTTTGGATTGTGGCAGAGACACCAGGGCTGAGGACGTGTTGAAGTCCATGCCCAAATAAGTCAAGGACTGGGTCGGAACCAAGATTGACTTCTGAACATTGAGGAGCCAACCGAATTGTTCCAGCGACCGCATGGTCACATCTAGGCTCGCTTGACAGAGGTGTTCCGATGGCGCCCTGACCAGCAGGTCGTCTAAATAGGGAATGACGGCATGGCCCTGCACTTGCAGGAGAGCCATCATAGAGGCCATCACTTTTGTGAACACCCGTGGTGCCGAGGCCAAGCCGAACGGCAGCGCCACAAATTGGAAGTGTTCCTCCCCCACTGCAAATCTCAACCATCGCTGGTGAGCCGGTGCAATGGGCACGTGAAGGTAAGCGTCTCTGATATCTATGGACGCCAAGAAGTCCCCCTGTGACACAGCCGCGATCACTGAGCGCAGTGATTCCATACGGAACTTCCGAACCAGCACGTGGCGGTTGAACAACTTCAGGTCCAGAACCGGGCGGAAGGATCCGTCCTTCTTTGGGACGATAAAGAGGTTGGAGTAAAAACCCCTGAACCTCTCCCCGGAAGGCACCGGGACCACCACTCCGTCTCTGCGGAGTCCCTCCAACACCAAAGAAAAGGCCTGAGCTTTTTCTGGGGAGGGGACCGACCGATGGAATCGGGATATCGGTTTTGACGTCAGCTCTATCCTGTAACCTCGCGAGACCACGTCTCGAACCCACTGATCTGGAACGTGAAGTAGCCACTCGTCCTGAAAGCGAGACAAGCGGCCCCCCACCTGTGGGGAGGCAGGAAGAGAGAGCGAGTCATGTAGAGGCGGGTTTGGGGGTGGCAGCTGCTGCCCCCGCCGGCTTCTTTGGACGACTCTTAGAGCGCCACTGAGAAGCGGGCTTGCCCCCTCGGTCCGTGCGAGCGGACGGTGCTGATGACTGTGAGCCGGACCGAAAGGACCACTGTTTTGGGTTCCTCTTAACGGTATACCGTGGCTTAGGTTTATTCTGCGGTATTTTAGACTCAGCAGAATCCTTAATTAGCTTGTCCAGCTCTGTGCCAAAAAGTCTGTCACCAGAGAACGGAAGATTCTGCAGAATCTTCTTAGATGTGGCATCTGAGTCCCAAAGACGTAGCCACAACAACCTGCGGATCGCTATCGCATTGGCCGAAGCCACAGCTGAGCGAGTGGCAGTTTCCAGAGTCGCCGTTCTGGCGTAGTCCGCATAGGCCCTCGCCCTCTCGGTAAGTGCCAGGACCTCTGGACTGGACCTTGCCAGGTCAGTGATACCATCCAAGCAGGTAGTAATCGCTTGTAAGGTCCAGACCGTGGCAAAGTTAGGGGCAAATGACGACCCCACAGCCTCATAGGAAGACTTGGCGAGTTGCTCGACCTGTCTATCAGTAGCATCCTTCAGTGAGGAGCTATCAGAGGCAGAGAAAAGGGAGCGTGCAGCAATCCTGGTCATGGAAGCATCCACCTTCGGGGACTGCGACCACTCCTGAAGCACCTCCTGGGGAAAGGGGAAGCGATTGTCCTTGGGTTTGCGGACATAACGCCGCCCAGGATGTAACCTGGGGGCTCTAATCACCCTTCCAAAATTAGTATGGTCCATAAAGGAGCCACTTGGTCTAGCCTCCGGCCGCAGCCATTGATAGACCTCCTTCGGGTGCACCGTCACCTCCTCAGGGGGTGTCACGAGACGTAAGGTCTCGTTGATAGAGGACACCAGATCCTCCACCCCATCTGGTGGACACAGATACAGACCCGAAAGTCGAACCCCCATCATCTTCCTCACCATCAGAGGAACGCTCCTCCTCAGAGAGAGCCTGGAGCTCGGGTGACTCCTCACGACGAGCTCGCTTAAGGGGTCTCACAGCAGAAGAGGGAGACACCCGGGGGTAACTGGAAGGAGTAGCTGGGCTATCCAGTCTCCTATTAAGTGCCTCCAGGGATTGCGACATGGAGGACAGCTGAGACAACAGAGATTCATTGATCCTGTTCTGAGTCTCCCAAGGCCCTGAGATCACCTGAACCTCGGGGTATAGCACCGGAGCTGCTGACTCAGCAGTGCCAGCCCGGGCCTCTGGGCGTCCGCAGTTATTGCAGGACCCCTCCACCAGTGTTCCATTGCACGTAGCACATGTAACGGTGGCCTCGGCCGCCTTAGCAGCAAGCTTCCTAACTGAGGACATGGCCACAGTAGGGGTAGATAAGCCCAATTGCAGACAATAAAACCGGAGATCCCGGTGGCTTACCGACCGCTGTAAAGCGGTATGAGGAGCGGTGTGTGTGTGTGACCTCCGCGCCGTCTTCCGGTCTCCCCTCTTGGAGTGCAGACGCACGCTGCATACAGTTCCCAGTCGGGAAGTGAGGGTAAAGATGGCCGCCGACAGAGAAACTGTGGGCGGCGCCGAAGACACGCGGGAAACACACGCACACGCCCCGCGGTGACGTCACCGCACGGGCTGCATCCCATCCTCCAAGCATCCTTGTCATGAGGGAGCTGGAGCCCGCAGGGCGGGAAACAGTGTAAAATACATTGTACACAGACTGCAAATACATATCACCCATCCGCAGCCTACGGCCTCAGCCCCTGTGACACACAGGGCGGTCAGCCAGGGTGACCCCAGCACAGGGTACACCCGCAGAACCGCGGGCCCGAGGGCAACGCGCGGTCTGAGTGTCATGAAACACATAAAGTGCCAGACACTACCCCCAGGCACACAGGAGACACAGAGTGCCTCAGTGCCGGTCCGGTCTGTAAGCACCATTCAGGGAGGCCTCGGACGGGGGTGCAGCACCAGTCTGGAGTGTAAGCACCATTTAGGGAGGCCTCAGACTGGGCCGCTCAGCCCAGTCCGGAGTGTAAGCACCATTTAGGGAGGCCTCGGACTGGGCTGGCTCCAGTCCGGTCTGTAAGCACCATTTAGGGAGGCCTCGGACGGAGCGGAGCTGTGCAAGGCTCCCATCTCCCACTCACCAGAGCCCCCCAGAGGGATGGAGAGGAGTGTAACAGCGTACCGGGAGAACACCAGGTGTCCAGGCCCTAGGCCCTCCGGTACCTCCACCAGCGTGTGCCACTAAGGGTGAGCGGGGAGGCTGTCACCGGTCCCGACTGGGACCTTATTACCTTGTCTTCAGACGCCATCACGAAAGTAGTGAGAATGCAGTGAAGTGCAAGCAAAGCGTGATCCTCCGAGCACACTAAGTTTAAAACTGAGGATGTTCCCTGCGGTAGGGGTTTATAAGCGGAGGGGGCGGTGTCTACAAACTTGTAGTACCTAGTGTGACCTCCGGAGGGCAGTGCCCTAAACCCCATTGTCTGGGTCTCCCATTATGATGACCAGAAAAGAGATGTGTTTTTAGGGATCGCCTAAAACTATTTAAGTTGTGGATACCTCAAATTTTTTTGGGTAGAGCGTTCCAAAGAATTGGTGCGGCTCGGGAGAAGTCTTGGAGCCGGGAGTGGGAGGTTCGGATTAATGCAGAAGTGAGTCTAAAGTCACTTCCAGAGCAAAGAGAGCGGCTGGGGTGATAGACAGAGATGAGGGAGGAGATGTATGGGGGTGCTGCACTGTGAAGAGCTTTGTGGGTGAGAACAAGCAGTTTGAAATGGATCCTATAGCATATAGGCAGCCAGTGCAATGACTGGCATAGAGCAGAAGCGTCTGAGTAACGATTAGCTAGATAGGTAATCCTGGCTGCTGCATTAAGGATGGACTGGAGAGAGGACAGTCTAGTGCGGGGGAGGCCAACTAAGAGAGAATTACAATAGTCAAGGCGGGAGTGAATCAGGGCCACAGTGAGGGTTTTTGTAGTTTCCAAGGTGAGAAAGGGGCGAATTCTGGAGATGTTCTTCAGGTGCATGCGGCAAGAGCGGGCGAGAGATTGTATATATGGAGTGAAGGAAAGATCAGAGTCAAACATAACACCCAGACAGCGAGCCTGCTGACTCGGCACTATTATGGTGCCGCACACCGAGAGGGAGATGTCATATTTAGGGAGGATAGTGGAGGGCGGGACCAGGAGTAGTTCAGTTTTGGAAAGATTAAGTTTCAGGTAGAGAGCGGACATGATATTGGAAACTGCGGTTAGACAGTCATTAGTGTTCTTTATTAGAGCGGGAGTAAGGTTAGGGGAAGAAGTGTATAGTTGTGTGTCATCAGCATAAAGATGGTACTGGAAACCAAATCTGCTGATGGTCTGTCCAATCGGGGCTGTGTAGAGTGAGAAGAGAAGAGGTCCAAGGACTGAACCCTGAGGGACTCCAATAGTGAGAGGAAGAGGGGAGGAAGTGGAGCCAGCAAATGATACACTGAAAGAGCGGTCAGAGAGATAGGAAGAGAACCAGGAGAGAGCCGTGTCCTTGATGCCAATGGAGTGCAGCATAGCGAGTAGGAGATGGTGGTCAACAGTGTCAAAGGCTGTAGAGAGATCAAGAAGGATAAGCAGAGAGTGGTGACCATTACGTTTTGCCGTCGTTGGTCACTTTGGTGAGAGCAGTTTCTGTAGAATGTAGGGGGCGGAAACCAGACTGTAATGGGTCTAAAAGAGAGTGAGTGGAGAGGTAATGAGTGAGGCGGGAGTAGACCAGGCGCTCCAGGAGTTTAGAGATGAAGGGGAGATTGGAAACTGGTCTGTAGTTGTTTGTGCAGGAAGGGTTGAGAGAAGATTTCTTTAATAAAGGAGTGATGATAGAGTGTTTAAAGGAGGAGGGGAAGACGCCAGAAGAGAGGGAGAGATTGAAGATTTTGGTTAAGTGAGTGGTGACCACCGGAGAGAGAGACTGGAGTAGGTGTGTGAGGGGATGGGGTCATCAGTGCATGTCGTGGGACGAGAGGAAGAAAGGAGCCTGGAGACTTCATCTTCTGTGACCGGGTGAAAAGTAGTGAGTGAGCCGCAGGAAATGTGGGGAGAGGTAGGGGTAACAGCGATTTGAGGTTGGGAGTGGATTTCCTGACGGATGTTTTCTATTTTCTCTGTGAAGTGGGAAGCCAGGTCATCAGCACAGAGGTCAGTGATGGGGGCCTGCACTTTAGGACTGAGGAGAGAGTGAAAGGTGTCAAAGAGTTTTTTTGGGTTGTTGGATAGTGAGGAGATCAAAGTGGTGAAGTAGGTTTGTTTGGCAAGGTGAAGGGCAGAATTGTAAGTTCTCAGCATAAATTTGAAGTGAATGAAGTTTTCTGGTGTGCGACTTTTCCTCCATAGATGTTCAGCACTCCTAGAGCATCGCTGGAGGAATCGAGTTTGTGATGTGAGCCAGGGCTGTTTTGCTCTGTGTTTGGAGGTTTTGAGGGTGAGGGGCGCTACTTGGTCCAGGGTCCTTCTGAGAGAGTCATTTAAGTGATTGACTGCCAGATTGGGACAGGAAAAATGAGGAGATTTGGGACAGTGATGAGTGTAGAGAGTCTGAGAATGTGTGAGGGTTTATGGCCTGTAGATTTCTGAATGTGTGATATGTAGGAATGTGCTGGGGTAGGCAAGGGTTAGTGAGTGTGAAGGAGAGAATGTTGTGGTCAGAGAGGGGAAGTTCTAAATTATCTAAGGAGGAGGTTGAGCAGAGCTGGACAAAGATCAGGTCAAGGGTGTTACCATCCTTGTGTGTCATCGAGGTTGAGAGCTGAGAGAGGCCAAGAGATGTGGTTAGAGATAAGAGCTGAAATGCAGATGAGGAGATGGGGCTGTTTGTGGGGATGTTGAAGTCTCCAGAATAATGGTTGGTAATTCTGAGGACATGAAATGCGGCAGCCATGCGGAGAAATGGTCGAGGAATTGGGTGGGTGACCCTGGGGGGCGGTAAACCCCGCTACTCTAAGGGGGAGGGGATGGAAGAGCCTAATTGTGTGGACCTCAAAAGAGGGGAATGAGAGTGATGGAGCTGGGGGGATGACCTGGAAAGTACATTGTGGGGACAGGAGTAAGCCTACTCCACCACCATGTCTGTTGCCAGGTCTTGGGGAATGAGAGAAATGAAAGCCGCCATAAGAAATAGCGGCCGGGGACACTGTGTCTGAATCTTGGATCCAGGTTTCAGTGAGGGCCAGCAGATTAAGGGAGTTAGTGAGAAAGTAGTTATGAATGAGTGGAAGTTTGTTACATGCAGACCATGGATTCCAGAGAGCACAATTAAAAGAGGGCAATGAAGGTGTGCAAGTAATGTTTATAAGGTTGGTGGGGTTTCTGTGTGTGGTGGGAGAGGGGTAGAAGTTGGTGGAGGGTGGACCAGGATTTGGAGAGATGTTCCCTGACAGAAGCAGCAGTAAAAAGAAGAAAGTCAAACAGTTTTTGTGATGGTGACTTTGTTTTTGGTGCAATACCCTGGAGCATGGTGGTCTGAGATTATTCACTATGGTGAACAGAGTATGGGAGTTCAATAAAGTAGAAGGAAGGAGAGAGGGGTTTAAAATAGAGTGTCTTACCTGACTCCTGCCGTGACTAACTGCATGAAGTAACTGCATCCACTTAGCATGAGATGCCACATGTGTAAGCCCCCCCACACGGTGTACCCTTAGGAATGAACTAAATTTATAGGACACACTACTGAATCAGGTGAGGGATTGTGGGAAGTCACATGGTTTTTAGGTAATTAACAACTACAGACACAGCAGGGTGAAAGAGGATGAAAGGCCACAGACATTAGACAAGACTTCCTCCACACTATAACACCTCCAACAAGATAACAATTGTAATGTGGCAAATTGTCATATACTGGTGAGTGAGGAATGTCATGCATACAGATGACACAGGAAACTTACAATAAGTGCAGAGATGCAATATTACATTAGACTATGTGATTCAAGCTGATGCTATGGAGATCATTGCAGCAATCACAGGTATATTAACATGCACTGTTACAATGGGTGAGTACAAGTGGTGACAGCAAACGGTGTTGGAATATTACCATTAGACTATGATTCAAGCTGATGCTATGGAAATCATTGCAGCAATCACAGGTATATTTAACATGCACTGTTACAATGGGTTGAGTACAAGTAGGTGACAGCAAGCGGTGTGGAATATTACAATTAGACTATGTGATTCAAGCTGATGCTATGCAGATCATTGCAGCAATCACAGGTATATTTAACATGCACTGTCACAATGGGTTGAGTACAAGTAGGTGACAGCAAGCGGTGTTGGAATATTACCTGTATGAAGAGAAGAGAGGACGAATGTTAGTCTGACCATGTTCTTGGAAGAATATAAATTGACTTAAATTTGTGGAGAGTATTAATATCAGATAGTACTAAATCAATTCGGGCAAATGATTTGTGGGCATCAGAGTAGTGGGAGTGTTTCATAAATATCGTGTTGAGACAGCAGAATGTGTCATAACGTTCTACTTTATGTATCCAAGGGTCTAGGGAGGTATTGGAGTTCCTACATTTGTTAGATGAATCCAATTCAGGATTGGGGACCGCATTGAAGTCACTGAATATTATCAAGTGACCTTTTTTAACTGTTTGGACAATCCTAATGAGTTTGTTTAGGAAAGAGATTTGGCGGAGAGGCGTGGCCTGTAGCCCCATGTAGACATGTTTTTGCTGGAGCTCAGGTGCTGCATGATATAAAGCGACGGATTTGGTATCCATCACGGACACTAAACCCACTAAAAGCTACCAGACCACTAAAGAAACTCCCCTAGTTCATATGGGGTGACTTGTTTACAAATTTACCAGCAGCAAGCTCTAAAAGAAAACTAACAAGCAGCTTCATCCCAGCACCTCCACAGACCCAGCGCCATATTGGCACTGAAGAGAAGAGAAAAAATAGTGCACCTCACCGTCACTGAGCCCGCAGGAGAGCCTTTGGAGGACCGGGAAGCGCTCAGAAGATTGCTGCAGGACTGCCGAACTCCGGAGGCAGAGACACAGACCCGGCGCAGACCGGAGATCATAGAAGACACAGACCTGCGCCGCCGCGGTGAGGTGGAGGAGGACGGAACCCAGGGGAACACCCGGCGACCGAAGAGACTCCGGTGAGTGAGTTCGAGTGGCCCCATCTCAGTGCTTTGCTCGGTGCTCAAGATAACGGGCACTATATTCAGTGAGGCGGCCGGCGGAGGGATACAGATAAAGAAAGTAGACCGCGCCAGATAACCAAGCCCCCTTTGTGACATCACACGCTCACTGCTTCACAGCCAGCACAGTAGAGACGGTCTAGTGTGGAACAGAATTAACTATTTAACTGCAGGAAGCAGCTGTGAATGCACTACTAGGTGCACACAGAAATAAGACTGTATTTGCTCATATATATAAACATCACATATAAGCACAGATCAGCTGAGGAATCAGCTGAACTAAGTTAAGATACTTTAGCAATAAAACTTTTAATCAGGAGGAACAGCCCCCAAAGAATTTAACTAACTAACACAACTTAAAGAAGCCCCACTAAACAAGAAGAGATCTGCTAGCAAGTGGGACTACTTGTCCCCAGCGCTCCCCAGCTTCGCAGAACCAGGACACAGGACACAGCACCAGTTAAAGAGACACTTCTTTTAATTCATCAACTGAGTTGTTCTGAGATAACTATCCATATCAATCAAGGGAGATTGAACACAAGACCTTCCTCAACAGGAGGTCATGACTTCAAAACTTAGAGGAAATCTCAACCAGAATTTAATAGAACAAAAAATGGAATCTAACATTATAAATACCAAGAGCAAAATTCCGGCTCTTGCCTATAGCCCAAACAAAACTCCAAAAAATAAAGACAAATCCCATCAAGATGTTAAAAAATCTGAAAAGGAGGAGATCATAGGAGATTTAATGGTTTTTGAACCTACTGTCACTAGCTCAAAAAGAAAAGAAATTGGCTCACCTTCTCATAATAGAACCAAACAAGATGAGAACGAAGGGAACCAATCACAGATAAGGAGCCCAGCCAGACAAAAAATAAAGGTTACCCAAGAAGAGACAGGTCAGTCTTTTAATCCGGAATCCAGTCATCCTCCAGACAGAGACTTTTTTCTTAAACTCTTTTCCTCTTTAAAAGAGGAAATTAAAGAACAGTTCTCAGAAGTCAAGACATCTATTAACGCAATTAACTCTAAGATGGATAAGAATGAAAAAGAAGTGGAAGTACTCAAACAAGAAATAAAATCCCAACTCACAGAACTAACAAAAGCGAAAAATGAAATTAAAACTCTAACAGACAGGATAATTGACAGGGAGGACCGTGATCGAAGATCAAATTTGAAAATAAGAGGCATACCGGAATCGGTCAAACCCCAGGAACTGATTTCTTACATTAAGTCCCTGATAAAAAAATTATATCCTTCCCTACCAGAAATAGAAACTTCCATCGAAAGGGCACACAGACTGCCCAGACCACAACGCCTACCAGACGATATCCCACGAGACGTTATAGTGAGATTCACCTTTTACCAGACTAAAGAAAAGATTAATTCTTATACTAGACAAAGAAAACAACTACCATCTCCCTACGATAACCTCAGGATTTTCTCAGACTTCTCAAAAGACACCATGCAAAAAAGATCTCTGAAACCCATCACAGAAATCCTGCAGAAAAACCAGATCATTTATAGATGGGGAAGACCCTCCAACTGCATTATATTTGTGCATAAACAGAAAAGCGTCACAATAGAAGACACCGAGACAGGTCTCAAGACATTAAAGAACCTACACATCACTGACTAAGTCACCCCTCAGCAATATGAAAGGTCTAAAATTAATGCACCTAAGGCCCAAACACGAGCCCACTAAGGAAGAACTACAACTGTTCACATCGAACTCTTCCTTTCTAAAAGACTTAAATTTAATAAGACTTTGACTTAGTCTTTCTTTCCTTTCCTACCTCCCCCTTCTATCCTATCTATAGTGTTTCATTCCACAACAAAACTATAACCACCTACAGTGATGACCATCAAGTTTATGACTGTAAATGCTAACGGATTAAACTCACCACAAAAACGTTTCCATTTTTGGAAAGAATTGAAGACGAACCATGTAGACGTAGCGGGAATACAGGAAACCAGGTTTGCAGAGGGGAAACAACCGAGATTCAGCAACAAAAAATATCCACACATTTTTCTCTCGTCGAACGTCAAGAAAAGAGCAGGAGTCGCAATCATCATTAAAGACTCAATAAAATTTGAGGAGATCAATTTATCAAAGATAATGAAGGCAGATTTTTAGTAATTATCTGTAAACTAGATGATGCAATCTACACATTAGCAAACATTTATGCCCCCAACAAAGGTCAAACTACATTTATAAAGCGCTTCTTTAAAACAGTCCAGGAAAACCAGAAAGGCACACTCCTAGTTTTTGGTGACTTTAACGCAGTACCTAACCCTCTTCTAGATTCATCCAATAAATCCAGAAACATCAATACACAGATAGATGGCCTTATCAAAAATGAAGAATTCTTTGACGTGTTTAGATGCTTACACGCTTCCTCAATAGAATTCACCCACTACTCAAATGTTCATAAAACGTTTTCAAGAATTGACCTAATTCTGACAAATATTCATTCGCTACATAAAATTAAATCAATTAACATACTACAAAGAACGTGGTCAGACCACTCACCCATAATATTTGAAACTTCCATTAACCCCCCTTTCAATAACAACTCACCATGGAGAGCAAATTCATACCTATTCTCGCACCCCCAGTATAAAAAAAGAATACAAGAGGAACTACAAAATTATTTTAAAATAAACGACACCAAAGACATATCCATAACATTATGGACAGCACATAAAGCTGTAATAAGAGGCATACTGATCCAACTTAATGCACAACACAAGAAGTCACTTCAAAATCAAACAAAAAAAATTATTCAAGAAATCAAGTTGTTAGAGGAAGATATCATAGCAAACCCCACTGATGTGAAACATCAGAACATGTTGAAACTTAGAACTGAACTTAGATCCTTATTAACACACGACTATGACAAAATTGTTAGACTAACTAAATCCAACTATTACTCAAACATTAATAAACCAACCAAAACATTTGCAAATCTTATTAAAATTCACAGATCTAGAACCAACATACACCAAATTAAAAATAAAGAAGGCCAGATTAAAAAAACCCCACCAGAAATATAAAAAATATTTGCAGAATTTTACCGGAACCTATACAATCTAAAAGATGACATTTTTGAAACTAGACCCTTACTGACAAATATCAAAAAATTCCTGGATGATATTACTCTCCCATCTCTCTCAGACGAAGAACTATCTATGCTCAACAAACCTTATACAGAAAAAGAAATCTCACAAACAATAAATTCACTAAGCAAATGTAAGTCACCGGGACCAGATGGGATACAAAACGAATACTATTTAAATAACGAAGCTATACTCACACCCTTCCTAACAAAATTAATAAACTCCTTAACGGATAAAGAGCATAAGATACCCCAAGAAATGCTACAAGCCATAATAACAGTCATTCCTAAGAACAAAGGAGACAAAGATTCAGTATCCAACTTCAGACCCATATCGCTATTAAACACCAATCTAAAAATAATCACAAAAACTATTAATTCAAGAATACAGCACATATTACCAAATCTAATTACGAAAGAACAAGTAGGATTCACCCAAAATAGAAATTCGACAGATGCAACCAGGAGAATATTAAATTTAATTTCAAACTCAGAAATTACAACCAGTTGGTGTTGGTCTCTGTTGATGCCGAAAAGGCATTCGACAGAGTCCAATGGGACTACCTTTTTGAGGTACTCCAAAAGTTTGGCTTCCAAGGAAATATCTTACACACAATCAAAGCCCTTTATGTAAACCCATCAGCAAGAATCCTCACCAACAATCACCTCTCTGATCCGATCCCACTGTCAAATGGAACGAGACAAGGTTGCCCTCTTTCCCCATCTCTATTTAATCTATTTATTGAACCACTAGCACAGAAAATTAGGATAAACCCAAATATAACTGGTATAAACATAGATCACAATGACTATAAAATATGCTTATTTGCGGATGATATTATTTTAACTCTCACCAACCCAATATCCTCTATTCCCAATCTTCTATCAACGATGCAAGAATTTGCAAGCATTTCATGTTATAAAATAAATATTGAAAAGACCCAGGTGTTAAACTTTAATTTAAATGAACAAACCATAGATACTCTACAACAAAACACACCCTTCAATTGAAAAGCTGAAAATTTAAATTATCTAGGCATAACCATTACAAAATCAACCAATACTATCTACGAAGCGAATCTACAGTCACTATACAAAAAAAATTCAGAATGACATCGCCCACATTTCCAAAACCGAACTCTCCTGGATAGGGAAAATTGAAGCCTACAAGCTATTCATCCTACCCAAAATACTTTATGTCTTTAGATCAATTCCGCTACACCTTACGCAATCCTGGTGCAAGAAACTACAATCTCAGCTTTCTAAATTCATTTGGGGAGGGAAAAAACCAAGAGTTTCTATAACTACAATACAAAAGAGCAGGAACAAGGGAGGCCTAGCAGTACCAAACATTTCTGCTTACTATAACTCCACAATGGTTAAACTTAGTCAAAAATGGTGGGATAACAACAACAAACCAAAATGGGTAGATCTAGAAAAAACTAACCGACAAATGGTAGATCTCAGGTGGTATCTCCTAGCTTACCTTTGTGATAAGAACAAAAAACTACCAAAAGAACCAACACTCAAAGCAACTATTCGTGCATGGAGATCACTAGTAACTACCACATCAACGTCCCAACCAAAGGTGTCTCCGAGATGGATCCCAATGGACGCGCTTACAGCTTTCACAACAAATATCAAAATTCAAACATGGAAGGACAAGGGGATTAAATCCTTGGCAGATATAACAGACAATGAAAACCATCTACTACCTTTTACACAACTTCAACTTAGATTTAAATTATCCAAGGAAAAACTACCAAACTGGAACAAGATAAGACTACTTCTTGACAAAATCAACATCAAACTCTATCTACCACACATCGTAACTCAATTAATACGATTTGGACAAACAAAAATTTTTTGGACTCTAAGACACATTTACTCAGAGCTCAACCAGGACTCAGAAATGATACTATCACCGGCTATGGAGGTATGGGCTAAGGAACTACATACACCAATACTGTTAGAATCTTGGGAGTTGACCTACAAAACTGTATACAAAAGTATAACTAATGCATCTCTTATCGAGAACTTTTATAAAACAGCCACAAGATGGTATTACACGCCAACAAGAATTCACAAGTTCGACGCCAGACAATCCTCTAACTGCTGGAGGAATTGTGATAACTTAGGAACTATGGCACATATGTTCTGGGAATGTCCTTTGCTTCAAGACTATTGGGGGAAAATCCAAATATTTATTAACGAACTTGCTGAAGTAGAAATTAATTTGACACCTGAATTAGCCCTACTAATGATAGACATCAACGAGGTCCCCATACATTCGAGAGCGCTGGTGGTACATATTCTACTAACCGCCAAGACTCTAATAACAAAGAAGTGGAAGGAAACCACTCCCCCGACATTTACTTCTTTGATTGACACTATAGCGGCACATAACGCCTACGAATGGACACACGCCACAAGAAACAATCTGAAGAAGAGATATACAGAAAAATGGAAACAATGGAACAACTTTTTTCTTACAAATAAAAACAATCTTGTTGTGGAACACGAACTGAACTAACGTTTAAATTTGAAATTTATTCCCATCCCCCCTCCCTTCTATCTACCTTCCCCCCCCTCTCACCTTCCTTTCTTTTCTTATTCTCTCATTATAGTTGTTTACGACAGTTTATATTGTTAGATAAAAAAGATTTACAAACGTTGATCTTGAAATGTTATGAAAATGTTTATGTATTGTGATGATATTAACACTAAACCCAATAAAATTCTTGAACAAGGAAAGAGATTTGGCTTTTGTTGGGGGCATATAGATTAACTAGTGTATAGAGCACATCATCGAGTTTGCATATTAAGATCAGGAATCTCCCCTCTTCATCCCTAATCACCTCAGTTTTTTTCAAATTTTAGTGTTTCTTTAATAAGTATGGCCACTCCTGATTTTTTTTTTTTATTGGAAGAAAGAAAGACATGCGTGAATTTTTTGTTGCTGAAGTTTGGAGTATTGTCTATTGTAAATTTAGTCTCTGGAAGACTGGCTACATCTATATTATATATTAGGATGTCTTTCCAGACGGAATACCTTTTTTGTGGGGAGTTGAGACCGTGAACATTTAGTGACAGAAATTTGTTAGCCATGGTCGATATGAAATGCTTGTGAGTAGAGAACTGGTGTGGTTCTAGTCGAATACATTTCAAGTCTAGAGAGAGGAGGCTTGGTTATGTTATTGGGGTTTTCCATCTTATAACAGGTTAACAAAGAAATTACTACTACTACAAAATAGTAACTGAATACAGGAAGGTCGGAGGAGCAACTATTTAATAGTAGTTGCTCCTAATTACATTTGGTGGAAGGGTTCTTACTATAAACCGGTGTAGTGCTTCCACTCGGACTAAAGGTTTGGCCTACTGTGCATGGTAAGACCGTTCTGAACTTCATAAGGTAGGACCCAGATGAGATCAGGACCTGGTGTTAGAGATTTGTAGGTTTCTTAGGATCTTCAGTCCATTCTCCATCTCTTCAATAACTATTGTCTTCTCCTTATAGGAAAATATGACTGTGGCGATGGGCGCCCCCATCTGTGAAGGTACCTTTACACGCCGCTACAACAGGATGGATACAACCCGCTACAGGCTACGATTGTAGCTTGCGTCGTCAATATAGCCCGTAGTAGCGGCGTGTGAAGACGGTAGGAGGCAGCCGGCAACAGATACATCTGTTTCCGAGCACTGCTCTGAAACAGGTGGCTACAAAGCCGATTGCAGCGAGCTGTATCGGCGTGTAAAGAAGCTACAGAAGGGATGTCTGGACACCAGGCGATGTACCTGGTATGTAGCTGGGGCATGACACAGGCTCCGGGCTACCGCGCCCCTTCAGCGATCATTGGAGGAAGCTCCTGCATGACGATTGGTAGTCGCTGCATAGGGAGGCATATTTAAGGAGCTGACCAGTCACACTACACAATTGGTCGAACGTCATGTATTAAACAGCCTCCTGCGATGCCTGCCCAATCATGGGTTTCTTGCTTTGTCCTATCAGCGTACGGACGTCTCGTAATCCACAATTGTGGCACGCCTATGTGCTGTCCCTGCTGCACCAGGTCCGCCCATATTAGCTGGTTGTAGCGGTGTGTATATGAGGTAAGATGAGCTACAGATGGCTACTTGAGACACCCGGCGATATATCTCGCTATAGATGTAGCGTAGCGTAGCGCACCTTGTGGCGGCGTGTAAAGGTGGTGCGTTTCCCGTTTGTAACCGTTTGGGCGTGCTCGTGCACGTGAAGTAGCGGGTTGTATCCATCCTGTTGTAGCGGCGTGTAAAGGTACCTTGAGGGATTCCTTTCATTCTCAATATATCCGTCAATGGCTTGAGGTTTTTCCGTCTGTTCATTGTTTCCTTGGAGATATCTGTAAGAATTTTCATTTTTTCATAGGGGGGTGATAGAGAGTCGTTTTGCTTCATATCAAATTTAGCATTTTTAGCCATCTGAAAGAACTATCTTTAGACGAGCTTAAGTCCACAGCAAAGCAATTCGTCAGGTCTTATTCAGATGACTTGGACATTACATTTATCGATGAACTGTGTCAGTTTCTAACATTTGCGAGTGATCAAGTCCTGGAATTATTTGTCAGAGGAGATCAGACTTTTCAAGTACAATAGTGGGGTCCACATTCTGGAGTATGCAGACGTAGGCATGTGGTCGAGAATTTGTCTGAATAATAGTTTGGTATGTGAGTGATCGAGTCCTGGAATTATTTGGGAAATGTGTTTTACTGATGAAAATAGTAAATTTTATTTGACAAGTAATGAATACAATCTCTAAAGAGACCCACTAAACAGAAAATATAAATTATGTTGAAAAAAGCCTACCAAGCAACTTGGTTTTTATTCATGGCACAGAATAATTGTGAGATGAGTGGTAGACCTCGAAACAGAAGGCAGGTACAATGTCCTGAATGGGATGGGCATGTGGGGCAGTAGTACCAGGATTCACTCCTTCTACCCTGCTTGCTACAAACCCAGCATTTTTTTTGGCTGGCAGTAGAGGGACGGGGTGCATGATATAACGCTCTGTTAGGGCCGCTTTACACGTCACGATATCGCAATGCAACATCGACAAAAAGTCACGTGGTGTGGTCGTTGCAGTTATCGTTCGTGCGTTGTGTCGTGTAAATGGGCAATGCGACTCGAAAAAAACCTACCTACGATATTGCAAGATTATGCAAGCCCTTCAACCGTACGATATTGTATATGCGATGTGGCAGGATCGTGCTTTGTGACAGCGCAACTACGATTTTGTGTGCAACTTCCCCCATTCACTATAATGTTAATGCTCGGTCCCTGGGTTGCTCATACCCAGCGCAAAAAAGTTGTGTACAAAATCGTAGTTGCGTTGCCTGCCGATATCCCCCTGTGTGACATCTCCTATGCGATCTTGGACAAGTGCCAAAAACGTGTGCGCTCCTGTGAAATCGTATGCAATATCGGAACGATAAGTCTCTGGACATTCTCTGACTTGAAGGCTGCCTCCGATGCCGTCGAGTCAAACAGTAGAAACTCAATAATTTTCTCCTTATATTGGAGGAACGCGAGGACCCTTTTGATTTTTTGTAAAGCACATAGCTATAGTAGGTAGCAATTTGTAGGAGGTACATTGCAATCTTTTAATACCAAGCCCTTGTCCTCTGCTTCACCAGGTATGGTTGATGTGAACCGGTCGACAGGGTAGGGGGTACTCGGATACCGGGACAGGTGGTTACTTCGATGGGGGATCACGGCTGGTCGGTTCCCGGTTCCGTGCCCTGGACCCTCAGTGACGAGGGGTGGGGGTGATGATGATGATGGGGGAAATGGTAATGTGATGCCACCTGTGGTACCTAGTAATAGGGCTACCAGCGTTGCGGCCGGCCGCTGAGGTGATGGGAATGCAGCTTTGGTAGTACAGCTCCCCACAGGTGGAGCTTTACCTCAGGGCGGCGGGGTGGATGAGGGGAGTAATAGTAGCGGTTCTACTGTGAACGCTGCAGGCAGCGGCGGGGAAGCAGGCATACACACACAATTGTCTTTGTTTCGGTACCTTTTTACTGATGTCCGGTAACAGGTATGGTCCAAGAGGGTAACCAGGTTTCGGTGCAGATTGGGACGTTCACTTTGGAGAGTTGTGAGGCCTCCTCTATTATCGTGTGCGGTGATTGGAGTAAGCTCTGCCTGTAGCTGAACCTGCTGCTCTTTCTCCCTCTCAGGGTGCTGTTCCACAACTGACAATGAGGACCTTTCTGTGGGATCCCTATTCTCTGCTTAGGTCCCTGGTCCTATGCTTGGTCAGGTTAGGTGTCTTCTGTTCCTTACTTCAGAGGGACTAGATCCTCCTGGTCTGTCCGGACGTTTTCTGCTATAATAGATTATTAGCAGTTTTGGACTCCGGTGTCTGGGTAGCTAAAGGGGTTGTCAGATCTGTTCCCTTTTTCCTACTTCTTACTCTCCCACTGGCCGCCATCCCTCTCCCTAGGGTGCAGCACAGCTGGGTCAGGTTTCCTGGTTCTGGGCCTGGCTTGGTTCTAGCAACCAGCTCCTTCCACTGTACTGCCCAGCTGGAACTCACTTCAGTACTGACTCCTCCCCTCACACCTGGATCTTTATATGGGATCTGGCTTAAGGACAGCCAGTGGGGCTCCGCCTCCAGGTCTGGAGTGGAAGGTGTTGCATGCTGTGTGTGCCAAGGTGAACATCCCTCCCTGCACCGGTGGGTCCTGTGGCAATCCCCCGCAGGGGTGCCACAGATGAACCTGGTTGGACATGTCCATGCCACCCTGTGCTCATTGTAGTCGTTAGGTTTTTGTTTGTCCCTGGTGGCATCCCTGTTTCTGCCCGTCACAGTTGTGTACGCATAGTGGTGTTAAGCATGTAGACGCCCTTGCAGTCATTCCACTTTATAGCAGTTTGTCACTTGCCAGTAAAAATTACACCTCTTCTCTACATGTCCAGACACAAACAGTGACAGCAAAGCCACACGGTTTATTCTTATAGTCCCACAGGCCCCTGTGTTTGCAGCGTGGAAGGATTTATATGTGGGGATGCTGGTATAATAATTGTCAGTGTACATGTGATACCCTTGTTGCAAACATGGGGTTATTAGCGCTCAGACTTTAGTTGGTGGGCTTATGTGGCGGTCTTTACCCTAATAAATCAGAAATGAGCATGTGTACCTGCTGCTGCTCTTACACATTTTATATAGCTTTAAATCATACTTGGCTCATTTGAAGGCTATAAATTGGCAAAATGAGAGACGTCCTTTGTAACTCATTAGGGACTCGTCGACTGCAATATTGTGCTATGGGGTGTAGGAATTTGGGAAGGATCCTCTTAGGAGGGAAATTAGAGGTCAATTTATTAACAAAGTCATAATTGGGGTCAGTTCTTGGGGGGCTTGAGAATTATCAGGAAATTGAGGAATACCATTAGGGTCTCATAACAGGTTTGGGCCATTATGGCTGCATATGCAAGTCTATATATGACTGGCATCACCACAAGCGTAGGTGCAGGCAGAAAATTATATACTTACATAAACGGTTATCTGCCGCGACACTACTATTTATCATGAATTTTGTAGCTCAATGAGTGGCACTTGAAACAAGAGGATCAGTGGGTATAGTGAATATGTGTATTGCAGAAACTGCCCTATTCTAAATAAAGAAAACCGGAGATCTTAGTAGCCACTAGAGAGTAAGCCTGACACCCACTTCACAGAGCCTCCACTGTCAGGTCCTGACACTATGCCCTAGTGAAATGTTGAGATATGAGTGGGTTTATATGCCCATGGATGTAATTAAAAACAATGAACAGGTGTGTGCTGGGCTCTAACAATGGTGACCATGTGTGGCTATCAGACAAGGAAAAGGAGAAAGGGGAAAAATTATATATTAGTAGAAGCTCAGTCAAAAATACAACAATACGCAAATCTATATATGACTGGCATCACCACAAGCGTAAGTGCAGGCAGAAAATTATATACTTACATAAACGGTTATCTGCCGCGACACTACTATTTATCATGAATTTTGTAGCTCAATGAGTGACACTTGAAACAAGAGGATCAGTGGGTATAGTGACTATGTGTATTGCAGAAACTGCCCTATGCTAAATAAGGAAAACCGGAGATCTTAGTTTCAATAGTAGCCACTAGAGAGTAAGCCTGACACCCTCTTCACGGAGCCTCCACTCTCAGGTCCTGACACTATGCTCTAGTGAAATGTTGAGATATGAGTGGCTGCATACACAGGGTTGCTGTGGACAAATTTAGTTGCCCAGTAGGAGAGTAGACTGGGTTTTTTTTTACTATCCCCATGTTGAGGATGATATCTAAAATTTTTTTATATTTCTGGGACTCTTGTGGGTATCCAGGAATGATAACAGACAGACATAGGCTTTTGTGCAATGTATTGACGGGTATATAGGTTAGTCTGGTGGATGATGAGTTCAAGTACATAGTGGTTACCAAATATTGAGAAGAAATCCAAGGGAGCAAAATTGGTGACATCCATTTTTATGCCAGGGGCTATCAGGAAAGGGGGAATTTGTGGGGAAAAAGACAGGTCTGGATACCACAGAGAATTGCAGAACTGGGTCATCTTTGCTGCATCAGCAGTGATGACTAGTGGACTGTGGGGCACCGTGGAGGAAGCAGAGTCATCACTGTCCCCTAAGAATGCCTCTATTTCAGAGGCCGAGTCCGTGTCCAATCTGGAACTACCGGAAGCAACCAGCGAGTATGCTTGCTCAGCATTAAACATTCTGCAGGCCATTTTGATTTTATATATATTGTATATATATATATACTATCACTAAATCTAACACTAGTATTTTTTATTTTTGCCCTAAAGGCCCCGTCACACTAAGTGACGCTCCAGCGAATGCAACAGCGATAACGACCTGCTGGGATCGCTGGAGCATAGCTACCTGGACGCTGGGGAACTGTCAAACAGGCAAATCTCCTCAGCAACCAGGGAGACACCTCCACATCGCTGGAAGCGGAGGATGCTGGTAACTAAGATAAACAGCGGGTATCTATGCAGAAACTTCTAGGGAACCGAAAGGGACCAGGAGTACTACAATTCTACCCGCTCTGACGTTGATTACACCAGTACAGTGGGGTGGGGGGATAGATGTCTTCCTGCCTGTGCATTGGAACCACTGGCTATTCAATAGGGCACAGTGAGGCACCGGTGTCCGATTCTACTGCACAGGAGCGAGGCTGTGCATTCTCCGCCTCCGCAGTCGTTCTCCTTTCGACAATTGCAGGTGAAGGTCTCGGCTGTCTTGACACCTTCGTCTGTGCTGCAGCCATTTTGCTTTCAGCCATTGTGCCTTGAACTGCCCTCAGTCACCACCTTCGGGACACCCATCCTCCCAGCCGCCATTTCACTGCACTGTGAATGGTTTTTTCCCCCATTTTTTCAGTACGTTCCGTCTTGTAAGAAAGAAAATGAACCTATTTTTTGGCCATGTCTGTGGGGAAAGAAAATAAAAAGTGATGACTCCTGGGAGAAAGGGGAAACAAAAGCACAAAAACTAACAATGTCCTGCCCCAAGGGGTCACACATCACCATGAGGAGTCTCTGTCCACCTCTGTGTGAGAGAGAACGAAAGTAACAGCCACGTCACTGCACGCTTCCTCCACTGTGGTTACGTCACATGTGGACACGTGACCGCAGCCGACCTATCCTTGTGAGAGCCGCAGAGCGTGACTATGAAGAGCCTACGCGCAGCCGCCACATGTCTACTAGTGCGCATGCGTAGGTCTGTAAACTCTGCGCAAACTCCATCCTCTCATCCTTCCTGAAGAATCACACCGCGCATGCGCTATCTACAGTGTCCCTCACGTCGCCACTGACGTCACCTCGCCGTGGCCGTTACAGCAGGGGGAGGGAGACAGGGTGGCCTTCATTGCAGCGGCGTACTCTACGTGCGCTGGTGGCGTCGCGAAGCGGTCAGTTCAGGGGTTCAAAGAGGAAAAACATGGCGGACAACAAAGGAGGCGGTGGCGGAGAGACGGAAGCTTCAGTGAGCAGCGACAACAACAACAATGGCAGCGGACAGGACGGCAGCGCTGCGGAGACTGAGGCCCAGGCCATGGAGGAGGCAGAGAACGGGGAGAAGGCCTCAGCTGTGCCACTGGCTGCCCCGGCAGAGGAGAGTCCGGCCCCCTCCACAGCGGCCTCGTCCTCCACTCCTGCCGCGGCCTCCCCTCCTGCCGCGTCCTCCACAGCGGCCTCATCCTCCACCCCGGCCTCCACTGCTGCCTCATCCTCCACCCCTACTTCATCCTCGACTCCTGCTTCATCCACTGCCCCTGCCTCGTCCTCCACAGCGGCCACGTCCTCCACCCCTGCTACATCCTCCACCCCTGCCTCGTCCTCCACCCCGTCCGTGGTGATGAACCTGCTGGATACATGTACCGTGTGCAAGCAGTGCTTACAGAGCCGGGACTCTGAGCCCAAGCTGCTGCCCTGCCTGCACTCCTTCTGCCGCCGCTGCCTGCCGGAGCCGGAGAGACAGCTGAGTGTGGCCCTGCCAGGGGGCAACAACGGGGATATCCAGCAAGGTGAGCCAGGCATCAGACATGGCAGCAGCTGTGCCCGTCACTGCAGACTGACATTTATTGGAGCCACGTTGTGCCATCCTTGTAGGTCTCTGCTGCTCTGCCTTGTGGGTCACAACACTAGATGAGTGATCTTATTAGTTGCAAAACAGTATTAAGTTGCATAAACTTGTGTCAGAGAAGTAAACAAGATATTCCACTTGTGGATTGTTGTAAACATTGGGGCCTGCATAGGGTTAGTGTGTAAGAGTAGATCCACATCGGTGCATGGATTTGGCCCCTGAGGCTTAAGGCCCCGTTACATGGTACGAGATCTTGAACGATATTTCTGAAACATCACGGGTTTGGAGTTCAAACGATGTCGTTAGGACGTCGTTGTGTGCTACACCGAGAATCGAGTACGATAAATCGTTGGATCGTTGATCGCAGATTTGAGAACATGTTCTCAGATCAAACGATCCACGATCAACAAACCTGCTGTGTGACACCGCGATAACGATGTCGTTAATGACTTCTCCTATTCACAATAGTGAACAAGTATCGTTCGCTGGTTGTGCGAACGATAGCTGCTCGCCACATCGTTGGTGCGTTGTTCACGATATCTAGACGTGTGACATCTCATCAACGATGTAAAAAAGATGTCCTAGCAACCGTGGTCACGAGAGATCGTTGGTGATATCTTAACGACGTTGAAACGTGTAACTGTACCTTAAGAGAAGTCGTAACAGACAAGTTTCGGATCCACAAAATAATAACCAAGTTCTTCATTTTCTGTTTTGACTATTCCACCAGTTCATTGATCACATGTGCCTTGGTTACTTGCAGCATTGCTGTAATGTTGTCTCTTGCATTAGAAACGTAACCCGCAGCTCTGAATTACAGGTGTATTATTACTTTGATAGATCCTGCAACTGTCTTGTGCCTCAGATGTCATCTGTCTTCATTTATACTTCTATGTTGCGCAGTTTTTTCCTCCAGAGCTTCTGGTAAAAGGGGTTATGACTTTTTTTTTTTTTTTAATAATTTTGCAGTTAAAAATAATTTTTGGAATTAGGTTTTAGTTAAAATTCTGCCCAGTTTGCACCTTTTATATCCTTTATGTGTTGTAATGTCTGTTGCTGGTTGCAGAATGAGTTTTCTGGCAATCTTTCAGTCAGCCTGGTTTGATGGGAGAGATTGTAATCACTTTACCTGCCTTTTTGTTTAGAGTTTATTACGTATGTTCTATGGCCAGAGAATGTATTGAAGTTGAACGTCCAGGGAAAGCATGCAAAAGCCAAATGTCGTAAGATCTTTAAACTGAATTGCAAAAATATTTGCCCCCTCCGATGCATTTACAGGAGTTTTCCCATGAACACAGTTCAATAGAACCTGGAATAATTAATAATTTCAACAATTGAATACATTTCCCAAAATATTTTTCCTGTGCTGAGATAATCTTGTGTCCCTGCTATGTACTGTGTAATTGCCGTGTTTGACCGCACAGGGACATGGTCTGATCATACCACATCTCCTGTGCTGGGATAATCTTATATGTGTGTCCCTGCTATGTACTGTGTAATGGATGTGTCTCACTGCACAGGGACATGGTCTGATCATACCACATCTCCTGTGCTGAGATAATCTTATATGTGGGTCCCTGTTATATAGTGTGTAATGGCTGTGTCCTGACCATACAGGGTTCATACCACATTTCCTGGGTGGGGGAAAAAACAAGTATAAAGGCAGGACAGCAAAGGGTGAAGTCGGCTACTTCCTGTGAGATAAAACATTTCCCTTTCGTTTTGAAAACGGGCAGGGATATGTTTTACCTCACAATTACAATCTATGGTGCTGCGCTATAATATCTGTGTGTGTATGTATGTATATATATATATAATATATATATATATATATATATATATATATATATATATATATATATATATTTTTTTTTTTTTAATGTTCTTCCCTGCCCAGGAGATGTGGTATTATCAGACCATGTCCCTGTACGGTGAGACACGGCTATTGCACCGTACATAGAAGGGACATATATATATATAAGCTTATCTCGGCTCAGGAACATTTTTGTGAACACATTCAATTGTGCAAATTATTATTCTAAGCTACCGTAAATACTCGTATATAAGCCGACCCCCTACTTTTGCCCCCAAAACCTGGGAAAACCCATTGACTCGTGTATAAGCCGAGGGTGGACCCCAGCACAGGTATGCAGCCCCCAGCAGTGTGGTATATACAGCAGCCTCCCCAGCAGTGTGGTATATACAGCACCCTCCCCAGCAGTGTGGTATCTACAGCACCCTCCCCAGCAGTGTGGTATCTACAGCACCCTCCCCAGCAGTGTGGTATCTACAGCACCCTCCCCAGCAGTGTGGTATCTACAGCACCCTCCCCAGCAGTGTGGTATCTACAGCACCCTCCCCAGCAGTGTGGTATCTACAGCACCCTCCCCAGCAGTGTGGTATCTACAGCACCCTCCCCAGCAGTGTGGTATCTACAGCACCCTCCCCAGCAGTGTGGTATCTACAGCACCCTCCCCAGCAGTGTGGTATCTACAGCACCCTCCCCAGCAGTGTGGTATCTACAGCACCCTCCCCAGCAGTGTGGTATCTACAGGCCCCCCTATCCCCCCCCCTGCCCCGTAGTATATACAGGCCCCCCCCCCCCCCCGTAGTATATACAGGCCCCCCGATTCCCACCCTCCCTGCAGTATATACAGGCCCCCCGATTCCCACCCTCCATGTAGTATATACAGGCCCCCCGCGCTCTATATACAGGCCCCCGTTTGCAGCCACAGACCTGTAAGAGAATCTCTTTCATACTTACCCGCCTCGCTGTCATCGCGCGTCCTCGTCTCCTTCCCGCCTCTACCCGGCGCGTCCACAATGACGTCATTGTGGACGCGCCGGGTAGAAGCGGGAAGGAGACCGGAGGAGCGCGGGTAACAGCGAGGAGGGTAAGTATGAAAGCGATTCTCTTACAGGTCTGTGGCTGCAACCGGGGGCCTGTATATAGTACGGGGGGGGATCGGGTGGCCTGTATAAACTACGGGGGCCTGTATATACTACGGGGCGGGGGGGGAGGGATCGGGGGCCTGTATAAACTACGGGGGGGGGGGGGGGATCGGGGGCCTGTATAAACTACTGGGGGAGCGCAATGTAATATGCGCGGCTCCCCCTGCCGCTAATGGACAGGGGGATGCCGTGCATATTGCATTGCACTAATGAGCGGCCCCACGTGACCGGCCGCTCATAGTGCAGCCGCCCCCGGAACACCGCCCCCCCCCCCCTACTCAGCCGTATAGTGACTCGTGTATAAGCCGAGGGGGCACTTTTCAGCACAATTTTTGTGCTGAAAAACTCGGCTTATACACGAGTATATACGGTATATTGATTAAAATGTACTTTGTTCATGGGGAAATATCTTTAAAGGGAACCTGTCGCCAGTTGTTTTTCATTCAAAACCCTGCCCATCACCTTTTAACATGGTGTGAATGAATAGAGTTCTTGATCTGTATGCCCTTTATATCCCCAGACGTGCCCCTGCATATCTCTGAAAGTTTTTTACTTGTACCGTCTGTATGCTATTTGTGTGGTCCTGTCTGATGGGTGTCCAGAGTGCGATCAGCACCGCACAGCTCCATGCAAACACAGCCTCTTCTAATTGCATGCGAGTGGACAATGTCGCTATGCCATCCACAATTCCTTGTGGTTGATAAAAGATACGGTAGTTTTGCAGAGATCATATGACAATGACTGACCATGTGACCCCCTTGTGAACGCTCATGTGTTTACCACTAACGGCCAGTAATGTGTGTGTGTGTGTGATTAGTTCAAAGTTGTGCTTCTCAGTGGTGGAGTGGTGTTGGAGAGTAATCCTTTGGATAGTTTCACACTTGCTATTTTTTTTTCCAAATCAGACGAGATCAGGTATTTCAGAAAAAACCTAATCCTTTCAGCATCCAGTTTTTTGTCCATTCACGTATTGGTATCTGGTATCAGCCTGAAGTGACAGGATTCTACCTGACAACATTAAAGTAAAGGGGCAAAAAACTGGATCCTGAAAGGATTACGGTAGTTTTTTTTTATCCTGAAATACTTGATCTTGCTTGAGCTGAAAAAACAGCCAAGTGTGAAACTAGCCTTAGGCTGGCTTTACTTTTTGTTCCTGTCCGTGGGGATCCTGTTTTTTGCAGGACCACATGGACTGGAACATACAGGTCTGGATTTTAAACTCCAGTTGCCATTTCTGTTTCCGGATCTGGACACACACAGAGCTGAGGGGAGCCGAGCCAGGCAAGTGGTGTTGGCACTGCTACTTTCACTTTAGCAGTATATCTACATACAATGCTAAAGTGAAATTAAAGGGGACCTGACCCCTCCAAATTGGTCCCTGCACCTTCCTATAAGGTTTCAAGCTATCCCTTTCTTTTTCCCTTTTTAGAGATTCTGTAAAGTGAAATAATCACATTTATTACCTGGCGAATCTACGGCTTCTGATGCCCTGAGGAGTCGCAGTGGGTGTTCCCTCTAGCTCCTTATCGCTGCCTCCACTGTTGTTTTTCACGCCAAAATGGGCGTGACAATGAATGTTGATGATCCTGTGTCGGAGCTCTGGGCGCGCTTAGCCGAAATGACGCAAATCTTGTCGTTTCTGGCACTGTGACGTTGATACACCCTTTGGGTGTATGTACGGACCTCATTGCGCATGCGTGAGATGTTATTTACAACTTGAGCATGCACAATGCACAGCGTGAGGTGTATCGATGTCACAGCGCCGGAGATGGCGCGATTTGTATCATTCCGGCTAAGCCCGCCCAGCGATCCGACACAGGATCATCAACATTAATTTTCACTCCCATGGAGGCGTGAAAGACAACAGTGGAGGCGGCGATAAGGAGTCAGAGGGCACGCCTTTTGTGACTCCAGGGCAGCAGAAGCCGCAGATTTGCCAGGTAATAAATGTGATTATTCCATTTTACAGAATCTCTAAAGGGAAAGAGAGGGATAGCTTGAAACCTTATAGGATGGTGCAGGGACAGGTTTTCAGAGGCTGGAGACCGATTTGGAGGGGTCCGGTTCCCTTTAAAGAAAGGAAAGGTAAAAAAAAAGGTTCACCTTTCCGCCGAGAGTCCCTCGATGTGAGGCATCCACCTCTGATGGCTGACGGACCTTAACCTCCCTGGCGGTATGATTATGTCAGTAATTTTGTGCTAAAAGCGGTACCATTTTTAAAAAAAAATTCTTTTAAGGGCAGAAATTTTATACATTTGTATTTCCCGCCCAGTTCCGCCTCCAACCCAGTTCCGCCTCCAATGAGCCGCTGCGGCTCACAGAGACGGAACCAGGAAGTCATATGGAGGCATCCGAAGGAGCTCTCACCGGCGATCACAGCGGGGACATCGCTGGATGTCCCTGTGACAGAGGAGACGAGGGTAACTGAGGGAAGCATCCAGCTTTCCATGGGTGTTCCCGCCCCTCTTCTCATCTGCAGCCCAGGCTCTAACCCTAACACCCTAGCCCTAACGGCCCCGTCACACGGGGTGACGGGGCTGGAGATGTCGGCGGTGAATGGCGGGAGCGCGCACGCTCTCGCCGCCCCCGCCACCAGCGCCGTCCCCCGTTTAGACGGGGCGACTCCTCCAGCCCCGTGCCAGCAACCTGTAGGGCGACATCGCCGCCGGGGTGTCTGACAGCCCCGGCGGCGATGCAGGACAATGGGAGCCTATGGCTCCCATCGCCTGACGGGTTACTGCCGCCCGGTTACATGGGGCGATGTGTGCACATCGCCCCATGATGGTCGCCAGGTTTCACAGCACTGCTGTGAAACCAGGCGACCGGCCGGGACCGGCGACATCGCCCCTTTACATGTGGCGACGTAGGGGCGATGACGCCGGCGATAGGCAACGCCCCCACGTCTCCGCATGAATGGGCAGCGATATCGCCCCCTAGCCTTAACCCTAACCCTAGCTCTGGAGAAGGGGGCGGTGCCATATCACTCACATGGCGCTGGCGGCAACGGGCAGGTAAGACCCGATGCCCCAGCCCCCTCCCCCCGGCTCTGACAGCACCCCGGCCCCCGGTCCTCAGCAGCGGGAGCAGGGGCGGGCGGCGGGGCTCCCCGCCTCCACAGCACCGGGAGCAGGGGCGGGCGGCGGTGCTCCCCGCCGGTCCTCAGCAGCAGGGGCGGGCGGCGGTGCTCCCCGCCGGTCCTCAGCAGCAGGGCGGGCGGCGGTGCTCCCTGCCGGTCCTCAGCAGCGGGAGCAGGGGCGACTAAAGTAGGGAGCAGTGGCGGCGGTGCTGCTCTGACAGCACCAGCCGCGGGTAAACCCGAGTGTGACTTGGGGTTACCGCTTCTGGCAGTAAAAGTTAACCCCGAGTCACACTTGGGAATACCGCTAGTCAGGTTAATCAGCTGACCGGGAAGGGGCGGTTTGCCGATGAGCTTATGTGTCACATGACCGCATCAGCTGAGTGGTTTAAATCGCCCGCCGAACAGTGTTGGCGGGCGATTTAAACTGCTCAGCTGATGCAATCATGTGACACATCAGCTGATCGGGTTGCTGCCCCTTACCGGTAAGTATGTAGTGAAATGATTGGAACAGAGCAGTTTTAGTGTAGTGAGCATGCTCAGTACACGAACACTGGATCTGGGAAACGATGCTGTTTTTTCCCGGTTCCGGCGCCCATAAACTCCCATATTATAGGTAATTTCTGTCCATTTTTTTCACCGGAGCCCAAAATCAAAGCAGTCTCCGATTTTGGGGCCGGGAAAAAATAGGACGGAAATGAATCCGGGACTGAACTGGCAGAATCGGATGGCCAATCTGGCACCATAGGGCTACATGGGAGGCAAAAACAGATCCTGTTCTGTCCTTTTCAAAACAGACAGCACAGGATCCCAAAAAACGGGCTCAAAATGGATCCGTAAAAAGAATGAACATGTCAATTATTGTGCGTTTTTCACCTGTGCTATGTACTCCCCTCGCTGCGCTTCCCTGGTGATCTCCAGCAATGTCCCTTCATACTTAGGCCGCAGGACCTGGTACTGCACCATGAGACTTCAGGCCCTGTCACACATAGAGATCGCTGTTGCGTCACGGATTTCGTGACCCAATAACGATCCCAATAGCAATGTCGTTCTATGTGACACGCACCAACGATCAGGCCCATGCTGTGAGATCGTTGATCGTTACACACTGCTATGGGCCATTCCTGCTTCGTTGTGCTCCCGCTGGGAACACTACATCGCTGTGTTTGACAGAGATAATGAGCAACGATCTCAATGCTACGCTATGGAGAGAAAATTCACAACGACCTCGGTATAATTCTAAAAAGCTGGTGCGTTGTTTTTCACATCGCTGGTAAGATGCCTGTTTGACATCTTACCAGCGATGTGTAAACAACGCACCAGCGATCTTTGCACTTTGGCATCGGGATCGCTGATGCGTCGTTATGTGAGACTGGGCCTTAAGTGACCTCACCCGGTCACATGCGTGGGCAGCAGAGTCCTAGAGGCAGTGATACTGCAACTTCCGGGGATGAGAGAATGTCGCTGGAAATCACTGGGGGAGCGCGGCGAGGTGAGTAAATAGCGCAGCAGAAAAACACAACACGTTCTCACACAGAAGGCTGCGCTTTGTGAGGACCCGATCTTGGTGCAGTTTCTGTACTAAAAACAGATCCTCACAAAACGCAGGAAAAACTCTTGAGTGTGAATGTGGCTGTAGGCATAGATAAACTCACTCTGTTAGCGTCGAGAATTGGTGCAGTTGACAGTGACAGTAGCTCAAGGAAACCTAGGCTACATTCACACATTTTTTTTGTTTTGTGCTGTGTTTTTGTTGTAATCTGGTGGAAAACTTGGATCTTTTTTTTTTTTTTTTTCCCCCACAAAAAAAAAACCAACTGTTTCTTGATCTGTTTGTGACTACTGCGTTTTTTCCCCATTTTGAAGGGCTCCTATAGGAAAAACGAAGCAGACATTGACATGTCCTTTTCAAGAACGGAGCTCTCCTAAAGTGTAAAAACTGATCACTTTAATAGAGCACAGTGTGAACGGCAAAAATGAAAATCCATAGACTTTGCTGGGGTGTCATTTGAGTGAGTCGTTTGCTAAAAAAAAAAAAAAAAAAAACGGATCAAAAAACGCACAGTGTGAGTGTAGTCTTACCATTATGTTTGTGCGAAGTGCCATAATATCTAGTGCAAGATCTTCATGTACTGATTAAACTATATTTATCTTTAGTCATCTGTAAATGTCTTATTGTTTACACAGACTGTTACATGTGTGTGTGTTTTATTTTTTTTTTCACACTGGCTACTGGGGTATTTTTTTGTACTTCCTGTCCTTTCTGGAGTCATTTTCAACAAGGCTTCTGATCACCAAAGTCAGGACCTGTATACACAGCTGGTAACACAGGACACATCAATCACGATATGGGAGGTTACAGCTGCCCCTGCTCCTCATTTACAGTGTCCTCTGCACACGCTCTTTATATGCTATAGAACATTGGGGTTGGTGTCTGTTCTTTGTGGCTATGGTATGTTTTCTTTTATGAAGTGAGATTGTTAGCCTAAAAGTATCCCAGTGTGAAAACTATAATATTTATATTTTATCTACTATATAATTGCCGTAGGCACTTCGTGTCGGACCCCGAAAAGACCGTGGCTTTGTCACTCTGTGACGTCACCACGCGCGAGCAATGGCCGCGAAGCGGCCATTGCGAGTCGCTGGCCGAAAATCGAACCAGAGGCTCGGCTACAAAGTTAGCGATTTACCGCTGATGTAGCGCGAGCAATGGCCGCGAGGCCATTGCGAGTCGCTGGCCAAGTTAGCCATTTACCGCTCATGTAGCGCGAGCAATGGCCGCGAGGCCATTGCGAGTCGCTGCCTGAGTCGCCGCACCTGCCGCAAGTCCCCCTATACTTTCTATGGGATTACCGCAACCGCGCCGCAAGTGTAACGGTTATGCGGCAAACGCGGCAGATGTGGTTACACTTGCGGCGCGGTTGCGGTAATCCCCATAGAAAGTATAGGGGGACTTGCGGCAAGTGCGGTTTTGCAGTTATTAGCGATTTACCGCTCATGTAGCGCGAGCAATGGCCGCGAGGCCATTGCGAGTCGCTGCCTGAGCCGCCGCACCTGCCGCAAGTCCCCCTATACTTTCTATAGGGATTACCGCAACCGCGCCGCAAGTGTAACGCTTATGCGGCAAACGCGGCAGATGCGGTTACACTTGCGGCGCGGTTGCGGTAATCCCCATAGAAAGTATAGGGGGACTTGCGGCAGGTGCGGCAAGTGCGGTTTTGCACTTACGGCAAGTGCGGCCACTAATTAAAATAAAAAAAATTAATCTAATACAAATAAATTTAATTAAAATAAAAAAATTAATATACAAATAATAAAAATAATAAATAATAAAATAAATCAAAATTAAAAAAATTAATAAATAAAATAAAAAAATATATAATTAAAATATTAACATTAAGTAATTCTAAGAAAATCAAATTACTCAAATAAAAAAAAATTCAATTAAAAAAAAAAAATAATAATATTATAAAAATATTAAATAATAAATAATTACAATAATAACATAATACATAATAAAAAAAAATATTCCATATAAAAATTCATAACATTAACTAATTCTAATAAAAAAAAACAAATAAATAAAATATTCATAACATTAAGTTATTCAAAAAAAATGTAAATAAAAAAAAAATAATTATTTTTTAAAATACATTTAACATGAATACCTGAGAATGCATAACTTGTTTCTCAGCTTCCAAATGTAGTTATCTAAGGGTGCCTTCACACTTGCGTTTGGAGCGCAGCGCACCAAACGCAGCCAAACGCTTGCGCACATGCGTTCCTATGTTTAACATGGGAATGCACGTGCCTGCGTATGGCTGTGTTTGGCCGCATTTGCGTACGGATGCGCATAATTTATGCGCCCTCCGACCTCACTCCAAACGCAGCATTTTTTCTGCGTTTGCGGACGCTTGTTTTATCCAGCCTGCAAGCTCACAAAAAATGCATAGATCTCAATGGATCCACAGAGTCCTCCACATGACAGCGCAGGAGAATGCTGTGGATCACATTGAAATCTCTCCCGGTGGCCACCGGTGATCAGCGGCAGCCACCGGAGATCATGCAGAGCCACAGCTGATCTCCCGCCGATGTCAGCGGGGAGAAACATCTGATCTGACAGCTGTTTAAATCTCCCGCGCTGACACCGAATAGGTGAGGTCGGCGCGGGAGATTTGAAGAAGCAATCAGCTGTTTCATATCTCCTGCACCGATATCACCTATTCGGTGTCAGCGCGGGAGAATTAAACAGCTGTCAGATCAGCTGTTTATCTCCCCGCTGACACGGGTGGGAGATCAGCTGTGCCAGGAGGAGGAGATCTCTGCCGCTAATCTCCACCTCCCGGCCGCCCCCAGAGACAGCTGATTGGCTTCCCAGGCACCATACTAATGTTAACGCATGCGGAGATTCTCCGCTGCGTTCACATAAGTATGTGCTGCGTTGCACTGCGTTTGCGTCTGCATGCCCTCCACTTGCAGACACAACCGCAAGTGTGAAGGCAGCCTAAGATAGTTTCCCCTGTTTATCTACCTTCAGCTTGTTATTACAGTTAATGGACCTTGTGTGTCTTAATGGAATTAGAAAGCACCATGTTAGAATTTCTGTATTGTAATGAATTGGTTTGCATGGCTTTATCCTTAAAGGGGTTTTCCCACGAATAAAGTACATTTTAATCAATAGATCTTGGAATAATAATAATTATTATTGTGTGTCCCTGCTATGTACAGTTTAAGTTTTGTTTCTGACTGTGCACAGAACATGGTCTGATCATACCACATCTCCTGGGCAGGGGAGGAAGGAAAGAGAATATACAGACATTACAGCACAAGATCACAGATGATTCTTTTTGTGAGGTAAAACATTTCTCTGCCTGCTTGTAAAAAATGTTTTACCTCAAAGAAAGAATTATTTGTGATCCTATGCTGTAATGTCTGTATACTCTACTCTATTTCATCCTCCCCTGCCCAGGATCAAATAAATGCTCCGTGCGCGGTCAGAAACAAAACTTAAACAGTACATAGTAGGAGCACATTTATAACTTTATCTCAGCATTTTTTTTAAACACATCCAATTGTGGAGATTATTATTACAAGATCTATTGATTAAAGTGAACTTTTAAATTCATTTTGTTCGTGGGAAAACCCCTTTAAAGGTCCCCTTCATTTCATTTCATGTTCATCCCTGGGCATAGTTTGGTATTTAAAGAAAGAAAAACTCCATAGTACTATACTCGCCTTCTGTGGAATTGACGCATAGTCTGCGCTTCTGCCTCCGATTTCTGATGTTGGCTGTCGCTCTGTTAACGCCTTGTCGGCCAATCGGTAAACTCTGCAGCTCTGCAAGTGTAGACAGAAAGCCCTGCTCATAGCCGTTAAATTCAACGATTGGCCGCCCCTGAGTCAATGTAAGGCTGGTTTCACACTGCGGTTTTTCACTGATCAGGTTCGATCAGGTTTGTGTGCCAAAACCAGGAGAGGAACTTGCAGAGAAAAACTATAATTGAAAGACTGACACCTGTTCTAGGTTTTGGAGTCACTCCTGGTTTTGAAACACAAAACCTGATCGAACCTGACCTGATCTGACCACAGTGTGAAACCAGCCTTACGTCATTGACTCGGCCAATGCCAGGCATCAGGAGCAGTGATAAAGATTCGGAGCTAGAGTTGAGGAGGGAGACTTCAGCACATGTTATTTATTTTTCAATATCAAATGGCACCTGAGGATGAAAATTGTGCTTTGGGTTATCCCCTTTCATTTATGTTCACACGTGTGATATAACTGTTAGGGTACCTTTACACGCCGCTACGACAGGATGGATACAACCCGCTACAGGCTACAAATGTAGCTTGTAGCGTCAATATAGCCCGTAGTAGCGGTGTGAAGACGGGACGTGACAGCCGGCAACAGATACATCTGTTTCCGAGCACTGCTCGAAAACAGATGGCTACAAAGCCGATTGTAGCGAGCTGTATCGGCGTGTAAAGAGGCTACAGAAGGGATGTCTATACACCAGGCGATGTACCTGGTATGTAGCTGGGGCGTGACACAGGCTCCGGGATACCGCCCCCCTTCAGCGATCATTGGAGGAAGCTCCTGCATGACGATTGGTAGTCGCTGCATAGGGCGGCATATTTAAGGAGCTGACCAGTCACACTACACAACCGCTCGAGCGTGCTGTATTAATCAGCCTCCTGCGAGGCCTGCCCAATCATGATGTTCTTGTGTTGTCCTATCAGCGTACGGACGTCTTGTAATCCACAATTGTGGCACGCCTATGTGCTGTCCCTGCTGCACCAGGTCCGCCCATATTAGCTTGTTGTAGCGGTGTGTAAATGAGGTAAGCTAAGCTACAGATGGCTACTTGAGACACCCGGCGATGTAGCTAGCTATAGATGTAACGTAGCGTAGCGCACCTTGTGGCGGCGTGTAAAGGTGGTGCGTTTCCCGTTTGTAACCGTTTGGCCGTGCTCGTGCACATGAAGTAGCGGGTTGTATCCATCCTGTCGTAGCGGCGTGTAAAGGTACCCTTAGTGTGCACCAGTGGAAAAAAAAACCTGAGTGCTAACGGCGGCACTTGCGGCAAGCCCTATGCATGGTCTATGGGGCTTGCGGTAAGTGTGCGACAGAGGCGGCAAGTGCGGTTTCGCCACTGACCGCAGTTTTTTTTCGCGGAGTAACTGCCGAGACCGCAGTTGCCGCGTCTACCGCACAGTTGCTGCAAGTCCCATAGACAATGCATGGGGCTTGCCGCAAGTGCGTTTTTTTGATTTGCCGCACTTTTCAAAACCGCCAGTGTGAAAGCAGCCTAAAATGTGCATTAGCAATTTGTGTTTATTTTTTAATTTTTTTTTTCTTTTTAGGTATTTTATCTTTTTTTTTTTTTTTTTTTTTTAAATTAGCGCAGAATTACTCCAGAATTCTATTTAAAAACAGGCTCAATTTTTTTCAAACTCTCTAGTATATGTGAAGCAAAATACACCAGAAAATGCACAATTTAAATGGGTTTTGCATGTTTATCACAAAAGGTCTGCACTGTGATGGTTTACCTGTGCCAGTGGCGAGATTAACTGGTCACGTGACCACAAGTATGCACTATATATACATGTGAGGATTCCCAAGTCTGTAGTCATACTATGACTGCAGACTTTCATAAAAAAAATACAAAAAATCCAAAACCTGAACAATTCCTTAACAGCTTCTTTAAAAGCACAGTGGGCATGAGTTTTTATAAAGTCATAGGTTTACCATTTCAAGTAAAGTGGATAACGGGCAAAAAAAATAAATTGCCAGCAAAAAAATGCTGCTTGGGAACATGGCCTAATGGTGGGTTTACACGTCCCAACATCGGTTAGATATTGTATCAAACGCCGCGGGAGAGCGCTTTTTCTGGGCAGAATTCCAAGATCGCATAGGAGATGTTACACAGCGCGATATCTGCATACAACGTCTCTAGGATGTCTACGCCCCCCTTGTACGTCCGACCCAGGAACGACCATTTAACATGGAGAGGATAGGGGAAGTTGAACTCCACATCGTAGTTGGGCGTTTACACAGCCCGATCCGGCTCCAACCTCCATCCAATATCGGGCTGTTGGAGAGCATGCTCATTCGATCCCCGATATCGGTTTGACATCGTTCGTGCTTCGTATTGGACGTTTAAACCATACAACGCACGAACGATATCGGGGCCAGCGCACGAACCAAGTGACTTTTGGTCGGAGATGGACGCCGATATTGGGACGTGTAAACCCACCATAAGAGTTTGAATCTTAAGACTATGTGCACATGTTAATTATTTGGTTTTAGAAATTTTCTGCATTTCCTTCCACAAAACCGCCTGTTTGGCATGCATTGTTCCATGCATGCATTTGGGGTGGAAATAACATGCTGCAGATTTGTGTACCAAATCTGCAACATGTATGTGCACAACACTTCAGAATGATCATCATCTTTGCTGGCATGAGGATTGTGACAAATGAGCATATAAAAGCACAGTGTGAACATATTCTATTGGATGGAGAATTTCTTTGCTAATTGGTGCTTCAACCTGGACACAACTAATGATGAAGTGCACTTCATGCAATGTTCTGATTACTATATCCAGATCAAAAAGCGCTCCAGGCAATTGTTTTACAGCTCTAATATAAATTCTTCGTGATTACTGATGTGTCTTGGAATCATGCAGCAAAGATCTATGGGTCAATTCTGTAGTAGATGGTATATTTAAGCAGGGTCCAAGAAAAAAAAATGGAACATTTCTTGGGATGTGCTGTATAACTTGGCTATTATCCTAGCAGCTGTTAATGTATGAATACAGTGCTGTATAGCTACACCATGTGGATGCACACAGTGCCTATTGCTTCATCCTATACAAAACTGAGGGGACTCTGTGGCATGGTACAAAAGCCCAGCACATGGCTGTGATGAGGCCTTATGGTATGTCAGCCTATACTTGCCATCTGTCCCATGGTTTGTTTTTTGCATTCTAGGGCACATACCAAAAGTAGAAGAAAAAGTTAAAAGCATATTCTGGTTTCTTTACTGAAATCAATGGATGTTAACTCTCTTCAAAATATTTATTCTTCTTCAAGTCAAAGGCATAATGCATGATAAAGTAAAATTACGGTATCTTATTATTTACCGGCCTTCAGCCCAATCTAGAGCCATGTGGAGTTAATGGATTTCTGCTCCGTATGAAGATAGATCTTGCATGAGCCTAGATAGGTCCACCAGGGTCTTCTCCACCGTAATCTTGACCATATCAAGCCATTTGTTTCTGGTCTTCCTTTGCCTCTTGTTCCTTCTATTCTTCTGACCATGGTGTCCCTCTCCAGTGATTACTCTCTTCGTATGATGTGTTCAAAGTAGGCAAGGCATATCTTGGTGATCCTTACTTCAATTGACATATCTGGCTTGATTTTTTTTCTTCAAAATTGATTTTTGTTATTCTTGCAACCCATGGTATGCCTTCCTGATCTTGCCCTTTAGTTATTCATTTTCTGTCTCTGTACATACCTTCTGGTAATAGTTATGTCTTATCGAATAGCTCTTTATTCTTTTACTGATGTTTTCTGCCCCCTGCGTGTTACCTTTTGCCATTCTTCTTTCTTCGATGATCTTTAGGGTCTCTTCTGTTAACCATGGCTGGGGGTCTCTTCTACCTCTTGTTTATTGTCTTTCTGGCTTCTTCTGTAATGATAGTACTTATTTGTCCATAATTCCTCAGGCTTCCTTTCATCTGTGTCCAGTGACTTCACTTGATTGTGCAGATTGTTTAAAAAAACTTCAGGTATGTTGGCCAAACTGAAATTGGAAACAACTTATTGTCTTGTCAATTTGCGCAGCTTGACTCTAATCTTTACTGTCAAAAGTTCAAGATCATTTCCAGTCAGCTCCTTGCCTTGTTTTTTGCGGTAATGATCGATGACCTCCATCTTTAGTGAACACACACGTAGTGAATCTGATTTTTGTAGGCCCCATTCGGGGATGTCCATGTGTAAATACTCCATTTGTAATGTTGTAAGAAGGTGATCGTGATGGACAGTTGATTTTTGCACAAAAGTCAATGAATCTCCGGCCAGTTTCTGTCACCAAGTCCAAAGTCTTCAACAATAGTCCCATGTTTGCCGTGGGCCACTTCAGCATTCAAGTCTCCCTTAAGGCCCCGATACACGGCTCAACATCGTTCAAAAGTGACATTATGAACCATGTTGAACCAACATCGTTGATGAGTCGTTGCGTGTAAATGTACAATTCAACAACGATAATTGGTCAAGTTCAAGTTGACAGTTTTATGAACATGTTCATAAACCTGTCAACTTCAACTCAACCAATCTGCAACATCTTTCAGTGTGACAGTGCACTGAACGATCTCCCAGCGGCATAGCCTATGCTGGGAGATGGTAACCATGGTACACGTCGGGTTGCTAAGCACCGCGCGGCGCTTAGTAACCCAATGTGTACCTTGGATACCAGTGTGCTCTCTGGTCCGGATCGCTGGCGAGTCAGCCTGCGTGACAGCTCACCAGCGATCTGAACAATGTTGTTAGCTATCGCACGTGCATGTGATCGCTAACAACATCGTTAATTAAATTGAAGCATGTGACGTGGCCTTTAATAATGAGTAAGTCTTGTTTTGGCGTCTTGTCGATTTCTTCTTGAACTTGATCGTAGAATAGTTCAACGTCCTCCTCCTCAGCATCTGTTGTTGGTGAGTAGACTTGTGTAATTGACAATTGGCACTCCTTGTAGTCATATCAAGATGACTATCATGGACTGCATTGTCCTTTAGTATAGTCCTGGGCAATTTTCAGTTCAGAATAAAAGCTACACCATTTCTACTTGGGTTATTATTGCCAGAATAGTAGACCCAATGCTTGCTTGACCAGAAATGCCTGGATTGAGTCCATCTTAGTTCTCTAATTCCAAGTACCGTAAGTTGAGTCCTGTTCTGTGCATCTCTGCTTTGACCATTTCAAGTTTACCTTGGCTCTTGGTTCGTACTTTCCAACTTCCGAACACTTTGATATCTCTGCAGCTTTTGATCTTTCCTTTCGATTAAGTAGTATCAGCACAAAGTCATCCTTGTGGCTCTGTTCCCTGCGTGTAAAGAGACTTGATCATACTCAGGTCAACCATCGGCTCATCCCCAGTAACTTTTTGGGTGCCTTCTGACCTAGGGGTACATCTTCCAGAACTATATCGAATTTCTTTAGTTGTACTCTTAATCAAGTTTTGTTGTCTTGAATTGGAAGTCCTGTCTTCTGCCCAGTAATGTGGCTCCCATCAATGAGCCACTCTGAATCAAAGTTGTATGTTGTCAATACAAAACCGTCTCATTGTGCATCGTCCTGCTGCTGACGCTGGCACTGGGCAGTATGCTTGGGTTTCAACTGATGTACCAAACTGTCCTCCTGTGGTGTTCTTGATGGCAAAATACATTGCTGATGGCATTGTTTTCAACATCACTGATCCACGGAAATACACACAACAAATACACAATATAGATGTCAAGTACACAATATCTACCTAAAATACACAATGCAGACTACAGAAACACAATACATTATGCAATAACACATCCAATACATATAATACACACAAATTACTCAATACAGACAAACAAAAATAAATAGTACAGACATCGGATACACAATATAGGCAATAAATACAGAACAGACACAACATGTACACGATGACACGTTTCTTTTCAGTGCCAAATAACAATCTAATATACTCCAATCAAATAATGCATAGCAAAACCACTTTGTAAGGCTAAACTAACATGATTAAGGCAGACATGTCTGATTTAAGAGTTGCATCTGAATAAGCCACTCTGCATAAGACCGCTCACCTACTGCGAAGACAAGTTTCTGCTGTTGTGCTAATCTTTACGCAAGCTGTCATTCCCCTTATCAAAAATCTAACCCATTGTTTTAAAAGGATGATTGATCCATTGTAATGTATATACATCACAAAAATAACATACATCCATATTATTAGGTTCGTAATATTTAGGAACTGAATATTGTTATATTTTGGCACTGTATGCTGGTATTTGACTGGGCATTGTATATCAGATAAGCGTTGTATATCAGTATTTGGTTAATATTATATGGAAACTGTATGTCAGTTTTGTTTTGGTAGCATTATTTTGCCATGATAAGTCATTGTTGCTATTTTTGCAATAATCAATTTGTAATGTGTAAACATGACCATGATCAATCGTCCCTTTTGAAACAATAGATTGTTTTTCATTTTTTATGATAAGGGGGAAGGCAACCTGGGTAGAGTTTAACACAATAAGCACAAATTTTGCTAGCACACTTGTCTGAGTGGATGTGCTCTCTTATTGTATGCAGAGTGGCTTAGGCTGGCTTCACACCATGTTTTCTGGGATCCTGTTCTGTTCGTTTTGAAAAGGACAGTTCAGGATCCTGTTTTGCCTCCCATGTAGTCCTATGGTGCCGGATAGGCCATAAATGGCCATCCGATTCTGTCAATTCAGTCCCGAGTTTGTTTCTTTCCTGTTTTTTTCCCGGCTCCAAAATCGGAGGCTGCTCCGGTTAAAAAAAAACGGAAAAACGAATCTGGGAGATCCGGCGCACATAGCATGGGAGTGTATGGGCGCTGGATCCGGGAAAAAACAGGATGGTTTCCTGGATCCGGTTTACTGAGCCATCTGCATGCTCCGTACACTAAAACTCCTCTGTTCCTGTGTGACATCTCTGTAATTTCACTTTAGCAGTATGTCTAGATGCACTGCTAAAGTGAAATGAAAGAAAACAATGGTTAAAGATAAAAAAATGCTCACCTCTCCGTCGAGTGTCTCATCACAGATAAGTTGCCCAAAGGGCGTCATACCGGCTAATCCGCCCATGGTCGAGGGTGAGGAAGATCCAGAAGGATTATTACGCCCATCGGGGCGTGAATACAAGCTGTAAAGGCGGCAAAAAGAAGCCACAGGGAACGCCCTGTGCGACTTCTCAGGAAAACAGAAGCCGCAGTTCTGGAGGTATCAAAAGCACTTAAATAAACTACACTACTTTCAAAACTACACAATTAGGACACAAAAGGATAGGTAGAATAGAATAATGAAGGTGCAGGGACAGGTATTGATAGGCTGGGGGGTGATTTTTAGGGGTCAGGTTGCCTTTAAGCCTTGTAAAGTGATCTTGTTACACATTATTTGAGCAATGGATATTGGACTTTTTTTTCTTTTCTTTTCTTTGCACATATTTGGGTACTGTATGTTGTTGGTGATGATCATTGTGTATCAGTATTTGGTTAGTATATGTAAACTGCATGTCCGTTTTATTTTGGTAGCATTGTTTTGTTACTAAAATAATCATTTTGTGATGTTTGCACAATTATGTAGAATATGGTAATATTTCGATCTTTTGTATCTGATGCAAATAAAAACATGACAAGTCCTTGCTGATCATGTGCAAGTATTATCATCCTTCTTTGTTTACTTTACCCCTTCACCACCTTGGGATTTTCCGTTTTTGCACTTTCGTTTTTCTCTCCTTCCAAAATCATTAATTTTATTTTTCTGTCAGTATAACGGGATGAGTGCTTGTTTTTGTGTGAGACGAGTTGTAGCTTTGAACGACATCATTCATTTTACGTAATAACGTACTTGAAAATGGGAGGAAAAAAAATCCAGAGTGCGGTAAAATTGAAAAAAAAAAAAAGTGCAATTCCACGATTTTTCGGTGGTTTAAACCCTTCACAACCGAGGATGTGTATATACTTCCTTGGTCGGGTTCGTCCCTTTGATGCAAGCTCACATGCTGAGCTTGCATAATCCCCCATACATGTCAGCTGATATGATCATCCAACATGTGTAGCTAACGGCACCGATCGAATCAGCGATCCGATCGGCGCTGCTAACCCTTTGGATCATGCTGTCCATCCCTGACAGTGCGATCCAAGGCACCGCTGCGGGGATCAGGCTGTTCCCCCACCAACATCGGCGGGCCTATGTGTTGTCATGATAACGTGGGGTCGCTGATGACCCTGAATGCGGTCATGATTCACTTCCTGCCGCGATACCCGAATGACGTTGCCGGCAGAAAGTGATCATTTGTGCTATGCAGAGAGATGCTCAAGCATCTCTCTGCATAACACAAGCGATCACACTGTACCGTGCTGAGGCACCCTAAGTGGAAGTGCGGAAAAAAGTTTTGTTTCGTTTTTTTTTAAATTTAATTATGAAAATTTAAAAAAAGTTCAAATCTACCCCTTTTTTTGCCCCATTGAAAATTAAAATTTGGCATCTCTTCGTTCAGAAATGCCCGATCTATCAAAATATGAAATCAATTGGTTTGATCGGTAAACTGCATGACGGAAAAAAAAACAGTCCAAACGACAAAATTACATTTTTTTCTTCTTTTTGTCACGGCAACATTGCAATAACTGGCGATCAAAACAGCGCCTCTACCCAAAAATGTACTTGCGCTGTTAAAGCGAAACTACAGCCCCCACATCTCAGGGAACAGGAACACAAAATTCTTTCTGTTTTTCCTGCTCCCGTGTGACATCTCATCCTCCTGCGCCCCTGCTTATAAGCGCTGGAATAACACATTGTGTGAAGAGCAATGCGTAATTTTAACGCTTTTAATGAGGCCTCTCAAGGGAAGCGCACGCTATTAAGAGCAAACAATTGACATGATCATTCTTTTTATGGACGCGCTTTCTACCCCAAAAGGGATCCGCAAAATATGCAGTTTCTGAACAGCAAAAGTGAAAGTCCATTCACTTTGCTGGTAACATAAACGCAGATGTGCTTTTAGGGGAAATGCAGCGGGAAATATGCAGTGTGTGAACGTAGCCTAACACTGATTGTTAAAACTACACCAACAGTCTAATAAATTACAAAATTATGGAATATGGGTCTCTGTCTCAACATTATGTTGCTCTTCGATTAGTTGGCAAAACCAGGTGACAAATTCCCTTTATAAAAGACCCATGAGAAATGGACAGTAAGTAAGACAGCAGTGAAATCGGGGCGTAAGTAAGGGATAGAATGATAGCAAATAAGAACCACCAAGAGATGTATTCAGACTGCGGAGGTGGGAGGGGGAAAGATGTTACACTAATGTGACTCTCCCCAAAGTAGATGTGTCACACACTCGGACCAATGTTAGGGCCCTTTCACACTTGCGGTTTTTTCCTGATTTGGAACATCAGGAAAATGCCTACTTCTTAAAGGATTCATTTTTTTTGCCCATTCTCTTTAATGATTTCAGGAGAAAACATGAAGCAACAAGATTCTACCTGACAAAATTAAAGTGAATGGGCAAAATACTGTAAGAATCAGGTTTTTCCTGATCTTCCAAATCAGGAAAAAAACGCAAGTGTGAAAGGCCCCTTAAGCAATCGGGCATCTTAGGGCCCTTTCACATCAGCGTTTTTTCAAATCGCGGCAGATGCGGTGAAAAAAACGCATCTGCCGCGATTACCGCATACCGGCTGCACTTGCGGCACGGTTGCGGTAAACGCCATACAAGGTATAGGCGGATTTGCGGCAAGTGCAGTTTTGGCACTTGCGGCAGGTGCGGCCACGAAAAATAACCGCGGCTGACAGCATTTTTTTTCGCGGCCGCACCTGCCGCAAGTGCCAAAACCGCACTTGCCGCACCTGCTGCAAGTCCGCCTATACCTTGTATGGTGTTTACCGCAACCGTGCCGCAAGTGCAGCCGGTATGCAGTAATCGCGGCAGATGCGTTTTTTTCACCGCATCTGCCGCGATTTGAAAAAAATGCTGATGTGAAAGGGCCCTTAGACCTGCGAGTTCTTCAGTAGGCTGCGATTGTCTGTGAGTGTCTGATCACTTCCACTCATACAATTCTATGGGTGCGAGTGAAGCATCGCACTGCACTCTGCACACATCCAAGTGCAGCACAATATACACCAAGGCAGGCAATAGAGGAGATGTGGAGATTAATCTTCCTCCCTGCACCTGTGCTCCGATCGCAGGATTGGATCCCATCACAGTCACCTGACACTCTCTGATGCTCTCAGCAGAGCCTGAGCCAGGTGTCATTAGGAGATTGTATCCTACAACATGCTCAAGTTGCAGCAGAGGATATATTTCAACGATCAATCTGTTAGGGAAGGAACACATCCAGTGTTGCTCACAGGCGCTTCCAGAAATTGGAGCAATTCCTCTGTTGTGTTTCAGAATTTATTTTAAATTTACAGGTTAAAATACAATGTGTTTAGGCTAAAAAGTCTATAAAAGATAGCCTTGAGGAAGGCTAAGGAAGGCTATCTTTTATGCTTGTGTTTGTGCAGCATCTCACTCCCATCGAGAGAGGGAGAGGCCGATCAGGGTCACTGATCCGAGTCTCGTCCGAGAGACTCGCATGCAAGTAGGATAGTGTGTTTCCACCCATACACCAAAGGTGTTATTTCTGTCTCCAACACCAGTTGTAAGAACACCCGGCCCAATGAATTGGTCCCTTCAGCTTTACTGAATTGTTTAGAAAACTTTCAGTCAGAATGAGACTATCCCGCTTTTAGGGTTGAAACATGCAAGATGAAAGTGGCATTGTGGAGTGAATAGTGCAGAGTGACAAATAATGGCTGTAGTGTGCTCTGTGACATCTGTGGCTGGGTACAGGATTCTTCACAATTGACAGCAGTCTTTTTTTGGAGCTGACACTAGTAATGTTATTGTGGAACCATTGATCTCAGCTCAACCAATATAGAAGATGAATGTAAGAACTGACAATCTGACTCTACCAACTAATAAAAGCAGGAGAATGTAGGTTCGGCATTTATCAGCTGTTCCAATATAGTAATGGTGTGTGTGTGTGTGTGTATGTATATATATTTATATTTATTATGTATGTATATATGTATAAACATACATAGACATACATTCCGTATATATTTACATCTTATATTTTTGTCTTTTTTTTAACCATTTTTTTTATTAAGATTTTGCGTTTAAACATATTCCAAAACAATATAATTGAAAAATCTCAGTATACATAACCAACATCAATTGCGTAAAAATTGAATACATCAATTAGATATATAGATAAACGTCTATTGACAAACATGAACAATGATTTATATTAGCCCTCCCTCCCCCTTCCCCTGGATAACCCCTTCAAGTTATGACATTTTTAATTAACAAAACCCTAAGACACTGTATTATATCTTTAATAAATTTGTATTATAAGATATCTATTCAACATCTATTCTTCCTGAATTCACCTGATCATCCCCTCCCAGTCTACCCAATGTACCACTCAGAACCTCCAAGGCATACCATTCTGTGGAACGGAAAGGTCGCATAAAGTTATCTATTTCACCATCTGTGAATTCCTGTACAATGAATGATTTCCACTTGAAAAAGAATTTTTTTGTTAACTTACTTGGGTTGCGTAATGTGTCTAGAGATTCCAGTGTTAATGTATGACGCATCAAATTTCTGACCTGAGACAAGTCTGGAGGTCTGTCATTGAGCCAATGTTGGAGGAGAAGCCTTTTGGCTATCAATGCAATGTAATGCCACAGAATATGTGGGTGTCTGCCAGTATTAGAATTAGCTTGATAATGAAAAATCCATCGCATCGGATCTAAGCTCTCCATATCCCCACACATTTTCTTGGTCCACTGTTCAATCCCTTTCCAAAACCTCTGCGAAGCCGGACAGGACCACAGGCCATGCTCCAGGTCCGTCATGGATTTTTTACATTTTGGGCAATGAACCCATCTTCCCTGGTTAGCCTGAGAAGGAGGTATATTAAAGCCTCTAATAGTGCCGTGCATGATTCTAAATTGAGAATCTCTCCATCTCTCATTTATTATGTGGCGTCTAACAAGTCCCCACCCTTCCAGAATTTTCTGAGGGAGTTCTGGGTCAGTTATATGTTTACGCCAGCTACCAAAGAACCTCCCTCCCCTCTGCGGTCTTAGAACTAACTGTAACTTGGCGTATAATGAGGTAATCGACACATCGCATACCGGTATGTCCAGTATCTCAGCCCACAATTTATTATCAATTTCACCGGAAAGGTCCCGCAGTTGGGAAAGGAGGTGGTGTCTCAACTGGCGATACTGTATGCCATGGATCTGAGGCAGATCGTAAGCAGATAATACCTCCCTCTCAGTCAACCATCTTTTTTCCTCGATATTCATGAGGTTCTCCAATGTATGGACCCCCTTGTCTCTCCAAATCTTAAACAGGGAGTTTTCCCGTCCCAGTGGGAAGGCCGGGCATCTCCATGGGTTAAGTCGTCTAGAGATCTTCCATGATAATTTAAACTTCTTCCTAACCTCTTTCCATGTTATAATAGTATCCCTGTAGATGACTGTATTTTTCAAACCATCAGGAAGACAAGGTAATGGGGAGTGTAATAAGGCCGACAAGTCCCAGGGCCTGGCCCACCCCGCCTCCAGTTGTATATCTGAAAATTTGTTTGTGCATTTAATCCAATCCAGTACATTTCGTAAAATGCATGCTAAATTGTACCCCCTGATGTCTGGCAGTTGTAAGCCCCCTTCCTGTTTGGGTTGAATCAGGGTTCTATAGGCCAACCTGGGTTTCTTGCCCCCCCACAAAAATCTGGTAAAAGCCTTATTAAGTCTTGTTATATCGACATGCTTTAACAACATCGGGACGGTTTGAAGAGGATAAAGCAGTCTTGCAAAACTAACCATTTTGAGTAAATGGCAGCGTCCCATCAGAGAGAGTGGCAGCCCCTCCCATCTCGCTAGTTCCTGTTCAATCTTAACTATAATTGGCGAAAAATTAAGTCTATACGTCAGTCCACTAGTTCTAGCTATTTGTATCCCTAAATACTTTATACTATCTTTTGCGATTGGCAGACCACAGAAATATTTCCCTTTCCTTGTGCCCTCTCCCTGATCAATAAACAGAATTTCACATTTGTTTTTATTGAGAGAAAATCCTGAGTATCTACCCCACTTCTCTATTTCTGACAATATACTCGGAAGGTCTCTTTCTGGATTTTGGACATATAAAATGACATCATCAGCAAAAAGCGAGAGCTTAATCTCGTCCTCTTTCACTCTGAATCCTTCATACACATTATGACGTTCCAGGTACAGGGCCAGAGGTTCTATGGCTAAATTGAAAAGAAGGGGTGATAGTGGACACCCCTGTCGTGTTCCCTTCTGAAGAAAGAAGGAATCAGACAGGAAGCCAGGAGTACTTACACAAGCCTTAGGCCTGCTATAAAGGGCACAAATATATTGCCGGAAGGGACCCTCCAACCCTATAGAGTCGAGCACTCTACCCAGCCATGACCACTTGACATTGTCGAATGCTTTCTCGGCATCCAGAGTGATCATGGCTGGGTTCCCCCCCACTGCTCTTGTCTTTTTCCCCATGATATCCATCATAAGCATTGTTTTCCGTATGTTTGTGGTAGTCGATCTTCCCTTTACAAAGCCTGCTTGGTGTATGGGTATTAATTTGGGTAGGATCGTTGCAAGTCTGTCAGCCAGTATTTTGGAAAGAAGCTTCAGATCCTGATTTATTAAAGAAATCGGTCTGTAACTCGCTGGATCAGTGGACGTCTTTCCCATTTTAGGAATTAATTTTATGTAGGCCAGATTCGTTCTCTCCGGTATAGGAGCCCCCTGTAGTATCCCATTATATAGATCACAGAGTACCGGTGAAATCTGTTCCCTTAATGCTTTGTAAAAAGCACCATTATATCCATCCGGCCCAGGGGCCTTGCCCGGGTTTAAGTCTTTTATAGCCATCTCAATCTCGGCAATGGAGACCGGGCTATTAAGAAACTGAATGTCTTCCTGAGAAATGGTTGGCATTTCAATTTTGTTTAACCAGGCAAGGCCGTCTGGGTTCTCCGTATTCGTTTCCGCATACAGGGATGCATAGAATTTGCCCAACACTTGGGAAATTTTCTTGGGATCATTCCAGATGGTACCATGTTGGTCCATTATGGCTTGGATAGGGGAGGAGTTGTTTCTGCCTTTTGCTAGTCGCGCCAGCAGGCGTCCTGCTTTATCTCCATATTTATGGAGTTCCAGTTCTAATCTGCTCTTAAATATATCTTCCCTTTTTCCCGCCCAAATATCAAAATCCTTCTTTGCTAACAACCATGTCTCTCTGTCGGGATCCGCCATTGTAGATTGGTATTTTAGATATGCTTCCCTCACCCTTGTACTGGTTGTAATAAACATTTCTTTAATCTGTCGTTTGATCCTCATACTATAGGCCATGATGTGTCCCCTCATAACCGTCTTTGCCGTCTCCCAGTATAAACCCAGATCTGGCCTATGTTCCATATTGTCCATGACGAAGTGTGACCACCATTCTTTAAGTAATGTCAGGAAATTTTCTTCCCTCACATACGTATCCGGGAATCTCCACAGATAATCCGTTCCCTTTTCAAATTTATCTCTGGTTTCCAGCACCAGCGGGCTGTGATCCGAGATCAGCATATCCTCGATTTTGACTTCCGTCATCTGCTGGAGTAATCTAGAGGACACGAAGAACATGTCTAATCTGGACCACGACCCGTGGGGGTGCGAAAAGTGTGTAAACTCTCTGCCAAGTGGATTCACTGTTCTCCATGTATCAGTCAAATCAACTGTCTTCACCAGGGATTCTAAAACACTCACATTTTCTGTGTTTCTCCCCCCTTGTCTCTTTGGTTGGGAATGTAGTACAGGGCGTCTATCTTCTTCTAACCTCATAACTGTGTTGAAATCTCCGCCCATTATTTTATTGCTTCCATTGTCTAAAATTATCCTATTTTGTAATTGTTGGAAAAAGGGATTCTGTTTTTCATTTGGGGCATATATGTTGTATACAGAATACGTGTCATTATGGATTTGTATAGTCATTTGGAGTATTCTGCCCTCTTCATCAGCTGAGGTGGATAAGATCGTATGCGCCAGTGATTTGTGGATCAGAATCAACACCCCCGCTTTTCTCTCTACCGCACCTGATCCATAGACTTCACCCACCCACAATTTTTTAAGGCGGAAGAAATCCTCCACAGCCAGGTGGGTCTCCTGGAGCAAAGCTATATCTGTATGTAACCTCTTAAGATGGCGTAGCACCATCATACGCTTTGCCGGGGAGCGCAGACCCTTAACATTCCAGGAGACCCACCTAACCATCAGAAGTCCCCCCCTGAGGGGTCTCAAATTTTTTTTCCTTCATATACATCCAAATATAAACGATGCGTCGTGTTTTGATCAGCATTTGTAGACGTCTTACAAAGATAATACAATGTCCTAGAAACTCAATTACAAGGATAATATCCATTTTCACTCGTTTTTTCCCCCTTTCCACCCTCCCTACCCCCCCCCTTAATACTCCAAGAGCTTTACTAGCTCTACTCTTGCACATTATGCGACTTCTCTTCTTCCCTCAAGTGCTTTCAGCAAAAATAACCCCCTCCCGCCTCGGCTCTCCGCCCCACATATAAAATTTAGTTATGCAAGAACCTGTTATATCTCCAACATCATAGTTCGGTATAACAATCATTTAAATATCCCACTATTACAAATCAGCTTTCAACGTTGACCATTATGATGAGGCGCTTTTTGGCCATCATCCACCCCTCTCCCCCCCCCCCCACCTTAACAACAGTTACACTTGCATAATGCCAACCAAATGACAAGAATGTATCAGTCTCTGTGAAGGGAAAAGAAGCAAAAAGGACATAAAAAACAGAACGGGGAGCGGGAAAGAAGAAAAAAAAAAAAAAAAAAAAAAAAAAAGGGGGGGGAAAGGGGGGGGGGGGGGAGAGAAGGGGGGAGAAGAGACAAAAGACAACGAAATCACCAGCGGCAACCAGCATGTGGTCTTTCTTCACTCTTTATCTCCCATCAGGATCAAAGTCCGTCAAGTTCAGGCACTGCGGAATTCAATCAGCTTCAGTCCAATTCTCCTCATTTTCTTTTTTGCCATCTCGCTCCCGTCTGTCTCTGTTGTCTGGGGGTTCCCGGCATGGTTTTCTTCAGCGTCCCCTCTCCACTTTGGGATTGTGACCTGAGTCTGTAGGAACTCAATGATTCTCTATCCGGCTCGGTCTCTGTTTCTAGATCTGGATTAGGATGAGCTGGTGTCTCATTTGTGGAGCAAGGCAGTGTCACGTTCCTCCTAGAGTGCATCGTAGTATCTCTAATGACAGTCATAGCCTCTTCTGGATCTGAGAAGGACAGCAAAGCTCCCTCCTTGGATCTAAATTTAAGTGTCGCTGGGAAATTTAATTGAAAACGAACATTTTTCCTGTAGAGCAATGAGCACGCTTCACTAAATGCTCTTCTACGGCGCGTGACCTCCACTGAGTAGTCCGCAAATACTGAAACTTTATGTCCATGCAATACTAGAGGAAGCTTTTTCACCTTGTATGCCCGCAGTATCTCTTCTTTATCCCGATGGTTAAGGAATTTCGCTATGGCGTGCCTGGGCTTATTAAGTTCTCTAGAAGCCGGTGCTGAGGAAGTTTGTTTCGCATTTGTTGTCCTCTCCTGCATCTCCCTAGGAGGGCCAATCCTATGGGCGCGCTCTGTCTTACACCTGTGCGTTAGGCCCAGGGCCTTAGGTAAATCGACCTCAAAAATTTCGTCTAACTGGAACACAGGTATTGATTCCGGCAGACCTACAATTTTTAAGTTGCTCCTTCTTGATCTATTCTCAATGTCCTCTAGTTTATTATGGGTATATGCCGCATGGTGTTGCAGAGACAATATCTGGTCTTCAAGTTCCTGGATCCTATCCTCTGCAGCTCCTATTCTTGTTTCCGCTTCTAGAAGTCGTTGTTCATGAGTCTCTACTTTCACAGCCAGCTCTTTGGTTGATGTTGCCACCAATGCAGATACTGTTTGTTTAAATTCATCAGCTAGATAGATGGCCATTTCTTTTGCCAGCCTTTTATAATCTATAGGTTGCATGTCCCGGCTGCCTCCCATAGTATTGTCACCACTCATTGCCTGTGGTTTCTCTCCTAAGCCTGCCGCAGCTTCTGTATGTAGATGTAGCTGAGACTGATTTGGTAGAGCAGTGACCTCGGGTGTCAGTATTGCGTGGTCTGTAGGCTTTTCCTGCCCTCTTTCTTCATCACCTTCCCTGGCTGTGTCACCCGAATCTGTTGTCCCTCCATCTACAGCCTCTGACTCGCTATGGCCGGCTACTGATCTTGCTGTTTCCTCCAGCAGCACGCTCTGTACGCGCTGAGCGCTGTGTTTATTATGGGCGCCATTATCCTGGCTGCCTCCCGGCTTCCCGCCCCTGTCTCCCTCCTTGCCCGCCCTCGTTACATACTTGTCCATTGTGGACATCTTGGGGCTCTCCGTGATCGCGGCGGGCTCCTCTTCTCCGTGCCTGTGTTAGCGAGTCGCGTTGGAGATTACTCTGCTGAGGATTGCGGCGGATTGCCGAGGCGGGCCGCGGAGCGGGGCTCAGATGCGACCGCACATGGAGGCGCCGGAAACCGGAAGCCTATATTTTTGTCTTTATGGAAGAATCAGTCTTGTGCTCAATGACACTCCATGTTTGGTTTCCCTGTAGCTGTAATATTTTAGGAAAAGAGGGTGCTTGAGAAAGCGGGGTGTTCCCCCGAAACATTCCTGCAGGTGCAGACCTTGGGCCACTCTGCTACATCATTCCTGCCTCCAACTGGCACTCAGGGACTGATTGCACTGGAGTCTGAGTTCCTTTCTCACTATGGTGATTATTACAAAAATGATGACTGTTTATCCCATGAATTGATTGTTTTGTGGATGTATGAAAAGAATTTGAAACAATTTGGATATTATTTATTCAGTTTTTTACTTCTTGCCTATTTTTTAGGTAACCTCATTTTAAATGGTAACCAAGTTGGGTTTAACTTCTCTAACCCCTGGTGATGTGCTCTACTGAAGGGTAGCAGGATCTGATATGAAATGAAGCATTTTTTGCCACTGATCAAATATTTGGTTCACAATGTGAAGTATGAATGGGCCTGGTCTGCCTGAGTAGGATTGATTCTTAGGCTGGCTTCACACCACGGCAAGATCATCCCTGACAGCCCTGGACCGGATCAGCACACAGAACCGATTTGCCCTCCGGTCCGGTGTGCAGCCGGACGCAGCTGCCGCTGCTGATGATTCAGCACCGCAGCTCGCGGGGAGCTAGCCGCGGTCCTGAAGAAAAATCTGATTCCTTCCGGATTCTCCTGGACATCCAAAAACCGGATGACTAAATACATTCATCCGGCGTATTCCGGCCCCATAGGGTTACTATGGGGCCGGAATCTGATCCGGGGGTGTCCGGTTCACACCGGACAGCCCCTTATCCAAAAAACTGTTGTGTGAAGCCAGCCTTACTGAGCCATCTAAGCCAGGGGTCCCCAACTCCAGGCCTCAAGGGCCACCAACAGTGCAGGTTTTCAGGATTTCCTTAGTATTGCTAAGGGGTTTGAATCATCACCTGTGCAGATGATCACATTAGCATTTGTGCAATACTAAGGAAATCCTGAAAACCTGAACTGTTGGCGGCACTTGAGGCCTGGAGTTGGGCACCTCTGATCTAAGCCTTTATTCCCTATTAAAGGGAACCTGTCACCCAAATAACCTTTCTAACCTGCAGCCTTACAATACATTGTAACACATCCTTGACTCACCTTTTTTTACTAATCTACAAGTACAATAATGTAGTTAGGAAACTTACAAAATTGTTGTCACGGGGGTGTTCCTCCAAGGCATTTTGACCGGTAGGCGGGTCCCCTTGTGCCACGCTACCCCTGCCTCGCCACTGTAATATGACCTAATGGGCGTCATTATACAAATGCAGAGTGCGGGCACGATTTCAATATTGCGCCCGCAACGTCACCGCTGCGACGCGGTCATGTGATGCCGAGACGCGTCACTTCCGGTCGCAGGTCTCACAGGCAGACTTCGCGTATGCGCACATTGCATGCTGAAGTCTGCCTGTGTGTGACTGGAAGTGACGCGCGATCCCGGCGTCACATGACCGAGTCGCAGCGGTGACGTTGCGGGCGCGATATTGAAATCATGCCCACGCTCTGCATTTGTATAATGATGCCCATTAGGGCGTATTACAGCGGCAAGGCAGGGGTAGCGCGGCACAAGGGGACCCGTCTACCGGTCAAAATGCCTTGGAGAAACGCCCCTGTGACAAGAATTTTGTAAGTTTCCTAACTACATTATTGTACTTGTAGATTAGTAAAAAAAGGTGAGTCAGGGATGTGTTAGAATGTATTGTAAGGCTGCAGGTACAGGCATTAATAGGTTAGAAAGGTTATTTGGGGTGACATAAAGGGAACCTATCAACGGATTCATGCTGTTCTGCATGCAGAACGTGGCTGAGTGATTGCAGCCAATTATTATTTTCTCTGAAGGCCACTTCACACACACGGATATCTGAGTCCAATATCTGAACAGATCTCTGGTTGCAGTGAAATCATGGATACATTGCTCCATGTTGTACACAGCCACAAAATGAAGCAATGTATCCATGATTTCACTGCAACCAGAGATCTGTTCAGATATTGGACTCAGATATCTGTGTGTGTGAAGTGGCCTTGAAAGCCTCTGGTGTTTCGTAGAAGGTATAGTTTGACGATCTTTCTGAGGGCTATAACCAGGGCCCAGACTAGTCTGTTGACTTTCCATGTGTGTACATAGGGTAAGACCTTTTGATCACCTGGAGCAGTGTGGGAAGAAGCCAGCCGGGAACAACGCACGCTAGATGCTACTTGGCCTACCAGTAATTTTGGAGTATTCAGTTAAGTGAATTTGTCAGTACGATCGACCCTCCTAAGATGTCTATATGGACATTGGTCATAGGAAGCTGAATAAAATCATACTTTGATATGTGGTCTGATGTCTTATTCAAGAGAAATTCACATTTTTCTTGTATGTATAGGAGCTATTCCAGGCTATGGGCCGGATGCTGATCTGCATGAGAATCGATCTCCAATGGCTTTGTTCAAAATAAGGGGTCGTAACGAGCGCGAGACGTGTAACTAACACATAACAGTAGAGCTGAACTTTTGTTTCCTTACAAACATGGCTGTGGAGTCAGTCGGTGTCTATTTTTGGCAGAGTCGCTTTCGGGGAAATTGAGGAGTCTGAGTTGGATGTTCAACTTTCCGACTCCACAGCCCTGCTTACAAACATGTTAGCAGCTGCAGCACTCACATGAGCCAGTGAGACAGGAGAGCAGAACAACCATCACATATCACACTGGTAATGTCTCTTCTTTTTTTTTTTTTTTTTTTTTTTTTTTTTTTATTATTTATATTATTAAAGGGAACCTGTCAGGTGGATTTGGGCTGTGAAGCTATGAGTACCTGTCCCTGCAGCTTCCAAACACATCCTTAACCATCCCTGTCTGCCTTAACAGTGTCCTATATTTGCTTTGCAAAATGAGTTTGAAACCTACCGTATTTTTCGCATTCTAAGACGCACTTTTATGCACCCAAATTTTGGGGGAAAATAGGGGGTGCGTCTTATAATGTGAAAGTACAAGTGTGCTGTATGGGGAGGGGGGTGCTAGGCCAGCTCAGGAGCGGTGTCCGGGGGCTGTCAGGTGGCTGGAAGAGGCTGCAGCTGCGGCCCCGTGATCACGTGGGGCCGCTCATTATCTCCTGTAATATTCACTGCATCCCGCTGTCAATCACCAGCGGGAGCAGCGCATATTACAGGGGTGAATGGAGCGGCCCGTAGCTCAGCGGCGGCAGCGCCATGTGAACAGCCAGTGCTTTCCACACTGAGTGGAAAGCACTGACTATCCCGGCGATAGAGGATCATACTCGCCTCTCTTCATCTTCCCTGCTGCCCGCGCTATCCCAGATGACTTTGTGCGGTCCCAGCATCCGGGTCATGTGAACGTCGCTGCAGAGTGACGTCATACCGCGCGCTGCTCACAGGACCCGAATGCTGGGATCGCACAGAGTCATCAGGGATAGCGCGAGCAGCAGGGAAGATGAAGAGAGGTGAGTATGATATTGTTTATTATTTTTGTAGCTGTGCACTCTGTGGGGGCTCAGTGTGCCAGCCACCAAGGGGGACAGTGTGCCAGCCACCAAGGGGGACAGTGTGCCAGCCACCAAGGGGGACAGTGTGCCAGCCACCAAGGGGGACAGTGTGCCAGCCACCAAGGGGGACAGTGTGCCAGCCACCAAGGGGGCTCAGTGTGCCAGCCACCAAGGGGGCTCAGTGTGCCAGCCACCAAGGGGGCTCAGTGTGCCAGCCACCAAGGGGGCTCAGTGTGCCAGCCACCAAGGGGGCTCAGTGTGCCAGCCACCAAGGGGGCTCAGTGTGCCAGCCACCAAGGGGGCTCAGTGTGCCAGCCACCAAGGGGGCTCAGTGTGCCAGCCACCAAGGGGGCTCAGTGTGCCAGCCACCAAGGGGGCTCAGTGTGCCAGCCACCAAGGGGGCTCAGTGTGCCAGCCACCAAGGGGGCTCAGTGTGCCAGCCACCAAGGGGGCTCAGTGTGCCAGCCACCAAGGGGGCTCAGTGTGCCAGCCACCAAGGGGGCTCAGTGTGCCAGCCACCAAGGGGGCTCAGTGTGCCAGCCACCAAGGGGGCTCAGTGTGCCAGCCACCAAGGGGGCTCAGTGTGCCAGCCACCAAGGGGGCTCAGTGTGCCAGCCACCAAGGGGGCTCAGTGTGCCAGCCACCAAGGGGGCTCAGTGTGCCAGCCACCAAGGGGGCTCAGTGTGCCAGCCACCAAGGGGGCTCAGTGTGCCAGCCACCAAGGGGGCTCAGTGTGCCAGCCACCAAGGGGGCTCAGTGTGCCAGCCACCAAGGGGGCTCAGTGTGCCAGCCACCAAGGGGGCTCAGTGTGCCAGCCACCAAGGGGGCTCAGTGTGCCAGCCACCAAGGGGGCTCAGTGTGCCAGCCACCAAGGGGGCTCAGTGTGCCAGCCACCAAGGGGGCTCAGTGTGCCAGCCACCAAGGGGGCTCAGTGTGCCAGCCACCAAGGGGGCTCAGTGTGCCAGCCACCAAGGGGGCTCAGTGTGCCAGCCACCAAGGGGGCTCAGTGTGCCAGCCACCAAGGGGGCTCAGTGTGCCAGCCACCAAGGGGGCTCAGTGTGCCAGCCACCAAGGGGGCTCAGTGTGCCAGCCACCAAGGGGGCTCAGTGTGCCAGCCACCAAGGGGGCTCAGTGTGCCAGCCACCAAGGGGGCTCAGTGTGCCAGCCACCAAGGGGGCTCAGTGTGCCAGCCACCAAGGGGGCTCAGTGTGCCAGCCACCAAGGGGGCTCAGTGTGCCAGCCACCAAGGGGGCTCAGTGTGCCAGCCACCAAGGGGGCTCAGTGTGCCAGCCACCAAGGGGGCTCAGTGTGCCAGCAGAGGGGGACAGTGTGCCAGCAGAGGGGCTATGTGTAACAGCAAGGGGTATATATATACCAGGATGGGGGGGTTAATTTACCAGAATGGGGGACATATACGGTATATGATTTGTAAAATGGACACTGGCATTATAAGATGGACCCCATTTTACATTAAAAACTATTTTTTTCTCTTTTCCTTCACCAAATTTGGGGGTGCGTCTTATAATCAGGTGCGTCTTATAAAGCGAAAAATACAGTACATTTTCCTGTGACTGCAGCATCCAGTCTCCGGTGCGTAGAGACTTGTCTCACCTCCTGGCTTTTGTTAGCACGCCTTACTGGGTGTGAGAAGAAATCCCCTTTGTGTACTCCCGACTCCATTGTAAGGTCCAGCCTTTGTGTATGGCACGGGTACATCACTTCGGCATCTGTGCATTTGCGCCACCATCCTAGTTAAATTTCCTGCCTCTTTGAATGATGCGGCAGCAGCAACATCATTTCAGCTTCTGCGCACTGCGCAAACATCTGAGCCGCACTTGTCTCGCCTCTGTTAATGACGTGCTCCGGAGTTGCTGGTGACGTCATTTCAGCGTCTGCCCTTGCGCACACATCCGAGGTGTACTGGGCAGTTTCAAAAAGCTCAGTGTGCGCATGCTCTGAATTCTTCACGGACTCTGTCAGTGAAGGCTGAGGCTGGCACATGCGAACTGCACACCGGAGTTCTGTCCTGTGTTATCTTGTCAGCATTATCACAAAGGCTGTTTTAACAGCCCCCGTAGTACCACCAACGATCAATAAATCCATTTAAGAGGAGCATTCATTAAAGGTTTCCCCTGACCCACTTCTATTTATCTCAGGATGCCGAAAATGCATATGTATAATGATATAAGTCTCTGTAGGTCATGTGCCAAATTGAAACTCTGATAATTGTCTTTCTTTTCCAGGTGCCGAAGTGGTGTGAGGTGTGACAATGGTCCCAGTGAAATACAGAGCAGTCATCAAGTTCCTTTACTTGAAAGGTGTATTCATCGATGGCAGAATACAGTCAACCTGGATTTGGAGCCGTTGCTACCGAAGTTTGACCATTGTTGAAATGATGCCACTTCTTGACTACGTCATATGATGGGGTATCGTGCCAAGAACCTTTTATCTCATCGAATGTCTCCCTTGGTGTGCGACCTTTCAAGTAAAGGAACTTGATGACTCCCCTTTATTCCACTGGGTCCATTATTGCACCTCACACCACTTCAGCACCTGTAAAACAAAACTTGTTATCAGTTCAGATTTGAAAATTGGCACAGAACCAAGAGAGACTTATAATCATTTCACGTGCAGTTTCAGCATCCTGTGATATATAGAAGTGTCTGGAGAAATTGTTAAGGAACACCCCTCATATTTCATGAGTTCGAGGGATGTATGGTTTAAAAAAAAAAAACCGCGAAAAAAAAAACTGTGCAGCCCTTGGACATGTGAGTGCATCCTTATTTGCAAATGGTGATACACAATACATGAGAAAGTATGAATGAGGCCTTAGGCCAGAGACAATCCTAATTGCTCTGTTTACCAGGATACCGTATTACTGTTGACTGTGGCAATAAAGGGGCTAAACTGCCAGCATCAGAGGTAGCTCTGATATTTGCCATTGCAGCAGGGTGTTAGCTGTGTGAAATACTTGACATTGTGACACTGGTGCTGTTGGTGCAAGTGCTGCTCTTGCTTCTCACTGTCATTTTAGCATTTCTCACAGAGACCTTCTCCAAAGCTCCTTGGAAGAAAGTTTCCATATTTCTGGATTTGTAGCTGAAAATGTCTGAAATGTCATGTTGGCTATATGCTGCAGAGAACTTGTAGTGTAATTTGTCCTATTAAATTTTTATTTTGCAGATTTTACCCTTTGTGTTACAAAAGGTAAAGATGTGGCTGGGCTGCAACTAGGAATTTCAGGGACCCTCACTGGCAATATTTTGCACTCCAGCTCCACTTCCACTCCTCAAACCTTCCACAGTTCCACCGCCCACTATTGGAAGAACTCCGCTTCTGCACCATGTTCTTACTAATCACACATTAACAGTTCCCATCAAACACCTGATCACATACAAACATAACTAGTAGATTTTGATTGGCCAAAATATTTTTTTAAGCCTGCCACCATGAACGACACGGTGAACTCCTTTGGCATGGCCCTGCTCTACTCATTTTTTTTTTCACACCATGAGCAGAGTGCACATTACCCCCACATAGTTACTGAATGATACCACAAACAAGGAGAATTATTGCCACACCATGAGCAGAGTGCATCGTGACCGAATAATACCACATACAAGGAGAAATGCCTGGTCCTAATATTATACATGTCCCCCATCCTGCACTACGCACGCACAGACACTGCGCACAAGACACAAACATGAAACAAGTGCAGTGTACACAAGTACAAGATGTACACAGCAGAAACACATTGTAAACATGACCTTAAATTGTTAGTTACATCCTTACCTCATCCCATCTGTCTCCATTTTCCAAGGATGTCTCTTGCACATGAAGTATTATGCTCCGCCCCCAATGCAGCCACGTTCCTCACTGCACACCAACAAGTTAAAATTGGTTATTTCTACCCCACACAGGTCATTGTGCAGCTGCTGTAATTTATGAGACAGAACATTCTGCAGAGTCACAGCATGAAAAGAGAAGCCCCTGGAGTGAAGCAGCCCTAGCTCTGTCCTGATTCAAGTGAACGCTGAGCAGAAAAGGTCCAGTGTATGCAGACTAGGCCTCTGAGCTCCAGTTTTAAAGGGCCAGCGGGCAGTCTTCCCCCCCCCCCCCCCCCCCCCTTCTTCCCCCTCCACATTGCCTGATTATCAGTCTGGGCCTGTGGTTCAGTTGGTCAAGGATGAAGAGTGCCACCACATGGCTAATTTGCATGACACACATCGCATGCACATGAGCCATATGAACTGTTTGCTTGCTGCCCCCCAGCTGTCTAGAGTCCCAGCACTTGCTTGGGTGCTGACACTGGCCATGTGCCCTGGGGTCTGTACTGTCAGCGTCTGCGGCCTCCCCCCTACTAGCCATCAGTCACAGGGCCCCTCCAGAGTCAACCCAGTAAGGCCCTGATGGCGGCCCTGAGTCGTCATATATATCTGCTGCCTTTCTACAGTTGAAGGGAGTATCCACTCATTGTCATGAATGTTAACTGAAAATAAGATGCATTCTAGAAAGTCACCCTACTGTATGTAAACTAGAGGGCAGAACTATGTTTCAAACAGGTGGTGAATGTGATTAAATAAATCCTGGAAAGGAGCCTAAGCTAGGTACATGTATATACACCTGTCTAGTGCATACAAGTTATGTCATGCAGAGAGTTGGAAAACAATCTTTCTTCTTGATGCTGAATCTTCGTTCCCACTTGTTTTGCATTTTATTTTATACCAGTTTACAAACAAATGTGGCGCAGCCTCACACCCATGCTAGTATGCCCTTGTTTAATGCAACTGGTACAACCTGCCTGTGAATAAATCTGGAACTGTTCCAGACACAACTCTTGGGTGGGTGTGGCTGTTATACGAAAAAAAACAAAACCTTAATATTAATCTGATTTAACAATTTTGAAGGGGTGTTCCCACTGAATACTTTTATAACCTGTACACAGGAAAAATGAGCAGCGAACCTTATAGAATTATGTGGTTTGTTGGTAAATGTCATTTCACTTTTGAAAAAAAATAACACCAAGCCTACAGTGCTACAGTGTTTGTCTGACCGTTTTTAAAATGAAATCTTCATGTGGAGCCCCCCACACATACATAAACAAGACCATCAGGTCACATGTGGACATCTGTGTATCGTGGTCTTTTGGAACTGCAATGGACGGACTGGCCGCAGGAGTCCACACCCTACCCTCACAGTATCACGTATGCTATTGAGGTTGTCAAACTGCTCAGGAGACCAATAGCCAGTCTAAAGGCCGGGTTATACGCAGTTCCATCGCTAATATGAATTATTATATATTTTTTTTTTTTTTTCACCTGACGTCTTTAGATTTTTTTTTTTTTAAATTTCTATATGAAATACAACTTTAGTTAATTACAAATCAAAAGTTTTGAATTTTTTTTCTTCATCAGTTAATTTTTTACAGACTTTTAAAATTTTAAAAAAGTGCTAATTTTGGCCAGGTATGACTTTACATTTACTACGATATCTTGGACTAGAATTAAGATAGAGGTGGGAGAGGCATCATTTTTGTTAGAATGGTACTGGCTTTCATTTGATATGTCATAAAACTGTTTGTTTTGTTTTGGAGAAATCAAATTCAAAATTTTGATGCACAATTATGAAAAAACTGTTTGGTTTAAAATTGTGAAAAAAATGCATGTGTGTTCTTGGTTATATTTGTACAGGGATTCAACTTGGGACCTATCATATGTATGTCTATATGTATGCATATATATGTATATGTGTGTGTGTCTATATATATATATATATATAATATATAATTACACACGGTATATATATATATATTAGTGTGAATTTCTTCCTTTATTCCTTTTCCAGTATCATGAACTGTTCATTCTGCAGCTTAATGATAAATTTAAATCCACCCATAGCAGAAGTGATCTCTGAATCGGTGTAATTTTTTTCCTTCACCTTCTACTGTTTCACCTGCCAGCTGAAGGGTCATAATTTTTTATTTTTTTTGTAAATTCTTCTTTGCAATGGGCAAGTCTCTGATGTCAGAAAGTGATTTATTCAAATACTCTATTGTTAAATTAGGATATATAAAATCCTCTGTGTTCGAAGTTATTCAAAATGTTTTCTTTTGCAAGTTGCTTTTTACAACTGCCACAAATCTTCATGCCTGTATTGATTGATTGGATTTATATGAAACATCCAATCTTGTACCAGCCTAATGGTACCGTCACACGGGGCGATCTCTGCGGCGATGTTGCCGGCAACTCACGGGAGCGCGCACTTTTTTGGCGCGCTGCCATGGTTGCTATTGCGATGTCACATGCAGTGATGTCGCCGGCAACACATCTGCGATCTTGCTGGCACCTATCGCAGCCAGGGTTAAACTCTACCCTGGCAGCGATCCAAAACATGGGAGTCTATGGTGGAAGTTGCTGGCAACATCTCAGTTGCGGCATCACACAGGGCGATGCAGGCAGATCGCCTGAGCAACATCGCCAGGTTTCATGTTTTTCTTTTTTGTGTGTCCAGTTTTTTCAAAAGGATTGCAACAGCATATATTATAAAATGCTGTTCCTTGAGAAGTAGCAGCCATTGCTGTGTGAGAAAAATACAGTTAATATTAAGTAAGGAAGATGGGTAATAAAAAAAAAAGATAAATGCGGATAAATGCTACAGTTTTGGCAGCTTTTTTCTAGCATGTTTTTACCACATCTGCATTAGTTTTTTTGATCGCTAGTGAAAACGATGGCAGCTTCTTTAATATAAATAGTGATAAATTCTGTGTTTATTGCAGTGATTTACTCATGTGTTTAATCTCATTCAAATCAATGGGGGGCATTTTTGTGAATGATGAACATTCAGAATAGCTCTATGTGTGTATTAGCCTTTTATTAGTAAAACATTTAACTATTAATATAAATTTACTCAAACTTTAAACACACTCATCAATATTGTAGCACACAGACTCCCTTGATGCCTTTTGTTCAGACTACTGTTTGTTCAAGAGTGAATGTGTCCAGGTATGTCAGGACATGAAAGCTCTGAAGCTCTGTCTTACTTCCTGACTGCAGTGGGCAGATACTTAACATGATTGACAGAGCTGCTGGCCTGTCATCTGCTCTGCATTCACGGTCTACACCTGTTCATTCTCAGATTGAGATCTATAAAGCATTCTCCTCTCCTGCTTCTAAGCTGTAATATAATAAAGTAATACAGTAATAGCTAAAAATCATGGATTATTTGGTAAATATAGACAGGCTGAGCAAGATCTGAATTTTAACCCCTTCCCGATGGGCCGGTAAGGGGTGTTTGATGTGAGCTCCGGCGCAGAGCTCACCTCAAACAGCCGATATCTCAGCTGAGATGTCGGGCTAAGAGCTGTTAACCCCTTGGATCTGACTATCAATCACTGACAGCGGGATCCAAGGCGGCGCCGGCGGGGAAAGCACTGTTCCCCTCCTGCCCCGGAGATCCCGCGATAGTATTATTATTATTATTTATTTATATAGCGCCATTAGGTTCCATGGCGCTTTACATGAGGATGAGGGAGACAAGAACAAGTACACTAAATCTAGGCGATCAGGACGTACAAGTACAGGAGGGGCAGGGACCCTGTCCACGAGGGCTCACAGTCAGAGTATCGCGAGATCTCCAGCGCTCACGTGACAGCCCGGGGTCCTGGCTAGACCCCGGATGCTGTCAGAGCGCAGTTCCATGTTGTGTGTTGGCAGGCGCTGCCAACCACAACAGGTCTGCGGGCTGCAGCTCATCTGTATCTCCCAGAAGCAATCGGACTGTGCAGTAAGGTGCCGTGCAGTGTAAAAATAAGAATGAATGGAAAAATAAAGTTTTTATAAACCTGTAAAAAAAAAAAAAAGTTCAAATCACCCCCCTTTACCCCCAGTCACAATTAAAAAAAAAAATACACATTTGGTATCACCACGTTCAGAATCGCCCGATCTATCATCATATTAAATCCGTTAATGAGAGCCGTAGACTCCGTAACGGAAAAAATGGTCCAAATGCCAAAATTCAGTTTTTTTTTGGGTCGCCGCAACATTGCTATACAATGCAATAACGGGCAATCAAAAACTGTGGATCCCCAAAAATGGTATAATTAGAAACGTCAGCTCAAGACTCAAAAAATAAGCCATCACACATCCCAGATCCCGAAAAATGAGAACGCTACGGGTCACAGAACATGGCGCAAAAATTCAGTTTTTGTTTGTTTTTTTTCAAACTTCTGAATTTTTTTTCACCACCTAGATACCAGTAAAAGCATACATGTTGGATGTCTATGAACTCATACTGACCCGAGGCATCACCCGCAACGTCGGTTTTTACCATATAGGGTCATTCCATGTCAAGTGATCCAAAAATGAATATTTTTTTCCCTGACGTCCTCAGATTTTTAAAAAAATGTTTTTTCTATATGAAGAACAACTTTAGTTACCGTATATACTCGCGTATAAGCCGAGTTTTTCAGCCAAAAATTGGGCTGAAAAGTCCCCCCCTCGGCTTATACGCGAGTCAATACGGCCCCCTCAAAGTTTGCTGCCCCCACCTCACTTTCTGGGCCCCCCGCATGCAGCGATGCGCATATACATTACCTGTCTAGCAGCTGTCACCCTCCGATGGCGGATCGCGGCTCCCGGCTCCGGGCTCCATTCTTCCTCGCTGACTTCCTGCTTGTCAGGTGACCAGCCGGCGTCGCGATGACTTCATCGCGATGAGCCCCGGTCACAAGGCAGGAAGACAGCGAGGAAGATGGAGCCCGGAGCCGGGAGCCACGATCCGCCATCGGAGGGTGACAGCTGCTAGACAGGTAATGTATATGCGCAGCGCTGCATGCGGGGGGGCCCAGAAAGTGAGGTGGGGGCGCCAAATTATGAGGGGGGCCCTGCTGGGGCCCTGTATACTACCACTGGGGCTATATACTACCACCTGGGGCTGTATACTACCACTGGGGCTGTATACTACTACTGGGCTGTATGTGCACTACCACTGGGCTATATACTACCACTGGGGCTGTATACTACCACTGGGGCTGAATATACCACTGGGGCTGCTGTATACTACCACTGGGGCTGTATACCACTACTGGGGCTGTATGTGTACTACCACTGGGGCTATATACTACCACTGGGGCTGTTATACTACCACTGGGGCTGCTGTATACTACCACTGGGGCTGTATACTACTACTGGGGCTGTATGTATACTACCACTGGGGCTATATACTACCACTGGGGCTGTATACTACTACTGGGGCTGTATGTATACTACCACTGGGGCTGTATACTACCACTGGGGCTGTATACTACTACTGGGGCTGTATGTATACTACCACTGGGGCTATATACTACCACTGGGCTATATACTACCACTGGGGCTATATACTACCACTGGGGCTGTATACTACTACTGGGGCTGTATGTGTACTACCACTGGGGCTATATACTACCACTGGGGCTGTATACTACCACTGGGGCTGAATATACCACTGGGGCTGCTGTATACTACCACTGGGGCTGTATACTACTACTGGGGCTGTATGTATACTACCACTGGGGCTATATGCTACCACTGGGGCTATATGCTACCACTGGGGCTATATGCTACCACTGGGGCTATATGCTACCACTGGGGCTATATACTACCACTGGGGCTGTATACTACTACTGGGGCTGTATGTATACTACCACTGGGGCTATATACTACCACTGGGGCTGTATGTATACTACCACTGGGGCTGTATGTATACTACCACTGGGGCTATATACTACCACTGGGGCTGTATACTACCACTGGGGCTGTATACTACCACTGGGGCTGTATACTACCACTGGGGCTGTATACTACCACTGGGGCTGTATACTACCACTGGGGCTGTATACTACCACTGGGGCTGTATACTACCACTGGGGCTGTATACTACCACTGGGGCTGTATACTACCACTGGGGCTGTATATACCACTGGGGCTGTATATACCACTGGGGCTGCTGTATACTACCACTGGGGCTGAATATACCACTGGGGCTGCTGTATACTACCACTGGGGCTGTATATACTACTGGGGCTGCGTGTATACTACCACTGGGGCTCTATATACCACTGGGGCTGCTGTATACTACCACTGGGGCTGAATATACCACTGGGGCTGCTGTATACTACCACTGGGGCTGTATATACTACTGGGGCTGCGTGTATACTACCACTGGGGCTGTATATACCACTGGGGCTGCGTGTATACTACCACTGGGGCTGTATATACCACTGGGGCTGCTGTATACTACCACTGGGGCTGAATATACCACTGGGGCTGCTGTATACTACCACTGGGGCTGTATATACTACTGGGGCTGCGTGTATACTACCACTGGGGCTGCTGCTGTATACTACCACTGGGGCTGCTGTATATACCTCTGGGGCTGCTGTATACTACCACTTGGGCTGCTGCTGTATATACCACTGGAGCTGCTGCTGTAACACTGCTGGGGCCTGTATATACCACTGGGGAGGCTGCTGTATACCACACTGCTGGGGGCTGTATACTTGTGCTAGGGTCCACCCTCGGCTTATACACGAGTCAATAAATTTTCCCAGGTTTTGGGGGCAAAAGTAGGGGGGTCGGCTTATACACGGGTCGGCTTATACACGAGTATATACGGTAATTTCAAAAAAAAAGTTTTGAATTTTTTTCTTTATCAGTTAATTTTTTACAGATTTTTAAAGTTTTAAAAAAGTGCGAATTTTGGCCTGGTATGGCTTTACATTTTCTATCATATCTCGGGCTAGAAATAAGATAGAGAAACAAAATAAACACCATTCTACTCAGAACTGTGCAGGCTTTCATCAGATATGTCACAAGAGGATCTTTGTTAATATTTTACCCATGTGATGCAAGCGCAAAATTTTATAACGCATTTCCGAAAAATCGGCGCGCTTTAAATATTTCAAAAACTGCCCATGTGTCTGCTATGCTCTTAGCCACATCTGTACCAAATTTCAAGTTGGGATCGCGATCGGATCATTTTTTAAAATATTTTCATATTAATAGCGTCAATGGGTCATTCTATATCAAGTGATCTAAATATGAATATTTTTTTTTACCTGATGTCTTTAGATTTTTTTAATTCTTTTTCTTTATGAAGTACAACTTTAGTTAATTACAAATTAAAAGTTTAGAATTTTTTTCTTCATCAGTTAATTTTTTACAGATTTTTAAAGTTTAAAAAAAGGGTGAATTTTGGCCTGGTATGACTTTACATTTTTTTATCTTGGGCTAGAAATAAGATAGAGAAACAAAATAAACACCATTCTACTCAGAACTGTCCAGGCTTTCACCAGATATGTCACAAGAGTATATTTGTTAATTTTAATTTTTTACCCATGCGAACGCAAACGCAACATTTTGAAACGCATTTCCGAAAAAAACGTTTTAATAGGGTGAATTTTGGTCTGGTATGACTTTACATTTTTTTTATGTCAGGCTAGAAATAAGGTAATGAAGTGGGAGAGGCATCATTTTACTCAGAAAGGTAACAGCTTTCATTTGATATGTTACAAGACTATGTTTCTTTATATCAAATTCAAACTATTGACGGGCAATTGTGAAAAAATGACTGATTGTGTTCTTGGTTATATTTGTGCAGAGATTCAACTTGGGACCTGTCAAATTTTATATATTTTTTATTTTATGGTTGTATGAGTTATCACAACTTATTGAATAAAACATTTATATGCAACAAAAAAGAAACACAAAAAACAAATCCCATAAGTGCCAGGATAAATCCATCTTAATCATCAGAACACAACGCTCAGCATTTTCAACTTGAATGTATTGAACAAACCAAAAGAAGAAAGTTGATCATATCCTCAAGTTTGATTAAACAAGATTAAAAGAACCAAAAATGTTAACCCCTATTTATACATATAAATTTGTTTTCTATTCTATCACTAAGCATGTGATTTATGAAGTGTTTAATAAGAATAGTACAGTAGTTAAATCATCGTTCTATAAATTATGAACTAATCAAACAATTAATAGTATGTTTTTAAAGTGCATTTTATCAATTTGTCCCTTCTAGTGGGTGAAATGTAATCTTGTCCATAAACGCTTACTAGCAATCGCCATTTCCTTGTGTGTCAAAGAGTATGTCCGGCCTGTCACGGTGTTAGGCTCCGCCTGAGTTAATATCTGATTTTTGTGCACTTTTAAAATGTCTGGCTTTCTTGGATACACAAAGGATGGCGCTGGACCAGAAGGATGCAATAAAGTCAATTCTACTTCTTATTTTCACAATCTTTGGAGAGTACAGTAGCCAGCCACCAGCGCCAATCATATTCATATTTTTTCAAAAGGATTGCAACAGTGTCTATGATAAAATGCTGTTTCTTGAGAAGTAGCAGCCATTGCTGTGTGGGAAAAATACAGTTAATATTAAGTAAGGAATATAGGTAATAAAAATAAAGATTTACAGTACACTTGAGATAGAACTGTATTACTATAAAGTGAGTTTTAGGGCTAGCGCGCACAGTTTTTTCTGTCTGCAGATACACGCTGCAGTTTTGGCAGCTTGTTTTTCTACCAAGTTTTTACCACATATGCGTTAGTTTTTTTAATCGCTAGTGAAAAAAATGGCAGCTTTTTTTATATAAATGATAAATGCTGCGTTTATTGCGCGATTAAAAAGTAGTTCAAACAGTGATTTACTCACTCTTGAGTGTTTCCAAAAACACTGCATGTGGTGAACCCCATAGAAATCAATGGGGCTGTTTTTCTGAATGATGATCCCTAAGAATAGCACTGTGTGTATTGGCCCTTAATAATAAAAGCATTAAACTATTAATATATTTACTCACCCATATTTTAGTACACAGCCTTGATGGCTTTGTACAGACTATTGTTTGTTCAGGAGTGAAGATGTCCAGACATGTCAGGACATGAAAGTCTGAACGAGCTGTCTTACTTCTTGAATGCAGTGGGTAGACACTTAACATGATTGACAGAGCTGCTGGCCAATCATCTGCTCTGCATTCACGTCTATCCCTGTGGCTTTCTCAGGTTGAGCCCTAACAAAGCTTTTTCCTATATGTCCTCTCCTGCTTCTAAGCTGTAACATATCAAAATAATACAGTAATGTCTAAAAATAATGGATTTGATAAATCTAGACCCCACGCTTTTAGACCACAGGTTGAACAGATCTGAATTCAAGATTTTTGAATTGACACTATAATAGTTAAATTAAATTTTAAAATATGATCCCATCACGATCCCAACTTGAAATTTGGTACAGATGTGGCTAAGAGCATAAAGACACATGGACAGTTTTGGAAAAATTTTTATTAAAACGTTTTTTCGGAAATGCGTTTCAAAATGTTGTGTTTGCGTTCGCATGGGTAAAAAATTAAAATTAACAAATATACTCTTGTGACATATCTGGTGAATGCCTGGACAGTTCTGAGTAGAATGGTGTTTATTTTGTTTCTCTATCTTATTTCTAGCCCAAGATAAAAAAATGTAAAGTCATACCAGGCCAAAATTCACCCTTTTTTTAAACTTTAAAAATCTGTAAAAAATTAACTGATGAAGAAAAAAATTCTAAACTTTTAATTTGTAATTAACTAAAGTAGTACTTCATAAAGGAAAAAAAATAAAAAAAATCTAAAGACGTCAGGTAAAAAAAAAATATTCATATTTAGATCACTTGATATGGAATGACCCATTGACGCTATTAATAGTAAAATATTTTAAAATATGATCCCATCACGATCCCAACTTGAAATTTGGTATAGATGTGGCTAAGAGCAAAGCAGACACATGGGCAGTTTTTGAAATATTTGAAGCGCGCCGATTTTTCGGAAATGCGTTTTAAAGTTTTGCGCTTGCGATCACATGGGTAAAATATTAACAAAGATCCTCTTGGGACATATCTGGTGAAAGCCTGTATAGTTCTGAGTAGAATGGTGTTTATTTTGTCTCTCTATCTTATTCCTAGCCTTAGTTATCAGGAGAAACGTAAAGGCAGGCAACAGCGAAATTCGCTCTTTTTCCAAACTTTGAAAATCATTTTTAAAAAAAATTTTCTCTTCACATTTTGCATTGTCTGACATGTTATTATCAAATAACAAAATCTCAAAAGAATTAAAAATATAGAGGTAATAATCATTGGTTCACTTGACATGGAATGACTCTATAGTGAACGTGGCGACTAAAATACCCAAAAAACAAACGTGTTATTGCACTTTTTTTTTTTGCAATTTCACTGCATTTAGAATTTTTTTGCAATTTCCCTGTACACTATATGGTAAAATAAATTCTTGCATATGAAAGTACAACTCGTCCCGCAAAAAGCAACCCGTCATATGTCTATATTGACGGAAAAATAAAAAAGCTATGGCTCTTGGAAGCAGGGGAGCAAAAAACGAAAATGAAAATCGAAAAATTCCCGGGTCATGAAGGGGTTAAGATTTTTGATTGACACTGTAGTCTAATATATAAAGCTGTGTGTGTGTGTATATATATATATCCGGGATTGGCATCTACACCGTCGCAACTACAGCCACAAAATTTTGCACAGTCACACGTCTGGACCCCGAGAGTGTCATAGGCTATGTTGTGAGGTGAAATTTTAACCCTGCGCGTTCCAGTTCACCAAACAATTTTGCCCCTATCTACGTAATGGGGAAAAAGTGCCAGTTACCAGTTGACAGTTGTGAATGAGAGGGGCTTAATGATAGCGCCAAATACTACAGCTTATACCAGCATATAGTCACTAAGGTGGGGCCCCAACATGGGATATTCACCACGCACAGGGACATGTATTCTCCCCACGCACCCGATCAAACACACACACACCACAAAGAGACACACACAACACAGAGACACACCCCCACGGGACACACACACACCCTACAGTGACACATGCACTCACCCCACAGGGACACAAACACACACCACAAAGAGACACACACAACACAGACCCCCCACAGGGACACACACACACCACACAGACCCCCCCCCCCCCCCTCCACAGGGACACACACACATACTCACCCTACAGGGACACATGCACTCACCCCACAGGGACACACACAACACAGATACACACACCACACAGACCCCCCCCCCCCCCCCCCCCCACAGGGACACACACACCTACACACCCTATAGGGACACATGCACTCACCCCACAGGGACACACACACCACACAGACAGACACAGATGTGCACAAATCACCTCACACAACTCGCCTCATACGTGTGCTATCTTTATTTTCCAAACATAAACATCTGATTAAAAACAGCCAATGTGCAACACATGTGCCATATAGGGAATTAAGGCAGATGTCAGTCACATGAGCTGTCTATTATGTGTATGTGTGAGGTAACATATACTGCCCGGCCGGGGGGAGGGTTTACTGTTGCCTGGAGATTTATTAGGCTGCCTATAGCAATCAATCACAGCTCAGCTTCTATTATCTTACAGGTCATTAATATGACATATTCAAATTCTATTTTGTTATAGCTAACATCAGTTATCTATTAACCCGGGCGTAGCCGGTACTACAGCTAGTAGTTATATATTTTTTAATTATGACTCATCGCGATCCCAACTTTAATTTTGGTACAGATGTGGCAAGAAGCATAGCACATGTGCATTTTTTGGAAATGCGTTTTAAAATGTTGCATTTGCATGGGTAAAATATTAACAAAGATACTCTTGTGACCTATCTGTTGAAAGCCTGTACAGTTCGGAGTAGAATGGTGTTTGTTTTGTTTCTCTAGCTTATTTCTTGCCTAAGTTAGGAGAAATGAAAAGGTAGGCAACACAGTTTTCCTAACTTTGAAAATCAATAAGAAAAAGAAAATTCTAGAATTTTTTTTTTTCTCTTCCCATTTCGGTTTTTCTGACACGCTATTATCAAGTAGCAAAATCTCAAAAGAATTAAAATTAGTTGGTTTATTGAAAGCATGTTGATTGCTCTTAGTGGGAGAAACAAGATAATAAACTTGTAGTTGTGATACCTTTTAATAGCTAAGGCGCTTTCACATAACGTTTTTTTTCCTGTCCGTGGTATCCTACTTGTTGTAGGACCCCACGGACAATAAAGGACACCACAGGGGGTGACCTATTCTGTGTCCGGGTCCGTGATTATCACGAATCCGGTCACAGCGGGGCACTTTCACTTCCGTAATGTATAATATACATTGAGGAAGTGAAATGTAGTAAAAGAAAGATAAAATTAAAAAAATCTGTATGCACACCTGTCCGCGATCCACCGCTGCCTCCCAGCAAGGTCCAGGTGCTTATAGGACCTGCGGTGACGTCCCAACCTGATCAGCTGATTGGGTCACATGACCGCAGTTACCGTGGTAACTGCGGTCATGTGACCCGATGACGCTGCCAAGTTGTGACATCACCGCAGGTCCTGTAAGCACCCAGACCTTGCTGGAGGCAGCAGTGGATCGCGGATAGGTGAGCATACAGATTACTTATTTTTAACTTTTTCTGTTAGTTAATTTCACTTCTGCAATGTATATTATACATTGCAGAAGTGAAATTAGATGGTTAGAAGCAATTTCAGTGTATTGAGCATGCTCAGTACACTAAAATCGGGTCCGAGGAACGATCAGCTGTTTCCTCGGACCCGCACTCATAGGCCCCCATGTTAAAGGTTGAGGATCGGATCGGATTTGGCCTGATTGGCATCTGATTTTGTGGGATCCGATTTTTTTCTGGGCCGAAAATCGGAGCAGTCACCGATTTTGGATACAGCAAAAAATCGGACTCAAATCAGATCCCACAGAATTGGATGGCAATTAGGCCAAATCCGATCTGACTCCCAAAGGATAACATGGGGGGCCAAATCGGATCCGTGGCTGTCTGTTTTACAACGAACAGCCACGGATCCAACAAAAATGTGATGTGAAAGCAGCCTAAGGGCCACTTTACACACACCAACTTCTGTGACCAACTTCTGAACAGATCTCTGGTTGCAGTGAAATCATGGACACATTGCTCCATTTGTACACAGCCACAAAATGAAACAATGTGTCCATGATTTCACTGCAACCAGAGATCTGTTCAGAAGTTGGTCACAGAAGTTGGTGTGTGTAAAGCAGCCCTAACAAAAATAAAATAAGTGATGTTACAAGGCAAGCTTTCGAGACGTCTCAGGTCTTTTCATCAAGCATAGTATGACAGAATATTCAAAGAAACACAAATATATACACAACCAGAGCAGACACGAGGTATAATAATTGGTCATTCAAATAAATAAACAAAAGAAAGCCTGGAGAGGATCCAGGCTTAGTGATGTCAAAGTTTTTATGATCCTAATTTTTATGTAAACCTGGTGTTTATAGTGTCTCTGAAAAACATTCTTCAGATGTGATAATGAACCATAAATCCATCAGATAGGTTTAGCCCTTTCTGGATACAATCAAAAGCTTTTTATTTTGGGGAGACAAGACAACAGCTAAATCCCCTGTCACACATAACGAGATTATTAGCGAGATCACTGTTATGTCACACAACCTGTGACGTTACAACGTAACAGCAATCTCGCTATCTCACTTTGTGAGACACTTTGCAGCGATCAGGCCCCTGCTGTGAGATCGCTGATCATTACATAGTGCTCTGGGTCATTTTTTGGTCGTTGGTCTCCCACTGGTAATCACACATGGCTGCGTGTGACAGCGAGAAAACAACGATCAGCGACCTCACAGGCTGGTAATGTGGCACCCCAGGGTTTAATGTGCCACAGTAACACCACAAAGGGTTAACTTCCCACACAACCCACAACACTACACTAGCACCTCCGGGCCAGAAGGGAGAGCTAAAGCTGCTTCCCTATATATTTTGGCGTGAAGAGGAAGTGGGGAAGAGCAAAGTGGTGGGAGGAGCTAATGTTTACCTCAGAGTGGCAGTGACAGTTACTCAGTTGGAGTTAGTTCAGTTCCTGAGAGAACTGAGGGAATCGACCTGGGTGTAAAAGGGCTGCGTCAGGCCCAACCCACGGTCCACTGTAAACTTCCAGGCCAGCCAAGGTCTGAGGAAAGTAGTAGGAGAAGCAGAGGAACACACCCGGGACACAGAGTTACCCTATAACTCACCCCGGTGAAGCGCAAAGACCAGATACCGGATCCGACATTGTGCCTGATACAAGCAGCACAGTAAACACCGGATGAGTGAGGATTTCATATCTTCACTGTACCACAGCGAAGCAACACGGCGGGGTCAGAAACACAAAATTAATACTCAAGTTGCCTAGCAAGTGGGTACCCGTGAGGGGAGACAGGGCCAGCAGCTTAGATAAAGTGGCAGCAGGGCCGCACACAAAGTGCAGGAGTAGGAAGCCAAGGACCCGGTCAGGATGCCAGCAACCCGGCCCCGGTACAGACTCCGTGGATAATATCTACTGAACAACATCTGCAGTAAAGACTTGGAAAACTACAAAACAGTGAGTCTGTGGGATGCTTGCAAACCCTGTTCTCCCTCACAAACTGTCATGTGTCCTACTACCCCTGCCCTGCATCCATCTATAGACTATTACCACTACTGCCCCGGGGAACCAGGCTCTGCCCCCGGAAAGCCGTTGCATCACCCGCTGCCAAATATCATCATCCCTGGAGGTTCTGCAGCAGCGGTGGTCACCCTGACCACAACCCATGGGTGGTGTCACGACTTTCTCCCTTGTAAATACCCCCATTACTTGTGGGCTCGGGACACGATCCGGACGAAGACTGCCGTGATACTCCGCTCCGGCACCAAGTACCCCGGCCCAGTGGGCTCCACAGTAACAGTGGTAAACATCGGGTATCTAGGCAGCGCACGCTGCCTAGATTCCCGCTGTTTATCATAGTTACCAGTGTCCTCCTGCTTCCAGCAATGTGGAGGTGGCTCCCTGGTCGCTGAGATCTGTCTGTTTGACAGCTCCCCAGCGACCAGGTAACAACGCGCCACCATCCCCACAGGATCGTTATCGTTGTTGGTATCGTTGTTGTGTGTGACGGGAGCTTGAGAGTAAGGGTGAGGACTCAACATCACACAATTACAGACAAAAAAAAATTCCATTTACCGGTAGCCAAGCATTTTTGTGGTCAATGACATAACATTGAAAATATGAACTTTGCCATATTAAGAGGTAAATTCAAATCACAGAAACATCGAAGGGTCTGTAAATCCAAGCTCATTAGAACTTTTGATTGTATCCAGAAAGCGCTAAACCTATCTGACGGATTTATGGTTCTTTATCATATCTGAAGAATGTTTTTCAGAGACACTATAAACACCAGGTTTTATCCTGCAAAACAGGATTGAATATCTCACATGGATTCATGTGTTTTTATATCAATTGAAAGGGCATTTGGGGATATCACATCTTGAAACAGACTGCAGTTAGAGGACAATGAACTTTTGATGCTTTTTAAGTGAAGTGTCTCGCATGAATTTATAGCTTTCTACACTCGGTGAAAAATGTATTGCAATCTGAGAGTCCTCTGTGGTTGATACCTTTTAATGGCTAACTGAAAAGATGGTAAACATAGCAAGCTTTCGAGACACGGAGTTCCCTTCTTCAGGCTGATAATGACACAAATTCTGAAGACACATACATTTATACATAAGCAATAGGAAAAAAAAAAGGAAAGAAGGGAACTCAGTGTCCCGAAAGCCTGCTATGTTTACCATCATTTCCGTTACCCATTAAAAGGTATCAACCACTGAGGACTCTCAGATTGCAATATATTTTTCTATCTACTGGCTAACAAGGTATAAATATTCTTTTACCTTACACTCAGTGAGGAATTTTCAGGTCTCCACAGATCACCAATCATAGGACAATAATACAATCTGTTCCTCTTATCTCAGAATTTTGATTTTACCTCCCCAGCTCCTCTCCCCCTCCCAAGACTGACTCTGCTTTATGTCACCTGTCGTATTTACTGCATCATCTCACCCTGCTTATGTGTATATATATGTGTGTCTTCAGAATTTGTGTCATTATCAGTCTGATGAAGAGGCCATAGTGTCTTGAAAGCTTGCTTTGCTTACCATCTTTTGTTAGGCTGGCTTCAAACCACAGTTTCTGCCATCCTACTCTGTTTGTTTTTAAAATAACAGAACAGGATCGTCTTCATTCTCCTAAGTATCCCTATGGTGCTGGATTGGTCATAAATGGACATCCGGATTTGTGAATTCAGTCCCGGATTCATTTTTGTCCTGTTTTTTTTTTTTTTCCCGGCCCCAAAATCGGAGCCTGCTCCAATTTTGGGCTCTGGTGAAAAAATCGGACCAAACCAGACAGAAATTAATCCAGTGCACATAGCATGGGAGGCTATGGGTGTGGAATCTGGAAAAAATCTGATTTTTTTCCCCGCATGCGGTTTTAGTGTACTGAGCATGTTCAGTGCACTAAAACTACCGTATATACTCATGTATAAGCCGACCTGTGAATAGGCCGACCTGTGAATAGGCCGACCCCCCCCCCTACTTTTGCCCCCAAAACCTGGGAAAACCTATTGACTCGTGTATAAGCCGAGGGTGGACCCCAGCACAGGTATACAGCCCCCAGCAGTGTGGTATACAGCAGCCCCAGAGGTATATACAGCAGCCCCAGTGGTAGTATACAGCAGCCCCAGTGGTAGTATACAGCAGCCCCAGTGGTAGTATACAGCAGCCCCAGTGGTGTATACAGCAGCTGCCCCAAAGCTGTATACAGGCCCCCCCATCAAGATCCAGGGCCCCCCCCCCCTTGCGTCTTCCGGCTTCCGGCTTCCTGTGGTCGCGGGCAATGACGTCTTTGCCCGCGACCACAGGAAGCCGGAAGACGCGGATTGAAGCCCGGGATCGTGTGTCGGCAAGCGGCGGGACAGCGCGACAGGACACTGATAAGTATGATTTTACTTTACAGGCTGCCGCGCAGGGGGGGGGGGGGCCCTGGAGCTTGATGGGGGGGGGGGCCTGTATACCTCCGGGGCTGCTGCTGTATATACTGTATACTCGCGTATAAGCCGAGGGGGGACTTTTCAGCCCAAATTTTGGGCTGAAAAACTCTGCTTATACGCGAGTATATACGGTACTCTGTTCCTGTAATTTCACTTTAGCAGTGAATCTACAGACATTGCTAAAGTGAAATTAAATACAGGAATGATTAAAAATAAAAAAAGTTCTCACCTGTCCACCGGGTGTACCGCGATTCATTCATCTCTGATGGCTAAAGGACCTTAATAAGCTGACCGGGAAGGGGCGGGGCAAACCTCATCAGCGCGGTTTAAAAATGTAGAGATGCAACCCCCCCACTTTCCCCCAAAATTTGGGGGAACAAAAGTGTGTCTTATAATCTGAAAAATGTTATATTTCTGCATCTGTTCTTGGCTTTCAATAATACAATTAATATCAAGCCAAATATTTTAGTTTCTAGGTTGTAATCAAGAATATGTAGGCAATGTGAACTCCTTGAGGATATGTCATAACTGGAAAGGTTGAAGTGTTCTAAGGCTGTGCTTTAGGTGACATGACCAGTAATGGTGACAGACGTGCAGCCTGCAGCATAAGCTGCCTGCTCTTGGTGTCTTCTCGGTGACATTGATATGCAGTGAAGCAACCCTGGCTCCATTTTCTTCTGTCACATCCTTTTCCACTTAATATTGTTCTAACACTAACTCCCAATCTTTGTTGTATTTTAGATAGAAGTCTGAAGTATATGTAACTAAACCTGTCTCTTCTGTACATTGTAAAGAATATACTCTTGAAAACATTTACCATGTCTCCACCGAAATGGGCGAGTGCGAAGTCCGCTGACCCATAGACTTTGAATAGATCACTGGACTCAGCGGCACTACCATCTCCATTGGCATCACCAAAAAGGCCAGTAATTGGTTGTACTTGTGAGGTCACAGATGCAAAATTGGTATCTACTTTAGCTTGGTTGTAGTCTTGAGTACTGCATTGATGACTGCAACCATTATTTTTTTCGCTGCTTTAAGGCCATGTGCCAATGATGAGCCTTTAGTCAGTTTTTGATGTTGCAGAATTTCTGCGTCTTTTCATTACGGTTCTGTTATTAATGTGGTGCATTTTGTGTCCTTTTGGTGTGCCTTGCTTTAAAGGGAACTTGTCATGCCCCCCCCCCTTTTTTTTTTTTTTTTGTTTTGTTATACAACCCCCAATTTTATTTAGATAATGTGCCTATAAATAACCTTTTTTTTTTTTTTTTTTTTTTAAACCAATAGATTTTTATTGGAATTTTGTAGCTGAACAAAGGCAAGTTGAAACAGTGGTACAAATCATTGCAAACAAAATACATATAAGAATTGTAACATGAAATCCATAACAAAAGGACTGGGGGAGGAGGATAATGGAGAGGGGGGGAAGGAAGGTGTGTGTGCAGAAGAACAAGATCAAGATGTATTGGTTTGTAATGTTGGTGGACCTTCTAATTATAAGGAAGTGGGAACTGTATTATATCTTGAGGAAGTCCAAGGGTCCCACCAGGTGGCAATTTTTAATTTGCGTTTCAATGAATGGGCTAATGTGAGTTCATGAGCATAATGGGAATTTAGTCTCGTAAGCAGTTCAGGTTTTCCAGGTGTCTCTGTGGTCCTCCAATGAGCAGCAATTGTTTGTCGTGCTGCGATCAATACATTAGTTATAATAGGTTTGAGAGGTATAGGGAAAGAATCCAGTTCAATTCCCAATAATGCTAAGGGGGCGGTAAGAACAAAAGGGAGACCTGTAAGAGAACTTAATAACAACTCTACATCCTTCCAAAATCCTTTGATATGTGGGCAGGACCACCACATATGAACCTCTGTACCATGGACATTGCATCCCTTCCAACAATTTGGGGAGGGGGAGGGAAGAGGAGCTTTAAATTTGGCAATGCGTGATGGTGTTAAATACCAATTAAACATAACTTTTTTGGATTGCTCCAAGTGGTTTATGCAGCGTGTGTAGAGTGCTGCATGGCCTGACGCCGATAACCATTGTTCTTTAGTAGCATCAAAGGCGAGTCTGGTCTCCCATCTGGTCATATAGGGTAATTTATGTTTGCTTTGGGCATCTAGTAAAGCTTTATAGATGATAGAGGAACCATTGCTCACAATGCCTGTGCGCTTAAATAGTGATTGTAGAGGAAGAGAAATTTCTTCCATGTCATAAGTGGGGATGTCAACTGTTGAGAGGAAGTGTTTCAGTCGGAGGTAAGAGAAAATAGTGGCAGATGGTAAAGAGAATTTCGCTGCCAGTGAGTCATATGGGAGGAGGCGATTTTGGTGAAGTAGAAAGGTGAGTGGTGTAATGTCTCCCTCGCCCCAGGAGGAAAAGGAAATGTCGCCCATCAGGGAAGACACCGCCTTGAGTGTTACATAGCGGTATAAGAATACAAAGTGAGATCTACAAAGTTTCCGCCAAGTCGTCAATAAACATGAGATAGAACGTAGGGGGGTAGGTGGTGAATAACGTCGCAAGAGGTTAATTTGAAGGAGGAGCCGAAGGGACCAAGACGGGGCAAAGGCAGCCTCAATCTGTTGCCAACGAGAGATAGGGGACTCCGACCACCACATTCTCGCTACATCCAGTACGAGCGCCGTATAGTACCCCGCCACATCCGGGACCCCAAGGCCACCTTTATTATAAGGGAGAGTAAGAGAGGTAAAGGCCACTCGGGGGACCCTATAGTTCCATATAAAGCGGTTTAGAGTGGACTGTAGAAGAGAAAGATAACGTTTCGTAATAAGGAATGGGATGCAACGCAGAACATACAGGATCTTTGGCAGAAGCATCATTTTCACTGTTTGAATTCGTGCTATCCACGATAACTGATAAGAGGAGTAATCTGCGCATGTGGTTCTTAAAGTGGAAAGTAAGAGATCGCAATTACGGCTGACAATGTCTTTTATTGGAGTAATGTGAATTCCTAGATAGCAGAAGCCTCGGGGAGACCATTGGAACATGAAGCGAGAAGAGAGGTCACGTTGGGACTCGTTTGAGAGATTTACAGGAAATATCGTAGATTTAGATAGGTTAAGTTTGTAGAAAGAAGCACGGGAGAAATCAGATAAGATAGAAAGAATAGTGGGTAGAGAGCGTGCAGGATTAGTGCAGGAGAGGAGGACATCATCGGCATAAAGACTGATCTTATGGTCTACGGGACCCACTGTGATGCCCGAGACGTCTGGGTGAGCGCGTATAACTGCGGCTAGCGGCTCCATCGCAAGGGCGAATATGAGAGGGGAGAGAGGGCAGCCCTGCCTAGTTCCGTTGGTGATACGGAAGACAGAGGAGGAAAACCCTCCTGCTCGTACAAATGCACAAGGGGCTGAGTATAAAGCCAGTATAGCTGATTTTATATTGCCAATGAAATTGAACCTGTCTAAGACTGCTGCCAGATATCCCCAGTGTACTCGGTCAAATGCTTTTTCTGCATCCAATGAGACTAGTACTCCTGGGACGTCTCTCCCCTCTAAGATCTCTAAGAGATCAATAACCCGCCTTGTGGCATCTCTCGCTTGGCGGCCAGGTATAAAACCAACCTGGTCTAGTGCGATCAAGGACGGTAGAACGACCTTGAGACGGTCCGCCAGCAATTTAGAGTATAGTTTCAAGTCGCAGTTCAGCAACGCTATTGGTCTATAATTTCCTGGATCAGTGGGGGATTTTCCAGGTTTCAATAGGGTTGATATAGATGCCTGCAGACCTTCCGGTTTAATGGTCCCCCTCTCCTGCCAGAATTGAAATAAAGATAAAAGATGAGGGGCTAAAAATTGAGCAAAAGCCGCATAGTAGCGATAAGTAAAGCCATCAGGTCCAGGAGCTGAGGATTTCTTTGCCGAGCGTATAGCTGCCATGACCTCTGCTAAAGTAAAGGGACTATTTAGATAGGATAGTTGCTCGGGGGAGAGTGAGGGTAAATCTGCTCGATCTAGAAAAGACGAGATGTGTTCCGTTGTCGGTTGTGGGTTAGATTGGGATGAGGATAAGTTATACAAGTCCTCGTAGTATTCGCGGAAGCGCTCTGCAATAAGAATGGGGTTGTGGATCGGTATTCCCTGTGGGGAGGTAACATGTGTAATTCTAGATCGTGTTTCTGTTTTCCTAATACGGCGTGCAAGGATTGCACCTGCTCTGTCCCCCATGCCATAGAAGAGGGCCTTGACTTTTTTTAGGTGATATTCTACTTTCGTGAGCATGAAGGCACGTAGTTGATGTCTGGCGGTCGAGAGATCTGAACAGAGAGCTGTGGTGGGGGAATCAGCACATTTACGTTCAAGGTCTTTTATCTTAACCAGATGGGATTCCAGAGTCGCATGGTATCTCTGTTTAGTCAAGGAAGCTAACTTGATCAGATGTCCTCGCATCACCGCCTTATGAGTATACCAAAGTATGTCTGGGGATATGTCCTGTGTGGCATTAATCAAGAAAAACTCAGAGAGTTGCGCTTGAAGAGCTTCTACGTTGGATTCGGAGGCCAATAGGTGCTCATTTAGTCTCCAAGGAGCTCTAGGTACATGAGAAGAATCAGCAAAGGTCAGGTGAATGGGAGCATGATCAGACCAAGTTGCAGTGCCAATGCTAGCTTCCGTACAAAGGGGAAGGAGAGAGTCATTGATTAATATATAGTCAATGCGACTGAACGACCTGTGTCGGGGTGAGAAAAATGTATAATCCCTCTCGGTGCTGTGCAGATAGCGCCAGATATCATGCATATGAAAGGAATGAACTAGATCACCCAACTCTGATCTATAAGCAGAGGAGGAAGAGCAGTCCAGCGTCTTAGACAAAGGAGCGTTCAGATCACCTGCGATAATTTTATGTCCAGCCATATCTGGAGTGAGACGCTCTAGTAAAGATCTCAAATAAGACGTTTGTCTTGAATTGGGGGCGTACAGGACCAAGAGGGAATACAAGGCGTCGTTCAGACGGCATTTCAGGAGTAGATAACGCCCCTCAGGGTCTGGGAGGGCTGAGATAAATTCAAAAGCAAGGGAATTACTGATGAAAATTGCTACTCCAGCTTTTTTCGTCATGGCGTTAGAGAAGTATCGATGAGGGAACTGTCGGGGAGAAACACGTGCGTTGTCTCCCTCCAGCAGATGCGTCTCCTGGAGAAAAACAACATCCGGGCGAGTCTTCCTCAGCTGCGAGTATAATAGTGAGCGCTTGTGTGGGGAGTTTAAGCCGTTTGTGTTTAAAGATAGAACAGACACAGGCATATTAAGGCAATAATAGATCGCATTATGAGGTCACCAACAATTATATTGTTCTTTGAGGACATCTCTGCACACAGGGAAGGGGTTGGGAGAGAGGAAAGAATATAGTTATACAGAAAATAACAAATTCGTAATAACAGGGCTATAACTGGGTATACAGATAATCTGATCCAGTGTAAGCCAGGGTGAGCAATATGGTTACTCAGAAACAAAGAGAAAAAGATAAAAAACAGTATGTGACCAGAAAAAAAGGTCATAAAACAATAAACAGTCATTGATAGTCTGTAAGGCTGGCTTCACATTAGCGTTTGTGTCTGCATGCTGATGGCATGCAGACACAAACGCTGTCAGAAGCAGGGACACTTTGATGTGTCCGCAGCGGATAATGTCCGCCTGCGGACACATCACTATGGAGCCCGGCAGCCAATCGGCGCTGTCCGGGGGCGGGCCGGAGGCGGAGATCAGCGCCGGAGATCTCCGCCCCCCGGCCGCCGGTAAGCTCCGGGACTGTCGGCGGGGAGAACAGCTGATCTGAGAGCTGTTTGAATCTTCCCGCGCCGACACTGTGAGGAGATGTCGGCGCGGGAAGATTCAAACTGCTTTCAGATCAGCTGTTCTCCCCGCCGACATCGCTATGAGATTACAGGCGGCGGGGAGAAGGAGGACAGCAGAGGGTCAGCTGATCTCCCGGTGGCCGTCGGTGAGCTCCTGTGACATCACCGGCGGCCACCGGGAGATTTTTCAATGGGTCCGCAGCGTTCTCCTGCTGTGTCATGCAGAGGACACTGCGGACCCATTGAAGACAATGCTTTTTTTGTACGCTTGGGGATGCTTGCTGATTGTCCAAGCTCCCCAAACGCACAAAAAAACCCAACATGCTGCGTCCCGGGTGCGGATGCTGGACACCGGAAGCAGCAGATATCGTCCGCATCCGCACCCGAACGCAGCAAACGCAGGCACCATGCGTTCCTATGTTAAACATAGGAACGCAGTGCGCATGCGTTTAACTGCGTATGGGAACGCAGCAAAACGCTGCCTTCCCATACGCAAATGTGAAGCCAGCCTAACTGAGTTATCACTCAGAAAAACAAGAGCGAGAAGATGGTGTCAGCTCTCTCGCTCAGCGGGGCTGCGCTCCCAAGGTCAGAAGGAGGAAGTAGGAAGAAGAGAGAATGGGGGAGAAATGAGGGGAGAAGAGAAGAGAGAGTAGAAGTCAGAGGGGAGATTGATCAGAGGAAGGGAAGAATAATGAGGAGATAAAGAGATAATGAAAAGATACGACCTGGGAGGCTGATGGTAATTCCAGGAAGACAGTCCCGCGGGCATCCCCTCATAAATGAAGGGTATAAAAAGTAAAAGTTATCCACACGCGATCGATGATGGTTTCAGGCAGTTTTCCATTCTGGATCAATTCTGCGCCGCCGGGAAGATGTGTTCTCTGGGCTGTGAGTAGATGAACGCTCAGAAGGGCCAGTGGAAGATGGGATCAGGTTCCAAGTTTTCAAAAGCTGGGCAGCCCTATCAGGGGAAAGGCATACGTGGAGCTTCTCATTCCTCTGAATAAGGAGAGGGGTCGGGCGCCCCCATCGATAGGGTATGTTCTTCTCACGTAGGAGTGATGTGTACGGCCGATATGCTCGACGGAGCGCTAAAGTCCCCGGTGATAGGTCAGGAAACACTTCTAATTCTGCAAATCGTGGTGATAGTGATGTAGCAGATCTTAGGGCTTTTAAGAAGTCTTCCTTCGCTTCGTAAAAATGTATGCGCCCGAGCACATCACGGGGGAGTTCAGCCCTGATCCCAGGAGGCTTTGGAACTCTATGAATTCGATCTATTTTTAGATCACGAGGTTGTAGGTCAGGGAGAACCTCCATCATGAAGCTTTGTAAGAACGCACGTAGCTCTTCAGCAGGAACCGCCTCAGGGACCCCCGGAGTCGGACATTATTTTGTCTGCTCCTATCCTCCAGGTCACAGTTTTTAGCTTGAATTAGATCTGCTGTATGGCGGAGCTGATCCTGATCATCCATGAGCTGATTATGAGAGCGGATCAGCTCAGCTAGCTTGTTTTCAACATGGTCTGTTCTCCCACCCAGATCTGCCACCTCACCTCTGAGATCTGTTAGTGCACTTGTAATGTCTTCTTGCAGGGACGTACGGAGGTCTCCTAGTAATTCCTTCATAAGTGCCAGGGTGACTGGAGTCTCCGGGGGAAGGGAAGCTGCAGCTGAGCTCTGTGTTTGTTGTTCCCTGCGGGAGGCTCGTGCTGCACGAGGGGAGGCCGGTGCCATGTTTGCTTTAGATAGTGAGAAAGAAGAGCGGCCCGGGGGAAAATAGTCTGATACTCGGCTTGAAAAAAAGATCTTGGCTGCTTTTAGTTTTCCCCATCTGTGCAGGACAGGCTCAGGAAGGGTTCTGGAGTTTCCGGGATCAGTTTGGTCGGTGTGGCTGCTGTAATAGCCGCTTTTATGCCCACGGGACCAGGAGCTCCTGTGTTAGGTGACCTCCAGCATGTGCAGCCAGGCCACGCCCCCCCCTATAAATAACCTTAATAAACATAAAAATTTAATTGTATTCAACAACCATCAAGCAGTCATCTGGGTGGTTAATAGTTAACAGCTCACTGAACTCACTGCCTATTGCTCTGTATTAAGGACCTGTGTGATGTCACCACCATGTGACTATTAATAGGCAGAGCAAAGTCTACATAGATCTTAAAGTGGTTGTCCAGGCTTTTGCTATAATTCATTTGTATATGTAGGATGCTGCATTTTTGATACAGTGAAAATATGCAGCATCAAAGCTTCCCAAGCTCATTGTGTAAATGGAGCATTAGACTAGGTTCACATTGCACTAGTGCTGTGTGTATAATGGAAACATTAATTGTATCCGTTGTAACTGACAGCAAAAGTGGTATTTTTTTAGTGTATATGTTTTTGATACCTCAAAAATGTATGCGATGCATGGGATAAACAGATGATAGATGATTGCTAGAATACATAGAAAGATAGATGTGAGTATAGAATTACCAGTCTCCCTGCACTGTCTCCCTGCTATCTTTGCTGCTTCCAGGCCGCTGGGTGAATATTCATGAGCTTAATGAGCGGCATCAGAAGTAGCAGAAAGAGTGAGGAGACAGAGAAGGGAGACTGGTAATGCTGTTCTCGCATCTATCTTTCTGTCCTGTCATCTATCAAAAAGAATTAAAAAAAATCTGATTAAAGCATAACAATAATATGGCTTGAGTGGGCTTGTGTCAATAGAAGCAGAAGGTGTGAAGGAAGGTCTTATCTTTCGCAAATGCACTATAACGCAATGCTGCAGATTTGCATTATATTGTGTTTATTTTCTAACCGGACAGAAAAACGTTGCAGTCTGCGTTTGCCTGTGTGCTTTAACAAACACATCCCTATTTTGGCATACGTTAGTATGTATTGGTTGAATTGAGGCCTATGGATGCGTTTACGTGTCCATTACATTTGCTTTTGTGCTGTTTAACGGATCCGTTGGACAGCAGCACAAAATCATGTGAACCTAGCCTCACATGAATATGTCTGGTGCATACTTCTGTCTTTTACATTGTGCTCATACTAGAAACTTGTGTTACATATGAAATATTGGCCGCCTTTTATAGTTGGTTTTACTCATTTGTTCTTTTGAAGTTGACATTGATTTTGTGCTGGTATCAAAGTATATCTCAACTAAGAACTAAATATCAAAGTTAAAGAGAGAAACTCAACTAATATCACTAATGATATACGGTATTTATCCAAAAAGAAAGAAGGCGGCACTCATTGGACCGGTGAAGACAGGTTTCTTTATTCCAGTTGCAGTATTACATCAGGTGGAGGGTGCAGGGATGACTTAGCCCGTTTCGAGTAGTGCTTACTCTTCAACAGATCCTGTGTACACAGATACAGAAAGAGCTGTCCGGGGCACTTTCACTTCCGCAATGTATATCCATACATTGTGGAAGTGAAATTAAGTAAAAGCAAGGGGTTAAAAATAAAAAAAACTATTCTCACTTTCCAGCGATCCCCCGATGCCTCCAGCAAGCTCCGGGTGATTACAGGACATGCCGTTACGTCCAGGGTGGATTGATTTAAATCACGCCGATTTAAATCATGATTTAAATCACGATTTAAATCAAAAGTTTTTTTTCTATTTAAATCGGATCGATTTAAATCATGATTTTAATCATGATTTAAATCACTGATTTAAATCAAAAGGTTTTTTTTTTAATATAAATCACGATTAAAATGAGAAGTGAGAGCAGTGTGCATGTGCGCCCATAGTTACACGGACGAAACTAGGGGCAACGATCTAACGCCAGGGTGAGGGGGGGACCCCAAAGTAAGTAAAAATCTTTTTTGTTTTACTATATGGCAATAGGTAGGTGTTTAAAAGCAGCATGTCTTAATTGTATAAACTATTAATAGCCTCCACATTTTGTTCATACTGCCCCTTTAATTCCACACTTCTAGCTTGGTTTCAGTTTTGGTTTAGTTTCTTTTTCCCTGCATTCAGTTGACATGCCCAAACTTGTTGGATAGTCAGCAGTACTTGGCTCAGGCTGTAGTAACATCAGCAGTGCTTGGCTCAGGCTGTAGTAACAATCAAACTTCATAAGTGATCTGTGTGAGCCATGGCAGCAGGTCGTAAGAGAGACCCTATTTGGGTTCATTTTGTTGAGATGCCAGCAGCAGATCTTGGAAAGAAAGGTTTTGTGCACACAACAGTCCGAAACCGCTTAGGAACTGCTAAAGCAGGACAACTGGTTTTCCTATTAAAAGTCCTAAATAAACAGTAGGCTTAAAGGACTGATGTATTCACTGAAGATGTTTGCTTACTTCAAACGTTAGAGATAGGCTATTATTAAAAAGTACTTACTCTCTGTAGTTCAATTCTGAGTGTTTAATAGTGCAAATAAAAATTATTAGGTTTCATAATCAACTGTTTTAATATTTTTATTTGTGTAAAACAATTAGATTTGCAAAAAGACAAAGTTTTGCTTGTGTACAACTTGATTAAAAAATCTGATTTAAATCAAATGATTTAAATCAAAAAAATCTGATTTAAATCAAAAAAATCTGATTTTTTTGATTTTTTTAAAAAAATCAAGATTTTTATCCACCCTGGTTACGTCACAACCCGGCAGCGTCATCGGGTCACATGACGGTGGTAACTGGTCATGTGACCCGATCAGCTGATTGGGTTGTGATATAATGCCAGGTCCTGTAGTTATCTGGAGCTTGCTGGAGGAGTCGGGGGATCGCTGGAAGGTGAGAAAAGTTTTTTTTATTTTTAACCCCTTGCTTTTACTTATTTTCACTTCCACAATATATGTATATACATTGCGGTAGTGAAATTAGACTGCACACAGCATTTTTAGTGACATGCTCAGTACACTAAAGTCGGGTCCGAGGAACGATCAGCTGTTTAAATGGATCCGTGCTCCATAGGCCCCATGTTATTTGGTGCAGATCATGTCAGATCAGATTGTGTCCGATTTGATCCGCTATGCCCAAAATCGGAGCAGTCTGCAATTTTGGGCACAGCAAAAAATCGGACACAATCAGATCCAACAAAAATCAGATGCCGTTAAGGGCAAATCCGATCCGTGCCCATAGGATAACATGGGGGCAAAATCGGATTTGTGTCTGTTCGTTTTACAATGAACAGCCACGAATCCTCAAAAATCGCAGTGTGAACGCAGCCTTAGAGGAAGTTTAGATACCATTCTTTAGTAACTGTGAGTGAGGCCACTCCTTTGGTTGAAAGAAACAAGAGTGATCTCTGGATTCTTTACTGTGCCATGACACAGGACTTTTAGTGCTCATCTTTTCTCCTCCCAACAATTATTCTGCCAGATGTCGCAGACAGCCTGAAGGTGGCTTTATCAGAGAGAATAACTTTGCATGCAGTAAGTAGTGATTGGTCTACTGGGACTGAGATGTTTTCTCTGATGAAGGCCCCTACGCACATTGCTGATAGTGTAAAACTGGATTTTCCATCTGGGAAATCTGCTGTTTATGCTATATGGGAACCTATTCTAAAGGCCCCGTCACACACTACGACATCGTTGACGCCCTGAGGAAGGAGACGAAACGGCCGTAGGCGGTGGGGGAGCCAGGACTGTGGACACAAACTACATAATCAGGTATGAGACACTAGAGGGGAAACGGAGAAGGCACAGGGGCAGCAGTGCACGGTGCAACACTGATTAGAAGGGGCACTGGTAGTGCACGGGGTGCACACACAATTGTGGCTGGTATTGAGGACAGGGCCAGTGCACAGGCACTCTGGATTTGTAAGAAACAGTGTCAAGACATACATTTGAGTGCATCGCTGCCTGCAGTGATAAAATAAATAAGTAATATTCCCCTATATACCTGGTATCACTGGTTACTGTGTAAATTGTATTGTAGAACTATTGATGTTAGTGGTCCCAGTCCTGGACCCAGATATAAATCAATTATGTTATCAGGAACTCCTATGTAAAAATTATTTTAATGTTTTTTATGGAATATTATAATTAATGACTAATAAAGTGATCACTTAAAAATAGAAATTGTACTCATTATTCATCTGAGAGCCCTTGATAGGGAATTCTGGGTGATTTTGAAGTGGTGGTTTTGTAAGGTGAGGCATTAACAGTTGGTGGACTTTTGAGATAATACCTCGATAACTATGTTGTTAACGACCTCACCTATTGAGAAGTGAAGGATGTAGGCGAGCTAATGACCGCAAGTATTGTTTGCTTGTTGTGGAATCGTTGCTGTGTCATTAACGATATCTATACGTGTGACATTTCACTAGCGATCATTGAACGTCGGTCAAGTCGGATTGTTGATCGCATCGTTCGACCATTGAAGAGTGAGACTGGGCCTTAAAGGAATCTACTTAATAAAACAGATTACTGTTGTTTTTTTTTTTAAATTTCCCCTTATTTATCAAATACTTTCTGTATATGTTTTTGTAGGTGGCCTTTTTGCCTGCTCTTCTGTTATGAACGATTCAGTACTTGCCAGCAGCCATATCGCCCCGGAACTGGTGTGTAGGGATACTGCCCTGTGCAGATATCACTGTGCAGGGAGGGGGGAGGGAGGCAGTGACCTATTGGCAGTGGTAGATCCCGCCATATGTGTCACTTTGTCCTTGTAATCCTGCCTGTAATGTGAATAGAGAACTGCTGACAAGTATTTTAGAAGAACAAAAGAGAATTTTCTCGCCTTTTAAAAATTGAACTCTTTAGTCTTTCAAATCTCATATGGGTATCTGTAGTTTGAAAGGTCAGGTTACAAAACTACTTGACTTTACAGGTATGTTAACAAGTTAAAGTTCTATTTATTAGTGGTTCTGAATAAATAAAAATGTTCTTGTATATCATCGGGAGATCCAGAACCCAAGACTTGATTTTATAGTCCTCATGTTTGCCTATGGTCACTTTTCAATAACTATACTTATTTACCACACCCTTTGATGCCATATAATTGACGTGCCTGCCAGAGCGCCTAACTCACTGACTCATTATTAGTCATAGTCTTGCACATGGCTGATTCATGCTATGTGTCATTTTGTAATTCTACATTGGTGTATATTGTAGTGACTAATGAATGTCCATCAGCCATTGGAAAATGTAGTCATAGGACTTTTACTTATTCCTGTGGGGACAGGATTTAGGGAGGTGCTTGTCTATTTTCTTTTCAGAGTTTTTCTAGTCCCTATTACCTAGAGACAGTGATATTGTTTAAAAGGGTTGTCTTTTGAAATAAAGGAAAGGGGGTAAACAAACTTTATAGACAGTGAGAGGAGACAGCGGTCATTATTTATACTAATGGTTAACCATGTAGTGCACGGTCAAGTCTCCCTGAAAAGTGTATACCCAGTGGTCAGTGGCTGGAAATCAGAGAAGCTCCATGAAGACCAGCTGTACACTACACTATGAAAGATATAGATACAGTGCCTACAAGTAGTATTCAACCCCCTGCAGATTTAGCTGGTTTGATAAGATGCCAATAAGTTAGAGCCTTCAAACTGCAAACGAGAGTAGGATTTATTAACAGAAGCATAAATCTTACAAACCAAAAAGTTATGTTGCTCAGTTGAATTTTAATAAATTTTAAACATAAAAGTGTGGGTCAATTATTATTCAACTGATTCTTGAAAGCAGAGACGGCACTCGCCCGAGTCTTAATCGGTGTTTTAATGAGGGAACGTGTACATTCAAGGCAGGGAGGGGAGGACGGGCTACTGACGACGGCACCGTTTCGCACTTGTGTGCTTCCACGGTGCCGTCGTCAGTAGCCCCGTCCTCCCCCTCCCTGCCTTGAATGTACACGTTCCCTCATTAAAACACCGATTAAGACTCGGGCGAGTGCCGTCTCTGCTTTCAAGAATCAAAAGATCCACTGCTGTTGTGCTCGAGGACTGGCACCCCCGTTCTATAGCCTGAGTGCTCCTAATTTGGTCCGCCCGGCGAGCTGTCGGCTCTGGTGCCCTGTATTCCTTCTGTACCTGTGTGTCAATTATTATTCAACCCCTATGTTTAATATTTTGTGGAATAACCCTTGTTTGCAATTACAGCTAATAATCGTCTTTTATAAGACCTGATCAGGCCGGCACATGTCTCTGGAGTTATCTTGGCCCACTCCTCCATGCAGATCTTCTCCAAGTTATCTAGGTTCTTTGGGTGTCTCATGTGGACTTTAATCTTGAGCTCCTTCCACAAGTTTTCAATTGGGTTAAGGTCAGGAGACTGACTAGGCCACTCCAACACCTTGATTTTTTCCCTCTTGAACCAGGCCTTGTTTTTCTTGGCTGTGTGCTTTGGGTTGTCTTGTTGGAAGATGAAATTACGACCCATCTTAAGATCCTTGATGGAGGAGCGGAGGTTCTTGGCCAAAATCTCCAGGTAGGCCGTGCTATCCATCTTCCCATGGATGCGGACCAGATGGCCAGGCCCCTTGGCTGAGAAACGGCCCCACAGCATGATCCTGCCACCACCATGCTTGACTGTAGGGATGGTATTCTTGGGGTCGTATTAAGTGCCATCCAGTCTCCAAACGTCACGTGTGGGGTTGGCACCAAAGATCTCGATCTTGGTCTCATCAGACCATAGAACCTTGGACCAGTCTGTCTCAGAGTCCTCCAAGTGATCATGAGCAAACTGTAGACGAGCCTTGACATGACGCTTTGAAAGTAAAGGTACCTTACGGGCTCGTCTGGAACGGAGACCATTGCGGTGGAGTACGTTACTTATGGTATTGACTAAAACCAATGTCCCCACTGCCATGAGATCTTCCCGGAGCTCCTTCCTTGTTGTCCTTGGGTTAGCCTTGACTCTTCGGACAAGCCTGGCCTCGGCACGGGAGGAAACTTTCAAAGGCTGTCCAGGAAGTGGAAGGCTAACAGTAGTTCCATAAGCCTTCCACTTCCGGATGATGCTCCCAACAGTGAAGACAGGTAGGCCCAACTCCTTGGAAAGGGTTTTGTACCCCTTGCCAGCCTTGTGACCCTCCACGATCTTGTCTCTGATGGCCTTGGAAGGCTCCTTTGTCTTTCCCATGTTGACCATGTATGAGTGCTGTTCACAAGTTTGGGGAGGTTCTTAAATAGTCAGAAAAGGCTGGCAAAAGAGATAATTAATCCACACATGTGAAGCTCATTGTTATTTGTGCCTGAACTACTTCTTAATACTTTAGGGGACCAAACAGAATTCTGGTGGTTTGAGGGGTTGAATAATAAATGACCCTCTGAATTAACTTTTAACGCTTTTAAAAAAAAAATTAAAAAATCTTTTGGCTGCAGTGCATTTCCCACTTCCAGGCTGATCTACAGTCCAAATGTCACAATGCCAAGTTAATTCCGCATGTGTCAACCAGCTAAATCTGCAGGGGTTGAATACTACTTGTAGGCACTGTATGTGCTCTCATTGCAGGAGATTGACAGCAGGTAGATAAAGCAAGTCAATTGCAAACTTGCTTATTTTCATGCAGATTTTGGTGCAGCAAAAGAAGCAACATGTCAATTCTTTGTGTTTTTTCTCAGACTACTGATAGAAACACATGGGAAAAATGCAGCTTTTTTTTTCTGCAGTGTTTCTTCCTGCCAGGAGATGCAGATTTGGTACAGGAATAATTTGCTAGGTGGGCACATAGCATAAGACTGTGTAAAGCTAACCTTTTGTAGAAAAACTATACTGTTTGCGTCATTTAAAAATCCATTTGAAAGTAATATAATAATATTCATTTATATAGCACTGTTAAAGAGCATCTGTAATCCCCCCCCCCCCGGAGTGCATGGCAATCTAAATGCACCACTGAATGCAGCATGTCTGCTGCATTCAGGGAATGGTTCACCCATGGCTCTAGCCTCCCTATGTCCCGAGATGTATACCTCAGAAAGCTTATAGAAAACTAGTCTGATGGGTGGGATCATTTTACCAGCTCTTTGGCGCTGGGACAGTCATCCGGCCTGCTGCGTGGTTGTTCCTCCCCCTTCAGGTCGCCGCCGCCAACTTCTGCTCTGCCCTCAGCTTCTGCTGTCCTGTCAATGACGCTGGCCACACAGAGCGGCCATGCGTGATGTCACGGGTGAGCCCTCCCTGCTTGTGGTTTATTCCAATAGCAGGGTGGGAATCTGGCACCAGATTCCCGTCCTGTTATTTGAATAAAGCTGTCAATCACGCTGGCTGCGTAGAGCGGCATTGCGTGATGTCACCGGCTGAGCCCGCCCTGCTGTAGGCTTTATTCAAAGAGCAGGCCAGAAATCTGGCGCCAGATTCCCGCCCTGCTTTTGGAATAAAGCACAAGCAGGGTGGGCTCAGATGGTGACGTCACGCAAGGCCGCCAGCGTGATTGACAGACAGCAGAAGTTGAGGGCAGAGCAGGAGGCGGCGGCAGAGACCTGGAGGGGGAGGAACAAACATGCAGAAGGCTGGATGACTGTGTCAGCGCCAAAGAGCTGGTAAAATGATCCCACCCATTAGACTAGTTTTCTGTAAGCTTTGTAAGGTATATATATTTAGGTTCAGTGGGCTAAATGCACCACTGAATGTATTCAGTGGTGCATTTAGTTTTGCCATGCACCAGAGGGGTGATGGTCCTCTTTAATTCTATAGCACTTTACATACATTTGCAACACTGTCCTCATTGGGGTTCACAATCTAAACATCCTATCAGTATGTCTTTGAAATGTGGGAGGAAACCAGGGAACCCGGAGGAAACGCACACAAATGGGGTGAGCATACAAACTCCTTGCAGATGTCGTCCTTGGTGGGAATTGAACCCAGGACCTTAGCACTGCAAGGCTGCAGTGCTAATCACTGAGCCACCGTGCTGCCCAAGTAGTCTTAAGCCCCATAGACATTGGCTGAGTATGCGTGTATTGGGCAGTGGCTATCTAATGTGTATGGTCAGCTTTAGTCAGCAGCATTTTCTGCCTGATCCTAAAATGGCAAGTCATGCATAGAACATGGGTTAAGGCCTATTTTGATGAGTTATCCTCAACTGTTAATCTACTGCTAATGGGCTAGACATTCAAGCTGACTAGCAAAACAATGTACACAGAACGATTGTTGGTACAATTGTTCTGTGGACTTAGAATATTATTATTATCAGCACCACATGTTTGGTTTATGCAGGATAGTGCGTTACCGAGAACTGTAATTTTAATGCTGGCATGAACGATCCAATCGCCCAACGAATGTGCGTATCTGTCCTTCATTGGTTGATTGTGCCCACAAGTTGGCAATCAGTGAAGGAGCAGAACACTTCTTCCTAATTATTTATCACCTTGTCTAAATGAGGCTTAGGGTACCGTGACAACCAGGTGACATCGCCGCTGATTTCGCAGACAAAGCAGGGGCGTGGCCTATCGTCAGCGTCATCGGCGGTGAGTCGCCCCGTGTAAAGCTGCAATTTGGCGCCAAAAAATTGTCTGAGTGGTCGCCTGGTTTCAGACCACTGTGTGAAACCAGGCAACCACTCTCAGGCGATGTGTATGCATCGCACCGTGTAACATCGCGATTGGCGATGTTGCAGGCAATTGGGAGCCTTAGGCTCGCAGGTTACAGGATCCCTGCTGGGGTTTCTAGACACCCCAACAGCGACGTCGCCTGTAACATCGCCAAAGCGTCGCCGGATGTAAATACGTGACGGCGATTTTTCCAGGCGATGTCACCTGGTGTGACGGTACCCTTAGAGTGCATACTCATGGTCCAGAGGAGCTGCGTGTTGGACGCAGCTCCTCCAGACCTGAGTGAAGCCGCGGGTGCCCGCAGGGAGACCACAGCCGCCCTGTACTCGCCGTGTGCGGCACGGCTTCTCCCTGCAGTCACCCGATGGGAGCCACTTCCAACTCCGCAGCATGAATTGAACATGCTGCGGAGGAGTGGACTGCTGACAACCCGCACCGCAGCTCCAAACACGCTGCAGGCGGGTTACCATAGTGAGGATGGGATTTCTTGAAATCCCATCCACTATGCTAGTACTTACTATGCAGCATTTTGGACGCAGCGGTGTATCTGGATTTGTGAGGATGCACCCTTACAGTTAGGACAGTCACAAATGCTGCATAAAGTGATCTTTCTTTACCACTATTATCTGTTATACAACACACCAGGGAAAGTGACATGCTGTGATGAAACTGCCATCTTTTCCTCAGCCTGTGCTGTAGATTTATAGTCTGCTCACTAGGTCTACTTAATCCTGAGTGATGATTTATCGTTGTGAAGGTAGCAATAAATCTCTGTTTGGAAGCTAAGAAAGGCGATAAATCTTACACGAGCACAGAAGTAATGATGGGAAAGGGGCTCTTTATCACGTTTAAGCCCTGCTCCTAGAGTAGCAGTGTTATGGTGGTCTGTATTAATTTCCATCCAGTACTTTGACTGGATTTATTTCTCTTTTGAATACTTTGACTTGTAATAAGGAGAAGATTTCAGTACTTAATAAACACAATTATTCGGTAATGAGATTATAAAATCGCCTCTACAGAAACTTGTGTGTGTATGTGCAATAAATAAGTGTGTGTATTTTCTATATCTCTCTATTTTGTGAAGATGTGACCTGATGGAGCGAATTGGTCAGTCCAAACTCATCCAACGCTATCCTTTAGGCTATGTGCACTCCTAGCAGATTATTTGTCACTAAATCTGAATCTCCTGGTAAAAAAAAAAATGCAATTTTTTTTTTTTTTTTTTTTTTTTTTTTTTTTTTTGGGTGCTGCGTTTTGTTTCTTCCCCACCCCCATGTTTCTATCCTACAGTCTGAGGAAAAACAAAGAAAAATGCAGAAAGAATGAACGTGCTGCTTTTTATCTGCACCAAAAACTGATCAATTTTTGAGATGCAGCAAAGTTAAATCTGGTCTCACACTGCAGTTATTTCTCTGATCAGGTTCGATCAGGTTTGGGTGCCAAAACCAGGAGTGTCTCAAAAACTTGGAAGAGGTGTCAATCTTTCAATTATAGTTTTTCTCTGCAAGTTCCTCTCCTGGTTTTGACATACAAACCTGATCAGGAAAAAACTGCAGTGTGAAAGTAGCTAAGGCCACGTGCACACTGGCGTTTTTTTGAAAATGCGGCAGATCTGGTCTAAAAACTGCATCTGTCGCATTTTCCGCCTAACGGCTGTACTTGCGGCTCAGTTGTGGCGAGCCCCATGCATTGTGTATGGGGCTTGCGGTAAGTGTGTGGCAAGTGCGGTTTGGCAGATGCATCTGCCGCAACTGCACTTGCCACATCTGCCGCACACTTTTGCAAGCCCCATAGACAATGCATGGGACCTGCCGCAAGTGCAGCCGTGAGGCGGAAAATGCGGCAGATGCAGTTTTTTGACCGGATCTGCTGCGTTTTAAAACAGAAACACCAGTGTGAAAGCAGCCTTAGTGATCACTTTTTTCCTTTGACCCCATTCGTAAATTTTTTTTTTTTTTTTAATATCTGATGAGGGCTTGATGCAGCATTTTCAAGACCAAAAATTGACCACTGCTTTTGGTGAGCACATAGCCTTAAGGCCACTTCACACACTAGGATATCGTTAACAATATCCTTAGAACGATCACGTGACCGTGATTGTTCCGACTTCTTAGTGCGTTGGTCACACACAAGCATATCGTTAACGATATTCCATTCGGCAACGCACCAGTTAAATAGGAGACAAGGACTGAACAATCTTTTAAAGTGCCAGGAATAGGAGATTTTTGAACGACATCGTTCATAAAGGTGTTCACACTGAACGATGTGGCTTCTTCACAGTTCCTTAATTGGACCATGAACGATAGATTTGAGGTCAGGATCTCATTTTTGTGATGATCGTTTCAACGATTTTTTCATCCACATCACTCGTTTACAAGCAAGGGCGCACTAACGATATCGTTGGAACTGTCACAAAATTTGTGACGTTTCAAGGATATCATTAACGATATCCTAGCGTGTGAAGCAGCCCTTACACTGACCTCATGGTATGGTGGCTGCAGAGATCTGTTTTTTTTATTTTTCTTTCCATTGTGGAGATATTGGCTTTGCAAAGTTTAGATTCTAATTGCCCACTCAACCAAGGGTGTCAACCAAGAGTTACTTTTTCTTCTTCATGATATTGACCACTTATATGCAGGAGGTGTCATGCAGGGGGAAAAAAAAGAACCCCCCCCCCCCTCCTAGAAGGTCAGAACAGACATACAGTGAGATATTTAATAACACACAACCCTGCTCTTCTATATCTGACCTACTGTGTAAAGTAGCGCAGACCTGTCTGTCATTATAAATGCCTCTTATAGCTTTCATTTCACAGTAGTCCCTGTGTGGCTGAGGAGGGTAGAGCAGAGCTGACCATACTGACAGATAAAAGCTGTAAAAGGTGTGGTAATGAACATAGCTCTGCCCTACTTTACATACTAGGAGGATAGCATGGCTGTTTCTCTTAAGGACGCTTTACACGCAAGGATATCCTGAACGATATCCTTGAAACGTCACAGATATGTGATCGTTCCAAAGATAACGTTTTGTGCATCCTTGCGTGTAAATGAACAATATAGGATGAAAAGATCGTTGGATCGTTCATCCAAGATTTGAGATCCTGACCTCAAATCTATTGTTCGTCGTCCAATTAACGTTCAATTAACCAGGTACATCGTGCAGTGTGACGGGAAGAACAATATCGTTCAAAAGTCTCCTATTCCTGCCGCTGTAATGTACCGAAAGTACAGTAAAATACATTATAGGGCCGTGATTCCAAATGTTAAGCCCTCCTGCAGCTCTGTGCTACATGTTGGCACAGAGCTGCAGAAGCAAGTATATAAAGCGGTGTTTAATAGGTTAATCTTAGTGTGCCACATGGCCCCAGAGAGTGCCAAACTCCCTTGGAGCCATGTAGCTAAAGACATTTGCAGCGCTCAGGTTATTTCATGTACTTTGCAGAAGCCGAACACTGTCGGCTCTGCTATATCCATTCATAAAAAGCCGGTGGCTCCTGTCATTTGACAGTGTGGCGTGAACAATTACTAAACCAGCTTCCTGAATAGGAGCCGTACCAGGTACTAACGCTAAATACGTAATGTAGATGCCGCTATCCAGGGTGCTGAACGGTTATACAGCACTCCTATGGCAGTGGGTGCCCATAGATTTGCTGTATAAAAGCTGTTTAAATGAATTTAAATGAAATGATCTCAATTTGTAATAGAAAATATACAATACAAATATGCCAGGGTGTCTGAGCATTTAGCATTTTAGAAGCATCCATTTAGGCATTTTGGGTCGTAAAATGCTTGTTGCTTACAAGATTTATAAAAAAATAAAGTGAGAAAATCACCCACAAAAACAACTTTAAAAGTTGATGTAAATGTATACCGTAGTATAATAGTAGAAAAAACAATTTTTATAACTTACATTTCCCCCCCAGTTCTAGACGTGTGGATGTTCTCTCTAGCTCTATGCTGCCCTCGTTCCTTGGTTATCATTCCCCAGTGGGTGTAATAACATAAGCTTCAAACGTGCTCCCCGTCTTATGACCAGAGTGGTACTTCTAGGTATGATGCGACGGTCACATCATTTCTGGCCCTGCCCATTACTCTTGTTAGGTGTACCTTGCAGGTAAGAAGAAAAAAATCAATTCCTATAATCTGGGTCAGTCACTGCATGAAAATTACTGCAGACTTTAGTGTTCTCATCCACTTTTGAACCTAATGTGAAATTCTGCTGTTCATCTGCCCTCAAATCCCCAGCATTCTCCAATAGATGTAAACACTGCCTAATATAATGTTTGTGGTGAGCAGGGAAGTACATAGAAATTGTGGGACCCCATAGCAGAATTTCTAATTGCCTCCCCTTTCCCGTCTGCAAAAAAAAACAAAACAAAAAAAAAAACTATTTTTTTTTTTTTTTTATTTTGTCTGTCACATAAGAACATATCTCAGAACTTTGCAGCTCTTGCGAAATAATTTTGCTCCTGTTGAAGCCTATATATTCCCCTTTCATTGCAGCCATAAAGTATGATGCCAACAAAAGTGCCCCACAAACACTGTATGATGCCCCTACAATTAATTACCCCACAGCACCCTCCACAAACAGAAAGATGACCATACTGTACCCCTCTTCAACTACCCTTGCAATGAATCATGACCCCAGCACAGTATAATCCCCAACTGTGACGCCCATACAGCCCTCCATGCAGTACAATGGGCCTACATACAATATAGTGGCCCTACATACAATATATTGGCCCCCACGTAAAACTTCACTCTATAAATGCTTCACACAGTATAAAAACCCTCAAACAGACCTCCATAATGTATAAAGGCTCCCTAATAGCTGTCCAGATATTATAATGGCCGTATGTTTTCCTCCATATTCCATATATACTCGAGTATAAGTATAAGCCGAGGCCCCTAATTTTACCCTCCAAAACTAGGGAAGCGTATTGACTCGAGTATAAGCCATGGGGGGGGGGGGGGGGGAATGAAGCAGACTCTCATCACAGTATACAGCCCCTCTCTTCGTGATAAATGGCCCCCCATCACTGGTATATAGGACCTCCATCACTGGTATATAGGACCTCCATCACTGGTATATAGGACCTCCATCACTGTATATAGGACCTCCATCACTGGTATATAGACCTCCATCACTGGTATATAGGACTCCATCACTGTATATAGACCTCCATCACTGTATATAGGACCTCCATCACTGGTATATAGGACCTCCATCACTGTATATAGGACCTCCATCACTGTATATAGGACCTCCATCACTGGTATATAGGACCTCCATCACTGGTATACAGTTTCCCCCCCTCCCATCCCATCAGAGGTTACAGCCACCATCAGTGGCATATACAGGCCCCTCCATCAGTGGTATATGCAGGCCTCTCCATCAGTGGTATATATAGGCCCCTCCATCAGTGGTATATATATAGGCCCCGCCATCAGTGTATATGCAGGCCCTCTCCATCAGTGGTATATACAGGCCCTCTCCATCAGTGGTATATACACCCCCCCCCCTTGCTGCCCACACCTTTAAAATAATAAATCATTCATACCTATCCCCGTCGCTCTGTCACCGCGCATCGTCCGGTCTTCTTCCTACTTGTACCCGGCTTCTGTTCCTCTGGCGGGCGCAGCAGTGATGACGACACTGCTTCTGCGTCGGTCACATGAAGCCGGGTACAAGCAGGAAGAAGACCGGAGGACGCACGGTGTCAGAGCGACGGAGGGTGAGAATGAATGATTTATTATTTTACAGGTGTGCGGTAGCAAAGGGGGCCTGTATACCACTGATAAAGGGGGGGGGGAGCCCTTACATGGTGCAATGTAATATGCGCCGCTCCACCTGCCGCTGATGGACAGGGGGATGCAGTTCATATTGCATTGCACTAATGAGCGGCCCCACGTGACCGGCCGCTCACTGTACAGCCTCTCCTGCCTCCTCCAGTCACCGGACTTACCCCCCCCCCCCACTGAGCCTTCACACTGTGACTCGAGTACAAGCCGAGGGGGGCACTTTTCAGCACAATTTTTGTGCTGAAAAACCCGACTTATACTGGAGTGTATATGCTAGTAATGGGTCTAAATGGCTTTCACATTGCCTTTCATATAGAATAATGCTTCCCCATAGTCCTCTATATATTACAAAGCACCCCCATGCTCCCCCCCCCCCCCCCCCATAGTCCTGCATATAATATAATGCACCCTCCATATAATAAAATGCAGCCTGCATAGTCTTCAATATCATATAATTTAACCTCTATAGATGCTCATATAATGTAATCCAGCCTCCATAGTCCTCCATATGGTATAATGTAGCCTCTATATTCCTATTGTAGTCTCTATAATCCGTAATGTAGCTTCTATAGTTTTGTGTAATATAATGGGGTCTCTATAATCCTCCATATAGTATAATGTAGTCTCTGTAATCCCACATATAGTTTAATTTAGTCTCTATAATCCTCCTTATGGCACACTAGGGCCTCTACTGTACATACATTGTGGAAGTGAAATTAAACAGAAACAGAGCAGTTTTAGTGTACTGAGCATGCTCAGTACACCAAAATCGAGTCCAGGAAACGATCCGATGTTTTCCCGGACCCGTGCTCCATAGGCCCCCATGTTAATTGCCGTGGACCCGGTCGGATCCAATTGTGTCCAATTTGGTCTGCTGTGCCCAAAATCAGAGCAGTCCCTGATTATGGGTACAGCAAAAAATCGGACACAATCAGATAAGTGCTAAATCGGATGGCAATAGAGCACCAATGTGTGCTCATAGGGATACATAGGGGCCAAATTGTTTTACAACGAACAACCACGGATTGCAAATAAATGCAATATGAAAGCAGCCTTGGTTATGTCAGACCCAGGATGAAGTGTTAATTATGAGCAAAAAAGTCCAACATATGGCAGGTTACTAAGGTAAATGAATGCATACATGGAGCATACATAGGGGAGACTTGTAAGGTTATTAAAGTTGTTTTCTATCAACATGTGTAGCTAATTTCCCTTTAGTATTGCGTGTATAGACTATCTAACTTGTAGTCTCCCATCAGACCCACTTAATAGTAAAATCCCTATGTCTTTCCCCACTGGAGGAATTTATGCATTATATCAGTAAAAGGTGAGCACTCCAGACACCATGGCTTTCTAGTGTGTTATCTGCACACTTTTATTTTCAATAAGAGCAGACATAAAACTTTGTGTTTATAATTAAACTGGTTAAAATAGAAAATGTGTTTAATTGTATCATTTTGCTTGGTACGTGAGACTTGATGGTAATTTTTCACAAAAATTATTTAACAATTTAAAACGAACCTGTTAGCATGATTTTGTTAAGGCTGCCTTCAGACTGCGGCAGCGTCCGGTCCGGGGCTGTCAGAAGTGACAGCCTGGAGCGGAGTTTTCCTCCATAGAATCCTGTCGGGCTGCACGGAGCTGGATCCCGGCGGGTGTTAATTAGCTGCTATCCGGCTGCTGTGTCGCCGGATGAATCGTGCAGAAGTGGGGATTTTCTGCCGATTCCAAAACCGGTGCATGCAACGTTTTTGGAATCGGCAGAAAATCCCCACTTCTGCACGATTCATCCGGCGAGATAGCAGCCGGATAGCAGCTAATTAACACCCGCCGGGATCCAGCTCCGTGCAGCCCGACAGGATTCTATGGAGGAAAACTCCGCTCCAGGCTGTCACTTCTGACAGCCCCGGACCGGACGCTGCCGCAGTCTGAAGGCAGCCTAAGTAAACACATGTTTGTAACGGGGCTGTAAGGTTGTAAATCCACTATGCTAGATGCATGTGAGTATCTCGCATGACTCGCCCTGAACGGCCCCTGCCTCTCTGAACAGGGCGTGTCGGATGCGTGTATTTTTCTGTGCAGCTCCATGCTCCCATCTGGAGAGGCCAGGGCCGTTCTGGGTGAGTCACTGGAATGTGTTTTTTTTTAAATTCACTCATGAAGAGCGGACAGGTGTGAATAGCGTTAGTGAGCTCATTGTGTGCCTGAAGCTTTGGGGGTGCATTCACACACTGCATATTTGCAGCTATTTTTACGCAAGTGCTCTTGCAGTTTTTGTAGCCAAAACCAGGAGTGGCTGATTAAAACCAGCAATGGGTGATTAAATACAGAAGTGAATCACTTGTTTCTATTGGGGTACGGACACACATGCGAGTGCAAAAACGGTCCGATTGACGGATCCGAGCGTCGTACGACTCTCGTCCTAGTTTTGGTCTGTTTTGCATCCAACTCTGATGCAACTGTCCTGCATTTTTCTCAGATCACATCCGAGTTCTGTCCAATCAATTTTTTTTCTCAGCAGCTATTACTGTAGAATAATTTACAGCAGGGGTCCACAACCACCGGACCACGGAATCGGGCCGCTGGGGTCTGTGTGCCGGGCCGTGCCGCCGCAGACCAGCACTACACAGTGTGCTGAGCTCTGCGGTGGCTCAGAGCGGTGGATACTGCCCGCCTCCCGGGGTGATGTCACCGTCCCTGCAGCATTACGTTGTCTCGGGTCTTTTTCTCAGATGTGTTCATACATGTATGGGAGAAGCTCTCCACCCATCACAGTGCAGATGCCGGGCCAATCACGGTGCAGCAGCCAGGCCCTGATTGGCTACTCGCTGTTGCACTGTGATTGGCCCAGCTGCTGCACTGTGATGGGCCCAGAGCTTCTCCCATACATCTATGCATACAGCTGTGGAAGAGAAGAGGCGACGTAATGCTGCAGGTGCAGCGGGGGCCAGTGACTGCTGGTATGTGTGTGTGTGTGTTGGAGATGGTGGGGGCTGAAAGAGAATGGTGGGGACTAGAGGAGGATATTGGGGGCTGGAAGAGGAGAATGGTGGGGGCTGGAAGAGGAGAATTATGGGGGTTGCAAGAGGAGGATGATGGGGCTGCAAGGGGATTATGATGGAGGATATGGTATTGGGGGCTGAAAGGGGATGATGGGGATATTGTGTGCTGCAAGGGGATGATGGGGGCTGCAAGGGAATTACGTAGATACCATATTGGGGACTGCAAGGAGATGGAAAAATAAGACCTCCTCTGAAAATAGTACATAACGCATATTTCGGGGAAGAAGGGTGCTAAACTCTACTCCTTATCCATGGCCACGCCGGATATGACCAAAGCCCCGCCCCCCGCCGGGCCACGGAAAAATGGTCTTGCATGAAGCCGGTTCCCGGTGCAAAAAAGGTTGGGGACCTCTGATTTACAGAAACATTTTTCACAGTTGTCTGAGCTACAGAATGAGAATGTATCAATTAGAACTCGCATCAGACTCTGATGGTCCGACTGCGGTCCGTGTTTTTTTGTCGGACCCATAGACTTTGCATTGGCGAGTGTCGTTGGACACTCGCATGAAATTGCAGCATGTTGCGACCGACTTGTCATCCGAGTGTCGGACGAGGAAGAAAACGTCCGACACTCGTAAATGTGTTCTTAGATGTTGAGTAACATTGGTCCGACTGCAATGCTATTTTTACTTGCATTGCAGTCGTCCGCGTTTCATGCCAGCGAGTCCGAGCCTTTACACTTTTCCTCTGATTGTTCCACTCCTGGTTTTGGTTACAAAAACGGCAACAGCACTTGTGTAAAAATACGCAGCAAATACGCAGTGTGTGAACGCACCCTTAGGCTGGTTTCACACTGCAGTTTTTTGCTGATCAGGTTCCATCCGGTTTGTGTGCCAAAACCAGGAGAGGAACTTGCAAACAAAAACTATAAATGAAAGATTGACACCTGTTCTGGTTTTGGCACACAAACCTGGAACCTGATCAGGGAAATAACTGCAGTGTGAAACCAGCCTTAGGGTATGTGCACATCAGTCGTTTCTGCATCTTTGCAGAACGACCGGGAACCGGTGGAGAATGGCAGAACTGAGTTTTCTGAACTCGCCAGTGTCCCTGGTTTTGTTAGCGTTTTGCTAACGATTTGCGATCGGGTTACTAGCGTTTGTACAGCGTGTTCTTGGCGATTTCCCCGGCGTTTTTCTTAGCGATTTCCAGACTGGTCTTTGGTGCACTTGTTCAGCTGGACCCGCTGGAAAAACGCTGAAAAGAAGTCGCTTGCTCTATCTTTGACAACCAGTGGAAAACCGGTGAATAAACTGAAATCGTCAAGACAAAAATTGTTCTAATGTAGACAGCGTTTTCTAAACTCCATTGACTAGCATGTTAATCCAACCGGTGGCTAGGATTAACATAAATTAACATAAAACTCAGCGGAAACCGCCGACGGAAAACGTTCAAAAACAGCCCACAAAACGACTGATGTGCACATACCCTTAGGCCGGCTAAGCACAAACGTTTATCTGATCTGGGGCTGTCCGGTGTGAACCGGACAGTCCCAGATCAGATTTCGGCCCCATAGTATTCCTATGCGGCCCGATGGAGCTGGATGGCAGCTATTTGGCATCCGGGATAATTAGGATTTTTCTCCTGGACACACAAACGCTGCTTACAGCGTTTTTGTATCCTGTGCAAAAAATCGACACATTTGATCCGGTGCCACCTAACATTGGAATCTATGGCGCCGGATCCAACATAAAATCGGATGTGGCTTCCGGACGCCGGCTGCTGAAGTTTAGCAATGAGCGCTGCTGGACTTCAGCAACTGGAGAGCTCCCTGTCTGAGATTTCAAGACCGTAGCTAGCTCCCCGCTAGCCACGATCTCAAAATTTCAGCAGCTGCATCTGTTTTCTGCGATTCCAGCAGAACACAGGACTGGAGGGCATATTTGCCCTCCGATTCTGTTTGTCTGGGGCAATCAGGTTCTGTCTGGTGTTTCCTGCAAAACACAGGACAGAACTTGATACACCACAACCGTGGTGTGAAACCGGCCTAAGAGTAGCTTTAGAGTATGTTCAATCAAGCTTGAAACATCTGAAGACCACTTCTAAAAAGCCACACGTTTTGGATGCATTTTTAAGCTTTACATTTTGATCTGTTTTTTTTTATTATGAAATTGGGTTTAGCAGAAGGGTGTGTTTTGATAGGCTTTCGCAGAGAAAACCAAGGTAAAACAGAAATTTTGCCATGTTTTCATCATACATGATGGCAAAGAGTTGACATGACACATTTTCTAACACCAAAAAATTACATAAAATGTAACCTGCATTTTTGGTTTGTTTTCATGGGAAACTTGTTGCGATCGGATTTAACATTTTTATTTTCGTGTTAAATTTTGGAATGAAATCTGTGTTAAAAAAAAAAAAAAAAAAAAAAGTGAATTTGCCTTTTATTTTTATTCTGACGCCCTCAAAAGTGATTCATCTTATCTATTGCATACCAAATTGCAAAAATGTTTTGTATGTATCATCAGAAAATGATCAATGGTTTAAACTTGGATTTTATGTTCCATTTAATTTTTTTATTTCTTCAATCTGTGTTGGACTAAAGGGCCCGTTACATGCTACGATATCGTTAACGATATTGTTGGTATGTCACAGGTTTTGGGGCAGAGCGACAACGTCGTTGCGTGTGACACGTAGAGTCAACCAACGATAAGTCAACTGATTGTTGATCGGAGGTTTATGAACCGGACCATAAATCAGTCGTTCATCCTTCATTCAACCTGCAGCATCAGTGTGTTTGACACATTGATAACGATGTCGTTAACGACTTCGCCTATTTAGAACTGGAGGATGTAGGCAACCAAATGACCGCAAGTATCTTTCGCTGGTCGCGGAATTGTTGCGGCGTTGTTCTCGATATCGGTACGTGCAACCCTCATCAGCGATCATTGAACGTCGTTCCAGCGATGTAGGTCAAGTCAGATCATTGGTCGGTTTGCCGACACATTGAAGCGTGTAACCCGGGGGGCTTAAGGCTGCTTTCACAAATTTTGAATCCTGTATGCACTCTGATTCCCACACAACATGCACTTTTGATGTATCCATAATGACTTGCCCCCTAGGGGGCAGGTCATTAACAACTTCATCATTCGCATGCATCATAGCCTGGAAGTATGGATCTGCCGAGATCCGTGCTTTCCATGCCCATAGGCACTCATTCTTAAATTTAATGTGGTGGCGCGGATCCATATTCATCCGTGGCATCACATTACTTTTCGCGGAGACCAAAAACATAGCAAGATATGTTTTTGGTCTCTCGCAACTATGTTTTGCCTTGCGGATCTGCAGCAAAACGGTGACACAAGGATGCCCTCAGAAGTGTTTTCTGTCCCAATTGAAAGACAAAGGGGCTGAAAACTGATTCTTGGGCGTCCTGTTTGTGGTGGGTCCACATGAATCAAAACGGCTGCCATTGTGAAGGCAGCCTAAATTAGTAATATTGAAATGTTCACTCTGACCACAATGACTATTAAGGGTTTAAGCAGCGTTTTTTTGAGGATAATAATATATTATCCGTAGATACAGTGAAATAAAGTGCATTGCCTTATCTGGGAAGCCAAACAGCATTTCCCGATTTAGTGTTCAGACGCTTTGTCTTTTTGAGGATCCGTTTTCACTGGAAAGTGGATCCTCAACAAGTATGAACATGTCAATTCTTTGGCGCTTCTGAGGTTCCGCTTCTCCATTACCCCCATTGTAGAATGTGCTCCAAAAAAAAGCACATCCTGAAAAGCGCACAGTGTGAATAGTGATGTGCTTTTTTGCATAACATCCCTTTTACTGATCTTCAAGAAAAGCTGCAAAAAACGCAGCTAAACGCTGTGTGTGAACGTAGCCTTAGGCTGCTTTCACATTGTGATTTTTGTGGATCTGTGGCAATCCATTGAAAAACGGACAGCCACATATCCGATTTGGCCGCCTTGTATCCCTATGAGCACGGATTGGTGTTCACATGACTGCATATAATAGCCCGCCAAAACCGATTGGCGGGCAGGAGATTTAAACTGCTCAGCTGATGCAGTCATGTGACCGATCAGCTGACCGGCTTGCCCCTCCCGGTCAGCTGATACACAGGTCCTTAAGCCTTCGGCGATAGATGGGGCACATCGCGGGACACACGCCGGAAAGGCGAGGATCTTTTTTTATTTATTTTTTCTATTAACCCTTGCTTTACTTCTGCAATGTATGTATATACATTGTGAAAGTGCCCTGCTTCTCTGCACTTTGCAGGCTCGGCTCCTTTGTGTCCGAATCTGTGAATATTACTGACCCGAACACAGATATGGCATCTGAGGCACACTTCTGATCCAATCCTTTCCTGTCCATGGGGTCCTGCAAAAAACAGGATCCCCACGGACAGGAAAAAATCACGATGTGAAAGTAACCTTAGACTGGTACATCCTGTTCTTTCAGGAAGAGGTTTCATCAAGGCTCTGTGTTATCAGATCCTCTGGATCAACATGTTAGGCTATGGGTTGAACTAGATGGACTTAAGGTCCCGTCACACTTGGCAACGCCCCAGCGATCCGACCTGCTGGGATCACTGGTGCGTCGCTGTCGGGATCGCTAGTGAGATGTCAAACAGTCAGATCTCCTCAGCGACGCAGCAACTATCCAGAATGATACAGAGGTCATTGGGATCCTTTTCTAGACCTGTAGTATTGAGATTATTGGTCGTTGTCCCTGTCAAACACAGTGATGCATGCTGCCCAGCGGGACCCCAATGATCAAAAAATGGTCCAGAACAATTTGTAATGAGCAGCGATCTCACAGCAGGGGCCTGATCGCTGCTAAGTCTCACACAAAGTGAGATCGCTGTTGAGGTCACTGTTGTGTCACAAAATTCATGACTCAGCAGCGATCTTGCTAGCGGTCTCGTTTAGTGTGACAGGGGCTTTAGTCTTCCTTCAACCTTAAAAACTATGTTACTATCACCATGACTGACTACACAGCTGATCCACTATTCACAATAGGGAGGTCACAACTCCCCCCACTCCCCCCTCCCCTTCACAATGCCATTTTACAAGCTTATGCTTTAGTACAAAAGATGGGGGCTATTTCTTCACTGTGGCTAATGTATGTGTGAATTTCCAGAAACAGAGTCCATCATAGTCCCCCCAGTTTTATTACAAAATACATTTACTACAAAGCCAGCTTACCACTAATGGCCACTTTACACGCGGCTACATTTCTATCTTATCCACAGGTAACTTACTGGCTGCAGTGAAATCATGGAGACATTATTCCATTTGTACACAGCAACAAGATAAAACCATGTCTCCATGATTTCACTGCAGCCAGTAAGTTACCTGTAGATAAGCTAGAAATGTAGCTGCGTGTAAAGTGGCCATTACAGTTGCATCTGGGTGGTTTAGAAACACTAGGATGAAAGCTGGGATGTCATTGTCAGTATCACACTTGTTTGTTCCTGCTCTACAGTGAGATTACTGTAGGGTCTCATTGTATCTCACACAGTAGTAGGACAGAACAGGTGACTCTTGAGTGAGACCTATTACAGCACTGCTCTCAGGGTAATAGACCTAAGTGAGATACTGACACTTTAGCTGTCACCTTCAGACAGGCAGTGTGGGGGAGTTGGTAATACCACAGATGAGATAGGAGAAGAGCGTATAGAAGGCTTTTTAATGTGACAGCTAAACTCTACAGCACTGCCCCCCCCCCCTCACTAAATCATGTAAGAGGTTAGCTAAGGAGATCATGGCTGTATGTTTACAGTATCACACTTAGGCTGGAGTCATACTGGCGAGGGTCTTGCATGCATCACCTGACCACAGCCTCCGGCTCTTTGGACAGGAGCATGCAGCTCCATACAAATACATGTTGCTGCATGCTCCTCCCTGGAGATCCAGCAGCTGCCAGGTGATGCACGCGAGACTCGCATGTGTCTCGCCCAGTGTGACTCCAGCCTAAGAAACCTGCCGTAAACTATGGTGGGTTGTGTTCTTCTTTTCCTTTTTGTGTTACTGCCTGCTTATAATAGTCAGCATCATGCAGGGTGAAGAAATGCACACCCCCAGTGAAATCTGTCTGATAACACGCACATAGGCTGAACAAAAATGAACTCTTTTGAAGCCAAATACTTTGATCACTAAAATATCTCTAAAATAAAGAGGGAAATTTACAAAACAAAATTCTCTCCACAGCCACCATTACTTTATGTCTGGTGCAAAGTCCCTCTTTAATAAGGTTTATGTAAATCTAAAACTGCTGTAAACAAAGTCTTCCCATTTTGTGTTGGTGTGACACTTCTCTGTCTTTTTGGTTTTAGTTGGAGTGATAAGGTGTCCTGTTTGCCGACAAGAATGCAGGCAGATCGACCTAGTGGATAATTACTTTGTGAAGGACACATCTGAGTCGCCAAGTAGCACCGATGAAAAGTCTGAGCAGGTATGGCGTCCTATAGCTCTTTCTGTGTTGTGTGTGACATCCCAGGAGATGTAACCTACGTACACTGTGCTGCTCTGCCTCCATACGCTCCTTACATTCAGCTGGTGCTTAGAACAGTGGATTGGTCTGATATTAATGCCCCATCCTAAGGATAGCACTACAACATGGAAGTAATAGACCCTTTTAAAGTGAACCTGTCATGAAAAAAACAAAACAAAAACGCTATTAATCTGCAGATATGGGGTTAGTCTGCACGTTAAGTGCGCCCCTATGACTGACAGCTCAAGACTGCTGGGAGGAATTAAGTTAATTTCACCTCAGCAGTGAGGCTCTATGTGGCAGCCACACGGCTTCAGAACTCTATTAACCTGCAGATTAACCCCATATCTGCAGGTTAATAGCATTTTTTCACATGACCGGTTCAATATACCACATTTAAAATAAAAATGTAATTCAGTTCAGCTAAAACAGTTAGAATATCCTGCTGTGTTGCTACTCAGCTCTTATGGAGAACTACGCATGTGGTCAGCATTGTGTGACAGTCTGTTTACAGTCATTTTTTTGTGTGTTTTTGGTTTTTCCATAGTTTTTGACAGTCATTTTTATTTTTTAAATATACAATGAAAGAGAGGGGCAATAAGGGCACCAGAAAAAAAAAACATCCTCTCATAATTGGGTCCCCTCAACTTGGGCAAATAACGGCTTTGTTGCAGCTTATCTCCTCAGAAGAGGATCAGGCTGGTTAATATCATGCCTTTTCATCTGTGTCCACTCATAGGAGCCTTTATGGGGGCAATTGAGTTCTCCTTATAAACATCTGGTGTCCACAGACTATTATCTTGTATATACAAGTAGAAATGCAGATTGCGTTGTTCCAGGTGAGTCTATACTAAGGCCGGCTTCAGACTGCGTTTTAGATCCGATCCGTAGCTGTCTGCTTGAAGCAGACAGCCGCGGACCGGATCAGCACACAGAACCGGGGGGCTATTATGCCCTCCGATCCTGTGTGCAGCCGCTGACGGGTCAGGACCGCGGCGCCCCCGGTTCTCACCTATCAGCAGGAGGAACTGCGTGCGGCTGCAAACAGGATCGGAGGGCATAATAGCCCCCCGGTCCTGTGTGCTGATCCAGTCCGCGGCTGTCTGCTTCAAGCGGACAGCTACGGATCGGATCTAAAACGCAGTCTGAAGCCGGCCTAACATGCATGGATGATCCTTAGTGGAATAGATTGACAAGTCTTGTGTCATTAACCAAGGAAGTCCTCTCCTTATTGCCAATAAAGCACCAGTGGCAGGATGTGCTTTCACCTTTATGGTTGGTAGGTCTGCTCACAAGCATTTAATTGTCCTTTCATTGTGCCAGTGATGCATGACTATAAAGATTGATAAAATCCCTGCACGGCGGTACCAAGCTTATACCAGAGTCATTTGGTTAGTTTGACTTTTATTTTTATTTTTTAATATTCTAACAGTTCTAGTATTTTTTTATGATTGTAACCAACTGTAATATACAGCATGGGCAGGACACCAGCAGAATGGCTAAGCAACGTTGGTTTTCTGCTTTTTGAGGATGTTGCTCTTTTCATAGAGTGGTTCCAGGTATGCAGACAAGGACATGACCTCCTTCTGCATATTTGGCCTTGGATGTCCTGACTATTGCCTTTGCTTTAATGAAGTCTGTGTAGTGCTAGTGGGATTAGGTCTAAAAGTCCTTTTTTCTGGTCATCATAATGGGAGACCCAGACAATGGGGTTTAGGGCTCTGCCCTCCGGAGGTCACACTAGGTACTACAAGTTTGTAGACACCGCCTCCTCCGCTTATAAACCCCCACCGTAGGAGACATCCTCAGTTTTAAACTTAGTGTGCTCGGAGGATCACGCTTTGCTTGCACTTCACTGCATTCTCACAGCTTACGTGATGGCGTCTGAAGACAAGGTAAAATGGTCCCCGTCGGGGACCCTCGACAGTCTCCCCGCTCACCCTTTGTGGAACACGCAGGTGGAGGTACCGGAGGGCAAAAATGCCTGGACACTCTGTGTTCTCCCGGTACGCTGTCGCACTCCTTTTTCCATCCCTTCTGGGGGCTCTGGAGAATGGGAGTTGGGAGCCTTGCACAGCTCCGCTCCGTCCGAGGCCTCCCTAAATGGTGCTTACAGACCGGACTGGAGCCAGCCCAGTCTGAGGCCTCCCTAAATGGTGCTTACACTCCAGACTGGTGCTGCACCCCCGTCCGAGGCCTCCCTAAATGGTGCTTACAGACCGGACAGGCACTGAGGCCCGTGCGTCTCCTGTGTGCCTGGGGGTAGTGTCGGACACTTTAATGTGTCCTGACACTCAGACCGCGCGTACCCTCGGGTCCGCGGTTCTGTCGGTGTGCCCTGTGCTGGGGTCACCCTGGCTGACCGCCCTGTGTATCACAGGGGCTGCGGCTGTGGACTGCAGGTGTTTGTATATGCTGACAGTCTGTGTGTGTATGTGCTATCCACACTTTCCCGCGCTGCGGGCTCTAGTCACCTCCATTAATGAGGCTGCCTGGAGGATGGGAAGCAGCCCTTGCGGTGACATCACCGATGGGCGTGTGTGTGTGCTTCCCGCGTGTTCTCGGCGCCGCCCACGACTTTGCTCTCGGCGGCCATCTTCTCCCTCACTTCCCGGCTGGGATCTATCGGCAGCACGTGTCGGCACTTCAGGGGAGACCGGAACTCGCGGAGGTCACACACACACACCGCTTCCTCCTACCGCTTTACTGCGGTCGGTAAGCCACCGGGTTTCCCGGTTTGTTTTTTGTGACAAATTGGCTTATATTCTCCCCACTGTGGCGATGTCCTCAGGTGGGAAGCATGCTGCTAAGGCGGCGGTGGTCACCATTACCTGTGCTACATGCAAAGGGACACTGGTGGAGGGGTCCTGCAATAACTGTGGACGCCCAGAGGCCCGGACTGCCACTACTGAGTCTGCAAATCCGGGATTATACCCTGAGGTTCAGGTGATCCCAGGGCCATGGGAAACGCAGAATAGGATCAATGAATCCCTGCTGTCCCAGATGTCCTCCATGTCGCAATCCCTGGAGGCACTTCATAGGAGACTGGAAAACCCAGCTACTCCTCCCAGTTACCCCCGGGTGTCTCTTACTTCAACTGTGAGACCCTCTAAGCGAGCTCGTGAGGCTTCTCCCGAGCTCCAGGCTCTCTCTGAGGAGGAGCGTTCCTCTGATGGTGAGGAAGATGATGGGGTTCCACTCTCGGGTCTGTGTCTGAACCTCCAGATGGGGTGGAGGATCTGGTGTCCTCCATCAATGAGACATTGCGTCTTGTCACTCCTCCTGAGGAGGTGACTGTACACCCCAAAGAGGTCTATCAATGGCTGCGGCCGGAGGCCAGACCAAGTGGATCCTTCATGGATCACACTAATTTTGGAAGGGTGATTAGAGCACCCAGGTTACATCCTGGGCGGCGTTATGTCCGTAAACCCAAGGACAATCGCTTTCCCTTTCCCCAGGAGGTGCTTCAGGAATGGTCGCAGTCTCCAAAGGTGGACGCTTCCATGACCAGGATTGCTGCACGCTCCTTGTTTTCTGCCTCTGATAGCTCCTCATTGAAGGATGCTACTGATAGACAGGTCGAGCAACTCGCCAAGTCTTCCTATGAGGCTGTGGGGTCTTCCTTTGCCCCTAATTTTGCCGCGGTCTGGACCCTACAAGCGATTACCACCTGCTTGGATGGTATCACTGAACTAGCTAGGTCCAGTCCAGAGGTCCTGGCGCTTACCGACAGAGCAAGGGCTTATGCGGATTACGCCAGGACGGCAACTTTGGAAACTGCCACTCGCTCTGCTGTGGCCTCCGCCAATGCAATTGCGATCCGCAGGCTGTTGTGGCTGCGTCTTTGGGACTCAGATACCACATCTAAGAAGATTTTGCAGAATCTTCCATTCGCTGGTGACAGGCTTTTTGGCACCGAGCTGGACAAGTTGATAAAGGATTCTGCTGAGTCTAAGATCCCGCAGAATAAGCCTAAGCCACGGTATACCGTGAAAAGGAACCCTAAGCAGTGGTCCTTTCGCTCCAGCTCACAGTCATCAACGACGTCCGCTCGCTCGGACCGAGGGGGCAAGCCTGCTACTCAGTGGCGTTCCAAGAGTCGTCAGAAGAAGCCGGCGGGGGCAGCGGCTGCCACCCCCAAGCCCGCCTCGACATGACTCGCTCTTTCGTCCTGCCTCCCCACAGGTGGGGGGACGCCTGTCTCGATTTCAGGACAGGTGGCTCCTTCACGTTCAAGACCAGTGGGTTCGAGACGTAGTCTCAAGAGGTTACAGGATAGAGCTGACGTCAAAACCAATACCCCGATTCCATCGGTCGGTTCCATCTCCAGAAAAGGCTCAGGCTTTTCATCTGGTGTTGGAAGGACTCCGCAGAGACGGAGTGGTGGTCCCAGTGCCCACGGACGAGAGGTTCAGGGGTTTTTACTCCAACCTCTTTATTGTCCCAAAGAAGGACGGCTCTTTTCGCCCGGTTTTGGACCTCAAGTTGTTCAACCGTCACGTGTTGGTTCGGAAGTTCCGCATGGAATCCCTGCGCTCCGTGATCGCGGCTGTGTCGCAGGGAGACTTCCTAGCGTCCATCGATATCAGGGACGCTTACCTTCACGTGCCCATTGCACCAGCTCATCAGCGCTGGTTGAGATTCGCAGTGGGGGAAGAGCACTTCCAATTTGTGGCACTGCCATTCGGGCTAGCCTCGGCACCGCGGGTGTTCACAAAGGTGATGGCATCCATGATGGCTCTCCTGCATGTGCAGGGACACGCCGTCATACCCTATTTGGACGACCTGCTGGTCAGGGCGCCATCGGAAGACCTTTGTCGGGTGAGCCTGGAGGCGACCATGAAGTCTCTGGAACAGTTCGGGTGGCTTCTCAACATTCAAAAGTCGACCCTGGTTCCGACCCAGTCATTGACGTATCTGGGCATGGACTTCCACACGGACTCAGCCCTGGTGTCCCTACCTCAAGCCAAACAGCTAGCGATCCACTCAGGAGTGCAGAATGTCCTCCTGTCACCACAATCATCCCTACGGGTATTGATGAGACTGGTGGGACGCATGGTAGCGGCGATAGAGGCGGTGCCGTTCGCACAGTTTCGCCTCCGTCCTCTCCAGCTGGAGATTCTTCGCAGATGGGACAAGAGGACGATCTCGCTGAATCGGCTGGTGACACTGTCACAACTGACCAGGGACTCCCTGCAGTGGTGGCTCCAGCCACGTCACCTGTCACGAGGCCGGTCCTTCCTAAAACCGTCATGGTTAGTGGTGACCACAGACGCCAGTCTGAAGGGCTGGGGTGCGGTGTTCTTGCACCACAGGGCTCAAGGCCTCTGGACTCAGTCGGAGTCGGCGTTGCAAATCAACGTGCTGGAGATCAAGGCGGTCTATCTGGCGCTCCTGGCGTTTCAGAAATTCCTGTCGGGACACCCCATTCGGGTGCAGTCCGACAATGCGACGGCCGTCGCCTACATAAATCATCAGGGAGGGACCAGAAGTGCTCAGGCCCTCGCCGAAGTCCACCGCATTCTAGCCTGGGTGGAGGAAAACGGCTGCCTGATCTCCGCAGTTCACATCCCAGGGGTCGAGAACTGGGAGGCCGACTACCTGAGCCGACAGGGCATGGACGCCGGAGAGTGGTCTCTACATCCAGACGTCTTCCGGGACATCTGCGGCAGATGGGGCACTCCGGACGTGGATCTGATGGCCTCACGGCTGAATCATCAGGTGCCCCAATACATGGCAAGATCGTGGGATCCTCAGTCTCTGGAGGCGGATGCCCTGATCCTGAGTTGGTCCAGCTTCCAGCTGCCATATGTGTTCCCACCTCTGGCTCTGATTCCCAGGGTCCTGTGGAAAGTCAGGATGGAATGCAGAGTAGCCATTCTAGTGGCTCCAGATTGGCCCAGGAGGTCCTGGTACCCGGACCTGTGGCAACTGTCAGGCGGACACCGGTGGGCTCTTCCAGAACGCGCAGATCTACTCGCGCAAGGCCCATTCTTCCACCTCAATTCCAGGGCCCTCAGATTGACTGCATGGCTCTTGAGGCCTGGCTGCTGACATCCAGAGGATTCTCTCCTACAGTGGTTGCCACTATGAATAGGGCTAGGAAACCTGTTTCCAGGAAGATATACCACAGAACGTGGAAAATTTTTTTCTCCTGGTGTGCCTCTGGTGGACGCTCACCGTGGCCATTGTCCATCCCGACATTGTTGGCGTTCCTACAGTCGGTGGTTGGAGTTGGGATTATCCCTTGGCTCTCTAAAAGGTCAAGTTTCAGCACTTTCAGTGCTGTTTGACAGGCGCCTGGCGCTCCTCCCGAAGGTCCGTCAATTTCTGCAGGGGGTATCTCGAGTGGTTCCGCCTTATAGGCGACCTCTGGACCCTTGGGACCTCAACATGGTCCTGGCGGCTCTGCAGAAACCGCCGTTTGAGCCGCTGAGAGACATCTCTCTCTCTCGTCTGTCCCAGAAAGTGGTCTTTCTGGTGGCAATTACGTCCCTGAGAAGGGTCTCAGAATTGGCTGCACTTTCGTGCAAGTCACCTTTTCTGGTGGTTCACCAGCACAAGGTGGTGTTGCGCCCACGGCCAGAATTCTTGCCGAAGGTGGTTTCAACGTTTCACCTAAACCAGGAGATTGTTCTCCCATCATTTTGCCCCGCTCCCGTTCATCAGGTTGAGCGCGACCTCCATACTCTGGATCTCGTGAGGGCTGTACGCATTTATGTGTCCAGGACCGCCTCCTTTAGGAGTTCGGATTCCTTATTTGTCCTCACGATGGGTCGCTGTAAGGGGTCCGCGGCTTCGAAGTCGACCTTGGCCAGATGGATCAAGGCTCCCATTCAGGAGGCTTACCGGTCTTCTGGTTTGCCCCTCCCGGTGGGTTTGAAGGCACACTCTACTAGAGCTGTAGGTGCCTCCTGGGCCTTGCGACATAGAGCGTCTGCTCTACAGGTGTGTCAGGCGGCCACTTGGTCCAGCCTGCACACTTTCTCTAAGCACTATATGGTGCATGCCCATGCCTCTGCGGATGCGAGTTTGGGCAGGCGGGTTCTCCAGGCGGCGGTTGCCCACCTTTAAAGGGAACCATGTGTTATCCGTCTTGTTGAGGAACTCTTCCCGCCCTGGGGTATTGCTTTAGGACATCCCCATTGTCTGGGTCTCCCATTATGATGACCAGAAAAAAGAGAATTTTGTTTACGTACCGTAAATTCTTTTTTCTTTAATCATCAATGGGAGACCCAGCACCCACCCAGTTGTTCCTTTGCATGTTTTGCATTTGCTCTGTTCTCTGTTGAGACAGCGTTTTTTTCCGGGTTGTTACACCGTCTGTGCACGGCATTCTTCCCGATGTTTCGGGTGTGGTTTATTTTCTCCTCGCAGCTTATGGACTAAACTGAGGATGTCTCCTACGGTGGGGGTTTATAAGCGGAGGAGGCGGTGTCTACAAACTTGTAGTACCTAGTGTGACCTCCGGAGGGCAGAGCCCTAAACCCCATTGTCTGGGTCTCCCATTGATGATTAAAGAAAAAAGAATTTACGGTACGTAAACAAAATTCTCTTTTTTTAAAAAGACAAAAAACCTGCTTCAGTACTACCGATTGACATCTACGCAGTACTGACTTGGAAAGAGTTTACATCCTGACATTGCTAACACTGTGCTGTAATCTGATGCATTGTTTCCTAACAAGCTGCAATCAGGAGTATAGACTATGCCTCCTCCCTTATATTATGCCCCGTATTCACTGAAGACTATCTGAGTGATGATAAACATGTGTCTGCTACCCCCACACAGTGCAGTGGGGACATCTTGTGGAAGGTTTATGAATGGAAGCCAGCCAAAATTTTCTAATGAAGTATATTTGAAAGTTTATTAAAATCTCTTGCTCTACATTATTATTAAATAATAATTTATGGTTGTTACTCTTTAAGTTTTAAATTTACTGTAGTAAAATGGTAGCATCATGCTTTTTATTACCATTGATACAATAATCAAGCTATTTATGTAGAACACAAAGTTTATAGTGCCACCTATTGGGAGCAGGAATCCTAAAAGTAAATGTCAAACCTTTAATAAACCTTACCATTTGACCTGATATAGAAGACCAACCAGAATCTGTTTGTGGACATGGTGTTTCGAGGAGTTTTCCCTCATCATTGCAAAGCATGAGATCTTATTTGGCTGTATCCGAGGCTTCTGACTAGGGTCAAAGGGGTAATGTTTCTCCTAATGGAGAGTGAGATGCCTAGAATGCCTGTGTGATGAGGCTTTAAAGCCATGCAATGCTCCTCTGGATATTTTTGCACGGTAATTCTTCATGATCTTGGAAAATAAAAACACTTATTCCCTTTTAATTTTTCCACTGATATCAAATGAAAAGAGACCATGACAGAAATGAAGTCCCATGTATTACGAAAATAGATGCAAACATATCTTGATTATATGAACGAGAAAAAAGTTGACAGTTCTTTAAACCGCATGGTGACGAAGTGCACCTTGTAGCCACGCCCTGACGTCTCTAATACATCAGAAACTATAGTTACGGTCTCTTCGCTTCTGCCATCATGTACCCCTTCTATCCCCTGGGGGGTGTACTGAAGGTCAGCTTGGCACAGTTTTACACAGAAATCCCCTGTCCACCTTGGCATGGGCAGGAAGAGAAGGTGAACCATGCAACCTCTGTCATGTCACCACATTCGCTCACAACCCTGACATGCTGATGGACCCCTTTCACTGCAGTGAAAAAGTCCTGCCAGCCCAGTAGAGCTGCCATCAGTTTCTCGTTGGATATAAACTGTCTGTTAACATGAGTAGATCGGTCCAGAAAACAGCCCTGGTAGCATGTAATGTTCAAGGGAACCTGTCTTGTCCCCTGTGCATGCAGAACCGCGAGTAGTTCTGTGCACATATCTATAATCCATGTGTAATAGCCCCTTCATATAGTAGCATCCATAAACAGATCTTTAGAAAAGTATTTCTAAAGACCGTTTATGAGATGCTAATTAGGACTTTGACTAGTTGAGGGAGCATTAGTTCTCCTGACTAGTAGGCCCAATTGGCCTGTTATCTTGCTGTTATCTTGTTATCTTGCTGAGCATTGAACTACTCTGATGTATGGACCTCAGGTGTATGCACCTCTGCTTCGGAAAGGCTCACTGTCATGATCGTAAGTCGTTCGCACTTTTAGTTATGTGCGCAAGTCTGAAGAGAGGTGTAGTGCACATAACTGAAAGTGTGAACAACTTCTGATAATGCGCAATGAGTCTCTCTGAAGCTCACTGTGCATCATTAGAAGTGTTTCTGTGTGTGTGTGTCCACACCCACTGCCACCCACAGATGCTTGAAAACTTGAAGGCTTTGACTGCGGCCTGTGCAGAAGCAAATGGGGTGCCCCAATATGGCTTCCGCGGTGTGGTGCCTTCTGGGATACGGCCTCGTCCCTATGGAAGTTTGAGACAGATGTCACTATATATTAGATATTCACCTGTCCATTATAACCCAAGCAGCAGTGAAAAGGATGAAACTTTAAAGGAAGCTCTTTTCTGTTTAACCTCCATACATATGTGAACCCCGACATATGGGGCCTTATGGGTCACATAGCAGCTAAAATAATGCTTCTTTTTTTTTTTTTTAGCCATATGACTTATTTTCTCACAATTTTCTGTGCTCTTTTAAAAACTGCATTTTATGACTGTGTGGCCATGGCTAGCATCTGATGGGGGAGCAGTGCAATGTGTCAGCAGAGAAAGGGCTAACAGAGATCCTGACTGAGCTGTGTGGAACCAGATGACACATGAGAAGCTTGTGCCAAGGAAAGAGGCGTTTACACTGATCCTGACATTGGTTAGCAACTGTGCTGTAATCTGAGCTAATCTGATACGATTTCCTCACCAGCTGCAGTCAGCAATGTAGGCCACAACCCCTTTCCCTTATATGGATACATGCCCTGTTTTCACTGTGAAGATGGATCTGACTGAGAATGAACATGTGTCTGCTTCACACACAGTGTAGTGGGGATACCTTGAGAAAGGTTTAAGAATGAATGCTTTTCAATCAGAATTTTCTAATAAAGTATATTTAAAAGTTCATTAAAACCACTTGCTCTACATTATTATTAAATAAAAATTGAAACGGCTGGTACGCTTTAAGCTTTGTTTTTTGTTACTTAGGTTTGTACATGTTGTGAGGACAATGCAACTGCTGTTGGGCTCTGCGGGGAATGTGGAGAATGGCTTTGTAAGACTTGCATAGAAGCACATCAAAGGGTTAAATTCACTAAGGACCACATTATCACAAATAAAGAAGATGTATCTTCAGGTAAGATTTTTCTGATCATTGATAACGTCATGGGTCTCTGTCAAATCAGAATACTTTACATTTGTGACCTGAATAGAAATGTAAAGTTTATTTTTTTATTTTTTATTTCTTTGATGTTTTCTCCTTAACAGATATTATGTTCTGTCCACCTATCCGAGATGTCTGTTGTATAAAATACTTGTATTTTGTATTCTCTATGAAATTACCATTTTATTGCTTTGTACATTTTCAGGAGGCATAACTGCAATACCCACACTTTTTTTTTTTTTTTTTTTTGGATATTTTCCAGATTTTTTATAATTCTTTTCTGTTCACTGTTTTTAATGGTTCCCTTAGGGGACTTAACCCCTGCCCGACCTTTGACGTTGTACAACGTCATAAAAGTCTGTGCGTTCCCAACCAATGATGTTATACAATGCCATGGCGGTTACCACTGCACCGTTGCCGCTGTAACCGCCATCGGGCTCCGGTGCTCTGGGATTCCTATCTTGAGGATGGCAGTGATTGGCTGTTTAAACAGTCAATCACTTGGATTCTGTGTCCAGCTATGGAAGGGGCGGTCACAGCCCCTTCCATAGGCTGGACCGCTGGAGGCGATGGGGATTGCTCCCTCCTCGCTGAAAGGGAGTAATCTGATGATCACTAATTGTACCCGCCCGCCACCTGCTTCAGCTCGCTGCTTCTGTGCAGCCTGAAGTCCCTGCAAGGAGATCTGGCTTCTGAGAAGGATCTGACAGCGAGGACAGCGATCCGCTGTACCCCGCTGTCAGACAGATCCTTCTCTGCAGCCCGATATCCATGCAGGGACATCGGGCTGCACAGAAGCAGCAAGCGGAAGCAGGTGGCGGTGCCCTGCACCACTGTCATGCTTCAGGGACACTGTCGCCCACTAAGTGCTGTGATCTTAAGATCACAGCACTTAAGGTACCGTCACACGTAACGATATTGTTCAAAAGTGGCAGCACGGTGGCTCAAGTGGTTAGCACTGTAGCCTTTGCAGCACTGGGTCTTGAAGTCCTGGTTCAATTCCCACCAGGACATTAAGGTCAACATCTGCAAGGAGTTTGTATGTTCTCCCCGTGTTTGCGTGGGTTTCCTCCGGCACTCCGATTTCCTCCCACATGTAAGACATACTGATAGGATGTTTAGACTGTGAGCTCAGAGAGACAGCATTACTCATGTATGTAAAGTGCTATGGAATTAATAGCGCTATATAAATGAATAAATTATTATTATTATTAAAAGTCACATGTTTAGTGACGCCTGAATGATGTCTAAACGACATTGTTGCATGTTACACTACTAACGATCAACGATCAGTTGGCTGATCGTTGATCGTTAGATTTGAGGACAGGACCTTAACTCAATCGTTGGTCACCCGCTGGACACGCCACATCCCAGCGCTACACAGCCTATGCTGGGAGCTTGCATCCATGGTAAACATCGGGTTACTAAGCGGCGCCTAGTAACCCGATATGTACCATGGTTACCAGCGTGCTCGCTGGTCCACATCGCTGGTGAGTCTGCCTGTGTGACAGCTCACCAGCGATGTGAATGATGTTGTTAGCGATCTTGCTTGCATGAGATCGCTAACAACAAATTGAAGCGTGTGACTACACCTTTAGTGTCCGGGGAGAGGGAGTGCATGGTCACTTACCTCTCCCCGGCGTTAATTGGCAATGAATTGATCACCAAGTTGACCCGACGTTGCCATGGCAACATCTGGTCATCTCACCCAAGCCTCAGAGATCATGTGATCTGAGACTTGGATTTTTCAGTGATGGTGCACTGTATGGCAATGATTTGATATACAGTGCACCATCACTATGACAACAGAGACTACAACAAGGGATCAAGTATTCTCTTGTTGTAGTCTCTGGGGTCATAGTGATGGTGCACTGTATGGCAAATCATTGCCATACAATGCTCCATCTACCATACAGTGTACCATTACTATGACACCAGAGACTGCAATAAGAGGACACTTGGTCTCTTGGGTTTAGTCTCTGGCTGTAGCAGAGGCTAGCGAGCGCCGTGGGACCTTCGTTGTGGACTACGTTGGAGGCTATCAGCGTCGTGGGACCTTGTTTTGGACTACGTCGGATAATAGTAAAGATGGAGTCCAAATTTTGATTGTTTTTTTCTTTCTAATAAGTTTTTTTTTCTCTGTGTGGTGTTTTTTTTTACTAGAGATTCCTAATGGCCGGGTCTAACACTGGCCCGACATTATGAATCTTAGGCTTAGTGCCAGCTGCTAATAAAAAAAAAAAAAAAAAGCTGGCATTAACCCCTTTATTACCCAGTTTGCCACCGGCACCAGGGCGACTGGAAGAGTCTGGGTACAGCGCCAGAAAATGGCGCTTCAATTAATGCACCATTTTCTGGGTGGCTGCAGGCTGCAATTCACAGCATGGGGGGCCCAGAACACTTGGGTCTCTCCATGCTTAGGATTCCAGCCCCCAGCTGCCTTGTTGTACCTGGCTGGTCTAAAAATATGACAGAGCCAAATGTCGTTTTTTTTTTTTTTCTTTCTGAAATTTGGTCTACAAAGAAAAAAAAAAAATAGGCTTCGCTGTATTTTTGGTTGCCAGCTGGGTACAACTTATCATTTGGGGGGCTGGAATAATCAGTGTGGTGAGACCCAAACGTTGTGACCCCCCTCCTTTTCCCCCCTCACCGCGAATTGAACCCACATCCACCCCAGAAAATAGCGCATTCAATCGAGGTGCCATTTTCTGGTGCTGTACCCCAATGTTTCTAGTTGCCCTTGTGCTGGTGGCACACAGGGGCTCTCCATACACTACATGGTATCCTCTAACAATTTCAAAGGAAAATTAGCTCCAATTGTTAGTGAGCACCATATCGTGTATGGAGAGCCCCTGTATGCCTGAACATTGGAGCTTCCCCACAAGGGACCCCATTTTGGAAACTAGACCACCCCGGAACGTATCTAGATGCATAGTGAGCACTTTGATACCCCAGGTGTTTTACAAATTGATCTGTAAAAATGAAAAAGTACTTTTTTTTTTTTTTTTTTTTTTCTTCCCATAAAAATGTTCTTTAAGCCTGTTTTTTAATTTTCACATGGGCAACGGGATAAAATGGACTCTAAAATTTGTTGGGCAATTTCTCCTGAGTACACCCGATACCCCATGTGGTCATGAACCACTGTTTTCACGCATCGGCAGAGCTCCGAAGGGAAGGAGCACCATTTGACTTTTTGAATAGAAAATTAGCTCCAAAAGTCAAATGGCGCTCCTTCCCTTCGGAGCCCTGCCGTGAAACAGTGGTTTATGACCACATAGGATGAGGGTGAGGAAAAAGCTATGCTAAATGACTTTTTACAACAGTATTTACACAAGAATATCTCATGACAGACAGCATGATCAGTGATAACAAAAACTCTCCATTAAATGTAACCTGCTTAACCCAGCAGGAAGTACAGCACCGTCAAAAAAATCACTAAAGTTGACAAATCCCCAGGCCCGGATGGGATACACCCCAGAGTACTGCAGGAATTAAGTACCGTCATAAACCATTATTTTTAATCTTTAAGGGTTCTATAATAACAGGGTCTGTACCACAGGACTGGCGAATGTGGTGCCAATATTCAAATAGGGGACAAAAGCTGACTTTAGAAATTATAGGTCAGTAAGTTTAACCTCTACTGTGGGTAATATCCTAGAGGGTTTTCTAAGAGATGCTATACTGGAGTATAAGAAAAATAACCTCATGACCCAGTATCAACATGGGTTTACGATGGACCGTTCCTGTCAAACTAATCTGATAAGCTTCTATGAAGAAGTAAGTTCTGGACTGGACCAAAGAAATGCAGTGGACATGGTGTATATGGACTTTTCAAAAGCTTTTGATACAGTGCCACACAAAAGGTTGATACATAAAATGAGGGCATTGGGGATAGGGGTAAAATATTTGTAAGTCGGTTAAGAACTGGCGTAGTGATAGGAAACAAAGGGTGGTCATTAATGGAACACACTCAGAATAGGTCACAGTTAACAGTGGGATACCACAGGGGTCAGTATTGGGCTCGCTTCTTCTTAACATTTATTAATGACCTGGTAGGGGGCATACAGAGTAGAATCTGAATATTTGCAGATGACGCTAAACTCTGCGGTTGTTTTTTTTTTTTTAACTTGCCACAAGTACCGGATCGCAGCAAAGATCGCACTTGCCGCAAGTTCAATTGAGAATGAATGGGGGCTTGCCGTAAATCAGCCGTTCCGCGGGAGATGCGCAGATGCTGTAAATCTGCTGGATATGCTGCGATTCAGCAAAAATTGGCTGATGTGAAAGGGGCCTTAGAAATACTTTTTCTAAAGTTCTCTCTTATCTATGCTACTATATGAATACTATATATACTAGGCAGTATGGATTATAAGCAGTTCTCTTCCACAACAAGGAATCTGATATGAGACAGACAGGTAGGGCGTTTTTCAGCATTCTTTAATCTTTATGCCCATATTAATAGTTTGATAGTTCAAATGTGTAGCTTGCAGTTTTTTATTCCTACACTAGCTGTGAGCCCGATGCAAATGCATCGGGATTCTAGAACGTGCATTAATTTGATTATAGTAGTTATAGCTGTTAACCTGATGCAAATGCATCGGGTATCTAAAATAGGTTTGTTTTTTTTAAAGATTTTTAAATAATAATCGCATCATCAATAGCAATAATATAAGCCATAGCATTATTATTAGCAGTAATAGCAGTATTAATAGCATTATTAGCATTATTATTAGCATTAATAACATTATTAATAGCATTAATAGCATTATTATTAGCATTAATAGCATTAATAATAGCATTATTAGCATTAATAATAGCATTAATAACATTATTAATAGCATTAATAGCATTATTATTAGCATTAATAGCATTAATAGCATTATTATTAGCATTAATAGCATTAATAATACCATTAATAGGATAAATATTAGCATTAATAGCATTAATAGCATTATTAATAGCATTAATAGCATTATTATTAGCATAAATAGCATTAATAATAGCATTATTAGCATTAATAATAGCATTAATAACATTATTAATAGCATTAATAGCATTATTATTAGCATTAATAGCATTAATAGCATTATTATTAGCATTAATAGCATTAATAATACCATTAATAGGATAAATATTAGCATTAATAGCATTATTAATAGCATTAATAGCATTATTATTAGCATAAATAGCATTAATAATAGCATTATTAGCATTAATAATAGCATTATTAGCATTAATAATAGCATTAATAACATTATTAATAGCATTAATAGCATTATTATTAGCATTATTAGCATTAATAATAGCATTATTAGCATTAATAATAGCATTAATAACATTATTAATAGCATTAATAGCATTATTATTAGCATTAATAGCATTAATAATAGCATTATTAGCATTAGTAATAGCATTAATAACATTATTAATAGCATTAATAGCATTATTATTAGCATTAATAGCATTAATAATAGCATTATTAGCATTAATAATAGCATTAATAACATTATTAATAGCATTATTATTAGCATTAATAGCATTAATAATAGCATTAATAACATTATTAATAGCATTAATAACATTATTAATAGCATTATTATTAGCATTAATAGCATTATTATTAGCATTAATAGCATTATTATTAGCATTAATAGCATTAATAATACCATTAATAAGATAAATATTAGCATTAATAGCATTAATAGCATTATTAATAGCATTAATAGCATTATTATTAGCATAAATAGCATTAATAATAGCATTATTAGCATTAATAATAGCATTTATAACATTATTAATAGCATTAATAGCATTAATAGCATTAATAATGCCATTAATAGGATAAATATTAGCATTGATAGCATTAATAGCATAATTAATAGCATTAATAGCATTATTAATAGCATTAATAGCATTATTATTAGCATTAATAGCATGAATAGGATAAATATTAGCATTAATAGCATTAATAGCATTATTAATAGCATTATTATTGGCATTAATAGCATTAATAATAGCATTATTAGCATTAATAGCATTAATAACATTATTAATAGCATTAATAGCATTATTATTAGCATTAATAGCATTAATAATAAGCATTATTAGCATTAATAATAGCATTATTAGCATTAATAATAGCATTATTAGCATTATTAATAGCATTAATAGCATTATTATTAGCATTAATAGCATTAATAGCATTATTATTAGCATTAATAGCATTAATAATACCATTAATAAGATAAATATTAGCATTAATAGCATTATTAATAGCATTAATAGCATTATTATTAGCATTAATAGCATTAATAATACCATTAATAGGATAAATATTAGCATTAATAGCATAAATAATAGCATTAATAGCATTAATAGCATTAATAGCATTATTATTAGCATAAATAGCATTAATAATAGCATTATTAGCATTAATAATAGCATTAATAACATTAATAATAGCATTAATAGCATTATTATTAGCATTAATAGCATTAATAGCATTATTATTAGCATTAATAGCATTAATAATACCATTAATAGGATAAATATTAGCATTAATAGCATTAATAGCATTATTAATAGCATTATTATTAGCATAAATAGCATTAATAATAGCATTATTAGCATTAATAACATTATTAATAGCATTAATAGCATTATTATTAGCATTTATTTATTTTATTATTATTTTTATTTAATTATTTATTATTTTTTATTTTTTTTATTATTTTTTAATTATTTTTAAATTATTTTTTTTATTTAATTTATTTATTTTTTTTAAGGGAGAGTGAGACACAGTTCTCATTCAGGTCCGCAGTTTTTTTTTTTTTTTTTTTATTATTATTTTTATTGAATTATTTTTAATATTTTTTATTTATTTTTTTATTATTTTTTAATTATTTTTAAATTATTATTTTTATTATTTAATTTATTTATTTTTTTTAAGGGAGAGTGAGACACAGTTCTCATTCAGGTCCGCAGTTTTTTTTTTTTTTTTTTTATTATTATTTTTATTGAATTATTTTTAATATTTTTTATTTATTTTTTTATTATTTTTTAATTATTTTTAAATTATTATTTTTATTATTTAATTTATTTATTTTTTTAAGGGAGAGTGAGACACAGTTCTCATTCAGGTCCGCCTTTTTTTTTCCCCATTGACATACATTAGCGGTGTGTCGGCGATTTTATGGCCGGCCACCTGGTTCTATTTGTCGGCCCTAAAATCGCGGACACACCGCTAATGCATGTCTATGGGCAGTCAGCTCGAATTCTGATTGGTCGGCGTTCAATCCGAAATCGGGCTGACTGCCCATAGAGATGCATTAGCGGTGTGTCCGCGATTTTAGGGCCGACAAATAGAACCAGGTGGGCGGCCATAAAATCGCCGACACACCGGTAATGTATGTCAATGGGTAAAAAAAAAGGCGGACCTGAATGAGAACTGCGTCTCAGTTTTGAGGGGCTCTTCTGATTGGCTGAGGGCAGTATACCTCGACCAATCAGAAGAGGGCCTGAGATCTCATTGAGGTAGAATGGGGGATTTTTCTTCCATTCTATCTTAATGAGAAGGAAGAGGACGTCGGAGGTGGAAGATCCCCGGGGCCGGACGAAGAGGCGAAGATGGCGAAAATAACAGAGAAGACCCCCGGGGCCGGAGGAAGAGGACGCCTGGCCGGACGGAGGAGTTGAGGATCGGACGGACGGACGATCAGATGACTTGAAGGGATGTAAGTGATCGACGGGGGCGTTAGGTTAGGGGACAGCGGGGGCTTCGGGTGTAGGGCCTTAGGTGACAGCGGCGTTAGGTTAGGGACGGCGGGGGCTTAGGGGATAGGCGGCGGGGCTTAGGGGGTATCGGCGGGGGCCTAGGATGCTACGGGGCTTAGGGGGTAGGGGCTTAGGGGCTGCTTAGGGGGTAGGGCCTTAGGGGGTAGGGCCTTAGGGGCAGCGGTGGCTTAGGGGGTAAACGGCGGGGGCTTAGGATGCTGCGGGTCGGGGGTTAGGTGGTCGCGGCTTAGGGGATAGGGGCTTAGGGGGTATCGGCGGGGGCTTAGGATGCTGCGGGTCGGGGGTTAGGTGGTCGGGGCTTCTGCGGGGCGGCGGTGGCTTAGGGGGTAAACGGCGGGGGCTTAGGATGCTGCGGGTCGGGGGTTAGGTGGTCGCGGCTTAGGGGATAGGGCTTAGGGGGTATCGGCGGGGGCTTAGGATGCTGCGGGTGGGGGGTTAGGTGGTCGTGGCTTAGGGGATAGGGGCTTAGGGGGTATCGGCGAAGGGTTAGGATGCTGCGGGTCGGGGGTTAGGTGGTCGGGGCTTAGCGGGTGGCGACTTAGGGGTAGGGGCGGCGCAGTGAGGGCGGCGGTGGCTTAGGGGGTAGACGGCGGGGCTTAGGGAGTATCCGGGGGGGGTTAGGATGCTGCGGGTCGGGGGTTAGGTGGTCGGGGCTTAGCGGGTGGCGACTTAGGGCGGTGCACTGAGGGCGGCGGTGGCTTAGGGGGTAGACCGCTATGGTATACTACAGTGGCATGGCCATACGCCTGTCAGGTGTAAAGCGTATGGCCATGGGACTGTAGTATACCATAGCGGTGTACACTACAGCGCCGGGCGGCGGGGCTTAGGGGGTATCGGCGGGGGGTTAGGATGCTGCGGGTCGGGGGTTAGGTGGTCGGGGCTTAGCGGGTGGCGACTTAGGGGTAGGGGCGGCGCACTGAGGGGGTGGCTAAGAGCATGGGGCTGTAGTGTACACCGCTATGGTATACTACAGTCCCATGGCCATACGCCTGTCAGGTGTAAAGCGTATGGCCATGGGACTGTAGTATACCATAGCGGTGTACACTACAGCGCCATGCTCTTAGCCAGCCCTGGCTTTGTTAGCGAAGCGACTCGCAATGCCCGCTTCGCGGGCATTGCTTCGCAAGACTGCAACGACTCGCAATGCCCGCTACGCGGCCACGGGGAGAGTCCAGGAGAAGCAGCTCGCTCGCTAACAAAGCCGACGGAAGTCGCTACGGCAATTATATAATAGATGTTGGCCTTTAGATAAGCCAATTATTGCGACAATTGATGATTTAGGTTAGAATGCCTGTTCAAATTACTTTTAAATTTTAGTTCATTATCTTTAACTCAGGGATTGGAAATGTTTTATTCTACTATGCAAAATTATCAACTTAAAAATTATCCAGTTATGTTTAATCAAACATTTAAATAACTCCTCAGATGACTGCAGCTTCTTCTCTTTGGTGAACTTGTGATATTGATGTTGTTACTCTAAATGCTCTTCCATTTGCATCAGTCCTGGAGCACAGTCAACTGTGCTGGTCGATGATTATGTTTTGTAAATAACTTGCAGCAGTATGTTGCCCAGAACACAGATGCATATTTCAGCGCATTTCTCACTGCTTATGTGACCATTTTTGAACTTTCGTAGTGAGAGATCTGCTGTATACATCACTTAGGAGTTACTGAGACTGCTGTATACATCACATCGGAAATGCTGAAACTGCTGTTTACATCACATAGGAGACATGGAGACTGCTGTATATAGATCAAATAGGAGACATACTAGTGTATACATCACATCGCAGACAATGAGGCTGTTGTATAAAATAGCACACGGAGCTTATTTACTTGGCCTACCAAGAACTCACTTATGCCTGCAGTGGCCAGCATCAAAACGTAATCCAGTGGTGATCAGTAGTGAACACCACATGCATGTAATCTGGGGATGGTTTAAAGGGCCAGCGGCTGGTAAAATGGGATTGGCAGCTCAAGCACTACAGCTCATCGAGAATCTGCTCAAGGACCGCAGCAAATGACATCCTGAGGAAGAGGTTCCTCACCACTGCTATAACTGGTTTTATATTTATATTTTGCAATTGGTAGCAGCCTGAAAAATGTGTTGTAAGATAAACATGTCCCACCTTCAGGACTCTGAATCTATACATCGTACAGCTCCCTGATTGATGGCTTAGAAGCACATTTTACTGTAATAAAGATTTTTTTTTTTTTTTTTGTGCATTTTTAATTTTATACTTTTGTGTTTTCATTGAGTGTTCATGTCACTAAAAAATGTCTATGAAAATTTTATTTTTCTTTAGAATCCGTGGGAGCAACAGGGCAGCGACCAGTTTTTTGTCCCGTCCATAAACAGGAGCAGCTGAAAGTGTTCTGTGAAACCTGTGACAGGCTAACATGTCGTGACTGCCAACTTCAGGAACATAAGGAACACAGGTATGCATGTCTTCTAGTGCTACACCTCCTGCACCCAAATACTGGAATCTGCTTTTATAATTCTGGCATTATATATATTGTCATCATCTGTACACATAACCATGACTGCAACATATGCCCTGTCAAACATGATGCAATGTACCGTATTTTCCGGCGTATAAGACGACTTTTTAACCCCTCAAAATCTACTCTGAAGTTGGGGTCGTCTTATACGCCAGGTACACTAACATTAGTGAGAACAGCTGATGTGCCTCTGTCCATAGTATTAATAGCTACCTTATGGGCCCTCTGTCCTCCGGTGTGTGTCCAGGCACCTCCTGCGTCCTCTGTGGCCCCCAGGTGCAGCCGCGCTGGTCCGGAGCTCATGAGGTTAATCACAGCCTAAAGTGCTGTGAGCCCCTGCTGAACTCCGCCCAGCCTGATGTCACAGCATCCCGGCTCGAGCTCTGATTAGCTCCCAGGAACCAGCGGGCGCGGCCAGATGACATCGTGACCTCTGATTGGCTCGTCATCTGGCCGCGCCCACTGGTGCCTGGGAGCCAATCAGAGCTCGAGCCGGGCTTTGTGACATCAGGCTGGGCGGAGTTCAGCAGGGGTACACAGCATGTTAGGCTGTGATTAACCCCATGAGCTCCAGCACAGCTGCATCTGGGGCATACAGACAGCACAGGAAGAGCATGGAAACACCGGAGGACAGCGGGGAGCCACACCGAAGGCTCGGGGAGCCACACCACAGGCCGGGGGAGCCTGTAAGAAGGGGTTTGTGTGTGTGTGTATGGGTATGTGTATGTGTGTGTGTGTGTGTATGGGTATGTGTATGTGTGTGTGTATGGGTATGTGTGTGTGTGTGTGTATGGGTATGTGTGAGTGTGTGTGTATGGGTATGTGTGTGTATAGGTGTGTTGTATATGTGTGTGTATGTGTATATGTGTGTGTATGTGTATGTGTGTGTGTCTGTGTATGGGTATAGGTGTGTGTCTGTGTATGGGTATGTGTGTGTATAGGTGTGTGCGTATGTGTGTGTTTGATGGAAGGCCCCAGACATCCTCCTCCACACAGCTCTTGCAGTCCCAGAGGAAGCAGCCCTGGGACGGCACACACTGCCCCGGAAGGTAGCATCACCGCCCCATATCTGAGGTGCGGGGAGCAGGGGGACTCTAATCACCCACAGGCATCGGGGAGGAAGCGGCGGCAGGGACTTTTATGAGGCACCTTCCCCAGCAGCTCAAGGCAGATGCCATTGTGCTCTCCCCCTTAATACCTTGCCAACTGTCTCTATTCAAAGCTCCCGGACACTTTAGGACAGTGCACAGGAAACCGCTGCAGACTGCGTTTCCTGTGCACTGTCAAAAGCTGTCAAGTACCTGCATGTCATAAGCATTTGAATTAAAATTACCATATTGAAATCCATTCTGATTTTTTTTTTTAAGTTTTACCATAGTGGGTTGGAAGAGGGGGTAGTCTTATACGGCGAGTATATCCCAAACTCCATATTTTAAGTGGAAAAGTTGGGGGTCGTCTTATACGCCCAGTCATCTTATACGCCGGAAAATACGGTAGTATTTATTTTGTCAACCTTGAATACCTTCTCCTGAGTAAGACATGCACAGTAGATATGTTTGCAGATTTCAGCAATATAATGTTCTAGGGGTGGCCCAACAATCTTCTGTAAGCAAGTAGAATAGAATCAAAATATCTATCGTCTAAATTCTGCATAGGTAAAATATATTATTGTACTGTAAGCCATTAGATAGAAAAATAATAGAATCTGAGAATCCTCAGTGGTTGATACCTTTTAATGACTAACTGAAAAGACTATCAAGTAGCAAGCTTTCGAGACAACTCAGGTCTCTTCTTTAGGCTTGTATAACATGAAATCTGATGTGCCACATTATATATACATATACATATATATATACACACACACACTATTGTTCAAACGTTTGGGGCCATTTAGAAAAATGTTCTTATTTTTGAAAGCAAAATATATTTTTTTTCGATTACCGTATATACTCGTGTATAAGCCGACCCGTGTATAAGCCGACCCCCCTACTTTTGCCCCCAAAACCTGGGAAAATCTATTGACTATAATTGAATATAAGCCGAGGGTGGACCCCAGCACAGGTATACAGCCCTCCAGCAGTGGTATACAGGCCCCAGCAGTATGATATACAGCAGCCCCCAGTGGTATATACAGCAGCCCCCAGTGGTATATACAGCAGCTCCCAGTGGTATATACAGCAGCCACAGTGGTATATACAGCAGACCCATTGGTATATACAGCAGCCCCAGTGGTATTGCAGCCCCTATATACAGCAGCCCCAGTGGTATTGCAGCCCCAGTGGTGTATACAGCAGCCCCAGTGGTATTGCAGCCCCAGTGGTATTGCAGCCCCTATATACAGCAGCCCCAGTGGTGTATACAGCAGCCCCTATATACAGCAGCCCCAGTGGTATTGCAGCCCCAGTGGTATTGCAGCCCCTATATACAGCAGCCCCAGTGGTGTATACAGCAGCCCCTATATACAGCAGCCCCAGTGGTATTGCAGCCCCTATATACAGCAGCCCCAGTGGTATTGCAGCCCCAGTGGTGTATACAGCAGCCCCTATATACTGCAGCCCCAGTGGTATTGCAGCCCCAGTGGTATTGCAGCCCCAGTGGTATTGCAGCCCCAGTGGTGTATACAGCAGCCCCTATATACAGCAGCCCCAGTGGTATTGCAGCCCCTATATACAGCAGCCCCAGTGGTATTGCAGCCCCAGTGGTGTATACAGCAGCCCCTATATACAGCAGCCCCAGTGGTATTGCAGCCCCAGTGGTATTGCAGCCCCTATATACAGCAGCCCCAGTGGTATTGCAGCCCCAGTGGTATTGCAGCCCCTATATACAGCAGCCCCAGTGGTATTGTAGCCCCAGTGGTGTATACAGCAGCCCCTATATACAGCAGCCCCAGTAGTATTGCAGTCCCAGTGGTATTGCAGCCTCTATATACAGCAGCCCCACACAAATGCTGGCACACGTCCCCCCCTGTTGTAAGGCCCCCCCTGCTGAATACTTACCATCCCTGGTCTTCAGCAGCACCTCCGCGCCGGTCCTCTGTGCTCCGGTCCTCCGTGGTCCCGTCCTCTGTGCTCCGTTCCACAGCTGCATCCGGGGTCCCCGCGCGTCGCAGAAGCGATGACGTCATCGCTTCTGCGACCCGGCCGGTCACATGATACAGCCGGGGAACGGAGCACAGAGGACGGGACCACGGAGGACCGGAGCACAGAGGACCGGCGCGGAGGTGCTGCTGAAGACCAGGGATGGTAAGTATTCAGCAGGGGGGGCCTTACAACGGGGGACGTGTGCCAGCAGTTTGGGGGGCATTATCTACAGATATGCACTGCTCCCCCTGGCGCTGATTGACAGGGGGATGCAGTGCATATGTAATGAGCGGCCCCACGTGACGGGGCCGCTCAATATACAGTATCCCCACCGCCTCCTCCTGCCTCCCCAGCCCGACACAGCCCCCACCCCACTCACCCTGTATAGTGACTCGTGTATAAGCCGAGGGGGGTACTTTTCAGCCCAATTTTTGGGCTGAAAAACTCGGCTTATACACGAGTTTATACGATAAGCAAACATTAAATGAAATTGTTTTGGCCCAATTTTTTGCTGTACCCAAAATCTGACTTCTCCGATTTTGGGCACAGTGGACCAAATCGGACCGAATTGGATCCGACCCAATCTGCGGCCGTTAACATGGGGGCCTATGGAGCACAGGTCCAAGGAAACAGCTGATCGTTCCTATGACCTGATTTTAGTGTGCATGCTCAGTACACTAAAATTGCTCCTTACCATCTAATTTCAAGTGAAATTTAGTAAAGGAAAGGGTTAAAAATATAAAATATGTATGCTCAACTGTCCAGCGAGTCCCCCGACGCCTCCAGCAAGCTCCGAATGCTTGCAGGACCTGTGAAGAGCTTTGTGGGTGAGAACAAGTAATTTGAACTTGATCCTGTAGTGTATAGGCAGCCAGTGCTATGACTGGCACAGAGCGGAGGCATCTGAGTGACGATTGGCCAGGTAGGTGATCCTGGCTGCTGCATTAAGGATGGACTGGAGAAGGGAACGTTTAGAGAGGGGGAGGCCAATTAGTAGAGAATTGCAATAATCGAGGTGGGAGTGGATTAGGGCCACGGTAAGGGTTTTAATTGTTTCCATGGTGAGAAAGGGGCGGACTCTAGAGATTTTCTTCAGGTGTAAGCAACAAGAGCGGACGAGAGATTGTATATAGGAGGTGAAGGAGATATCAGTGTCAAACATAACAGACAGCGAGCATGCTGCCTAGGTGTTATCGTGGTACCGCACACTGAGAGTTGTCAGATTTAGGGAGGTTAGGGGAGGGCGGGAGCAAAAGAAGTTCAGTTTTGCAAAGGTTGAGTTTTAAATAGCAGACACGATGTTGGAAACTGCAGCTAGAAAGTCATTGGTGTTGTTTAAAACCGCACGGGTAAGGTCAGGGGCTGAAGTGTATAATTTTGTGTCATCCGCATAGAGATGGTACTTGAAGCCAAATCTGCTGATGGTGTGTCCAATCTTTGCCATGTAGAGAGAGAAGAGAAGAGGTCCAAGGACTGAACCCTGAGGGACCCCAATAGTGAGAGGAAGAGGGGAGGAAGTGGAGCCAGCAAATTATACACTGAAAGAGCGGTCAGAAAGATGGGAAGAGAGCCAGGAGAGAGCGTCCTTTATACCAATGGAGTGCAATATAGAGAGTAGCAGATGGTGGTCCACAGTGTCAAAAGGTGCAGAGAGATCAAGAAGAATAAGCAGAGAGTGGTCACAATTACGTTTTGCTGTCAGTAGGTCATTGGTCACTTTTTCATGAGGGCAGTTTCTGTAGAATGAAGGTTGCGGAAACCAGACTGTAATGGGTCTCGAAGAGAGTGAGTGGAGAGGTAATGGGTGAGGCGGGAGTATTATTATTATTATTATTAAGTATTTATATAGAGCCATTAGGTTACATGGCGCTTTACAAATGAGAGTGTAGACAGAGACAAGTGGTAGAAACGACGACAAATCAATTGTACGGGTACAATAGGGAGAGGATCCTAGAGGGGGTGGGGAGGGAGACGGTAGGAGGGGGAGAGGTGAGATGGTGCAGTGGATCGGGTCTTAATGTGTGTTATAGGCTTGTAGGAAGAGGTGGGTCTTCAGGTTTTTCTTGAAGGATCCCAGGGGGTAGGGGAATGTCTGATGTGGTGGGGGAAGGAGTTCCAGAGTCGGGCAGAAGCACGAGAGAAGTCTTGTATGAGATTGTGGGAGGTGGAGATGCGGGGGGTTTGAGAGGAGTTCTTGGGAGGAGCGCAAGTTGCGCGAGGGGAGGTAGCGGGAGACTAGGTCGGAGATGTAGGGAGGGGACAGGTTGTGTATGGCCTTGTATGTCAGGGTTAGGGTTTTGAAGCGGGATCTCTGGGGGGTGGGTGCCAGTGGAGGGCTCGGCGGAGAGGGGAGGCGGGGGAGTAGCGGGGAGATAGGTGGATGAGTCGGGCAGCAGAGTTGAGGATGGTGTAGAGAGGTGCAAGGGAGGAGGCAGGGAGGCCGGTGAACAGGAGGTTGCAGTAGTCCAGGTGGGAGATGATGAGGGCATGGACAAGTGTCTTAGCCGTGTTGTGGTTAAGGAAGGAGCGGATGCGAACAATGTTTTTTAGTTGGAGTCGGCAGGCAGGTGGCGAGGGCTTGGATGTGGGGCTTGAAGGAGAGGGAGGAGTCGAGGATTACCCCGAGACATTTGGCGTGGGGGACGGGTGAGAGTGTGCAGTCATTGACGGTGATGGATAGGTCAGGAAGGGGGGAGGGTTGTTAGGGAAAAAGACGATGAATTCTGTCTTGTCCATGTTGAGTTTGAGGAAGGGGTAGAAAAAAAGGATGTAATTGCGGATAGGCAGTGAGGAATTTTGTATAGAAGAGAAGAGATATCGGGGCAAGACGAGAGCTGGGTGTCGTCGGTGTAGAGATGGTATTGGAGGCCGTGTGACTCGATGAGGTTGCCTAGGCCGAGGGTGTAAATGGAAAAGAGTAGTGGTCCCAGGACGGAGCCTAGGGAGACACCTACGGAGAGGAGGAGGTGTGGGTCCGTTAAGGTAGAGGAGATCCAGGAGAGGGCGAGGTCAGTAATGCCAAGAGATTCAAGGATTTGAAGTAAGAGGGGGTGATCAACAGTGTTGAAGGTAGCAGAGAGGTCGAGAAGATGAGGGACTGAGTAGTGTCGTTTGCTCTTGGTCATTAGTGACTTTGGTTAGGGCTGTTTCGGTGGAGTGGTGAGGTCGGAAGCCGGACTGTAGGCAATCAGAGAGCACAGGAAGAGAGGTGGGAGGAAAGTTCGGAATAGACGTGTTGTTCAAGAAGTTTTGAGGCGAACGGGAGGAGAGATATGGGGCGATAGTTGGAGACTGTTGTAGGGTCGAGGGATGTTTTTTTTAGGATGGGCGTGATTAGGGCGTGCTTGAAGGTTGAGGGGAATGTGCCGGATTTGAGTGATATGTTGAAGAGGTGTGTCAGGGCAGGGATATGAGGACTGTGGTGAGGTTAGGGATGAGGTGGGAGGGGAGTAGTGGGTCAAGGGCGCAGGTGGTGAGGTGTGATCGTGCTAGAAGGGAGGAGAGGTGGTCCTCTGTCATGGGGGTAAAACTGCATTTGAGGTGAGGGGGGGGATGGGGCGAGGGGAGTGGGGGTCGAAGCTTTGTCTGAGTTTGTCAATTTTGTCTTTGAAGAAGGTGGCGAAGTCGTCGGCGGAGATGAGAGGTGAGGGAGGAGGTGCAGGGTGGCGAAGTAAAGAGTTGAAAGTTTTGAAGAGTTGTTTGGGGTTGTGAGACAGGGCGGTTATAAGGGAGGAGAAGTAGAGATGTTTTGTGGAGTCAAGGGCAGTCTTGAAGGTATTGAGGGAACGCTTGTGTAGGGCGAAGTGCTCTGGGGAATGGGACTTCTTCCATTTCCGCTCGGCTGCCCTAGTCGTCCGTCGGAGTTTTTTGGTGAGGGTCGTGAGCCATGGTTGTCGTTGTACTCGTGTTGTGTTAAATATGAGTGGAGCCGTTTGGTCGAGGGCTGTAGTGAGAGTGGAGTTGTAGAGGGAGGCGGCTGAGTCAGCGTCATGAGAAGAGGCCAAGTCAGAGAGGGGGAGGAGGGATTCTGAGAGTGAATGGAAGTCTACGAGCTTAAGGTTTCTGCGGGGGTGGGGGAGTGTCCGGGGGGGGGGGGGGAGCATGGTGGGCGTGGGAGAGGGACGAGAAGGTCAGTAGGTTGTGGTTGGAGTGGGTGAGGGTTGAGTATGCGAGGGGAGCAGAGTCGGGTGAAGACTAGGTCAAGTGTGTGGCCACCAGTGTGCGTGGCGGAGGAGATCCATTGGGAGAGGCCAAAAGAGGAGGTGAGGGCTAGGAGTTTGGAGGCAGCGGCTGTGGGGGTGTCGATGGGGATGTTGAAGTCCCCCATGACGATGGTAGGGATGTCTGAGGAGAGGAGGTGGAGGAGCCAGATTGTGAAGTGGTCAAAGAAGATGGAGGGGGATACAGGGGGGAGTAGACAACGGCCAGTTGGAGGTTGCAGGGGGAGTAGATGCGAACAGTGTGTGCCTTGAAGGAGGGGAGGGGGGTGGAGTAAGTGGGGAGAAGGAACAGTCGTTGGCCAGAAGTAGGCCAACACCACCGCCGCGGGTGTTGGTGGGGCGGGGAGTGTGGGAGAGTGTGAATCCCCCGTAGGAGAGGGCAGCCGGGGAGGTTGTGTCAGAGGGGGTAAGCCTGGTCTCCGTGATGCCGAGGAAGGAGAGTTTTCTGGAGATGAAGAGGTCGTGGATAAGTGTGAGTAGACCAGACGCTCCAGGAGTTAAGAGATGAAGGGGAGATTGGAGACTGGTCTGTAATTTGTGCAGGATGGGTCGATGGAAGCTTTCTTTAATAATGGAGTAATGATAGAATGTTTGAAGGGGGAAGGGAAGATGCCAGAAGAGAGGGAGAGGTTGAAGATTTTGGTTAGGTGAGTAGTGATGACCAGACAGAGAGACTGGAGTAGGTGTGAGGGAATGGGGTCAGTGGTGCATGTAGTGGCACGAGAGAGAGAGGAGCATGGCAACTTCTTCTTCTGTAACTGGGTCAAATGTGGAGAGTGAGCCGGAGGAGATGTGGGGAAGAATGGGAGTGTCAGTGCTTGGAGGCTGGGAGCTGATTTCCTGCGGAACTTGTCTACTTTCTCCATAAAGTAAGAGGCTAGATCATCAGCACAGAGGTCAGTGATAGGGGCCTGCACTTAAGGACTGAAGAGAAAGTGAAAGATATTAAAGAGTTTTTTTGGATTGTTGGATAGTGAGGAGACCAGGGTGGTGAAGTAGGTTTGTTTGGAAAGGTGAAGGGCAGAGTTGTAGGATTTAAGCATGAATTTCTAATGGATAAAGTCTTCTGGTGAGCGAGTTTTCCTTCATATGCATTCAGCACTCCTAGAGCATCGCTGCAGGAATCAAGTTTGTGATGTGAGCCAATATAGTGTGTATATATATATGTGTGTGTGTATATGTATTGCCCTTTACTGCAGGGGAAGCTGGGTGCAGCTCTGGAATGGTGTCCGGGGCAGAAGGCAGCGGGAGGTCACGTTCTCCCGCTCATTAGCCCCCTCTAATATGGACTGCCGCTGTTCATCATCTTGGTGCTGAAAGCCGCGCCAAGATCTGGACAGGGGTGCAGCACATATCAGGTGTACCTGCACTCACCCCCCTGTGCAGGCACACTTGCCTCCATCACTGTTTAGAGCCTCCCTGCTGGCGTGCACATAATAAAATAAAAAATCATTACCTCACCTTGCAACAATCGCGCTCCCTTCTGCCAGCTGAGCGGGGAATTCCTGCTTTGGTGATCGGATGTCATCACTATGCGCTCTCGATGGCCGAGACCAAAGCAGGAATTCCCCGCTCAGCTGGCAGAAGGTGAAGTAATTATTTTTTTATTTTATTATGTGCGTGCCAGCAGGGGGGCTCTAAATAGTGATGGGGGGCAAGTGTGCCTGCACGGGGGGGGGGGGGGGGGAGGGGGGGGGGGCGGGCAAGTGTTGCCTGCACAGGAGGGGGGGGGGGGGGGCAAGTGTTGCCTGCACAGGGGGGGGGGAGAGGCTGACAGGCACAAACACTGCAGGAGGACAAGCAAGGTAACACCCAGTCGGCCACATGTTTTAAAGTTTATAAAGCTATATCTTAGCTTCTACTAAACAGTTTTTTTTTTTAGCAAAAACGATTGCCCCAAATGTGTCTGCTGGGTGTAGGGACACATATTAACAGTCCGGGGGGGTTATTTGGGGTGGTTGGTTCCCTTTAATGAGACAGTCAGTCCCCAGCTTGGAGGATGGGGACTGTTTGGCAGGTTAATAGTTAACATTTCAGCCTTGTGCTAGAACATGCTGGGAGACCTGATGTGATGTCATAATCATGTGACTACAATAGGCAGAGCTAAGTTCTCATTGAACATATGTTTGCTGGCTTAGTTCCGCCCACTATGGTCACATGATCGTTACATCACACAGGTCCCTTAGCCATCCAAATTAAATGTGAGTTAACTATTCTCCTGCCAGACAGTCTCCCTCCTCCAAGGTGGGGACTGAAATATAAGTGTATAAATGCTTTTTTTTCACCTTTCACATTACACTATGAGCTCAGACAGGGATGATTAGATTGGTATTCTAAAGCTGCAGGTACAGACAGTGATAGCTGGGGAGGCATAAACCACCTGACAGGTTCCCTTTAACACACAAACACATCATGACATGGAATACTGCAGTTCTTAAGACAAGTGAGATGGAACACACCAGAAATGAGTGAGATGGCGTGAAATGGTTATGGCAAAAGATATAATGCCCCCAAATGCCCTTTCAATTGATGTAAAAAGACATGAATCCATGTGAAATGTTTATTTCTGCGCTGAATGCGTCAAAGGTCATCATCAATTTGTATTCCCAAATTCTTCTGTCTCTGAGACTTGAAATTAGCTTTTAGTATGAGCAGCTTCATGTATATTGTATTGTGATCAGAGCTACCAAAATGCTTGGCTACAGGTAGATCCATTCGTCTGTCTTTTTATTGTGTCGCGATGAGAGTTTATTCTTGTTCTAAGTTTCTCCCCTACATACAGACCTGCGTTGTACATATAATTAAATACAGCCCATTAGTTATGGTGCCGCTAAATCTACCTGGGATCTTGTAGTCCCAATCTGTGCTCGGAACCTTTATCTTGTCCGTTGTCATTATAAATGGGCAGGTTTTGTATTTTTTTTTCCGGTTACATGGAAATGTACCTGTTCTTTTTGGAGAGGACCGCAAGCTTCTGACAATACTTTTTAGATTTGGGGTTGTCTAAAACAAAGAAGTGGGGAGTCTGGAAATATAGATATTAGCCAGGCATCTTTTTGTATTAGTGGTTGTAGTTTCTGTGCAACTCCTCTTAACACCTCCAGATTTGGATTGCAGGTGACTACGAGATGGACCCGATCTTTCTCTTCTTTAGTTTTGTAATGTATAAGATGATTCCTTGAATCTTGTAATATGGTTTTCAATTGCTCTTGGATGTTAGCCCTGTTTTCTATCTGTAGGGTTGGAACATATCCGATTGTAACTGATGACCTGGCTGTACACAATAGCGTTTGTGTATTGCATGAAAACTGTCCCATTGAAGATACGACGGTCAGATTGGACGGTCAATTGGCTTCCAGTACAGGGATGTCTCTATTTCATTGTTCTGTAGCTTGGTGTCCAGAAAGCTGCTTTTAGTGCAGTAGTTGTTGAGTGTTAAGTTGATGGTGGGATGAAACTGATTAAAATGTTCATGGAACATCTTCAGCTGTTGCTCAGACTCTGTCCAGATGATTAAAATTTTCTTAGCATCACTAACGCAGCAATCGAAAACTGCTGACATCTGCACAGCAATTTGAAAATCACATTCACTGCACTTAATTCCAGGCCCTTGGGAAAGTCAGATCACACTGGCGATATGCGTGGGGCAGGCTCCCCTTTTCTGGTTGCAACCTTGTACTATGTTGTACAGCTGACAAGGACTAGTCTTGGGTTGATCCAGAGTTTTATAAGATATATCAACAAGGTTGCAGGTATTTTCATATCGCTTAAGGCCATGTTACACGGCACGACATGGCTTAAAAGTCAAGGTTTGAATGACGTTGCAACGACATCGTAAGTGTGTCATTGCGTATAACAGCATGATACGACAGCGATAAACCGTTGTATCGGAGTTGACTGGTTTATGAACATGTTGTAAAACCTGGCGATAGCAACTCTATCAATCTGCCGTATAATTGTGTGTGACACCGCGATAACGAGGTAGTTTCCGATTTCGCTCATTCACAGCAATGAGCAGGTGTAGTTCGCTGGGTTGTGCAAACGATACCTGCTCACTACATCATTTGTGAGTCATCCACGATATCTATACGTGTGACATCTCACCAACGTTGTCAAAACGATGTCAGAAACGACCGCGCGCCCTTGAGATCGTTGCTGACATCGTTTCAACGTCGTGCCGTGTAACGGTACCTTTACTCATATATTGTACTTTCTGGTTGGTTTCTGTGCCCTTTATTTTTTGCTGCACACCTTTCTGTTATTTTAAACGCTGCCTTCTCGTAGTTTACTGTTTCTCTAGCTGATTCCATTTTATATATAGTACCTATAGGTTTATTCCTTTGTATGTATATTAGACTATTATTGTATTGACTTGGTCTTAGTATCCATTTACACATTTCTATCTGTTAGATTTCAAATTGTCACTTCAGTGAGGAAGTGAAAAAACTCCAATGCCACCCAATAAGGGTAGCAATCCTTAAAGTCTTAATCGACTCTTTAATAAGTCTTTTAATATGACTTAAGATTTGAGCCAGATCAGAACCCCAAACTGCAGGCGCTGCTTTTCTAAGTGACTGCCCCTCATCAGTGCAGTGTGTGGGAATTCTGATCTGGCTGTATGAGAGACTAAAACGAGGTCTCATCTGCTACCGTGTTTCCCCGAAAGTAAGACAGGGTCTTACATTCTTTTTGTGGCCAAAAGTGGCCCCCTGTCTTACTTTCGGGGGGGGGGGCCTTACATTGGAGGCCCCACCATCCATCCATCCATCCATCCACACACTGCAGCCATCCATCCACACATTCCCACACATAGACAGACACATGCATACACATATATACACATATATACACACCACACACACCACACACACACATAGCACTGCTTCTTACCGGGTCCGGTGTGGGGTCCCCGATGGTCCTGTGCCGTCCTCTGTGCTCCGGTCCGGTCCCCGAGATGATCCGCTGCCGTCAGCCGTGTTCCGGTGCCGGTCCTAGGCTCCATGGTCCCTACTCTTCCGGAGTTCAGGCCTAGCTCCGCCCAGGTCATAGTGTGGGCCAATCAGCATAGCGGCGCTCAAGCAAGCGTCATCGGGCGCTTGCCTCTGATGTCAGCGCCGCTATGCTGATTGGCCCACACTATGACCTGGGCGGAGCTAGGCCTGAATTCCGTAAGAGCAGGGACCATGGAGCCTAGGACCGGCACCGGAACATGGCGGACGGCAGCAGATCATCTCGGGGACCGGACCGGAGCACAGAGGACGGCACAGGACCATCGGGGACCCCACACCGGACCCGGTAAGAAGCGGTGCTGTGTGGTGTGTGTATATGGTGTGTATGGTGTGTATATATGTGTCTGTACGTGTGTATGTATGTATGTAAACCCCCCCACGTGTTTCCCCGATAGTAAGACACCCCCTCCCCCCTACCCTGCCTTACATTCGGGGGGGTGGTCTTACATTAGCAGACCCCCCGTCCCCCCGCCCCCCCCCCCCCCACCCTGTCTTACTTTCGGGGGGGTCTTACTATCGGGGAAACACGGTAGATTGTACATTTGTTAATGGTGTGGTAATATTCCAATGGTACCTCTCATGGGCACCAACTCTTTGCTTGTATACACTTGTATGCTTTAACTAGGGCTTAATATTACAACTATAACATTATTGTATTCTGTGATCCCTTATCTCACCTAGTCATTTAGGTGTTAATCACTTATTATATGTTATCTTATTTTTACCATATGTGCTGTTATTACTAGTGTCTCCAGTTTTCATTGCCTACAATAATTTGAACTGTAAGCACTCATTCATGTGCTGACATATATTTGTATTTATCCAACTGTAATGGGGAGCCTAGTCTTTTGAACTTGTTTTTATTATTAGTCATTTTGGCCTTTTTGTGCATTTCTATTTTGTCCTTAATAAATGGGAAATGTACTCTTTTTTTATACAATCAAGTGGTGATCCCATTTCTTTATGGCATAGCCTTCCTTCTTTTCTCTGAGATGCCCTTAAGGAACACATTGCGGGGACTTGATGTGTGATCACCGGGGAGCTTAGGTAATTGGACCTTTTGTGGTGTGGAAGTGCAGCAGAAAAACACAGCAATAATTGACGTGCTCATTATTTTCTGGATGCGTTTTCTGCACCGCTAATGCAGCAGCCAAAACGCTGACGTCTGGACAGCAATTTGAAAATCCCATTCACTTTGCTGACCGATGCAGTGACTGATCTGTTTTTGTTGAAGATAAAAAAAAAAGCACCAAAAACGGATCACAAACATCCAGTGTGAACACAGCCTTATGCAGAACTTTTACTGCTCATATGACCTGCGGGTGTGTTGAAATTTAACAGGCTTAATCCACTTTCCCCTCACTGCTGTCTTTATTATTCTACCCCCTATATCTGGACAATACAATGATTAGTTAAGATTATAGGTGGGTGAACCCACAGATGTTCTGGTTTGGCGGATTCAGATGGTCTTTTTTGACCTGAACCCAGACTTTACAGTTTTAAAATGGTGGCCGGCGGGGCTGCAAAAGGAAGCAAAATGGGAATTAAAGCAGACGCGTTATACTTTCCTTGTCTTTGGTGCTGCAGGCATGCTACTGCCAGGTCCTGCTCATCAACTTCCTGATTATTCACTGCACTGAATCCAACAGCCAATAACAGACACCCACTCTGTGACTGCATCTGTGGTTGTTGCGCCCTCACCCAATGTGTCGGCGTCTGTGATTGTCTGTCATTGGTAACGAGTCTGCCTCCATAGGGGTGGAGAAAATAAAGTGAAACTAATTGGCGTAGGAGTCCCCTGTTTTATTGTCCTAGTCAGATAAAGTGGACAGCTAAGCTACGGGCCGCCACCCCCAACTGCCTGGATTTACCATTCTAGCAGTCAATCATACAGTGGATCCCTTTTTTTATTATTATTTAAAAAAGTGTGCTCCGCCCTATTTTTGATTACCAGCAACGGTAAAACCATGCAGCTGGTATTCTTAGCGTGATGAGACTCATAGTTAATGGGCCCCCTGGGCTATAGATAACTCTGTATCTCTCTATACATTCGATCCTCCCAAGACCACCTTCTTTCCTCCACACTTGTACGTTCCTCATCTAACCGCTTGCAAGACTTCGCCCGAGCATCCCCCATCCTCTGGAACACTTCACCCCATCACGTACGACTGTCCCCTACACTCAGAACCTTCAAGCGGAACCTGAAAACCCATCTCTTCAGAACAGCCTACAACCTGCAATGACCACAGTGCCGCCTCAAGACCACTGGACCCGGCGCTCCACCACCACCTGACCTGGCACTCCAGCACCACCCGAGCAGACCCAACATACTGTCTCCCTCCCCATTGCCCTGTAGAATGTAAGCCCGCAAGGGCAGGGTCCTCTCTTTCCTCTGTATCAGTCTGTCACTTTGTTCATTGTATTTTTAACTTTTAACTTAATTTTAACTTAACTTTAATTTTTAACCCTTTCTCATGTTCAGCACCATGGAATGAGTGGTGCTCTATAAATTATAATAATAGTAATACAGTGACAATCAAAATTCGAGAACAATGTATGATCACTTGATTTTTTTCATCTACATTGATCAACATTTGAAGGTTTTTGTGTAAGGGGGTACACCGTGCCACTAGAACAGTGTTTACCAAAATAACCAACGTTTATCAGCTTAAAACCTTTATTTTACACACAACATGATGATCATAATTAGAGAACAACGATAACTGTAGCACAGGGAAAGATTACCGTATATACTCGTGTATAAGCCGACCCGTGTATAAGCCGACCCCCCTACTTTTGCCCCCAAAACCTGGGAAAATCTATTGACTCGTGTATAAGCCGAGGGTGGACCCCAGCACAGGTATACAGCCCCCAGCAGTGTGGTATACAGCAGCCTCCCCAGTGGTATATACAGGCCCCAGCAGTGTTACAGCAGCAGCCCCAGTGGTATATACAGCAGCAGCCCCAGTGGTAGTATACAGCAGCCCCAGAGTTATATACAGCAGCCCCAGTGGTAGTATACAGCAGCAGCCCCAGTGGTAGTCTACACGCAGCCCCAGTAGTATATACAGCCCCAGTGGTAGTATACACGCAGCCCCAGTAGTATATACAGCCCCAGTGGTAGTATCCAGCAGCCCCAGTAGTATATACAGCCCCAGTGGTAGTATACAGGGCCCCAGCAGTATATACAGCCCCAGTGGTAGTATACAGGCAGCCCCAGTAGTATATACAGCCCCAGTGGTAGTATACAGGCAGCCCCAGTAGTATACAGCAGCCCCAGTAGTATACAGCAGCCCCAGTAGTATACAGCAGCCCCAGTAGTATACATACAGCCCCAGTGGTAGTATACATACAGCCCCAGTAGTATACAGCAGCCCCAGTGGTATATACAGCCCCAGTGGTAGTATACATACAGCCCCAGTAGTATACAGCAGCCCCAGTGGTATATACAGCCCCAGTGGTAGTATACATACAGCCCCAGTAGTATACAGCAGCCCCAGTGGTATATACAGCCCCAGTGGTAGTATACATACAGCCCCAGTGGTAGTATACATACAGCCCCAGTGGTATACAGCAGCCCCAGTGGTAGTATGCAGGGCCCCAGCAGGGCCCCCCTCATAGTTTGGCACCCCCACCTCACTTTCTGGCCTCCCCCGCATGCAGCGCTGCGCTCATACATTACCTGTCTAGCAGCTGTCATCCTCCGGTGGCGGATCGCGGCTCCTGGGCTCCGGGCTCCATCTTCCTCTCTGTCTTCCTGGTTTGTGGCCGCCGGGCTCGTCGCGATGACGTCATCGCGACGCCGGCCGGTCACATGACAAGGAAGACACAGAGGAAGATGGAGCCCGGAGCCCAGGAGCCGCGATCCGCCACCGGAGGATGACAGCTGCTAGACAGGTAATGTATGAGCGCAGCGCTGCATGCGGGGGGGGGCCAGAAAGTGAGGTGGGGGCGCCAAACTTTGAGGGGACCGTATTGACTCGCGTATAAGCCGAGGAGGGGCTTTTCAGCCCAATTTTTGGGCTGAAAAACTCGGCTTATACGCGAGTATATACGGTAACACTAAATGTTGTAAAGGTTACAATCAGTAGGAAGTGTACAGGCCTTTGCTTTGAATGACTTTAGCACATCTGTGTCCACAGGACATCACTAGTCTCTCACACTGCTCTAGTGGGATTTTGGTCCACTTTTCTTCCAGTCTCTTCCACAGTTATGTGACTGTTGTGGGTTTCTTGGCCATAACTTTGTGAACAAGGATATTTCAGAGGTTTTCTATTGGGTTTAAATCAGGAGTCTGGGCTGGCCAGTTCATTGTTTCAATATTTTCTGTTTCAAGGAACTACTGTACCTGTTTTGCTGTGTAACAGGGGGCATTGTCCCGTACGAATGTTGTTGGCTGAGTGCTGAACACAAGGAACCACATGTTGTGAAATGGGGTCTGAAGCACACATTTAATTTACCTTGTAGCTGTATGAGAGGTCTAGGCCACCATTATATTTTCACATAGGACAACACAATGACCTTATTAAGTAAATTGTGTGATGTTCTCTAATTTTGATCGCCAGTGTATTTGTATGATCCATCCATAACACACAGAAAAGTTCCCTTTTTAGAATTAAAAAATGGAGACCGATGTGTTGTATAGGTCTAACACATTACCTCTTGACCTTGGTGGGGAGGGGCGGTTTCAGGCAGACGTTTGCCCCTATACTTCTAGCAATTATTCTCCACTCAGCCTTTCATGTGCTCTTAGGTTTTTAATGTATTGCCATTAGTTATGCAGATGTAGTTTTGAGTAATAGTATCATTTTCTTTTCCTGCACATGATACATGGTATGTGCACTGCCTATAGCTGCAGTCATCTTTCAGCAGTGGCAGCTCAATTGCTGTATTGTGAAAAGGTCTGAGTTCAGTGGGGCCAGCTCTGAGCAAAGTCTCATCATTCCGAATTGCCTTTTTATAAATGTTAAAATTAGAGGAATAAGTTGTTAAAATTCTAATGCTTTGTACCACCTAGAAAGGCATTATCCCCTTCACGACATCTGCCCTACACATGTGGCACTGTGAGTAGTGCTGTCCTGCAAACCACCAACACCATGCACAATAGAGGCTAGCACCGATTGCGAACGTTTAACAACTCAGATACCAATGTCAATATTGACAGCAGCATCAATCTGCTTACCACTCCGAACGACACAAAGTGATTTCAATAGTATCGTGCTGATGGTCTCCATGGTGACCTCAAACCAAATAATAGCGGCAGGGTCACCCAGGTATGAAGACCTGTAAAGTCTTGAGCAGGACCTGACATGCCTCATGCCTGTGTGCAAGTCACTGATTCAATGCTTTCAGTGCAAATGCATTGCAGAGTATTAGATCCGCAATCAGACCAGGGAAAGTTGTTGTCCCATCCAGGAGTAAGGAAAAAGGTTTAATAAAAATAAATAAATTGGAAAAATATTTAAAAAACAAAACAAACCCCCCCCCCCCCCCCCCCACACTAAATATACAATGTAATGAAGAAAATACTATACAAATACATATATTTATGTTTGGGGGGGGGGGCACAGTGGCTCTATGGATAGCTCTGCAGTCTTGTAGCGCTGGGGTCCTGGATTCAAATTCCACCAAGGATAACATCTGCAAGGAGTTTGTAGTTTCTCCCTGTGTTTGCGTGGGTTTCCTCCAAATGCTCTGGTTTCCTCACACACTCCAAAAACCTACTGATAAAGAATTTGGATGGTAAGCCCCCATGAGGACATTATTGCTAATGTATGTAAAGCCCTGTGGAATTAATGACGTTATATAAGTGAATAATTATCTAATATATAAAGGTGTGTGTGTATCCACTAAAGTTCCACTAAAGGAATCTGCACCGTCACATTTAAATTTTGCACAGCCACCTCATTTGCCTCAAAGAATGTCTGTTTTGAGGTGAGAAGTTAACCCCACGCTTTAGTCATTTGCCAAAAGAAAGCCTTATTTATTGTTTGTATGTGTAAGGGCCCTTTCACATCAGCGGTTTTTTTTTAAAATCGCGGCAGATGCGGTGAAAAAACCGCATCTGCCGCGATTACCGCATACCGGCTGCACTTGCGGCGCGGTTGCGGTTTTTGCCATGCAAAGTATAGGCGGACTTGCGGCAAGTGCGGTTTTGCACTTGCGGCAGGTGCGGCCGCGAAAAAAACCGCGGCTGACCGCGGTTTTTTTCGCGGCCGCACCTGCCGCAAGTGCAAACCCGCACTTGCCGCACCTGCCGCAAGTCCGCCTATACTTTGCATGGCAAAAACCGCAACCGCGCCGCAAGTGCAGCCGGTATGCGGTAATCGCGGCAGATGCGGTTTTTTTCACTGCATATGCCGCGATTTAAAAAAAACCGCTGATGTGAAAGGGCCCTAAGGGCCCTTTCACATCAGCGTTTTTTTAAATTTGCGGCAGATGCGGTGAAAAAACCGCATCTGCCGCAACTGCCGCATAACGGTTCCACTTGCGGCACGGTTGCGGTTTTTTCCATAGGAAGTATAGGGGGACTTGCGGCAGATGCGGCAAGTGCGGTATTGCACTTGCGGCAGGTGCGGCAGAGAAAAAAACCGCAGTAAGCCGCGGTTTTTTTCTCTGCCGCACCTGCCGCAAGTGCAATACCGCACTTGCCGCATCTGCCGCAAGTCCCCCTATACTTCCTATGGAAAAAACCGCAACCGTGCCGCAAGTGGAACCGTTATGCGGCAGTTGCGGCAGATGCGGTTTTTTCACCGCATCTGCCGCAAATTTAAAAAAACGCTGATGTGAAAGGGCCCTAAGCTTATTAGCATTGGCTGTTTTGACAGTTGGCCTGGATATTTATCAGGTGGCCGGCTCAGCTTCTGATTGGTTCCTATAGGCAACAAAGGATATTGATAGCATGAGACAGCTTATACATGTCAGTGAAACATTCAGGAAAGCTACCAAAGACAAAGACTTCTGTAAAATGCTGCACACTGGGAGTTGACTGTCCGTGAAGCAGCAGCCACACAAACAGCAAAGCTGTAAAGCAGTGTGGATTTGATTTAAATCTAACTGATTTAAATCACGATTTAAATCACTAGTCAGTAAGGCTTGATTTAAATCAGTGATTTAAATCAAAGTTTCTACCTAAACTAGTTCTTGCTACTTTAACATGCAAGTAGATGAAGATTTTTAGAATCACTTTTTATATGACTTTTTTCTCCCCAGTTTAATGGGTTAATCATTCATATTTGGACACCACTGTTCTGTTGTACTTAGGAAGGAGAAAAATAATCCTGACCTTAATAACAATTTAAATAGATTTATTCAACTGAAACAATAACAACATTACAGCATAAGTTATTTGCTTAAACAAACATCCATGTTTGTTAACTAATTTGGCTAAACAAAATATATATATATTTTTAAGAAACTTAGACTGTCAGCCCAGCCGACACATGAAAAACTTAAATACTACTGTCCCTGCTGTCCTCTGTAGCTCACTTGTCATCATCTTCATCATCATCTTCTTCTTTGTTCCTATTCATAATCTGGAAAAGAAAAACAAGCGTTCCTGCTTTATTGGGTCCCAACCGATTTTTTAATTTAGAATGAATGAGTCCAAAGGAAGAGAATATTCTTTCAACGCCTGCAGAAGAAGCTACTGCTTTTAAAAGTGAAATCATTACTTGAACAGTCTCTAAATCCAAGCGCTTAAGTGACTTCCACCAGTTTACTGGTGTGACCTTCCTTAAAATATCTTCAGCAAACATATATTTCTTGAATGGTTCCCCCTTAGCTCTGAAGTTTATTATAGTTGGCATTAAAGATGGATGATTGCTGGATACCCATGTCATAGCGAACTCCTCTTCCTCAGCACTTAGGTTTTGACCCTGATATTGGATATTGACAATATTTGCCAAAAAATGAGCTGGAGTCAGTGCTTGTCCCATTCATTTGTTTACTGCTTGTAATTTAATTCTGTCCATGTGTAGTTCTGTTTTTAAGTGTTCACTCAATTCCTTCCAAATTTCAACAGCATCCGCAATAAAACAGCTATTTTTCTGTATTTTGTTTAAAGCTTGAGAGATGGGTTTCAGGAAGCTCAGCATATGTTCAACATTTCTCTTAAGCCCAATGTTGAGGATTTTGGCCGTGACAGTGCCATCTATTTTATCTTGATTTTCTTCACAAAGTGTCATCAGAATAGGCCAGTTTTTTATATACTGCTCAAAACAGTCCACCACAGAGTTCCATCTAACATCTTGTGGGAGCGTTAGCTTGGTTCCACCCATCCTTTTCAGAGCTGCTGCAGCAAAATGATTATTACGGAAGTATTTAGCAATTTCAACAACATTAGCCTTTATTTCTGAAACACTTAAGTCTTTGGCTAAGAGGTGCAGCATATGAGCACTGCAACCATATGTTATTAGCAGCTTTGTATTCCCTCCCTGCTCTTCTAAATCTCTTCTCATCTGCTGTGTGTGCATTTCCTGACGTATTAGTTGTTTGTGCAAGGAAGACTTTACCTTCTTCTGTTGTTATACAAGCACATACAATAGGATCATTGTGGACATTACTCCACCCATCAATACTTAGGTTAACAATTTTACCCTCCAGAGCTGTTGTACATTGCTCCATTTCTCTGTCATACACTTGATCCAGCAGCTTCCCTGCAACATCAGCTCTGCTGGGTGGACTGTATCCTGGTCTCAGTGACTGAACCATATTAATGAAATGTGGGTTCTCAGTCAGACGGAAAGAAGAGTTCGTTGCATAAATAAACTGGGCAATTTTTTCATCAATCAACTCTTTTTCTAATCTGCTAGTTCTTATCACAAACCTATCTATGGTGGTTCCAGGAGGTAAAGGTTTTTTCTTCCTTTTGGGTGATGGTGATATGTGGCTGTGGGTGTCTGATGATAATGCTGCTGCTAATGAAGCACTATCCTGGATGGATAACTCTGAAACTGTAGAACAGGATGATGATGATCTTGGAGGTGGATAGTTTCCAGAATCCATGAATTCCCCTAAACAAAAAAAGTCAATACTGTTATTTTATTGTTTATTATACAATTTCTGCTTATTGTACACAACACATCACTGCCCCTGCCCCAAAAGGAATATTTGTTTTTCTTCATAACTGTACCAAATGACAGTAACATGCAGTAATAATAAGAAATATAATTTTTCTCACACATGACAGTTCAGTCTTTAGAAATAGGATTCAATAAAAATGTTCACCAATCTAAAGATCCTGCCTGTTCAGAAGTGTTTCTTTGGTCATCTTAATCACCCCACCTCTCATGATGTTGCCTCATTCGCGCCACCAGGCCTTGCATCTCTTTGTTGCATCGTTTGCATTTTGCACGCATGCCTGCCTTACCGATAGGCGAAGGAGCTTTATTAAAATATTCCCAAACTGGGTCTCTTTTACGGCCTGCTGCCATTATAAGGAAAGAATGTAATAAACCTCAGATCGTACACGCAAACAGATCCAGACTTGTCTGTCTGTGGCTATGCTGCAGTATTGTGCTCAAAGTTTCACTTTCATTTTCTTGTCTGCTTGCCCTTCCTCCTCCTCACACTTAGATTCATATTCTTCTTGTGTTGTGCAGATCTATTCCACTCCAAACAATCAGAAACATATTGTCTAACTTCTTGGACTTGGCACTGAAAGGGTTGATTCTGTATTCATAGGTTTGTAGAACAATAGGATTAAGGTCTTTTTCTCAACTCTGTTCATGTTGTAACATTTTTGCCGTGAAGAAGAGGCTGGGACCTCTACGGAGTCAAATTCAGTTTTGAGAACTGCGTAAGTAAAGCGAGCGTCTGTGATAATATAGGAGAGAAACTGCCCACTAATCCTACAGAAACCTCTGGAAGAGCATGGCATTGTGAATGTTACACATATACAGCCTTTATTCTACTGAGTTAACCTCTTTACGACCAATGACGAGTATACTCGTCATGAAAAGATGTCAGTTCCCGCATCATGACGAGTATACTCGTCATGGCTTTGAACTGTCACTGCTTCTAAACGAACAGTGACGGCTCAAATCTAAAAGCTGTCAGTGACAGCCAAGGGTTAGGGGCAGAGGTGTGGGCACCCCTGTTAACCCCTTCACCCCCCTCCCCCACCGCAATCACTCTTATCTGCGGGCGGGTTGCACCGCAGCCGCCGGCCATGAGCTGATGCTCCAGCTCCCCCTGTGTCCTGTCCCCGCCCCCTGTGTCCAGCTCCCCCTGTGTCCTGTAGCCCCCCCCCTGTGTCCTGAGCCCCCTGTGTCCTGTCCCCGTCCCCTGTGCAGCCCCTCCTGTGTCCTGTCCCCGTCCCCTGTGCAGCCCCTCCTGTGTGCGGTCCCTGTCCCCTGTGCAGCCCCTCCTGAGTCCTGTCCCCGCCCCCTGTGTCCAGCTCCCCCTGTGTCCTGTAGCCCCCCCCCCTGTGTCCTGAGCCCTCTGTGTCCTGTCCCCGTCCCCTGTGCAGCCCCCCCTGTCTCCCGTCCATCCCCGCCCTCCACCTTGCACAGTTTGTTTGCCGGCGGGCTTCTGCGCCCACCGGCAAAGCTGCAGGGCCCCCTCCTCCTCCCTGCTGGTCCCCAGCCCCCGGGACTCGGTCCCCAGCCCCCGATCCCTGGTCCCCAGCCCCGCTCACCTATCCCGATTCCCGGCGGGCTGCACGCTCGGTGCACCCGCCCGCACCGTCGGGCCTCCTCTGCAGTGTGGCTCCTCCTCTTCTCAGGGGCTCCTCCTCCTCATCGCTGGGTAAGTATGAATGAATGAAAGAATGAAAGAATGAATGAAAGAATGAAAGAATGAATGAATGGATGGATGGATGGGTGGATGGATGGGTGGATGGATGGATGGGTGGGTGGGTGGGTGGATGGATGGATGGATGGATGTGTGCGTGCGTGGATGTGCGTGTGTGGATGTGTGTGCGTGGTTGTGTGCATGCGTGGATGTCAGCACGTGGATATGCGTACGTGGATGTGCGTACGTGGATGTGCGTACGTGGATATGCATGTGTGGATGTGTGTGCGTGGTTGTGTGCATGCGTGGATGTGCGTACGTGGATGTGCGTGCGTGGATGTGCGTACGTGGATGTGCGTGTGTGAATGTGCGTGCGTGGATGTGTGCGTACGTGGATGTGGATGTACGTGGATGTGTGTGTGGATGTACGTGGATGTCAGCATGCGTGCGTGGATGTGTGCATGCGTGGATGTGCGTGCGTGGTTGTGTGCATGCGTGGATGTGCATACGTGGATGTGCGTGCGTGGATGATGGGTGCATAGGTGGATGGATGGGTGCAACAAGGGATCAAGTGTCCTCTTGTTATAGTCTCTGGGATCATAGTCATGGTGCACTGTATAACTGATCATTGTCATACAGTGCACCATAACTCTGACCCCTGAGACTGTAGGAAGAGGACACTTGATCCCTTGCTGCAGTCTCTGGATTGAGCAGAGGCGATCGAGCGTCGTGGGACCTTCGTTGTGGACTACGTCGGAGGCAATCGAGCGTCGTGGGACCTTCGTTGTGGACTACGTCGGATCTTCATAAGGCGGCCGTCACACGCACAGATATCTTTAGCGATATTGTAAGCGATCACGTGCACGCGCAATCGCTTACAATATCGCTCACATCGCTGGTGAGATGTCACACAGACAGACTCACCAGCGATGCGGAGCCGCGATCTCGCTCGTTACTATGGTACACATCGGGTAACTAGGCGCCGCGCGTCGCTTAGTTACCCGACGTGTACCATAGTTACCATCTCCCAGCATAGCCTCTGCCGCTGGGAGATGGTTCATCGTGGTGTTATACACCACGATGAAGCAGATCGTTGCATCGTTCATCGCTAGATCTGAGAACCGAACCTCAGATCAGCGATGTCACGATCAAGCGATGTCACATCGTGAATCGCTTGTTTACATGCAACGATATCTTGCCCGATATCGCTTAAGCGATCAAAAAGGAGATCGCTTAAACGATATCGGGCAAGATATCGTTCCGTGTGACGGCCGCCTAATAAAGATGGAGTCCGAATTTTGTTTGTGTTTTTTTTTCAAATAAAAAGATTTTTCTATGTGTATATTTTCTGACTATTTACCAGAGATTCCTAATGGCGGGTCTAACATTGGCCCTATATTATGAATCTCGGGCTTAGTGCCAGCTGCCAATAAAAAGCTGGCATTAACCCCTTTATTACCCAGTTTGCCACCGGCACCAGGGCAACTGGAAGAGCATGGGTACAGCGCCAGAAAATGGCGCTTCAATGAATGCGCCATTTTCTGGAGCGGCTGCGGGCTGCAATTCGCAGCATGGGGGGCCCAGAACGCTTGGGCCTTTCCATGCTGAGGATTCCAGCCCCCAGCTGCCTAGTTGTACCTGGCTGGGCCAAAAATATGGCGGAGCCCTAAGTCATTTTTTTTTCTAGAATTAGTTCTAGAAATTAAAAAAAATGGGCTTCACTGTATTTTTGGTTGCAGCCAGGTACAACGAGGCAGCTGGGGGTTGCTGGCAGTCTGTAGCTGCCAAGTTGTACCTGGCTGGACCAAAAATATGGCGGAGCCCTACGTCATTTTTTTTTCTAGAATTACTTCTAGAAATAAAAAAAAATGGGCTTCGCTGTATTTTTGGTTGCAGCCAGGTACAGCGAGGCAGCTGGGGGTTGCTGGCAGTCTGTAGCTGCCAAGTTGTACCTGGCTGGACCAAAAATATGGCGGAGCCCTACGTCATTTTTTTTTCTAGAATTAGTTCTAGAAATAAAATAAAGCCTTCGCTGTATTTGTAGCCAGCCATGTACAACTTGGTAGCTGGCTGACTGGAATCCTCAGCGTGGAGAGACTCAAATGTTGTGGGTCCCCCACGCTGCAAATTTCAACCCACAGCCACCCAAGAAAATAGCGCATTCATTAGAGGCGGCATTTTCTGGTGCTGTACCCCAACTCTACCAGTTGCCCTTGTGCTGGTGGCACACGGGTTCTCCATATGCGACATAGTGTCCGCTAACAATTTCAATAGAAAATTAGCTCCAATTGTTAGCGGAAACCATGTCGGGTATGGAGAGCCCCTCCCTGTGTGCCTGAACATTGGAGCTCCCCCACAAGTGACCCCATTTTGGAAACTAGACCCCCGAAGGAACGTATCTAGATGCATAGTGAGCACTTTGAACTCCCAGATGCTTCACAAATTCATCCATAAAAATGAAAAAGCACGTTTTTTTCCACAAAAAGTTTCTTTTTTCATTTTTACGGATCAATTTGTGAAGCACCTGGGGGTTCAAAGTGCTCACTATGCATCTAGATACGTTCCTTGGGTGGTCTAGTTTCCAAAATGGGGTCACTTGTGGGGGAGCTCCAATGTTTAGGCACATAGGGGCTCTTCATATCCTACAAGGTGTCCGCTAACAATTCCAATTGTTAGCGGACACCATGTCGCGTATGGAGAGCCCCTGTGTGTCTCCACATTGGAGCTCCCCCACAAGTGACCCCATTTTGGAAACTAGACCCCCAAAGGATTATATCTAGATGCATAGTGAGCACTTTGAACCCCCATATGCTTCAGAAATTCATCCGTAAAAATGAAAAAGCACTTTTTTTTTTCCCACAAAAAATTTATTTTTTCATTATTATGGATCAATTTGTGAAGCATCTGGGGGTTCAAAGTGCTCACTATGCATCTAGATACGTTCCTTCGGGGGTCTAGTTTCCAAAATGGGGTCACTTGTGGGGGAGCTCCAATGTGGAGATACACAGGGACCCTCCAAACGCGACATGGTGTCCGCTAACAATTTGAGCTCATTTTCCATTCAAATTGTTAGCGGACACCATGTCGCGTATGGAGGGTCCCTGTGTGTCTCCACATTGGAGCTCCCCACAAATGACCCCATTTTGGAAACTAGACCCCCGAAGGAACGTATCTAGATGCATAGTGAGCACTTTGAACCCCCATATGCTTCAGAAATTCATCCGTAAAAATGAAAAAGCACTTTTTTTTTTCCCACAAAAAATTTATTTTTTCATTATTATGGATCAATTTGTGAAGCATCTGGGGGTTCAAAGTGCTCACTATGCATCTAGATATGTTCCTTTGGGGGTCTAGTTTCCAAAATGGGGTCACTTGTGGGGGAGCTCCAATGCGGAGACACACAGGGACCCTCCAAACGCGACATGGTGTCAGCTAACAATTTGAGCTCATTTTCCATTCAAATTGTTAGCGGACACCATGTCGCGTTTGGAGGGCCCCGGTGTGTCTCCACATTGGAGCTCCCCCACAGGTGACCCCATTTTGGAAACTAGACCCCCTAAGGAAGGTATCTAGATGCATAGTGAGCACTTTGAACCCCCAGATGCTTCACAAATTCATTCATAAAAATTAAAAAAAAACACTTTTTTTTCACAAAAAAATTATTTTTGCCTACATTTTTTCAGTTTCACATGGGCAAAGGGATAAAATACATCCCAAAATTTGTTGGGCAATTTCTCCTGAGTACACCGATACCTTATATGTGGTCATAAACCACTGTTTGGGCGCACGGCAGGGCTCAGAAGTGAAGGAGCGCCATTTCACTTTTTGAACGGAAAATTGGCTCTAAAATTCAAATTGCGCTCCCTCCCTTCTGAGCCCTGCCGTGCGCCCAAACAGTGGTTTATGACCACATATGAGGCATCAGTGTACTCAGGAGAAATTGCCCAACAAATTTTAGGATGCATTTTATCCTGTTGCCCATGTGAAAATGAAAAAATTGAGGCTAAAAGAACATTTTTGTTACAAAAATTAAAATGTCCATTTTTTCCTTCAACATTATTTTAGTTCCTGTGAAGCACCTGAAGGGTTAATAATCTTCTTCAATATAGTTTTGAGTAGCTTGAGGGGTGCAGTTTTTGGAATGGTGTCACTTTTGGGTGTTTTCTGTCATGTACACCCCTCAAAGGGACTTCAAATGTGATGTGGTCACTAAAAAATTGGTTTTGTAAATTTTGCTGGAAAAATGAATAATTGCTGATGAACTTTGAACCCTTATAACGTCCTACCAAATTTTTTTTTTTCTTCCAAAATTGTGCTGATGTGAAGTAGACATGTGTGACATGTTATTTATTAACTATTTTGTGGCACATAACTCTCTGGTTTAGCAGAATAAAAATTAAAAATTTGAAAATTGCTAAATTTTCAAAATTTTTGCCAAATTTTTTATTTTTTCACAAATAAACGCAAAAATTATCGACCTAAATTTAATACTAACATGAAGCCCAATATGTCACGAAAAAACAATCTCATAATCGCTAGGATCCGTTGAAGCGTTCCAGAGATATTACCTCATAAAGGGAGAGTGGTCAGAATTACAAAAAATGGTCCGGTCATTAAGGTGCAAAGTGACTCGGTCCTTAAGGGGTTAAACAACTCAGCTTTATCTCATGATGGAAGAACCTTTGGATGGTAAAATATTTTCCTCAAAAAGCAGTTTATTGAAAAAAATCCGATTTAAATAAAAAAAATCTGATTTAAATAAAAAAAATCTGATTTTTTTGATTTTTTTAAAAAAAACATTGATTTTTATCCACCCTGCTGTAAAGACACCTCTTGCTGTTCTTCTAACAACCTGTAACAATTTAAATCCCCTAGAGATTTGGACAAAGTACTAAACTCCTCTCCGGGGCAGATTAAGAGTAGCTAGGGCCCTGGGCTGTTTAGAAGGCGAGGGCCCCCCAACCCAAAGTATTATGCGACATGTCACATGATCAACTTTTGAAAGATCATGTGATAGGTCACGTGATTAACACACAAGGGACAGATCCATAGAGGCAAAAAAGGAATAGTGGTGGGTGTAGCTGCCTAGCCACCGTTGTGCAGCAGGAGGCTGGACACAGCCCCTGTATTACACCAACAGCCTGTTTATCTTAGCAGAGAGAAACAAGACTTTGTTAATCCATGCTATTTTGTTATAGATAAGAACAGTTAGATACCATTCTGGGCAGTTTCAGGGACAACAGCTAGTATGTTATAAAAAATAAATAAATAAACATGCGTATGTCCAGAAGTGAAAAAGATGGCTCATGTACACAGGACAGCCAAAGAAACGTCATCTTCAGCACCTCCGATCATGCACAGTGCACCTTTCTAAAGCTGTGGCACGTACACTAGGGTTTCAGAAGCTGTTCTGAGTGAACAAATCTGCTTGCTTTCGGCAGATTTGTAGAGTTCTGGCAATGACGTTGGCTCTTGTAAATCATGTTCTCATGCCCACGGGTGTGATGACATGTAAGTGACCCAAATAGTCTGTGGACACCAATGACCCATTGACCAGTCAAATAGTTAATTTTCATAACATAAACAGACTTTAGAAATCTAATCTTTTCTTCTGTTTTTTAAAGATGTTTGTATCCAATGAAATAAGTGGAATGTTAGGCAGGAGAATTTAGATAGACAACTGCTGGTGGTTTTGGGGGCACAGGGAACCTGTCGAGTTCCATTTAATAATAATTATCTTTATATAGCACCAACATATTTCGCAGCACTTCACAATTCAGAGGTTCATGCTCAAACAATCATAAGAAACAGTTATCGCAAAATACAATATAAAGTATAATACAATAATTAAAGCAAAATAATGACAGCCCTGCTCATAAGAGCTTACAATCTAACAATGAGGTGGGGGTGACACAAAGTACAGGTGCTTATTTACAATGATGGTATAGTCAACTTGAGAAGATGGGGAACAAATAGGAGAAGTATAAGTGGCCCCCAACCATTATTTGTGATGCATGTGAGACTGGTGGAGCAGATAGGCTATGTCTAACTGCTTTTGACTAGGGATCATGATAGGCCGCCCTAAAGATGTGTTTTTTAGGGATCGCCTGAAACTTTGTAAGTTGTGGATAGACCTAATTTCTTGGGGTAGAGCATTCCAGAGAATTGGTGCAGCTCGGGAGAAGTCTTGGAGCCGAGAGTGGGAGGTTCGGTTTATGCAGAAGTGAGTCTAAAGTCACTTCCAGAGCAAAGAGAACGGGTGGGGTGATAGACAGAGATGAGGGTAGGGAGGTGCTGCACTGTGAAGAGCTTTGTGGGTGAGAACAAGCAGTTTGAATTGGATCCTATAGTGTATGGGCAGCCAGTGCAATGACTGTCATAGAGCAAAAGCGTCTGAGTAACGGTTAGCTAGGTAGGTGATCCTGGCTGCTGCATTAAGGATGGACTGGAGAGGGTAGAGTCTAGTGCGGGTGAAGCCAATTAAAAGAGAATTACAATAGACAAGGTGGGAGTGAATCAGGGCCACAATGAGGGTTTTTGTGGTTTTCAAGGTGAGAAAGGGGCGAATTGTAGGGATGTTCTTCAGGTGCAAGCAGCAAGAGCGAACGAGAGATTGTATATGTGGGGTGAAGGACAGATCAGAGTAAAAAATAACACGCAGACAGCGAGCCTGCTACCTAGGCGTTATCGTGGTGCCGCACACACAGCGATATGTCATATTTGGGAAGGTTAGTGGAGGGCGGAAGGAGAAGTAGTTCAGTTTTGGAAAGTTTAAGTTTCAGATAGAGAGCGGACATGATATTAGAAACTGCAGTTAGACAGTCATTGGTGTTCTTTATTAGAGCGTGAATAAGGTCAGGGGAAGAAGGGTATAGTTGTGTGTCATCAGCATAAAGATGGTACTGAAAGTTAAGTCTGCAGCTAGAAAGTCATTGGTGGTGTTTAAAACCGCACGGGTAAGGTCAGGGGCTGAAGTGTATAATTTTGTCGTCAGCATAGAGATGGTACTTGAAGCCAAATTAGTGTCCAATCGGGGCCGAGTAGAGAGAGAATAGAAGAGGTCCAAGGACTGAACCCTGAGGGACCCCAATAGTGAGAAGAAGAGGGGAGGAAGTGGAGCCAGCAAATGATACACTGAAAGAGCAGTCAGAAAGATAGGAAGAGAACCAGGAGAGAGTCCTGTCATTGATGCCGATGGAGTGCAGCATGGAAAGTAGGAGATGGTGGTCAACAGTGTCAAATGCTGCAGAGAGATCAATAAGAATAAGTGGAGAGTAGTCATCACGTTTTGCTGTTAGAAGGTCATTGGTCACTTTGGTGAGGGCAGTTTCTGCAGAATGTAGGGGGCGGAAACAACACTGTAATGGTTTAGAAGAGAGTGAGTGGATAGGTAACGCGTGAGGCGGGAGTAGACCAGGCTCTCCAGGAGTTTAGAGATGAAAGGGAGATTGGAGACTGGTCTGTAGTTATTTGTGCAGGATGGGTCGAGAAGTTTTCTTTAATAATTAAGTAATGATCGAGTGTTTGAAGAAGGAAGGGAAGATGCCAGAAGAGAGGGAGAGATTGAAGATTTTGGATAGGTCAGTGGTGACTACCGGAGAGAGAGAGACTGGAGTAGGTGTGAGGGGATGGGGTCAGTGGTGCATGTGGTGAGGCGAGAAGAAAAGAGGAGCCTGGAGACTTCCTCTGTGACTAGGTCGAATGTGGAGAGTGAGTTGGAGGAAATGTGGGGAGGGGTGTGGGTAACAACGATTTGAGGTTGGGACTTGATTTCCTGATGGATGTTTTCTAATTTCTTAGTGAAGTAAGAAGCCAGACCACTGGCTGCACTTTAGGACTGAGGAGAGAGTGAAAGGTGTCAGAGTTTCTTTGGGTTGTTGAATAGTGAGGAGACCAGGGTGGTGAAGTAGGTCTGTGAGGTAGAGGGCAGAGTTGTAACTTCTCAGCATAAATTTATAGTGAATAAAGTTTTCTGGTGTGTGTTTTTTTTTTTTTTTTTTTTTTTTTTCCCATAGACGTTCAGCACTCCTAGAGCATCGCTGGAGGAATCGAGTTTATATGAGCCAGGACTGTGTAACTCTATGTTTAGAGGTTCTGAGGGTGAGGGACGCTACTTGGTCCAGGGTGCTTTTGAGAGTGTCATTTTAGTGATTCACCACCAGATCCGGACAGGAGAAGGAGATTTGGGGCAGTGTTGAGATGAGCGAGTCTGTGAGTGTATGAGGGTCAATGGCCTGTACATTTCTGAATGTGTGATAGGTCAGAGTGTGCTGTCTTGTGCGAGGATTTGTGAGTGTGAAGGAGAGAATGTTGTGATCAGAGAGTGAAAGAGGCGAGTTGTCTAAGGAGGAGGTTGAACAGAGCCGGACAAAGATCAGGTCAAGGGTGTTAGCATCCTTGTGTGAATCAGAGCTTTGAGAGCTGTGAGAGGCCAAGAGAAGTGGTTAGAGATAGGGGCTGGGGTGTAGATGGGGAGATGGGGCTGTTTATGGGGATGTTAAAGTCTCCCAGAATAAGGGTTGGTAGTTTTGAGGACATGAAGTGCGTCAGCCACACAGAGAAATGGTCGAGGAACTGGGTGGGTGACCGTGGGGTGCGATATACTACTGCTACTCTGAGGGGGAGGAGGTGGAAGAGCCTAATGATGTGGACCTCAAAACAAGGGAATGAGAGTGATGGATCTGGGGGATGACCTGGAAAGTACATTGTGGGGACAGGAATAAGCCAACTCCACTACTATGTCTGTTCCCAGGTATCATGGAATGGGAGAAATTTAGGCCGCCATGAGAAATTGCAGCAAGGGAAACAATGTCCGAGTCCTGGATCCAGGTTTCAGAGAGGGCCAGCAGATTAAGAGTGTTAGTGAGAAAGTAGTTGTGGATGAAGGGAAGCTTGTTGCATACAGTCCGTTGATTCCAGAGGGCACAATTAAAAGTGGGAGATGAAGGTGTGCAGGTAATGTTAAGAAGGTTAGCATGGTTTCTGTGAATGTGGTGGGGGAGGGTTGAAGTTGGTGCAGGGTGGACCAGGATTTGGAGAGATATCACCTTGACAGGAGCAGCAGTAAAAAGAGAAAAAGCAAATAGTTTTTGTAATTGTGACATTGTTTAAGATGCAATACCCTGGAATATGATGGGGATTATGATGGTCTGAGATTAATCAGTACATTATAGAGCGTATGGGAGCTCAATAAAGTAGAGGGAAGGAGAGAGGGGCTTATGTGGATGAGGTGTGATGAAGGGGGCATGGGTCGGGAAAGGTGAATGGCAAAGGCACATAGGAAGGTAAACATTGAAATAAAGGACATGGTTAGAAAAAAAAAGTTAGAGAGTGGGTTACCTGACTCCTGCCATGAAGTAACTGCATCTACTTGGCAACGGTACCACTTTGCATAAGATACCACACGTCCTGCACCCCACACACGTGCACCCCTTAGAATAACTAAATTTATAGGGCACGCTATGGTATTAGGTGAGGGGGATTACACCCTCTACAACACCACATTAACCAAGGCCCTCGACCTAGCAGCCTCCCTCACATATCATGCTTCACGCACTAATAGGCAACCCTGGCACACCACCCTCACTAAAGACCGGAGACGGGCATCCAGGGTCGCCGAGAGGCAATGGAAAAAAATCACGTTCCACTGAGCATTTTGCGCTGTTCAAACAGTCCCTCATCGCCTTCAAGACTGCACTTGCCACCGCCAAACAAACCTTCTTCTTATCCCTAATAACCTCCCTGTCCCACAATCCCAAACAACTTTTCAAAACCTTCAGTTCCTTACTCCGCCCGCCTGCTCCCCCTCCCTCTCCCCTTATCTCTGCAGAAGACTTTGCCTCCTTCTTCAAAGAAAAATTAACAGAATCAGAGACAGCTTTGATCCACTGTCCCCACAGCCTCCCCTCTCACCTATACTGCCCTCTACTTCCATCAACTGCTTCCCCCCCATAACTGAAGACCAGCTCTCCTCCCTCCTGTCAAAATCATACCTCACCACCAGCGCCCACGACCCGCTCCCATCCCACCTCATTCCCAACCTCACCTCATTCCCAACCTCACCTCCGTTATCATCCCAGCCCTAACTCATCTTTTCAACCTATCACTTACCACTGGCACCTTCCCCTCAGCCTTCAAACACGCCTTGATCACACCCATCCTCAAAAAACCTCCTTCGATCCCACAACTGTCTCCAACTACCGCCCTATATCTCTCCTCCCTTTCGCCTCTAAACTTCTTGAACAGCATGTACACTCTGAGCTGTCCTCTCACCTCTCCTCCTGCTCCCTCTTTGACCGCCTGCAATCTGGCTTCCGACCCCTCCACTCCACTGAAACAGCCCTGACCAAAGTCACAAATTACCCACTGACTGCCAAAAGCAAGCGCCACTACTCTGTTCTCCTCCTCCTCGACCTGTCCGCCGCCTTCGACACTGTTGACCACTCCCTTCTACTCCAGATCCTGGAATCTCTTGTCATCACGGACCTTGCCCTCTCTTGGATCTCCTCATACTTAACGGACCGCACCTTCAGCGTCACCCACTCATCCTCGCCCTACCCCCTATCTGTCGGGGTCCCCCAGGGCTCGGTTCTTGGACCATTACTGTTCTCAATCTACACTCTCGGCCTAGGGCAACTCATTGCGTCCCATGGCCTCCAATATCACCTCTACGCCGACGACACCCAAATCTACCTGTCTGGTCCTGACATCGCCTCCCTTCTATCCAAAATTCCACGCTGCCTGTCCGCCATCTCATCCTTCTTCTCTGTTCGCTTCCTTAAGCTGAACATGGACAAAACTGAGTTCATAGTCTTCCCCCCCCAAAACGCTCCCCCTCACTACCTTACCTATCCATTGTCGTCAACGACTGCTCTCTCTCTCTCCAGTCCCCCATGCCAAGTGCCTCGGGGTTATCCTTGACTCTTCCCTCTCCTTCAAGCCCCACATCCAGGCCCTCGCCACCTCCTGTCGACTCCAGCTCAAAAACATCTATAGGATTCGCACTTTCCTTGACCAAGACACTGCTAAAACCCTTATTCACGCTCTCATCATCTCCCGCCTCGATTACTGCAACCTCCTACTCACCAGCCTCCCCAATACCTCCCTTGCACGTCTCCAATATATCTTGAACTCCGCTGCCCGCCTAATCCATCTGTCTCCCCGCTACTCCCCTGTTTCCCCCCTCTGCCAAGCCCTTCACTGGCTCCCTACTTCACAGAGATCCCGGTTTAAAACATTAACCATGACGTACAAAGCCATTCACAACCTGTCCCCTCCATACATCTCTGACATGGTCTCCTGATACCTACCCTCACGCAACCTGCGATCCTCCCAAGAGCTTCTCCTCTACTCCCCCCTCATCTCCTCTTCGCACAACCGCATACAGGATTTCTCCCGTGCTTCACCTATACTCTGGAACTCTCTGCCCCAACACATCAGACATTCTCCTACCCTGGGAACCTTCAAAAAATCCTGAAGACCCACCTCTTCCGCCAAGCCTACCACCTGCAATAAGACCTGGTCCACCACACCGCCACGACTGGAATTTCTCCCTCCCACTGTATCCCCACCCGCCCCTCGTAGACTGTGAGCCTTCGCGGACAGGATTTCTCCCCTCTTGTATCTGTACAACCGAATTGTCAACATTTATTGTTACTTGTATTATTACTATGTTACTTGTCCTAGTCTGCCCTTTTAGCATGTAAAGCGCCATGGAATATAATGGCGCTATATAAATAAATAATAATACTAATAATGGGAAGTCAGATGATCTAGTTAATTAACAGCTACACCTCACAGCAGGGAATAAATGGGAGATTATCAAAGGCCTCCACTCAGATCTAACATTATATGCAAAGGTAGCTTCATACATTCACACCTTCCCCATCAAATAAGCTTTACAATTCAGGAAATGAACAGACGTATTGGTGTGTATGGAATACAGTGGATACATTATATGTAGCAGAGTTTACACAAGTGCAGAAGAAAAGAAATACCATGAGATATTGCAATGAGAGTAGAAATTTAGTTTAGTTCACATAAGCAGCAAGCCGTGTTTTTATACCATGTGAGGGAATAGCAGTAGAAGGATGAGAAGTTCAGTTTAGCTCACATCAGAGAACACTGTAAAAAAAAAAGAAAAAAAAAATGAAGTAAAAAAAGTAGCAAAAAGAGATGTTTGTTTCATCATACCACTGGAAATAAGGTGGAATAAAATGTGAAAGTGCATGGGAAAAATAATAATGAAAAAAAAAAAAACTATAGCCATCAGACTATAGCAATGCAAAAACAGTTTAATATAAAAAATTTGTATAGAATGTCAATACGTAAAGAAACACAAATGTATCACTGTAATCGTACTGACCCTAAGAATAAACTTCATCTTATTAAATTTACCTCTCTGTGAACGGCATAAAGATAACAATTCTTGAACTGCTGTACACTCTGCCTCCCAAAAACCAGAATAGAAAGCGATCAAAAACCATTATTTGACCAAATATGGTACCAATAAAACTGTCAATTCATCCTGCAAAAAAAATGCCCTCACATTTGTCGACAAATATACAGAAAAATTGTAGCTCTGACACTCTGGCGATGCTAAAGACTTTTTTTTTTTTTGTGCCAAGCATAATAAAAAATAAAACTAGTAAGAGAATAATGCAGTCTAATTAATTTCACATCATGGTAAACAACGTAAAAAATAAAAGAAATGCTTAACCTGCTGTTGTTTTATCCATTCTTCTGCCAAAAAACTCAGTAAGGCTCTGCTCACATTCATTCTGAGCTCTACACTGAGCTCTTACATAGTTTGTGTATAAATCTTTCAAACACCGTAGATCATTCTATTGGAACCCCAGATGGAAGATTACCTATGAGACTGCTGTATTCACCTTGCCTTCTGTCTGTCCTTTGATCTGGTGGTGTGCATCTTTTTAAGCGTGCATAAAAGCATGGTCGACCAGTTTTGTGACCTTCTGAAAGGTACACCACTGAACAGAGGCCAGATCAAGTCACGAGTAATTCTGCTGCCTCATTATAGTCGATGGATGTCAAGTGAATCACATCATTCGGAGATTTAGATGTACACCCTGATGTAAGCTCTCAATGTAGAGCCCGAGATAAATGTGAGCCAAAATGTTATGTAAAATGGGTGCAATTAAAGCTTCAACTTAAAGGGGTTGTCCGGGTTCGTCACATAATCTTAGTGCATATCCAGGCTGCCTAATGCTGACAATGTGTAATGTACTATGTGTCAGCTTTCTGCAGGGTTTCCTAGATAACACTTGTTTTGTGTCTGAACAGAACGACCAGGGGGGGTGTTCTGTCATGATAATGAACACTGGTCGTTTCCACCTACTCTACCCCATCCCCTCCCCCATAGCAACATCCCCGCCCTCCCAATCTCCATGACTCAGCCTCTCCACAGGAAGAAATCCTCCCCGGCTGCAGCCATTGCTGTGAGCAGACCTGCCCGGATTAGCTGCTCCTCCCCCGGCCAGACACAGTGATGAATGTAAAGTCTGCAGAGAGAAGGGACAATGCTGTACTCAGGGGGGGGCCGCTCCGTGAGTACAATGAATAGCTCCCTCGTTATCAGTGACTCTTCCCTCACTCCCGGGCTGTCAGTGATCTGGACAATGTACAGTGTGCAGACACCAGTGATGTCTGGAAAGTCTGCACTGAAGGGGACAATGTGCTGTACTCAGGGCTGCTCCGTGATTACAGTGAAGAAGAGCTCCCTCGTATCAGTGACTCCTTCCCTCATTGTCCCGGGCTGTCAGTGATCTGGAGCATGTACTGTGTGAGCCCAGTGATGGGGGGCTGCAGCTTCTGTGACACACTGTAAGAAAACCTATGCTGTGTGAATGACATCTCTGTGTCACTGATGTCTGTACACAGCAGATCTGGTGCATTGTATCAGGCTGAAGGATGGACAGCACTGTGTCTCTAATGACACAAATACTGATTGAAGCAGCCTCTATCCACTCAGTAACTGCAGCAGTGTGAGGTGTTGGGGGGTGTATGTATGGAGATATAGATGATACTAAGGATTTTGATATTGTTGAGGAGTCCTTGCTTCCGTCGCCCCATCAATCCGCCCGTCCTTCCTTCTTTCCTTCCATCCATCCTTCCTTCCTTCCGTTCATCCTTCCGTCCTTCTTTCAGTCCGTCTTTCGTCCTTTCATTCCGTCCATCTGACCATCCTTCCTTCTTTCCTTCCGTCCTTCCCTCCTTACTTTTTTCCGTCCGTCCTTCTTTCTGTCCTTCCTTCTTTCCATCCTTCCATCTGTCCTTCTTTCCATCTGTCCTTCCTTCTTTCCGTCCATCTATCCGCCTGTCCTTTCCGTTCCTCCTTCTTTCCGTCCTTCCTTCTTTCCATCCGTCCTTCCTTCTTTCCGTCCTTCCGTCCATCTATCCGTTCGTCCTTCTTTCCGTCCCTCCTTCTTTCCGTCCATCCGTCCTTCCTTCCATCCGTCCGTCGCCCCATCAGTCCGTCTGTCCTTCCTTCCATCCTTCTTTCCATCCTTCCTTCTGTCCATCCATCCATCCCTCCTTCCTTCCGTTGGTCCTTGCGTCCTTCTTTCTGTCCATCCTTCCTTCTTACCATCCTTCCTTATTTCCGACCGTCCGTGCCGTTCTTCCTTCTTTCTGTCCTTCCTTCTTCCCGTCTGTCCATCAGTCGTTCCTACTTTCTGTCCTTCCTTCTTTTTGTCCGTCCTTCCGTCCTTTCTTCTTTCTGTCCGTCTGTCCTTTCTTCTTTCCGTACTTTCTTCTTTCCGTCTTCCTTCTTTCCATCCGTCCGTCCTTCCTTCTTCCCGTCCTTCCTTCTTTCCGTCCGTCCTTCCTTCTTTCCGTCCGTCCTTCATTCTTTCCGTCCGTCCTTCATTCTTTCCGTCCGTCCATCCGTCCTTCCTTCTTTCCGTCCATCCGTTCTTCCCCTCAAGCCTGTATTTTCCCTTCACCCCTGGGTGATTTCCTGTTTTCCTTCCTCTTCTTCCATAACTTTTCTATTTTTCCGTCAATACAGACATATGAGGCTTCTTGTTGTTTTTTGCAGGACGAGTTGTACTTTTGAATGACGACATTTATTTAAAAATTGCAAAAAAAAACAGTGCAATTATACATTTGTCTTTTGGGTTTTTTATTCACCATGTTCACTATATGGTGACACTGAGGTGTTTGTATGATGTCTTGGGTCAGTACTATATGGTAACACTGAGGTGTTTGTATGATGTCTGGGGTCAGTACTATATGGTAACACTGAGGTGTTTGTATGATGTCTTGGGTCAGTACTATATGGTAACACTGACGTGTCGGTACGATATCTGGGGTCAGTACTATATGGTAACACTGAGGCGTCAGTATGATGTCTGGGGTCAGTACTATATGGTAACACTGACGTGTCGGTATGATGTCTTGGGTCAGTACTATATGGTAACACTGACGTGTCGGTACGATATCTGGGGTCAGTACTATATGGTAACACTGAGGTGTCGGTATGATGTCTGGGGTCATTACTATGTGGTAACACTGAGGTGTCGGTATGATATCTGGGGTGAGTACTATATGGTAACACTGAGGTGTCGGTATGATGTCTTGGGTCAGTACTATATGGTAACACTGACGTGTCGGTATGATATCTGGGGTGAGTACTATATGGTAACACTGAGGTGTCGGTATGATGTCTGGGGTCAGTACTATATGGTAACACTGAGGTGTCGGTATGATGTCTGGGGTCAGTACTATATGGTAACACTGAGGTATCGGTATGATGTCTGGGTCAGTACTATATGGTAACACTGAGGTGTCGGTATGATGTCTGGGGTCAGTACTATGTGGTAACACTGAGGTGTCGGTATGATATCTGGGGTGAGTACTATATGGTAACACTGAGGTGTCGGTGTGATGTCTGGGGTCAGTACTATGTGGTAACACTGAGGTGTCGGTATGATATCTGGGGTGAGTACTATATGGTAACACTGAGGTGTGTGTCTAATGTCTGGGGTCAGTACTATATGGTAACACTGAGGTGTCGGTATGATGTCTGGGGTCAGTACTATGTGGTAACACTGAGGTGTCGGTATGATATCTGGGGTGAGTACTATATGGTAACACTGAGGTGTCGGTGTGATGTCTGGGGTCAGTACTATGTGGTAACACTGAGGTGTCGGTATGATATCTGGGGTGAGTACTATATGGTAACACTGAGGTGTGTGTCTAATGTCTGGGGTCAGTACTCTATGCTATCAATGACGTGTTGGTATGAATAATCGAAGAATTAAAGAAACAAAAAAAGAAGAATTGCGCTCTTGCACCATTTTCCACGATCCGCAGTTACAGTCAAACATTTATTCTGACAATCAAAATATTTATCCATTTTTATTTTAAAGAGAATCGTCACCCCATTGTTGTGTATTAAAATAAAAGCTCCCTTTTTTATCAGGGACTATCCTGCATTCTAAGGGTGGGTTCACATTAGAGTTCCCCTCCACAGCGTTCTGCGGAGGGGAGCCGCAATGTGTCCGCAGCGGCCGCCAGCTCCTATCTTTATAATGTGAGCGCACGGTGCTGCGCTTGACAGCGCAGGACCGTGCGCACCCATTCACTCCTATATGTGATCTGTGCGCAGGCGGACGCCTGCGTACAAATCACACAGTCTCTTCCGCACCAGAGATGCGACATGTTGCATTCCTGGTGCGGACGAGACTGTGTGATTTGTGCGCAGGCGTCCGCCTGCGCACAGATGACATATAGGAGTGAATGGGTGCACACGGTCATGCACTGTTAAGCACAGCACCATGCGCTCCCATTATAAAGATAGGAGCTGGCGGCCGCTGCGGACACATTGCGGATCCCCTCCGCAGAACGCTGCGGAGGGAACCCTAATGTGAACCCAGCCTAGCAAGGAGGCTATTATGCCCTGACTGCCCCGTAAACACAATAAATAACTTAAACAAATCTCCTGCCCTGTATAATAATTACCTGTTTCCATTCCGATGGGCACGCTTGCAGATTGGTTAGTCCTGCCTCACCTGTTGTCCATCCCGCCTCTCCCGCCGTCCATCCTGCTTTTCGTCATCGTCCATCCCGCCTATCCTGCCATTTGACTGCCCGTCCCCTCTTCTGGGTGATATGGATAACGCCTCCTCGGGAAGAACTTGAAAGTCATCCAACCATGAGGAAACTTAGGGGTCTCTGTGGCATCGACGAATGAGCGCAGAGGGATTTAAATCACGGGCCAACACCGCTTATTCATCGGCGCAGACCAATGAGCACTGTTGGTGAGTGATTTGAATCTCGCTTAGCAATCGACGCAGCCGACGGTGACCGTTGAGCGACGCAAGATTCAAAGCTTTGAATCCAGCAACGCTCATTGGCTCAGCTGGCGGCCAAGGAGCTCGTTGGATTCAAATCCCCTGCCACCATATACAGTGCTAACCACTTAGCCACCATACAATGCTAACCACTGAGCCACCATATACAGTGCTAAACACTGAGCCGCCATATACAATGCAAACCACTGAGCCACCATACAGTGCTAAACACTGAGCCACCATATACAGTGCTAACCACTGAGCCACCGTATACAGTGCTAACCACTGAGCCACCATATACAGTGCTAACCACTGAGCCACCATATACAGTGCTAACCACTGAGCCACCATATACAGTGCTAACCACTGAGCCACTGTATACAGTGCTAACCACTGAGCCACCATATACAGTGCTAACCACTGAGCCACCATATACAGTGCTAACCACTGAGCCACCATATACAGTGCTAACCACTGAGCCACCATACAGTGCTAACCACTGAGCCACCGTATACAGTGCTAACCACTGAGCCACCGTATACAGTGCTAACCACTGAGCCACCATACAGTGCTAAACACTGAGCCACCAAATACACCATATAATTCTCGGAACAACCGCGTAGTTTCTGAAGAGAGGACTGTACTATTCAGCAGCTATTTCTAAGGGACCAGTTCATTTCACTGCACTCCCGATGCATCTGGCCTATTTGTGGAATATGTATTCATATATATATATATATATATAAGAGAAAAAAACTGCACAGCACTCACAGACAATGTGAACTGGTGCCAGCAGGGACGCTGGGTCAATATAATAGAAAAAAACCTTGCAGCACTCAACTACAACCAATGATGTACATATGCTGACAAGCTTTATATATGAGAAAAAATTTAAAAACTTACGTTTTTTTCAAAAAACTCTAAATTATTAATAGTTTTATTGAAATCTGAAGTTCTTAGGCCGGCTTCAGACTGCGTGTCTGATCCGATCCGTAGCTGTCCGCTTGAAGCAGACAGCCGCGGACCGGATCAGCACACAGGACCAGGGGGCTATTATGCCCTCCGATCCTGTGTGCAGCCGCACGCAGTTCCTGCTGCTAATAGGTGAGGACCGCGGGCGCCGCGGTCCTGACCTGTCAGCTGGTTCAGCTGCGTGCGGCTGCACACAGGATCGGAGGGCATAATAGCCCGCAGTCCTGTGTGCTGATCCGGTCTGCGGCTGTCTGCTTCAAGCGGACAGCTACGGATCGAAATGTCGGACGCAGTCTGAAGCCGGCCTTAGTACACACATTGGCCAATGTCTGCTTGCTCATCGACTGCGACAAAGTGACTTCAGGTCCGACGAGTCCTATCGCTGACACCCAAGTCCTCCTTGTCCACCCTACCCCACTACTAAGTGGGCGGACACCATCTAGACCCTAGATCACATGTAGGCAACGAGGGTGCACATTGCAGTAATGGTGTCAGCGATAGGACTCGTTTGACCTGAAGTCACTTTGTCGCAGTCGATGAGCAAGCAGATATTGGCCAATGTGTGTAGTAAGAACTTCAGATTTAAAGAAAAACTAATAAGAATTTTGAGTTTTTTATAAAAAATGTAAGTTTTTAAATTTTTTCTCATATATATAACTTGTCAGCATATGTACATCATTGGTTGCTGCAAGGTTTTTTGCTAGTATGTGTGTGTATATATATATATATATATATATATATATATATATATATATATATACACACATTACATATATATATATATATATATAATGTATAATATTTTTGTATAGGTACCATTACACGACGTGATATTGGTAACGATATCGTGTCCGATTTCATGAACGCGCACTCATTCTTATATCGTTTCTACATCGCTGCTGAGATGTTTCCTGGTTAGATATTGCCAAGGACTTTCTACCGGTATTGTGTGCAAAGTTTTGGTAAACGATACAGCAATTGTGCAGAAGATTCAGGGAGCTATTTTTGGCATGGCACTTGAACGCCAAAATCGTATACGAGATCGTTATCACGGTGTCACACACAACGATGCATCAGATTAAATTACCATCGCGTGCAAGATTATCGAACAATACAAATAGGCTGGATGCTATTGCATCGGAAGTGCGGTTAAATGAACAGGTGCCGTATAAATAGCCGCTGAATAGTCCAGTCCTCTGACCAGAAAGTATGAGGTTGTTGCAAGATGCATATGGTGTATATGGTGGCTCAGTGGTTTGCACTGTATGGCGGCTCAGTGGTTAGCACTGTATATGGTGGCTCAGTGGTTAGCACTGTATATGGTGGCTCAGTGGTTAGCACTGTATGGTGGCTCAGTGGTTAGCACTGTATGGTGGCTCAGTGGTTAGCACTGTATGGTGGCTCAGTGGTTAGCACTGTATGGCGGCTCAGTGGTTAGCACTGTATGGCGGCTCAGTGGTTAGCACTGTATATGGTGGCTCAGTGGTTAGCACTGTATATGGTGGCTCAGTGGTTAGCACTGTATATGGTGGCTCAGTGGTTAGCACTGTATGGTGGCTCAGTGGTTAGCACTGTATGGTGGCTCAGTGGTTAGCACTGTATGGTGGCTCAGTGGTTAGCACTGTATGGCGGCTCAGTGGTTAGCACTGTATGGCGGCTCAGTGGTTACACTGTATATGGTGGCTCAGTGGTTAGTACTGTATGGTGGCTCAGTGGTTAGCACTGTATGGTGGCTCAGTGGTTAGCACTGTATGGCGGCTCAGTGGTTAGCACTGTATATGGTGGCTATGTGGTTAGCAGTGCGCGATGGCTCAGTGTTTAGCACTGTATATGGTGGCTCAGTGATTACCACAGTACGGTGGGACATTGGTCAGCACTGTATGGAGGCTGAGCTTTCAGCACTGTATGGAGGCTGAGTGGTCAGCACTGTACGGAGGCTCAGTGGTCAGCACATTATGGAGGCTCAGGATGGAGGCTCAGTGGTCAGCATAGGATGGAGGCGCAGTGGCAGTGGTTAGCGCAGGATGGAGAGCCAGTGGTCAGCATGATGGCTCAGTTGGTAGCACTGTATATATATGCTGACTTAGTGGATAGCACTGTTTATGGTGGCTCACACACACAGACAAACACACACACAGATACACAGACAAAGACACACAGATACACAGACACACACACAGACACACACAAACCTCTCCTCTCCATCCCCCCTCCATCCTCCCTGCTGTTACATGCTACGATATCGATTCAATATCTTTTGAGCGTTCAAAAATTCAAGGCGTAGAAGCAATATCGTATACTATATTGCGTTGTTTAACGGTACCTTATGTGTTATTTAAAGAAATAATTACAATAAAATGATGTGGGGCTTCACTGTATTTTTGCTTGTCGGCCAGGTACAATTACACAGCTGGAATCCTCAGTGTTCGGAGACCCATGGGCCCTGCATTCTGCCCTTCCCCTCCTCTGCAAATTGCAGCCTGCAGCATGCTCCACAAATTGGTGCAGTCATAGATGCACCATTTTCTGGCGCAGTACCCAACTCTTCCCGCTGTCCTGGTTTTTGGCAAAAGGGTTAAAAGTTTTTTGGGTTTATCCAGCTGGGTAAAGTTCGTTGACATCAACTCAACAATACTAACCCAATCAGCGAGGACAAAAATAACCTCAACAATAAAAATTTTATTTTAAAATAAACAGGAAACTAGGGCCGATCACATGACCGGACCCATAATGAACCGCGCCGGATGTGACGTCCAGCCGGTGCATAGAACTACAAAGAGGGTGGGAGATTCCAAAGACATGGGGCAGAGAGGACACAGAATAATGCCGCCCAGCGGGGCGTGCATTACAGCATGGAGGTGTGCTGGTGGAAGTGTGGGCACGCCTACCCAGTACCCCAACCACGGGGACTGCAGTAAGTTTATACTTCTTTTACACATGTTTACTAGGGACACTGAACATAAGAAAGGGATAGATAGGGAGCAGCTAGGAAGGTGTAGGGACAGCTAGAGATAGTGTAGGGACTTAAAATCAGGTGACAGGTTCCCTTTAAAAGGACAGTCTCTGTGTTTGACAGGGTCAGGGATGGAGGAATCGACACACACCAGTTGCTTTTTTACCTTTTACTGATGGTATTTCAAGTAAATGTCCAGTGCACTGCTGGGTGTTGAGAAGCACTTCTGGATCTCCAGAGTGAGTATTAGGCTATGTGCGCACTTGCCGGGTTTTGAGCGGTTTAGCTGTGTAAACCGCCGGTTTGTTTACATTAGGTTTATGTAAATTTATGTTAATCCAAACCGGCGTTTGGATTAACATTAAAACCAATGTAAACCGACCAACGCTGTGCACACACCGGCGGTTTACACATGCTCATCCGTTGCTAACCCGCAGGTTTCCCAGCGGGTTAGCAAAGAATGAGCATGTTCTATGAACCGCCGGTTCTTCAGCGGCTGCAAGCAGAATCATGTGCTGCTTCCAGCCGCTGCAGACCCGCCGGCGAGAACACGCTGTGCAACCGCCGGCTACCGCCCGTCACCCGCCCGGCTCCCGCCGCACATACCCGCCAGGAAGACGGTGGACGGCTCCGGAGCTTCCTGGCGGGTCCGCCCAGCTGCCGCCGAGAAACCCGCCGGCAAGTGCGCACATAGCCTTAGGGTATGTGCACATCAGACGTTTGTGCATCTCTGCAGACCGACCGGGAACCGGTGGACACTGGCAGAAACTTAGTTTTCTGTGCTCAGCAGTGTCCCTCGTTTTTTGCTCGTTTTTTGCTCATTTTATACAGCGTTTTGTCGGCGTTTTTTCAGAGCGTTTTTAAAACTGAGTTTTTTGTGCACTAGTTCAGCTGGAACCGCTGGAAAAACGCTCAAAAGAAGTCTCTTGTTCTATCTTTGAAAACCGGTGGAAAAACGCTGAAGAAACTGAAAACGACAAGAATAAAAACGTTCTAATGAAGACAGCGTTTTCTACACTCCATTGACTAGCATGTTAATCCAACCGGAGGCTAGGATTCACATAAATTAACATAAAACTCAGCGGAAAACGCCAACTGAAAACGCCAAAAAACAGCCCAGAAAACTACTGATGTGCACATACCCTAAGGCCTACTGTCTCTTTTCCCCTGTGTGTGTGAAGCCCCTGCCGTGTGTGAAACTTGGCTGGCCTCCTCTGCTCTCCTATCACCTGTGCTGTGGCTGGGCAACCCTCTATTGGTCTGCCGCTCCGCCTCTCTCCGCGTTGCCTGGCTCCCTTGTACTGACCCCAGTCATCATACCGACACCTCAGTGTTACCATATAGTACTGACCCCAGACATCATACCGACACGTCAGTGTTACCATATAGTACTGACCCCAGACATTAGACACACACCTCAGTGTTACCATATAGTACTGACCCCAGACATCATACTGACACCTCAGTGTTACCATATAGTACTGACCCCAGACATCATACCGACACGTCAGTGTTACCATATAGTACTGACTTCAGACATCATACCGACACCTCAGTGTTACCATATAGTACTGACCCCAGATATCGTACCGACACGTCAGTGTTACCATATAGTACTGACCCAAGACATCATACCGACACGTCAGTGTTACCATATAGTACTGACCCCAGGCATCATACCAACTCCTCAGTGTCACCATATAGTGAACATGGTGAATAAAAAACCCAAAAGACAAATGTATAATTGCACTGTTTTTTTTTGCAATTTTTAAATAAATGTCGTCATTCAAAAGTACAACTCGTCCTGCAAAAAACAACAAGAAGCCTCATATGTCTGTATTGACGGAAAAATAGAAAAGTTATGGAAGAAGAGGAAGGAAAACAGGAAATCACCCAGGGGTGAAGGGAAAATACAGGCTTGAGGGGAAGAACGGATGGACGGAAAGAAGGAAGGACGGATGGACGGACGGAAAGAATGAAGGACGGACGGAAAGAATGAAGGACGGACGGAAAGAATGAAGGACGGACGGAAAGAAGGACGGACGGAAAGAAGGAAGGACGGGAAGAAGGAAGGACGGACGGATGGAAAGAAGGAAGACGGAAAGAAGAAAGTACGGAAAGAAGAAAGGACAGACGGACAGAAAGAAGAAAGGACGGACAAAAAGAAGGAAGGACAGAAAGTAGGAACGACTGATGGACAGACGGGAAGAAGGAAGGACAGAAAGAAGGAAGAACGGCACGGACGGTCGGAAATAAGGAAGGATGGTAAGAAGGAAGGATGGACAGAAAGAAGGACGCAAGGACCAACGGAAGGAAGGAGGGATGGATGGATGGACAGAAGGAAGGATGGAAAGAAGGATGGAAGGAAGGACAGACGGACTGATGGGGCGACGGACGGATGGAAGGAAGGACGGATGGACGGAAAGAAGGAGGGACGGAAAGAAGGACGAACGGATAGATGGACGGAAGGACGGAAAGAAGGAAGGACGGATGGAAAGAAGGAAGGACGGAAAGAAGGAGGAACGGAAAGGACAGGCGGATAGATGGACGGAAAGAAGGAAGGACAGATGGAAAGAAGGACAGATGGAAGGATGGAAAGAAGGAAGGACAGAAAGAAGGACGGACGGAAAAAAGTAAGGAGGGAAGGACGGAAGGAAAGAAGGAAGGATGGTCAGATGGACGGAATGAAAGGACGAAAGACGGACTGAAAGAAGGACGGAAGGATGAACGGAAGGAAGGAAGGATGGATGGAAGGAAAGAAGGAAGGACGGGCGGATTGATGGGGCGACGGAAGCAAGGACTCCTCAACAATATCAAAATCCTTAGTATCATCTATATCTCCATACATACACCCCCCAACACCTCACACTGCTGCAGTTACTGAGTGGATAGAGGCTGCTTCAATCAGTATTTGTGTCATTAGAGACACAGTGCTGTCCATCCTTCAGCCTGATACAATGCACCAGATCTGCTGTGTACAGACATCAGTGACACAGAGATGTCATTCACACAGCATAGGTTTTCTTACAGTGTGTCACAGAAGCTGCAGCCCCCCATCACTGGGCTCACACAGTACATGCTCCAGATCACTGACAGCCCGGGACAATGAGGGAAGGAGTCACTGATACGAGGGAGCTCTTCTTCACTGTAATCACGGAGCAGCCCTGAGTACAGCACATTGTCCCCTTCAGTGCAGACTTTCCAGACATCACTGGTGTCTGCACACTGTACATTGTCCAGATCACTGACAGCCCGGGAGTGAGGGAAGAGTCACTGATAACGAGGGAGCTATTCATTGTACTCACGGAGCGGCCCCCCCCTGAGTACAGCATTGTCCCTCCTCTCTGCAGACTTTACATTCATCACTGTGTCTGGCCGGGGGAGGAGCAGCTAATCCGGGCAGGTCTGCTCACAGCAATGGCTGCAGCCGGGAGGATTTCTTCCTGTGGAGAGGCTGAGTCATGGAGATTGGGAGGGCGGGGATGTTGCTATGGGGGAGGGGATGGGTAGAGTAGGTGGAAACGACCAGTGTTCATTATCATGACAGAACACCCCCCCTGGTCGTTCTGTTCAGACACAAAACAAGTGTTATCTAGGAAACCCTGCAGAAAGCTGACACATAGTACATTACACATTGTCAGCATTAGGCAGCCTGGATATGCACTAAGATTATGTGACGAACCCGGACAACCCCTTTAATCAACACAAAAAAAGTCTCTACTCAGGTTCATCATCTGTATACGAAAATATTGGGGCTTCCATGTTACTTATAGCACAAAGTCTTTGGAAAAGCACTATGGCTCCCCCTTTCCCCAAAAATCCAGTAAAATATGTGCTCCCAAATCCAATTGCCCCTATCCTTTCTCAGTCCACAGTTTGCCTGAACCACATTTAGTTTCCACATGCTTGGCATTACTATAGTGAGGAGAGCCCGCTTAGTTTGCAGGGGTGCGTGTCTCCAGAGGCACGAGTTGGGCACAATGTATGGGCATTACAATGATGGATCAATTGCAGCTGGTTTCTGGAAATCACCCATGTTGTTAAAAGTTGCTACACCTGTAGATAACTTTCTATAGAGGTGTAATTTCCAAAATAGGATCACCTGGGGGTGAGATTCTGCTGTTCTGGCACTTCTTAAGCTTTGTATATAGAGTCTGCAAAGTATTGTACGAAAACCTGTACTCTAAGGCCCCTTTCACATCAGCGTTTTTTTTTTTTTAAATCGCAGCAGATGCGGTGAAAAAAAACGCATCTGCCGCGGTTACCGCATAACCGCGACACTTGCGGCAAGCCCCATGCAATGTCTATGGGGCTTGGGGTAAGTGTGCGGCAGGTGCGGTTTCGGCAGGTGCGGCTGCAAAATAAACCGCGGTCAGCCGCGGTTTTTTTTGTGGCCGCACCTGCCGCAAGTGCCGATGCCGCACCTGCCGCAAGCCCCCATAGACATTCTATGGGGCTTGCCGCAACTGTGTCGCAGTTATGCGATAATTGCGGCAGATGCGTTTTTTTTCACCGCATCTGCCGCGATTTAAAAAAAACGCTGATGTGAAAGGGGCCTAAGAGTGAAGTAGTGCACCTTCCCTCCTGAGGCTCTGTGGCTAAACAGTACTGTACAGCCACATTTTAGTGGAAAATATGTTAGTTTGTTTATGCAGTTCAATGTTATACAATTTGGTTAATTCCCTGAGGGTTAGAAATGTTCATTTATCCCATGGATAAGTAACTTGAGAGATGTAGTTTTTGAAATGGAGTCACTTGTGGGGGTTTCTTCTATTTTTGCATGTAAGGGGCTCTTCAAATATGGCGTCTGCAATCTTTTCAAGCCAAAATGATGCTCCTCCTCTTATGAACCGTTTTGCACCCAAACAGTACTTCTTCCTGCACATACAGGGTATTAGGATACTTAAAAGAAATTGCAATACATGGTGCATTTTTTTGTGTTACACTCGTGAAAATAAAAATAAAAATTGGGGTCTTAAGCAACACTTTTGTTTGAAAAAGTTTTTTTTTTTTTTTTTTTCTCACGGCTCAACGTTATAAAATTCTGTGACGCACCCTGGGGTTCAACGTGTTTATTTCCAAAATGTGGTCACTTATAGGGGGTTTCCACTATTAGGCCACATCAGGGTTAATGAACGCAAAGCGTGACATCCACTATAGAGTCCAGCCAATTTTGCGTTCCAAAAATGGTGTCACTTTTGGGTTTTGTCTGTCACATAGGCCTCTCCTCTCAATGTTGCGTCACAGATTATGCCCCCCCCCAAAAAAAATAAATGTGTAAATTTTGGTAGAACAATTACCGTATATACTCGTGTATAAGCCGACCCCCCTACTTTTGCCCCCAAAACCTGGGAAAACCTATTGACTCGTGTATAAGACCCCAGCACAGGTATACAGCCCCCAGCAGTGTGGTATACAGCAGCCTCCCCAGTGGTATATACAGGCCCCCCGCTCCCCCCCCCCAGTGGTATATACAGGCCCCCGCTCCCCCCCAGTGGTATATACAGGCCCCCGCTCCCTCCCAAGTGGTATATACAGGCCCCCCCCAGTGGTATACAGGCCCCCGGTTGCTGCCGCACACCTGTAAAAGAATAGTTTCATACTTACCCTCCTCGCTGACATCGCACGTCTTCGTCTCCTTCCTGCTTCTACCCGGCGTCGTGACCACGCAGAAACAATGGCGTCATTGTGGCTGCGTCGGCCGGCCGGGTAGAAGCGGGAAGGAGACCGGAGGAGCGCGGTAACAGCGAGGAGGGCAAGTATAAAAGCTATTCTTTTACAGGTGTGCGGCAGCAACCGGGGGCCTGTATATACCACAAGGGGGGGGGGGGGGGAGCGGGGGCCTGTATATACCACAGGGGGATGGGGGAGCGGGGCCTGTATATACCACTGGGGGGGGGGCGCAATGTAATATGCACAGCTCCCCCTGCCGCTGATGGACAGGGGGATGCAGTGCATATTACATTGCACTAATTAGCGTCCCCACGTGACCGGGCGCACATATCACAGCCTCCTCCAGCCCCCGGACACCGCCACCCCCCCCCCACACACACACACTCGGCCGTATAGTGACTCGACGAGGGGGGCACTTTTCAGCACAATTTTTGTGCTGAAAAACTCGACTTATACACAAGTATATACGGTAAACTCCTAATGGACTTTAGCTTGTTCAAATTTGCAAACAAAAAAATGGTTTAAAAATGATGCTAATGTCAAGTAGACATGTAGGAACGGCTTTTTTATTTTAATCTATTTTGTGTGATATAACTATCCAGTTTAATGTCCTAAGGGCACGGACACACACATTCGAGTTTGACGGACGAGACTCGGGAAGAGGCTGGAGCAGTGACCCTGAACGGCTTCTTCCTGTCAGCACAGGGAATGTGATGCTGCACAGAAACACAAGCAGCTGTCATTCACCATCCAAACAGGGAGAGGCCGGTCAGGGTCACTGCTCCAGCCTCTTCCCGAGTCTCGTCCGTCAAACTCGGATGAGTGTGTCAGTGCCCTTAAGAACAAAAAAATATTAAATTGTCATTTTCTAATTTTTCTCAATCTGATGTTCTCACATTTAAAAACCAAAAAACTATTTACCTAAGTTAAACACATAAAGTAGAACATGTCACAATAAAATAGTCTCGATTACTGGGATCTGTTAATGCGTTCCAGAGTGACTACATCCACACTGGTCAGAATTGGAAAAATGGCCCGGTCAGGAAGGTGAAAATGGGAAGGAGTGAAGAAGTTAAAATAACAGTAGAAATGGTTGAAGGGTGAAAAATAAATATTGGACTTCTGTATTAACTGGATTTTCCCACAAATAACATCATTCAGAGGCTAAGTGTTAATCTTTGATCCCACTGCTATGACTCCAGGAGTCCCGAGCGCCCTAATCCTCACTGCACACATAGTAACGCGTAATGTGGAGTGTACATGCACCGTTGATCAAGCCTGCGTTCCATTCAATTCAAAGGCTGTTTCCATCAGAGAAGGCACTATTAGTTTTCACATGGATGGCTCAGCTAACCAGTATGTTAAAGGGAAACTAATGATTTATTTTGCCGCGTATTTGGTAGTGGCGCAATAAAGCGCGACTGCGTGCTGACGCTGCGCTTTTCCCGGCACTCTTTTCTTGAGGTCATTTTAACATGTGTCCTATGGGAAAATTGCAACCAAAAAAGCGCAAAGAATTGACATGTCAGTCCTTTTTGCTCACGCACTTTTACAGATAAAGCGCGCTTGCAAATATATGCGGCTAAACGTGGTGTCTGTACGCCTTTCAGCAAGAGCCATAGCTTTTGCTAGAAGGTATATCCAGCTTTCTTTTGCACTGCTTTTACATGAGTGCTCAAAAGCACCGCATAAAAGCAGGAATACGCAGCAATTACACCGCATGTGAACATAGCCTTAGTGTATTCACCATCAAGACTAGAGGGTTCTGGCTACTATTCATTATGCCACCCCACACCATAATCCCTATATTAAGACATAGGAGAGATGTATCACTGGTTTCACAACTAAATAGGTGTCCCAGAAGCCATTTTTTCAGCACGAGCCCAGGCCATAGGCTGCTCATGGTAACAGAATGTGTGGCTTAAATGTCACCATGTCCTGCAACATCCTCAGACTTGTCTCCCATTGAGTACGTCTGGGATGTCATTGGTTGGCAATTGCAAAGTGAGCTGCCAGCAGTGGATCTTGATGAATTGCGTTCCCAAGTGCATTTTGTGTGGTAGAATATTCATGAGATAACCATTGATAACATCCCAGTGTGTGTAAGTGCCTGGATTTCGGTACATGGCGCTCATACTAAAGGCCACATTACTCACACAGATATATTGTTCGCAGATCTCTGGTTGCAGTGAAATCGTGGACACATTGTTCCATTGTTCACAGCCACAAAATGGAACAATGTGTCCATGATTTCACTGCCACCAGAGATCGGTGACCAATATCTGAACAGATATCTGTGTGTGTAACGTGGCCTTAAAAAACTGAATAAATTTGAGATGTTTTAAAATTCTAGTAACTTTTTTTTATCATTTGCATATCATTATCTTATCATTATCATGCCTATCGACCCTGTGACTTCCTAACTCCATGTGTTGCAATTTCAATGCGGAGGAATGTTTGTTTATGTTTTAAGCAAAAAAGTGCAAATTATTAAAATTTCTTTTTCGGAAATGGAGATTAAGATTGGAGAAGTCAGAGTATATTCCATTTAAGAATTGTAATATTTGAAATCTTTATCATCCGTAAAAAAAAAAAATAATTGTCTACATGTTGGGCCGAGTTTCCAGGTAATATTACTGTGTCTTGGGCTTTCTTATTATCATTGTTCTTAATAAAGGTGGTTTTATTTTATCAGATACCAGTTTCTGGAGGAGGCCTTTCAGAACCAGAAGAGTGCTATTGAGAACCTCTTGGCTAAGCTCTTGGAAAAAAAGAATTATGTTCATTTTGCTGCTACTCAGGTTCAAAACAGGTAGGTTTATACTTTTCTTAAGTAATTAGATGGGAAACATTAAAAATTATATTAATTACTTATTTCTATGCTTTTTAGACTTCATTTATAAAATAGATTCTCAGCAACTTTTGCTAGAAAAGAATTTTTTGTTTTTTCACCATTGTTTATAAAAGCTGAAATCTTAATAGCTATGAGTAAAAAACTCCTTTTTTTGAGAGTTTTACTGCATTGTGGATTGTAGAATACAAATTACATAACTTGATCAATGGCCTTCAACTGGATGACATATCTTTGCATAGCCATTTAGATTTTTCCAAAAAGCTAATGTTGGGATTTTTCCCGTATAGTAAATGCTAACTTTACTGATTCTTTTGTTGTAAAAAAAAAAAAAATTGTGATAAGACAGCTCTATTCAAAAATGTACAGGGAAACCGAAAAGCTGAATTAAAATTACATTTAAGAAAATCAATATGCCTGTTTATTTTGGATTTCATCCTGTTCCATGTTTTGAAAAATGCTATTTTTTTCCCCCCACTGCTTTCTACATAATAATCCTTGATGACATAAACAGTTTTTTAGTTTATTTTTATATTATGGTAAAAAGAATCCATTTGACATTTTTTGTTAGGATATGTTAAGTTAATTGTAAAGTGCAGGTGAATTGTAATGTGCGGAAAAATGTTTGATGCTATATAAATGAAAATTATGTATTATAAGTTAAAAAGGTTTAGTTGAAATATTTTTGCAAAACTATCTAAAGGAGGGAATGTGTTGAAAATAATAACGTGTATCCTTGCTGAGGTCAGTATTGACAGTGCATTGATTTCAGTGAGCACTGTATAATGCCTCATTTTTTCCTATGTTGGTACTGCTGTAAAGAACACTAGTCTGGTTCTCCTGCGAATTCCAACTGATCATTATTACTCCCAGTATACATTTCCACTCAGCAGTTGGGAAGGTAGCAGGGCTTGTTTCAAAAGATGGTGTCCCACTTGTATATATTTATACAGCGGCGTGAAAGTGTTTGCCTCCTTCCCAACTTCCTATTCTTTCGCATGTGTGTCGCAATTAAATGTTTCAGATCACCAAACAAATTTAAATATAAGACAAAAGGCCCAGTCTCACACAACGATATCGCTAACGATATTGTTGAAACGTCACGGGTTTGCAGTCGTTGTAACGACGTTGTTCAGTGTGACATGTGCAAACGATCCACAATAAGTCGGCTGATCGTTAATGGGGAGGTTCATGAACCGGACCTTAAACCAAACAATGATCGTCCGTCCAACCTGCAGCATCGTTGTGTGTGACAACTTGATAACGATCTTGCTAACGACTTCGCCTATTCAGAACTGAAGGATGTTGGCGATCAAACGACCGCAAGTATCGTTCGCTTGTCTTGGAATCCTTGCTGCTTTGTTAAAGATATCTGTACATGTGGCACTTCACTAGCGATCAATTAACGGACGTTCAAGCGATCTAGGTCAAGTCGGATCGGTGGCCGGTTCGCCGACACATTGAAGCGTGAGACTGGGTCTAAAGATAACACAAGTAAACACAAATGCAGTTTATGTATGAAGGTCTTTATTATTAAGGGAAAAAGAAATGAACTGGTTTATCACATCTTTGGGAAGCTCAGTTAAATTTCCCTAGCCGCACACAGGACCATTTACGGACATACCTGTTCTCAATCAAGAAATCACTTAAGTAGGACCTGCCTAACAAAGTGCAGTTAGACCAATTAATCCTCCAAAGCTAGACGGCATGCCCCGCAATCCAAAGCATTTTAGGAACAAATGAGAAAGTAATCGAGGTTTATCAGTCTGAAAAAGGTTATAAAGCCGTATTTAAAGGGAACCTGTCACCCCAAATCACCCTTGTAAGCTGTAAATACATGTCCCTGAAGCATTACACTACAGTCCTACACATCCCTTTGTGGTGTTTTAGTTCAATATGAAAGTGCACTTTAGTCGTTTGCAAACTTACTAAATCCATGCCAGTGGGGCGTTCCCAAGCCTCCTTGTCTGCGAGGCGGTTCCCCTGTGTGCCGCTGTATTACGCCCTAATGGGCGTTTTTTCAAACTTTCTAGCGCGGGCACGATTCATAATCTCGTGCCCGCATCGTCACGGTCATGTGATGCCGTGACGCGTCATTTCCGGGCGGCTGGGTCGCTGCTGTCTGACGCGCACTGGCCAACTTCAGCGCATGCGCAGATCGCTTGCTGAAGTCGGCCGGTGCGCGTCAGACAGCAGCGACCCAGCCGCCCGGAAATGACGCGTCACGGCATCACATGACCGTGACGATGCGGGCACGAGATTATGAATCGTGCCCGCGCTAGAAAGTTTGAAAAAACGCCCATTAGGGCGTAATACAGCGGCACACAGGGGAACCGCCTCGCAGACAAGGAGGCTTGGGAACGCCCCACTGGCATGGATTTAGTAAGTTTGCAAACGACTAAAGTGCACTTTCATATTGAACTAAAACACCACAAAGGGATGTGTAGGACTGTAGTGTAATGCTTCAGGGACATGTATTTACAGCTTAAAAGGGTGATTTGGGGTGACAGGTTCCCTTTAAAGCTTTGGGGAACTCTTACAAACCAGAGTGAGTCATTATCCACAAATAGCAAAAACTTGGGAACAGTGGTGGACCTTCATAGGAGTGGCCAACCAACCAAGATTACCTCGAGCACAGCGACGACTCATCCAAAAGGTCTCAAAAGACCCCGCAGCAACATCCTAAGATCCGCAGACCTCACATTACTCAGTTAAGGTCAGTGTTCATGACTCCACCATACGAAAGAGACTGGGCAAAATTGGCCTGCATGGCAGACTTCCAAGACAATAGCCACTGCTGAACAAAAATAACATAAAGGCTCTATTCAACTTGATAATCCCTAAGACAGGGGTGGGGAACTCCAGGCCTCGAGGGCCGCACACAGTGCAGGTTTTCATGATTTCCTTAGTATTGCACAGGTGATAGTATAATCACCAGTACTGGTGATGATTCCAGACTCTGTGCAATACTAAGGAAATCATGAAAACCTGCACTGTGTGCGGCCCTCGAGGCCTGGAGTTCCCCACCCCTGCCCTAAGACTTTTGGGAGTATACTCTGTGGACTGACGAGACACATAGATTGAACATTTGGAATGTGTATGTCCCATTACATCTGGCGTAGAAGGAACACAGAATTTCAGAACTGAAATATTCCAACAGTAAAATATAGTGCTGGTAGTGTCATGGTCTGGGGCTGTTTTGCTGGTTCAGGACATGGAAGACTTGCTGTGGTAAATGGAACCATGAATTCTGCTGTCTACCAAAATATACTGAAAGAAAATGTTCAGCCATCTGTTCGTGACCTCAAGCTGAAGCGCACTTGTATTATGCAGCAGGACTATGATCCAAAACACAACAGCAAGTCCCCCTCCGAATGGCTAAAGAAAAACAAAATTAATACTTTGGAGTGGCCTATTCAAAGTCCTGCCATCGTATTTAGCTTCTGTAGCATGACCTATAAATAGGCGGTTAAAGCTTGGAAAATTGCAACAATTCTACACAGATGAGTAGGTCAAAATTGCTCCAGAGCGCTGTAAAAGATTGCCAGTTATCACAAATACTTGTTTGCAGTTGTTGCTGCTAAGGGGTGGTCCAACCAGTTATTAGGCCTAGGAACAATCACTTTTTCACACAGGGCCCTGAAGGTTTGGACTTCTTCCCTTAAAGGGAACCAACCACCAGGATTTAACCACCTGACAATCAGTGCAGCAGCTGATTGACGTGTGCAGCGTGACATCACTATATTTTTTTTTTTCTAGTCGTTCCTTGTGGCCTTGTATTCCTGCTGTAAACTGAACCCCCTCTCTCTCATCCAGACTCATGGGGGAGGGGGTTCGGCTTAGCACAGCAAGACAAGGCCGAAGGGGAGGAATAGAAAAAAAAAACATATAGTTATGTCATGCTGCACACGTCAATCACCTGCCGCACTGATACGGAAGGTTAAATCCTGGTGGTTGGCTGTCTTTAATAAAAAAAGACCTTCATTTATAAACTGCATTTTGTGTTATCTTTTTTTTATATTTAAATTTCTTTGGTGATCTGAAACATTTAAAGGGAACCAACCACCTCAGATGACGACTATAAGCTGTTAATACATGTCCCTGCACCCTACCTACACCATTCCACCTATGTTTTTCTTAAGAATATTGATAAATGTAAACCGAAATATACACTTTATAAAATTACATGCCTGTGTACTTCTGGGCGTCTCCTTCTGGGTCAGTTACTAGAGGGCTGTGTCTCCAGCAGCATGACTGGCTTCTCTAGCCCTCCCTCTTACTTTGCAGGACGTCACATGAAGGGACGGGAGCTGCCTTGCGTGCCCGCCCACTGATAGATAACATCACGCCCTTCATGTGACGTCCTGCAAAGTAAGAGGGAGGGCTAGAGAAGCCAGTCATGCTGCTGGAGACACAGCCCTCTAGTAACTGACCCAGAAAGAGACACCCAGAAGTACACAGGCATGTAATTTTATAAAGTGTATATTTCGGTTTACATTTATCAATATTCCTAAGAAAAACATAGGTGGAATGGTGTAGGTAGGGTGCAGGGACATGTATTAACAGCTTATAGTCGTCATCTGAGGTGGTTGGTTCCCTTTAATTGTGGCAAAATGCAAAAGAATAAGAAATCAGGAAGGGGCAAACACTGTTTCACACACCACTGTACAAAGGATCGGCACTCTTTTATGTTGCAATTAATTCAGGGTTTATTCTGTGGAATTTTCAGAGCATAATATTTTTATGCCACATTTTGGCTTAATAAAAGCCTTTTTCAAACAATATTTGTAGAATACTTTGGTTGATGTTCTGAAGACTTTATGGCATAACACTGAGTTAATTGCAACATAAATGAGTGCTGGTCTTTTCTATATACAGAATCAAAAAGAATGAGATGGCACTCACCGCATTATGATGTAGTTTCGGCTCCTTTTATTTCATTTGTGCGGGTTACAGGCAGAGGCGGAGGGAGGGGGTGCGGAGGTGGACGACGGGCGCTCCGTTTCGCACTGAATGTGCTTCAACGGGTCCAACACCGAACACAAGGTGTTGGACCCGTTGAAGCACATTCAGTGTGAAACGGAGCGCCCGTCGTCCACCTCCGCACCCCCTCCCTCTACCTCTGCCTGTAACCCGCACAAATGAAATAAAAGGAGCCGAAACTACATCATAATGCGGTGAGTGCCATCTCATTCTTTTTGATTATTTATGGACTTTGAACCTGACACCAGTGCAACACCGCTGAATCTGGTACTGCGGAAAGGGTCAAATAGAGGGCTAGGACTAATGCTCGGGATTCTCTGCTTCGGAATTCATTGCTTTTCTATATACAGTACTCCCAGCAGTGGGACACTTTACAATCAATGTAATTTTGAGCTGCTGTCAAGGGATTGTCAAACGTAGACAGTCCCTTTTAAATAACTAAAATTAATAGCACAGGATCCTTCCACTTTCCCTCTTGCACATATAGCGAGGTTATATTAAATATTTGTTATTGTTTTGTATGTCCTATAGGATAAAAGAAGTGAATGAAACTAATAAAAGAGTGGAACAGGAAATTAAAGTTGCTATCTTCACCTTAATAAATGAAATTAATAAGAAGGGCAAATCTCTTCTACAGCAGCTGGAGGTAGGAAGCTTTTTTTTTTTGCCTGATCTATTTTAATGTCTGAAAAATCTACAATAAACAAAAAAAAAAAAACAACTATTTTAAATTAATGCTGGTTTACTTAAGGATGTGCACAGAAAATTGTTAAAGCTAAAGAAGCACTTAATTTTTTTCCCCTTACAACTCTCCCTTGCCTCGACATACGATTGTCTAATAACACACAGCACTACTTTTATGCATTGTGCTTATTTCCTTGTCGGTAAACCTCGGTGAGTGCCACTTCTTCTTATACTTGGCTCTCCAGTTTTCTTCCCTTCATCCTTAATTTAGATTTCTAGCTTTCACCCTGCAAATTGCCTCTTCAGAGAAGAGAACTTGAACTTCAGTACCATCTATTAGAAATAAGCTAGCTGTATGACTTGGGATAAAATCCAATTCAGAATCTCTCAATTTGCAGACACAATAATTTGGAGTGTTGGTCCTCGTTAGTGCAAAACATGATCTGATTCGACTGTGAGGGTCTAAGCATTGACGTTTCCCCTTGTGGAGAGTGACGTTCCTTGCATGGCTTATAAGCCTCCTTACACTTGCATGTCACTCTCCACAAGGAGAAACATAGCACCTTAAGCCCTAGTCAGAAGCCTTTCAATATGTGTAAATCGGATCCCATGCTTTGCACTGACAAGGGGATCACCACGAATGACTGTGTTAAAATTGTGGTTTGGCATTTATCCTAAGTCATATGGCAAGGCTCATTAAAGGGTCGACATTGACTTTTAGAATTGGTATATTTGCAATAGGTCTCTGATTTGTCATTTTTCTCAGGCTTGTCACTCTCCACAAGACAAAACATTACCTCGGTCTCTAGTTTTGACCCTACATTTTTTCTCTTTGCTAAGCTATAAATCCCATGCTTCTGTCTGCACAGCATCGTGAGCCAGTGCCATCTATATCTGCTAGGGTAGCACTGATAATTTTTCCGTTTATTTTTTTTCTTAAATAAGGTAGTTGATTATAACCCAAAAGTTAAGAGAACTCCTCCATTATAATTGTGTGACATTAGCTGTTGAATCTCAATCATCAGCTGTGATACAAGTTTCTGTCCTCCCTTTTGAAGAAAGTGTTTGGCACATTTCATGAAATTTTAACAAGTATGAAGTTCTCTTAACAACAGATAATTGACCCTGTGAAGAGACCATAAGCATATAATTTTCAGGGGTTTGCAATGTGGTTACTTGACTTAACTCCTATCTCAGTAATGGGAAAGTCTTCACTGAATACAGATTTTATCCAGGAATTGATTATTATGAAAATGAATGATCAGTTCAGGCAGAGAAAGAATCAGATTTCTCTGATGAGATGTATTACAAACTTGCTTATTTTCTTGTGTACTATTGATTTATAAAATTAAAATGACTTAATGATGTCCAAAATTCACCCAAAATCTGTGTAATAAACAAAGGCCCTTTGTTCTTTATATGCCAAGGACAAAAATTTGGACACCATTAAGAAACAGTTCAATTATCGGATTGCTGTCCTCTTTGCCTTTAAATTGTAATGTCCTCTTTTTTAGTCCTTTCAACATGGCTATTTATTTATTATGCGCATTATGTTCCATAAATCCGTTCATACTTGATAACTACTCAATCTTCTCTTTAGTTGTATTTAAAGAGGACCTGTCAACTCCCCTCAGTGCATGGCAAACTAAATGCAGCACTGAATGCAGCATGTCTGCTGCATTCAGGGAAGGGGTCCCCCATGTCTCTAGCCCCCTTGTAAGCTTTTAAAAAGACTTAAGAAAACTTAGGGTAGGTTTACACATAACAATGTCCCAGCAACCCCACAAACGATGGGGATACCTGGGACATTGTTATCTGATCACTGGTGAGCTGTCACACATGCAGACTCACCAGCAATCAGCGACCCATGCAACGACGTTGACATAGTGGAAAAGAATATAGAATATTCTTTTCCACGATGTGGAGGTCCCGCTACGCTGGGGTAAGCGGGCGAAAGCTGGTAACCACGGTAAACACCTGGTTACTAAGCGCAGTGCTCTGCTTGGTTACCCGCTGTTTAGCCTGGTAACCAAGCACAGCGTGTTGGTAACCACAGTAAACACCAGATAACTAAGCAGAGCACTGCACCCATTGCTTACTGTGGTTACCAGCGCACTATGCTTGGTAACCAGGGTAAAAAGCGGGTAACTAAGAAGAGCGCTGCGCTTAGTAAACCGGTGTTGACCATGGTTACCATGTTGATCATTGGTCTCTCGCTGTCACACACAGTGATGCTGGTCACCCAGCGAGATACCAATGATCGAAAAATGGCCTTGGCCATAATACCAACAATCAGCGAGCTGATAGCTGATCATTGTAGTATGTTACACGTAGCGACATTGCTACGAGGTTGCTGCAACATCACTAGTTGTAGCGACATCGTTAGCGATGTCGCTACATGTATACCGACCTTTACAGTTAAGAAGTAGTCTGGGTGGGATCTTATGAAAAGGTCCTGGCTGCTGGCACAGCCCTCCCTGCATCCTCCTTTTGTGCTCCGCCCCCTCTATGTGTCGCCTCTTCTTGTTCTGGGTCTGCCCTCCTCTTCTGCTCCTGCTCTGTGTGATGTCAGCAGCAGAAGAGAAGGGCAGACCCAGCAGAAGAGGAGGCGGCAGACACAAAGAGGGGGCGGAACACACAAGGAGAAGGCAGGGAGGGCTTTGCTAGCAGCCAGGATCTCTTAATAAAGGTACTGTCACACTTGGCGACGCTACAGCGATCCCGACAATGATACAACCTGGTAGGGATCGCTGGTGCGTTGCTACGTGGTCGCTGGTGAGATGTCCAGATCTCACCAGCGACACAGCAACGATACGGCGGTCATTTGGAACCTGTCACTCTCGGGTCTAGTGTTGAGATCGTTGGTCATTGTCCCTGTCAAACACAGCAATGCATGCTGCCCAGCGGGAGCGCGACGACTAAAAAATGGTCCAGAACAGTTTGTCACGATCAGCGATCTCACAGCAGGGGCCTGGTCACTGCTACGTGTGAAACGTAGCGAGATTGCGGCTGAGGTCGTTGTTGCGTCACAAAACTTGTGACTCAGCAGCGATCTCACTTAAGGCCATGTTACACGGTACGACGTTGGAACGATGTCTGCAACAATCTCATGGGCGCGCAGTTGTTTCTGACATCGTTTTGACATCGCTGGTGAGATGTCACACGTCTAGATATCGTGGACAACTCCCCAACGATGTTGTGAGCAGGTATTGTTACACAACCCAGTGAACGATACCTGCTCATTGCTGTGAATGGGCGACGTCATGAACGACATCATTATCGCGGTGTCAATTACAACAATATACTATGTTGGCTGATCACTGATCATGTGGTTTGAGAACATGTTCTCAAACCTGCGATCAGCGATCCAACGATTTATCGTTACAACTTTACAGAGTCACACGCAATGAGGTTGTAACGATGTCGCTAGAACGACTCCAAACCCGTGACGTATCAGCTATGTCGTGTCGTGTAACAGGGTCTTTAGTGTGACGGGGTTTAAGATCCAACCCAGACGATCTCTTAGGCTGGCTTCACACCACGGAAAGTTCCGGTTCATCCCTGACAGCCCCGGATCGGATCAGCACACGGAACCGGACAGCTAATATGCCCTCCGGTCCGATATGCAGCCGGACGCAGCTGCCACTGATGATGATTCAGGACCGCGGCTCGCAAGGAGCTGGCCGCAGTCCTGAAATAACAGCGGTGTGCAGACGCATGTGTCCGGTTCCCGGATCCTCCTGGACCGGGAGGATCCAATTTGGGGAGATGTTTCTCCCCAGACACAAAAATGGTGCATGCTCCAATTTTGTGTCCGGGAGAAAAATCTGATTCATTCCTGGTTCTCCTGGACATCCAAAAACCGGATGCCAAAATACATTCATCCGGCGTATTCCGGCCCCATAGTGGGGAAAAAATAAGCAACTTGTGCGCAACAGAATTCTCACTGACTGTGCTGACATAAGGATAGCCATGCAGATTTGTGACACAACTGTGCCAAAAAATGTGTGCAAAAATATATATATTTTTTAAATCCTTTTACAGTATATTGTACATTTGTGCTGCCTGTAATATAGAGCTTTTTATTCCACCCCTGCTGGGAGCACCAATTCCCATTCCAAATGTTTCTCCCATTTAAAGGGATCCTGTCACCCCAAAAATACCTCCTAAGCTATTAAAAGATGTCCCTAGAGCATATTCACACTTATCCTACACTACTTTTAGCTCCTAAATGCATCTATTGAAAATGAAGATAAACGTTAATAAACTCACTCATTAGTGATGTTAATGAGTGACTACTGTATGCATAGTCACCAGGCAGGCTCTCCCTCTTCCTAATATCACGCCTCAATAGGCGTGATCTTTAACTCTCATTCAAATGTGCGCCTCCCCGCTCTCCTCTGCCGGCCGGGCGCTGCTGTGTGCGGCTGTATGACGCGAATCGCGTAATTTCCGGCTTCGGGTGACGTATGTACACCCGTGCCGCTCTGTTAGCTTCAAGCCCCGCACTGCAGCGCCCGGCCGGCAGAGGAGACGGGAAGGCGCGCATTTGAATAAGAGTTGAAGATCATGCCTATTGAGGCGTGATATTAGGAAGAGGGGAGCCTGCCTGGATGACTATGCATACAGTAGTCACTCATTAACATCACTAATGAGTGAGTTTATTAACGTTTATCTTCATTTTTAATAGATGCATTTAGGAGCTAAAAGGAGTGTAGGATAAGTGTTAATATGCTCTAGGGACATCTTTTAATGGCTTAAGAGGTGTTTTGGGGTGACAGGATCCCAAATAACAAAACTTATTCTCGTATCCCATGCTTGTGCCATTTTATTGTTATCTTGGTTTGCATTCCCGGAGCACATGTGAGGTTGTGACATCATGGCGTCCCTGCTCCCAATCAGCGCCGGCTTTAGTATCCCTGCCTTCGGACAACTGATTAATCAACAGGAAATTATTTCTGTAGCTCACTTGATGATTTCTCTTGCATCCGAATGTGGGGAGACAGAAGCTGGAGCTGATTGGGCTTGGGGCTGCCATGATGTCACAACCTCACATGGTCTCCGTGGGCACAAGTACCAGCACAGGAGGAGAGAATGTTTTTTTTTTTTTATGGGAGTGACACTTGAAATGGGAACGGGTGTTCCTAGCAGTGGACAACCCCTATAATAATCTATTGTGCTAACTTGTGAAGTTTTTTTCCCCATCAATAGAGTGTCACAAAAGAGCGACAAATCAAACTTGTACAGCAACAAAATGATATTACTGGCCTCTCTAGGCAGGTGAAACATGTGATGAACTTCACTAACTGGGCAATTGCAAGTGGCAGCAGCACAGCATTGTTGTACAGCAAACGACTGGTAAGTCTTGCTACTTGTATATTCTGGTTTTAAACCCTTTCTGACATCTGACTTACTATTACATCATATGATAGGCCCCGGTAGAAACTTAATCTGTTAACAGCAGCAAGCAGAGCAGAGCTCCACTCACTGCTGTTAACCATTTAAATGCTGCAGTGAATATGGTTTATAATCAAGACATCTTCCAACTCTCCCAGTCCCATGTTACTAGAGGTAGCATAGCCCAAAAATGAAAAAGTACTTAAATCCCTGACATACAATAAATACTTACCAAGACTTATTTTAACTGTATAATGGAACATGTGTTAGCAGCGAGGTTGGGGCAGATACAACAATTTAAATACAGCTGGAACAAATGGCTCTTGTTTTCACGTTACTGCTGTGATTGAGATGAAAGTAGAATTCTCTTACTTATGACATATTCTGACATGCAATATGATACCATGTTTGTGCGGTGGGAAGCCTGTATTAGTTAGTATTTTATTTTTGTAAAAAGAAAATAGGGAGGGGGACAAGAGGCGCAATAGTGCCCTATCACTGATGACACTTGTGTAAGGTGGTGGTGCTGTGAAGCTGCTCACCTGGTCCAGTTGTGATCCCCACAACTGGTTTGAAGGCGTTTTGGAATCAGTGTTCCAGCTGCTGCAGGACCTCCACCGACCACTGGATAGTGGTTTAAATCCAAGACAATGATGGGAGTGCTGGTGTGTCACGGTCCGCGCTGCTGTGGCATGAATAAACTCACCAAAGAGACAGCAGTTATTCCATCCTTTTATTTCCTCCTCTCTCCTACGCCTGAGGAAGGCGCCGGGTGTGGCGCTGAAACGCGTAGGAGAGAGGAGGAAATAAAAGGATGGAATAACTGCTGTCTCTTTGGTGAGTTTATTCATGCCACAGCAGCGCGGACCGTGACACACCAGCACTCCCATCATTGTCTAGTATTTTATTTTTGACTGTTTCAATTTTGAATTGTTGCACTGTCAATTATAGAAGCTAAAGATGATGATTATTGGGTTATGGATACAGGACAGAGACTGGGAGGTGCCATGACATCTGGGTTACGTTGTGTTTATTTGGAATGTATTTACTAATTGAAAGGCCTTCTGGCTGTATACAAAAGTATCCAACAGTATGATTGAAGCCATGTGAACTGTTATTGCCAATAAACATTTGTGTTATAAATGCTGCAGTGAATCTCTGACAGCAGCATATAAAGCTTTGGCTTCCGGTCCATGTTACTATGCCCCCTGCAATGTGATTGCGGCATCCCAGTGGGTTGCTATAATAGCTGGGGCTGGAGTTCATAGGAGACCATGATTTCATACTATATGCTGCAATATTGCAGTATATATTACAAATGATCAAGAAAGCACATGTCCAAAGCCACTAAGGGGACTAAACAAAAAGTAAAACATTAAAAATATTAAATATCCCCTATTTTAACCCATTTAAAATACCAAAAATATCTTTTATATGATATAAAAATTTTCAGGACTATTGGATGCATCGTAACATAAAAAGCACCTAGGTTTCAGAGGAGGAAAATAAAAAGATGAAAAAATTTGAAGCAAAAAATAAGTTGTGGGGGAGGGCAGGGATGCTGCTGATGCTTTTATGGGGCAATGTCCTCCAGTTTTATACTATTGGCCCTCATACTGGTATATATGGCCCTCATCCTGGGCCCATCCTGCTATATATGGCCCTCATCCTGGGCCCGTCCTGGACATGTCTTGGTTTATTATTATTATTATTATTATTATTATTATTATTATTATTATTATTAAACCATTAATTCCATGGTGCGGTACATGAAAAGGGGTTACATGCAAAATACAGATATAGTTTACAAATTAAAAAAAATTACACACTGGTATGGAGTGGAGAGGACTGGTATGTAGGATCCCCATCATGGGTCCATCTTATATATGCCTCCCATCACGCCACACCAAAAAAATTAAATGATTATACTCTCCATCCCTCCGCTCCATCATTGTGCGGTGTCCTCTCCTGATGCGGACAACTGACTTCAGCTTGTAAGAGGCCCAGCGCATGACATGGGCACCCACTTACACAGACGTTTGTATTTGCAAGCACAAGACTTAAAGCATTTGTGGGGATGACGTCTCTTACTTAAGCACTAATAGGAATCTGAAGTCCATCTCTTATTATTGATTCCTCATTAGCCGAAAATATCTCCCAAACAAGTACTCAACCCTATACAGATTTACAGCGTATCAAATCGAAACCACAATAAGGTATATATGAAAGTATAACAAATTTTATTACTGAATTAACACACACAGTATTAATACCATCCCCATAAAACCAACTCAAGAGCAGTGCAGTTATAGGATAAAAAAATCACAGTATATGGCACATACCAATCATAATGACAGGAACACCAGTATATGAATATATAGGAGACTAAATTATAAATCCTCTATTGCATACAGTGCAGGTCTTACACTGTTATAGCAGTTTTTATAGGTAACCCATGATCATCAGTACCTCTTATGTCACCAAGTCATGAAAATATATAATATAGACCTACATCTTTAATATAGTCAGTCTATACATAAATATATGTGAACCAGTCTACGTTCAGTTTGATTGGTATGTGGCGTACACTGATTTTTGTATCCTATAACCGCACTGCCCTTGAGTTGGTTTTAGAAGGATGCTTTTAAGGCTACGTTCACACATTAGCGAATTTTGTTGCACTTTTTTGCCGCGTTTTTCGGCCGTGCAAAAAGTGCAACAAAATACATGGGTGCTTTCACACACCACACTTTCTTCGGTCCATAAAGCGTAGGTGATGTCACAGAAGGGGAGGAAGAGTCCTGGTTCCTCCTCCCCTCTGTGACATGTATGACCGCCTCCATTAGATTTCTCTGTGTATTAATATACACTATGAAATCTAAATAAAAAGGCAAATGTATGTAAAATAAAAAAGAATCTCATACTTACCCTCCGGCGGCTGTTTGTGCGATCCGGCGATGAGAGACAGGCAGGTACCAGAACAACAGGACCTGTCGTGATATCAGAGTGACTTCTGGGCGCTGATTGGCCGCTCGCTTATATCACATGACCGTGAGCGGCCAATCAGCGCTTGGAATGACCTCTGACATCATGGCAGGTCCTAGCAGGTTAATTCCTGCTGCGGCTCCCGTTTCCCGAACACCCGCCGGATGGTTAAGTATTTCATTCTTTATTATTTTTCATACCTCAGCCTTTATTTAACTTTGATTTCACAGTGTATATTAATACACTGCAAAATTTAATGGGGGCAGTCGCGCATGTCACGGAGGGGAGGAGGAACCAGGATTCTTCCTCCCCTCTGTGACATCAGATGCAGCAACGCCCGCCATTATAGGAAAAAGCACGGGCGCTGCAGCTTAAAGAATTGACGGGTCATTCTTTTTACACAGGCACTTTTTCCTATAAAAGCGCTGCGTAAAAATACGCAGTGTCTGTACGGCAAAGTGAATTTCACATTCACTTTGCCGGCTGCCAAAAGGCACATTGTATATTTTTGCGCGCACTTTTCAAAATATGCAATGTGTGAACGCAGCCTAATGCTGTGTTTGTGGTTTCGATTTGATACGCTGCCAATCTTTATAGGGTTGAGTCATTCACTTACACTCCCTGACAGAAGTTGTCGCTTATCCATATTATGTAAATAAAAGCTTATAACCTAACGTTAAATTCATCCATTGGTTGTAGAAATTACTATTTTGAAAGCTGAAACCCTCCGAAATGTGGTTTAGGTTAAGAAAATATATTAGCATCAATGCTGAAATATTGATAATTTAAAGGGAACCTAACCCCACAAACTGAGCCCCCCGCATCTTTCTACCTGTCCCTGCACCCCCTCTTATCATTTCTAGTCATCCCTTTTGCAGAAAAAATTGATTTTAGGTAGAGAAAAGTTTATATTAATCTCGTCCTGTGTGGGTTCTCTGTTTCTGAATTAGTCTCAATGGTCTGCCAGTCTGCTGCAGCCTTGTAATTATGCACGCCCCTCTCTGCTTGATGCCTTGGTAAGAGTCTGGCCGCGTCATGAAAGGGGCGGGGCTAAATTGCATCATGCCATTGGCCTCGCCCCCTTTCATGACGCGGCCAGGCTCTTAGCAAGGCAGCAACCTGAGAAGGGCATGCATAATTACAAGGAAGCAGCAGACTGGCAGACCATTGAGACTAATTCAGAAACAGAGAACCCACACAGGACGGAGGTGAATATAAACTTTTCTCTACTTTACAAAATCGATTTTTTTCTGCAAAAGGGATGGCTAGAAATGATAAGAGGGGGTGCAGGGACAGGTCTAAAGATAGAGGGGGTCAGTTTGTGGGGTTAGGTTCCCTTTAATGAACACAGAATTGTCAGATTTTGGCAAGACAAAAGTTTTGTCGCCCACAGAAAGTAATGTGATTTTCAAACAAATGATTAACTTAAAATACAAATATATGCTGCATAACTTTGGTGAATGAAGTTGTGGTGCTATTAGTCATATTTAATATTTTGTGTGACTTCCATGAGCTTGAAGGACTGCATCCATGCGGTTCAACAATGATTCATACAATTAATGAAGTCATCAAGAATAGCAAAGAATGCAGTCTTACATGCCTCCCAGAGTTCATCTAGATTCTTTGGTTTTGTCTTCCAAGCTTCCTCTTTCATCCTACCCCAAACATGCTCAATGATGTTCATGTCTGGTGACTGGGCTGGCCAGTTCTTGAGCACCTTGATCTTTTTTGCCTGGAGGAACTTTGTTGTAGAGATGGATGTATGAGATGGAGCACCATCCTGCTGCAGAATTTGACCCCTTTTATGATTTGGAATATGAGTTAATACTTATTGATATTTTAGGCTATTGATATAACTGTCCACCTTTCAAATGTTTCGCACATCCCCGTACTGAATATAACCCCAGACCATGATCTTTCCACCACCAAATGTAACTGTTTTCTGGGTGTATTTTGGATCCATACGGGCTCCAGTAGGTCTCCTGCAGTATTTGCAGCGGCTGTGGTATAATTCTACTGAAAAAATTACAGATAAATCCACCTTCTGCCGCTTTTCCAGCGTCCATCTGTTTAAAAGGCTGTGGAACATTGCAAATGCCACGCAGTTTTTTTTATTTGCCTTTTGTTTAGTGCTGGCTTTTAGGCACTGATTCGACCATGGAGGCCATTTCGAGACAGAATCTTACAAACGTGTAGTTCACACATGGACTTGAGGTGACCAGACCTGTTGGAGCTCTGCTGCAGTGGAAGAGGGGCTTGCTTTGGATTTTCTAACCAACAAAGGTTCCTCCTGAGCAGTTGTCTTGCGGGGTCTGCCGGACCTGGGCTTGTCAAACACATCTCCAGTCTCTCCAAATCTTTTTTTAATTCTTTGTACTTGACGCTGAGACACATTAAAGGTGCCAGCCACCCCTGCAGTGGATCTGGTCTTCAGCCTCTTTATAATCAAGGCTTTGGTCACAGGGTGGATTTTTGGCATGTTTTCAGAGCACAAGTTGCAGTTCAAGTGAAGGTCGGGGGTACTGGGTTTCTTTTTATACACACCCACTAATTAATCGATCATTTACTGAGCACAGGTGAGGATGTAAGCTAGGATTGGGTGCATTATATGACCAGGCGACAAAACTTTTGTTTGCTAAAATCTGACCATTCTGTGATCATTAAATGATCATCATTTCAGCATTGATGCCAATTTATTTTCTTAACCAAAACCACATTTCGGAGGGTTTCAGCTTTCAAAAGAGTAATTTATACAACCAATGGATGAATTTAATGTCAGGTTATAAGCTATTATTTACATAACATGGATAAGGGACATAACTTCTGTCAGGGAGTGTACTTGTAATTAGAAGAGACAGTGTTTGAAGGGTGGGGGGCAGTGCTGATTAAAATTGGGAAACACCCATCGGACCAGACCTAACTAGTCACATACATTGTGGTACAAGAAGAAAACTGTTTTTCTGAGATTCGCAGGGGCAGATCTGAGGTTCGAGTTACAGGTACCCCATCCACATGATGTTAAGAGTGATGGGCAGGGTTTAGAAGCAAAAAATAAACTTTACAAATTCCTGATTGCATAATGGTATAGAGAGAAACAGATTCAAAATGTGATTGTTTTCCATTAACAATGGTTTCAATGGAAGTAATGGAGGCAAAAAAACAACAACCATTTTTGTGTACTCACCGTAAAATTATTTTCTCTGAGCCATCATTGGGGGACACAGGACCATGGGTTATGCTGCTTATCCCTAGCAAGCGACACTAAGCAAATGTGAAAGCACTTAGCTCCTCCTCTGCAGCATACTCCCCCTGCCTGGGCCAGCACACACCGGTTTTAGTAAACAAGCCTTAGGAGGATGAACAGTAAATTCAGACTGTTTAACCAAGTGCAAACATGTAACAAGAATATCAAAGAATTAAAGGATAACAAAGAGCACTACTCGGGAACCCTCTGGGAGGACGAACAAAGCGTCCGACTTCCTGAAGGGAGCAGTTCTAGAAATGTAATACCTGAGGGCCCTGACTAGGTCGAGGGTATGCAGCACCTTTTCCACCCGGTATACAGGGGTCGGGCAGAAGGACGGCAGGATGATGTCCTCGTTAAAGGGAACCAACCACCTCAGATGACGTGTATAAGCTGTTAATACATGTCCCTGGACCCTATGTACACCATTGCAGCTATGTTTTTGCTAAGAATATTGATAACAGCAAACCGAAATAAACAGTTTATAAACTTACATGATTTAGTACTTGAGGGCGTCTCCCTCGGGCTTTAGTACGAGAGGGCTGTGTCTCCAGCAGCTTGAGTGGCTTTCCTCCCCCTCCCTCTCTGTTTGCAGGACGTCACATTAGGGCGTGATATTATCTTGGTGTGGGCGGGCACCCAAGGCAGCTCCCGTCCGTGCACGTCTTCTCAGTGACGTCCTGCAAACAGAGAGGGAGGGGGAGGAAAGCCACTCAAGCTGCTGGAGACACAGCCCTCTCGTACTAAAGCCCGAGGGAGACGCCCTCAAGTACTAAATCATGTAAGTTTATAAACTGTTTATTTCGGTTTGCTGTTATCAATATTCTTAGCAAAAACATAGCTGCAATGGTGTACATAGGGTCCAGGGACATGTATTAACAGCTTATACACGTCATCTGAGGTGGTTGGTTCCCTTTAAGGTGGAAGGAAGAGGCCACCTTAGGAATGAAAGTGGGAACTGGGCGCAGTACCACCTTGCTTGATGGAAGGAGAAAAAAGGCAGTACGGAAACGCAACTGATTGACGGAATTGCCACCAGGAAAACTACTTTCCAGGATAAGAGAGGCAGAACGACCTCTCTGAGAGGCTCTTAAGGTGGTTTTTGGAGCATGGTCAAGACCAGATTGAGATCCCATGAATCTAGAGGCCTCTGGTAAGGAGGGGCTAAGCAGGAAACTCCCTGGAGAAAGGTTCTGACTTGGGACTTCATCGCTAGCCGGCGTTGGTTAAGTACTGATAGGGCAGATATCTGACCTTTCAGAGAGCTTAAAGCTAGACCCAATAGCAGGCCGGACTGGAGAAAATTTTAGAACTGTGGGGATAGAGGAAAGGGAGATTAATCCCGGTCTTTGCACCATGAGAGGAAAAGCTTCCATGTACGGTGGTAGATGCGGGATGAGGCTGGTTTGCGTGTTTTGATCATGGTACTGATGACGTCAGGGAAGAAACCTGCGCAAGTTAAAACCCAGGTTTCAACAGCCACGCCGTAAAATTGAGGGTCCTGGAAATCTGTTGGTAGATGGGGCCCTGCGTCAGGAGGTCTGGCCGATCTGGGAGCCGCCAGGGGGGATGCCTTTGATAAGCTATACAAGGTCGGTGTGCCAGGCGCACCTGGGCCAGTCTGGGGCTATGAATATGACGGGCACCCCTTCGGACTTGATTTTCCTGAGCACTTTCGGTAGTAAGGGAAGAGTAGGAAAAATGTACGGTAGGTGGAACTGGCGCCAGGGACAGACTAGTGCGTCTGTTCTGATGGCCATTGGGTCGTGAGACCGGGCTATGAATGTGGGGACTTTGGCATCCATCCGAGATGCCATGAGATCCATGTCCGGAGTCCCCCGGCGACAGCAAATCTTGTGGAACATGTTGGGATGGAGGGACCATACCCCGGCGGCGAGACTTTGGCAACTTACAAAGCTCGCCTCCCAATTCTCCACCCTTGGGTTGTGAACCACTGAGATGACAGTTGATTCGGCCCAATGGAGAAGGCGTTCTACTTCGAGTAGTGCCACCTTGCTGCGGGTGCCGCCCTGGCAATTGATATAATCCACCGCTGTGGCATTGTCCGACTGGACGCGGATGTGGTGGCCCGCTAGAAGGTTGTGGAGCGACTTGAGGGCCAATGCTATTGTTCGCATCTCCAACAGGATGATCGGCAGGGTCGATTCCCATTTGGACCAACGGCCCTGTATGATGTCTGTGTACTGCCCCCCAGCCAAGTAGGCTGGCGTCGGTAGTGAGGATCAACCAATCCACCAGAAGAAAAGACCGGCCCTTGGATATGGAGGTTGAACGGGTCCACGAGAGCAGAGCTCGGCTGAAAATGGGTTCTTGTCCCAGGCCATCAGGAGGTCCAGTTGCAGTGGATGGAGATGGAGTTGGGCGAATGGAACAGCTTCCATAGCTGCTACCATTTTCCCTAGGACTCTCATCCTGAAGCATATGGAATGTGTGTAAAAGAGCATGAACTCCCTGTTACAGTGAAGTGGCTTTGTCCCGAGGGAGGTAGATCAATCCTCAGTACGTGTTGAAAGTCATCCCCAGGAAGGTGATCGACTGGGCAGGGATTGGGGACGACTTTTCTAGATTCACCAACCTGCCTAGACGAGACAGAATGTCCATGGTTATCTGGACACACGCTGAGCAAGCCGGAAAGGAGGGGACCTTAATGAAGAGGACATCTAAGTAAGTGAGTACGACTATTCCCCTGGAGTGAAGAATACTCATGGCGGCCGCCATGACCTTCGCGAAGACCCTTGGGGCGGTAGCATGACCAAAGGGCAAGGCCACTAATTGGTAATGATGGTCGTGTTCCACGAAGCTAAGAAATTGTTGGTGAGCCTGAGCAATTAGAAGGTGAATATATGCGTGTCTTATGTCTATGGAGACGAGGAATTCTCCTACCTCCATAGACGCAATGATGGAGCGCAGAGACTCTTTCCTTAACTGGCGAATGAGAACGTACTTGTTAAGGTACTTTTGAGGTCCAGGATGTGGCGCACTGACCCTTCCGTTTTGGGAACCACAAAAAGGTTGGAGTAGAATCCTCTGAAAAGCTCAGATTCTGGGACAGGTACAATAACTCTCGTTTGAAGGAGTGAGTGAATTGCTGGGAAGAATGCTCGACTTTCCTTGGGTGACTTTGGGGTATTTGAGGGATAGAAACGATGTGGCGGTCGGGAGGTAAACTCTATGTAATAATCGTCCATCTGTTGTCTGTGGCGGAAAGCCAGACATGACTGAAAAGTCGTAGGCAGCCGCCCACGATGGGCGTGTCTTCCGGGATTAAAGGAGAGTAAGGAAGAGGAGAACCGATTAGATCGAGACTGTCTTGATTTGGACTGCCAGGAGGATGTAGGTTTGAAAGACGGCTGTGTGGGTTTGTCTCTTCTAGGGGAACGTGTAGTGGATGGAGGTGGTCAAGAGGCTTCCCAACTGAAAGAGTTACGAAAGAAGCGAAAGGAAGGTTGTTGTTGCTGTCGTTTGACGAACATACGTCTTGGCTTGTGCTGAGGAAGTGAGGTACTTTTCTCTCCCGTGGCGTCTGAAATGAGTTTGTTAAGCCGTTAGCCGATTAGTCGGCCGGTAAGGTAGAGGAGGCCGGTGAGAGATTTCTTTGAGGCCGAATCAGCTCGCACTGTCTGAGCCAAAGGGCTCTGCGTATGGCGATGGCATTATTCTGCGGCCGCGGATATCTGAGTGGTCATGTCCGTGAATTGTTGAGGGAGTGGAGACTCTTGCAAGGATTTTTGTAGGGCTTCGGACCAGACCATAATTGCCTTGGCTACCCACACGGATGCAAAGGGGGTGAGAGAGAGGTTACTGCTGCTTTGAAAGCTGTGTGTGCGAGTTGTTCTACCTGCCTATCGGTCAGGTCCTTGATAGAGGAACCGTCTGGCAGGGATAGCAAGGTCTTCTCAGCAAGGCGAGAGACTGGGAGATCAACCTGGGTTGAGTTGCCTAGTCTTTGGGAAGTGTCAAGGCAAAGGGGTAGCATGCCTCGATGGGCTTACCCAGGCTTTTCAGGCTTTTCTCTCCTGTTTAGAAACAATTGCCTGGAATTCCGGGTGGTCCGCAAAGACTTTTTGCGACTGCTTGGCCTGTTTAAATGACATTGCATGGTCCGGCGTCGCGGGCGGTATTTCGTGGACTCTTAGGGTGTGGTTGACTGCAGCTATTAGGGCGTCAATTGATGCTTGATCTTCAGAGAAATCTACCACGAGGGAGTCGTCCAGATCAGGCTCGAATTCACCCATCTTGGGGCTCCTCCGCTAAAGCAGCAAGGGTTCCTGATCACGAGTTGGTGAAGTATGAGAGCCTTGGGAGGAAGCGGGTGACATGCTTCTTTGAGGCCTTTTTCTGGTCTCTGCCGTGGATGTGGTGCCTTGGCTACTGTTGTCTGATGGACCCTCCAGAGAGGGGTCATCTGCGTGTACTCTGCCCTGGCAATCTATGTTGCTCTTGAGGACGGTACTGCATGGCCTGGACCAGGTTCTGTGGCAGCTTTTCCATAGATTGTGTCAGAAATAATGCCCATTCCGGTGGACTCTGGGTGGTAGGTGTTGTGCTGGCGGCGGCGGAGGGCTCCTGGGCATCTACGGGGTACAGGCCTGACATGAGGGGAGGTATGGCTACGCGGGAGCTCAGAGTGGTAGGTGACACAGGAAGAGTAATAAACCGTGTGAGGTTTAGATTTCTTAGAGGACTTAGAGAAGGGATGCATGTTGAAGATGACAGGAGGGTCTGCAGGGAGGTCGGTGAAGGCATGCAGAGGAGCAATTAAAAGTAACTGCGGGTATTAACAATAATGCACGATAGTGTGTGCGGGCCTTTGCAGGGTATGGTCATCTGCCTTACCAGGAGGATGCAGCCGATGGTCCTGTGATCCCAATATGGTAGGTTTTACAGCTGTTGGCGCTGTGCTGTGCCCCAAGGACGGTGGTTGCTTGTGCCTGTGGGCACTTGTGCCTCTCTTCAAATGAGATGCCCAGAGAGTGAGGCCACAGCTCTGAGAGCGGGAACAGAGGGGGTGGATCCGCAAGAGCAGGCCGTGTGTTTCCGGTTGCATGGCCAGGACGGGGGGCGTGGTTCGCGCCTTCGCAACGTCATCCTGGGGTGTGGTTACCGCCCTCCCTATGGCGCTGCTTCATAAAGTGGGTGGGCCGGGGGTGGAGATTAATGGAAGGCCCCCCCAAAAAAACGGGCCTGATGATGTTATTGCGACCACGGTAATGGCAGTCACGGAGGGGGCTGGTGGCAGGCCCCAGGAGGGGCCTATCGGCGGCCATCTGTATTAAAGTGGGGGCCCCAGAAAAAAACAGAGGCCACCCTCAGTCTGTGAAAAGATGGAAAACCAGATAATAGGCCACTATGTTTAACAGGCAAACTCTGAGTAAGCAAATATATAAGAAATGAGTTGTCAGCCCAAATTATGGTATAAACTGAATTAAATTTTATTGGTACATAGTTAAAATTACAAAGAGATTATAAATAAAACATCATCAATTGTAAAAACACCACATTAATAATGCATCAAACTATTTCCGATTGTTGCGGATCTTAAAACAGGGATTGGGGCCACAAGCATAAAAACCATCAGTCTGTGAGAGTATTGTACATCCAATATAAATCAATCGAACACCTGCATAATTCAATTAGTATACATCCGTGGGTATTCCTTAAGTGATGTATTAGTACCAACCAGGGTAACCAGTTCAATCTCCAGACCCCACTATCCAATATTGGTCAAAAAAGACGCTCCGTGTGTAAAAGTGCTTTGTGCAAAAATTGAAAATTGATAAAAAGTGTATAAAAATTTTTTTTTATATATATATATAAAAATTATTATATATATAAAAATGGTGCCACATCTTCACACAAGAAATGAATTAAATGAACGCAGTGTCAAAACAATTAATAGAAACCGTCACACCATATAATTAGTAAAAAAAGTGTGTAAAAAAACTTATTGCTGCAAAATTATATAAAAAAATATTAAAAAGTATTGAAACAACAAGTGATACACAATGTATAAAGTGCACAAAAAGAGGAGCCTTTCAAAATTAGACCAATATATCGGGAGGGGAATGTTCAGAGATTATCCTGACCCAGAGGGATCAACCTTGAATCTTCCACAGATAGAAAAAAGTGTTAATTTTGCTATAGGGAGACAGTATCCCTCCTCTATCACATAGAAAAGCACCACTTTTCCTATGTCAGAAACCTAGTTGCTCTCACAAGGTTATACCAACTATATGGTTTACAAGCGGCCACCTATTATCCTTCTGTGCTGAGGTCGGACAATGTCCAGTAATGTCTAATCCCCTCAGTATTGGTATAATTACCTGTCCAGATAAGATGCACCGTCACCCTGACGCGTTTCGCCCTGCGGCTTCTTCCAGAGGGTGCCGCTGATAACAGGTATTGCATATTTATAGGGAGCTAAATAAATGACAGGTGCGCAGATAATGGCGCTTGTATCCGTCGCCGCAGCAACGCGGCTTCCTGGTTCGGCGTCTGACATCACTTCCTCGTTGCCTCCCCCGGACGCGTCACAGGGAAAGGCGGGGAAGCGATGCGTATAGACGCGTTCCCATGGGAACCATTGCTGCGGTCGCTGTGAAAAGATGGGATGTTGCCATGGGGTGTGGCCCTGTGCTGACACAGGGGGTGGCCCTGGGGTGACATGAAAGTAGCCATGGGATCTATGGGGAGCCAAGTGGGGGAGACCTCCTCCTGGTGCCAGAAAGGTGACATCTGGATGGGGCCAGCAGAGTTGGAACGGTCTCACCTGGAGATATGAGGTCCGGCATGTGGAAAACTCAACCCTGTCTGCCTTGTGGGAAGCTGGGGAGCACAGTGTCGCTGATTCAGGTGCCTGGCTGAAGCTGCATTGATCCGGGCTGCAGTAAGCTGGTGCAGGCTGAGTGAGGTAAATCAGGGCCCTGAGGGGACCAGGAGAGCCAGTCCTCATTCCTCATCATTGTGGGTACTAGGGTCTGCGCCAGGTGCGGAAGGGGGTATGGAGAGGCGACACTCCGCGTGCCCGTCTGTTGATGGTGAAGGAAATTGGTACCTGGGGGAACAGTCACCCAAAGATTCTAAGGAACAGGCGCAGCCCTGAAGGATCCAACGTCGCAGGAGGGAGTACGTGGAGGCAACACTCCATGTTCTCTCCTATTGGTGGTTGGGAAAGCGGTGCCCGTTAGGGTGCCTTCGCTTGTCTACATGTTGATGAGAAAAAAAGGATTCCGTAACAAAAAAGAAAAATTAAGGAGAGACTATGTGCCTCCTACGGACACTAAGCTAAAACTGATGTGTCCTGGCCCAGGCAGGGGGTGTATGCTGCAGAGGAGGAGCTAACTGCTTTAACATTTGCTTAGTGTCACCTCCTAGGGATAGGCAGCATAATCCCATGGTCCTGTGTCCCCCAATGAGGCGATAGAGAAATCGATCACAAATTTGCTTGCTCATTCTTGTTCTGGAAGAGTTTTCTGTCCCCAAAACGGATCAGTAAAAAACGCAGTGTCAGAACAGCGTTTCTGAAAGCTCATTGACTTAAAAACGGTATTGCTTTTTCTCTCTCTCCCAGTCTTGCTGCACTTGGAACATTTTTTCATTTAAAACCACAACTCATTCCACAAAACACAGCCGTCACGCTTCTATGTTGCTGGAAAAATGAAGGAAGGAATCGCCCAGTGGGAAGGGTTTATGACTACATAATCATCTTTATAAAATTGTAACATTCAACAATGAAATATGTGTTAAAAGAATAATAATTTGGTCTCTTTCTATACATAACAATGTCTACAGCTTTTGCTTAGCCCGTACATTGGCCGCCAGTGGCCTCCTAACTGCCAACTGGAGTGACGTATGAGGAAATATCCCAGTATGCAGGGCTCAGAAGTAGATCTAGTGTGATGGTTTTTCTAATGAAGCGATCTTTAGCTCAGAACATGTTAAACCCACTTTGGTATATTCAGGGAAGGCGCTCTGACTAGGAATCCATAGTGAGTGAGCAAGTACAAATTAAATTGTGAATTTTCAATATTTCATGTTTTTAAATGGACTTTTATGAGGGGTTTTTTTGTATCCCTTCTGCAAGTTGTCATTTGCTATTTTTTTCTTCCAGATCACTTTTCAATTACGCCACATTTTAAAAGCTCGATGTGACCCAGTACCTGCAGCGAATGGAGCAATAAGGTTCCATTGTGACCCCACATTCTGGGCTAAGAATGTAGTAAATTTAGGTAAGCTCATAATCTGTTCTCTCTGGTCTTTTGGAGTATTGAAAAAAATTCTCATATTTTCTTTTTTTATTATAGAAAATGATTTGACTAAGTATTTAATTTTCATCTGGAATCAAATACTATAGTATATGCATATATTTTTCTAGTTTCTTTATTTGCTAATTTTAGTCAGAAGGGAATCTGTCAAAAGGTTTTTTGCTATCTCATCTGACAAACATAATGAAGTCAAGGTGATTCTGAATCCAACAATGTATCACCTAGATTACTGGTGTGCACCTGTTCTGAATCTATCAAAGAATTGAGTTTTTAGTGTGTAGCAGAGCTGGGAGAGCTGCACAAACCCCCCTGGAAAGTGTTATGGTGGGGTTACACGTCCCGATATCGCGGCGATATCGGAGGCAACGACGCGGGAGCGCGCATTTAGTGCACGTTTCTCCCTGCATCGCATCGCCAGTTTACACGCCGCGATATCGGGATGCAACGTCCCTCCGATGTCTACGCCCACCAACCCAGGAACGACCAGTTAACATGGGAGTGAATGGGTGACGTGAGCGTAGACATCGGAGTTGGGCTGTCACACGCAGCGATGCTGGTACAACGGCCTTGCGATATCGGCGAGTTGAATAGCTTTGCTATTCAACTCCGATATCGTTTTGGCATCGTTCCAGCATCGCGTTGGATGCTAAAACAATACAACACGCACCCGATATCGGCTCCAACTCGCGACCCACGTGACTTTTTGTCGGAGTTGGGTCGGAGTTGGACGCCGATATCGCGGCGTGTAAACCCACCATTAATCACAGCAGAAGTTCTGTAATGGTAGTCTCAGGATAATAAACACTTTAGTTTATGTAAACAATAGGCACAATAATCATTTAAATTCCCCATTTCTGCCCTTATTGCTCCAGCTGTGTGATTTGTCTATGGGTGACTTGTAGGTCTTCAATAAAATGGTCCAGGAGGCAGTGCATGCACAGAAAGAGATGGCTGCCCTCTTTAGTGATAAATCTTGCTTACAGGTTCTCTTTAATTTTTCTATACAGAATCATGTGTATAGCAATTATGTGGTGTGCTGCTCTGTAAGCAGCAGTTTAGAGATGTTTTATAGCAGCTACATGGCCTGATATCTGGAGATGTCATATTGACGTCCGTCTTGTGGGCATGGGCTAGCACCTTGAGGATGCCCTTGTGCAGGGAGGGATGAGCAATTGTCAACCTTCAGCTTAATGATGCGGGTAATATACTTCATTATAGTCCTGTCTGCTTTAATAAAGAAATGGTTGCTCAAAAGAGATCTCTACCGAACAGTAAATGATAATTGTTTTATTGAGAATACCGGCAGCACTAATTAAAGGAGTTACTCATTTTAAAGGGAACCTGTCACCATGAAAATGCGGTCCAATCTACAGTAACCATATTTTAGATCAGGTGGAGATGAGCATGTAAAGCCCTTGTTTAATCATTTAAACCTTCTTTCTTGCATTTGGGCCAGTGGGCTGTCCCACCAGTGACTGACAGCTATCTATGTAGAAAAATATTAGAATCTGGGAGTCCTCAGTGGTTGATACCTTTTAATGGCTTACTGAAAAGATCGTAAGCAAAGCAAGCTTTCGAGACTATGTCCTCTTCATCAGGCTAATAATGAGACAAATTCTGAAGACACACACATATATACATATTCAGGATAGGATGATGCAGTAAATACGACAGGTGACGTAAAGAAGAAAATCTTCAGAAGTCTGAAGAATTTGTGTTATTAAGTCTGATGAAGAGGCCATAGTGTCTTGAAAGCTTGCTTTGCTTACCATCTTTTCAGTTAGCCATTAAAAGGTATCAACCACTGAGGACTCTCAGATTCCTATATATTTTTCTATCTACTGGCTAACACGGTATAAACATTTTTAAGCTATCTATGTATGCACATATACAAGAAAGGCTGACAATCACTGATAGGACTGCCCACTTGTACAAAAATCCAATAAAGTGCAGAAGTTTAAATGATTTAAAAAGTTTAAATTATATAAAACACAAGTTATACTTAGATATTTTTTGCACAAGTCTATAAAACTACTCTGCTCCCCCTGCTCTATAACCTGTTTCCTACAGATTGAACGGCATTCTCATGGTGACAGGTTCCCTTTAAATAAAAAATTCTAGTGACAGGTCCTTTTTAAAATCCATTGTGGAGCATACGTACATTAATCATGCTGCAGCCTTGATATGAAAGATAATGAAGATTGCAATAAAAACCGGTGCTCTCCAACTTCTATTACCTTTTTGCATCAGTCTTTTGGTTCACAATGTCTTTCTATTGTGACTTTCATGCTATTACCTGTTGACATATCTTTATTTTTTTTTTTCCAGGTAATCTTATTGTTGAAAATAAGCCGACTTCTGGGTACTCTCCTAATGTTGTTGTGGGGCAAGGTCCCCAAGGAGCAAACCATGTAAATAAACCCCCTGCACAAATTAACCTAGCACAACTTCGGCTGCAGCATATGCAACAGCAGGTGTATGCTCAAAAACACCAGCAGCTCCAGCAAATGCGGATGGTCCAGCCACCCGGTCCGCATCAAAGGCCGTCAGGCCCACAAGTTATGCATCAACAGGCAAGTAAAATAAAGGGGAATGGTTTCTTCCAACACTTCTTAGTCTTACATATTCATAATTGGCTGAGACTATTGCAGCGCCAGAATTCAGGAACAATACAATCCCCTGCTGTGTAAACTCTGTACCACATATGTTACACCATTTGTATGGGATGATTACAAGTGATCATAAATTACTCTAAGCTTTTGCCCTGTTGGAAATACAAAAATATATTCCTATTCGCCAAATATATGAAAGAAAACCATACGAATTCCAAATTATTTAAATGTAACGTCAGTTAAGCACAAAATATGCATACACAGAGACCATTAACCCCTTCAAAACCAAGGGCTCCCTCTGATGCAAGCTCATGCGCGTGGCTCACATCATCCCCCACTCGTCAGCTGATCTGATCAGCTAATATGTAGTTAACAGCACTGATCAGATCAGAGCTCCAATTGGCACTGGTAAACCTTTGGATCACGCTATCATTCACTGACAGCGCAATCCGAAGCACGGCGGCAGGATTCACGCTGTTCCCTGCCGGCAACGGCTGCCCTGTGATGCGTCACGGGGCTTGATGCGTTGCTATGACAGCCCAGGTTCAGCTGTTCACCCCTGAAGCTGTCATGAATCACTTCCTGACGATGATCCCCGAGTTGTGTTGCTGATAGAAAGTGATCATTTATGCTGTTAAGAGGGATGCTTTAAGCATCTCTCTGCATAACGCAAGCGATGACACTCTGCAGTACTGAGGTGCCCTAAGGGGCCATGTAAAATCAATTAAACATTAACAAAGTTTTTTTTTTTTTTTTTAAAGATACGAACAATATAGAACAAGAACACAAGTTTAAATTACCTTCCTATTGCCCCATTGAAAATAAAGCTATTAAAAAAAAAATACACCTATTTAATATTGCCATGTTCAGAAATGCCGATATAGTAAAATATAAATACAATAATTAGATCGTAAACTGTCTAATGGGGAAAAAAAAGCCCAAATGTCAAAATTACGGTTTCTTGTTTGCCGCAACATTGCAATAAAATGCAATAACGGCCGATCAAAACCGCGAATCTACAGAAGAAATGGTATCATTAGAAACATCAGCTCAAGACACAAAAAATAAGCCATCACACAGCCCCAGATCCTGAAAAATGAGAACGCTACATATCTCGAAAAAGTACCCAAAAAGTGCAATTCTTTTTCTTTTAAAAATCTCTGAATTTTTACCACTTAGATAACAGTAAAAGTATACATGTTTGGTATCTACTAACTTGCATCATACCGTCACATCAGTTTTACCATATAGTTAACATGGTGAATAAAAAAAAAAAGTAATCATGTCATTGCCATTTTTTTTTTTTTTTGCAATTTTACTCCATTTTCCTGTACAATATATAGTAAAAAATTATTTTATTAAAAAATGCCACTTGTCCAGCAAAAAATAAGCCCTTGTATGTCTATATTGATGGAGAAAGAAAAAAGTTATGGCTCTTAGAAGGACAGGGAGGGAACAATGGAAAATCGCTTTGGGTGAAGGGGTTTAAAATACACAAAGCTGTAGGAGAAATAATTGATAATGTACATGATTTAACCCATAAAAATATTTGCCTTCTAATGGTAGTTTTCGATCTGCTTCTTTAGGGATTGTTTCCCTGGTAGGATTGAGCAAAATGCTATGAATGATCATTTTCCCCCCCATTTGACTTCTCACTGACTATTGAAGTTGGCACCCATCAAATGGTGTCCAAACTCTACATCCACTAAATCTGATGTTATCTAAGGTAGTCCCTTTTTTTGATGTATGTATTCCTGGACCTGCCATTTCCCAAATACCACTTTGCTAAGTGTATTATAACCCCTTGTACTACACCATCGCTATGAAACAGAACAAAGGTAGTTGTAGGAATGAGGAGTGCTGCAATTTAAAAGTAATTAAGAATACTATTTGCATTTAAACGGAATTTTTCACCAGGATTTCAACACCCCTTCTCAAGCTACATTGCTCCAAAAAATAAAGGGAACACTTAGGGGAATCGGTCACCACTTTGACCTTTCTACATTATTAATATGAGCATTCGGGTTATAGGAAGCTGAAAATAATCATACCTGTCTGCCTCTCATCACATGCATTGTTGTGGAGAAATCCTCTTTTAATACTTTGTATAAATGAGCTGTTTGAGACTGTGGGGCAGGACGTTGCCTGTAACATAACTCCACCTCCAGAGCTTGTTTTAAATTAAAGGGGCGTTCCCAGTGTTATATGTGATGTCTGCCCTCCTATTCTCACTGCAGAGCTGTGTGTGATTATAACTGACACATCTGCAGATTCCCCTGTTTTCAGCTTCCATCTTACAGGCAGCCAGGATGTAACATGTTACAATGCAGCAGAGCTCAGTAAGGCTACCTTCACATCACGATTTTTTCCTGTCCGTGGAGATCCAGTTTTTTGCAGTACCCCACAGACAGGATCAGATGTGTGCCTCCGGATGCCATTTCTGTGTCTGGACACAGAAAGAGCTGGGAAGAACCCGAGCCTGCAAAGTGCAGACAAGCGTGGCGCTTTCACTTTCGCAATGTTTATACATACATTGTGGAAGTGAAATAAAACAAAGCAAGTGTTTGAAAAAAAAAAAAAAATCCTCACCTCTCCGGCGAGTGTCCCGCAATGTGTGGCATCTAGCTCCGATGGCTTAAGGACCTAGATAAGCTGACCAGGCGGGGCAACCCGATCAGCTGATTGGTCACATGACCGCATCAGCAGAGCAGTTTAACCCCTTCACGACCCTTGGCCCACCGTTTGGGCCATGAAAACAAGTTCATTCCCGACCCTTGGCCCAGGGGGTGGGCCATGGAATGAACGGGCTACTGCAGGCCGAGTGAAGGTCTCACTGACCTGTCACTCGGCCTGCAGGTACATGGGGAGATGTACTACACCCCAGGGGGGGTCGATTTGCCCCCACCCCTACCCCCCCGGCTACAGGCGCGGTGATTGGCACTCAAAAGTGAAAGTGAAAATCACCGCGCCTGTCATGATTCCCTGCCTGCTCCTGCTCTCCCTACCCTCCGATCTGCTCCCCTGTCATACTGTAAGTGCCCCCCTGTCCCCCACCTCTCTATTCTGCCCCCTCTTCATCTTTCTTACCACCCCCCCCCCCGCTTCCTGTCCCTGCGCCCGCTTCCTGTCCCTGCCGCGGGCTTCCTCTTCCTGCCGCCCGCCTCCTGCTCAGTGCCCCCGCTTCTTCTGAGTGCCCCCCCATCTCCTGTCACCCCCCCTCTTCCCCCTGCCTGCCCCCCCGACCACCGGAGCGGCGATCGCCTCTCCCACTCACCCCTCCGGCGATCGCGCTCCATCCTGCACCGCTGCGTCCCGCTCCTCCTCCTCTTCTCTCCGGCCGCGATCTGACAGCTCTGTGCTGGAGCTGTCAGATGACTTCTACAGCTAGATCCTGAGGATCCAGCTGTAGGAAGTGATCTGACAGATCCAGCACAGTGATCCACAGTGACCATTATGTGATCACTGTGGATCACTGTACTGGATCTGTCAGATCACTTTCTACAGCTAGATCCTGAGGATCCAGCTGTAGGAGGTGATCTGACAGATCCAGCACAGTGATCCACAGTGACCATTATGTGATCACTGTGGATCACTGTACTGGATCTGTCAGATCACTTTCTACAGCTAGATCCTGAGGATCCAGCTGTAGGAGGTGATCTGACAGATCCAGCACAGTGATCCACAGTGACCATTATGTGATCACTGTGGATCACTGTACTGGATCTGTCAGATCACTTTCTACAGCTGGATCCTGAGGATCCAGCTGTAGGAGGTGATCTGACAGATCCAGCACAGTGATCCACAGTGACCATTATGTGATCACTGTGGATTACTGTACTGGATCTGTCAGATCACTTTCTACAGCTGGATCCTGAGGATCCAGCTGTAGGAAGTGATCTGACAGATCCAGCACAGTGTTCCACAGTGACCATTATGTGATCACTGTGGATCACTGTACTGGATCTGTCAGATCACTTTCTACAGCTGGATTCTGAGGATCTAGCTGCAGAAAGTGATCTGACACCCCGGGCGCAGTGACCCACTATGTGCATCACTGCGCCTGTGCTGCCAGATCGCTTTCCGCAGCTCGATCCCCATGCATGGGGATCGAGCTGCGGAAAGCGATCTGGCAGCCCAGGCGCAGTGATGCACATAGTGGGTCACTGCGCCCAGGCTCTTAGATCGCTGCTCTGCAGCCCGATCTCCCTGCATGGGCATCGAGCTGCAGAAAGCAATCTGACAGCCCGGACGCAGTGATGCACATAGTGGGTCAATGCGCCTGTGCTGCCAGATCGCTTTCCGCAGCTCGATCCCCATGCATGGGGATCGAGCTGCGGAAAGCGATCTGGCAGCCCAGGCGCAGTGATGCACATAGTGGGTCACTGCGCCCAGGCTCTTAGATCGCTGCTCTGCAGCCCGATCTCCCTGCATGGGCATCGAGCTGCAGAAAGCAATCTGACAGCCCGGACGCAGTGATGCACATAGTGGGTCAATGCGCCTGTGCTGCCAGACCGCTTTCCGCAGCTCGATCCCCATGCATGGGGATCGAGCTGCGGAAAGTGATCTGGCAGCCCAGGCGCAGTGATGCACATAATGGGTCACTGCGCCCGGGGTGTCAGATCACTTTCTGCTGCTCGATCACCATGCTGGCGGATCGGGCTCCAGAGTAGCGATCTGAAAGCAAAGGTGATCGAGCGTCGTGGGACCTTCGTTATGGACTACGTCGGAGCGATCGAGCGTCGTGGGACCTTCGTTGTGGACTACGTCGGATCTTATTATAATAAAGATGGAGTCCGAGTTGTGTCTGTGTTTTTTTTTCAAATAAAAAGATTTTTCTCTGTGTGTATTTATTGACTATTTACCGTACTAGAGATTCCTAATGGCGGGTCTAACATTGGCCCTATATTATGAATCTCGGGCTTAGTGCCAGCTGCCAATAAAAAGCTGGCATTAACCCCTTTATTACCCAGTTAGCCACCGGCACCAGGGCAACTGGAAGAGCGTGGGTACAGCGCCAGAAAATGGCGCTTCAATGAATGCGCCATTTTCTGGGGCGGCTGCGGGCTGCAATTCGCAGCATGGGGGGCCCAGAACGCTTGGGCCTCTCTATGCTGAGGATTCCAGCCCCCAGCTGCCTAGTTGTACCTGGCTGGACCAAAAATATGGCGGAGCCCCACGTAATTTTTTTTTCTAGAATTAGTTCTAGAAATTTAAAAAAAATGGGCTTCGCTGTATTTTTGGCTCCTGCCAGGTATGACGAGGCAGCTGGGGGTGGGTGGCAGTCCGTAGCTGCCAAGTTGTACCTGGCTGGACCAAAAATATGGCGGAGCCCTATGTCATTTTTTTTCTAGAAATATTTCTAGAAATAAAAAAAAAATAGGCTTCGCTGTATTTTTGGTTCCAGCCAGGTATGACGAGGCAGCTGGGGGCTGGTGGCAGTCCGTAGCTGCCAAGTTGTACCTGGCTGGACCAAAAATATGGCGGAGCCCTATGTCATTTTTTTTCTAGAAATATTTCTAGAAATAAAAAAAAAAATAGGCTTCGCTGTATTTTTGGTTCCAGCCAGGTATGACGAGGCAGCTGGGGGCTGGTGGCAGTCCGTAGCTGCCAAGTTGTACCTGGCTGGACCAAAAATATGGCGGAGCCCTATGTCATTTTTTTTCTAGAAATATTTCTAGAAATAAAAAAAAAATAGGCTTCGCTGTATTTTTGGTTCCAGCCAGGTATGACGAGGCAGCTGGGGGCTGGTGGCAGTCCGTAGCTGCCAAGTTGTACCTGGCTGGACCAAAAATATGGCAGAGCCCCATGGGTCCCCTATGCTGCGAATTGCAACTACTAGACTAGTATGTTTTTTCACAAAAAGTTTCTTTATTCATTTATACGTCTCAATTTGTGAAGCACATGGTGGTTCAAAGTGCTCACTGTGCATCTAGATATGTTCCCTGGGGGGTCTAGTTTCCAAAATGGGGTCACTTGTGGGGGAGCTCCAATGTTTAGGCACACAGGGGCTCTCCAAACGCGACCTGGTGTCCGCTAACAATTCCAATTGTTGGCAAACACCAGGTTGCGTATGGAGAGCCCCTGTGTGTCTACACATTGGAGCTCCCCCACAAGTGACCCCATTTTGGAAACTAGACCCCCAAGGAACGTATCTAGATGCATAGTGAGCACTTTGAACCCCCAAGTGCTTCACAAATTGATCCATAAAAATAAAAAAGTACTTTTTTTTTCCACAAAAAAATTATTTTTTCATTTTTACAGATCAATTTGTGAAGCACCTGGAGGTTCAAAGTGCACACTATGCATCTAGATACATTCCTTGGGGGGTCTAGTTTCCAAAATGGGGTCACTTGTGGGGGAGCTCTAATGTTTAGTCACACAGACGCTCTCCATACGCAACATGGTGTCCGCTAACAATTCCAATTGTTAGCGGACACCATGTCGCACATGGAGAGCCCCTGTGTGCCTAAACATTAGAACTCCCCCACAAGTGACCCCATTTTGGAAACTAGACCCCCCAGGGAACTTATCTAGATGGATAGTGAGCATATTGACCCCCCAGGTGCTTCACAAATTAATGGAAAAAAATTTTTTTTGCGGAAAACAAGTACTTTTTCATTTTTACAGATCAATTTGTGAAGCACCTGGGGGTTCAAAGTGCTCACTATGCATCTAGATACGTTCCCTGGGGGGTCTAGTTTCCAAAATGGGGTCACTTGTGGGGGAGATCCAATGTTTAGGCACACAGGGGCTCACCAAACGCAACATGGTGTCCGCTAACAATTTGAGCTCATTTTGCATTCAAATTGTTAGCGGACACCATGTCGCTTTTGGAGAGCCCCTGTGTGCCTAAACATTGGAGCTCCCCCACAAGTGACCCATTTTGGAAACTAGACCCCCCAGGGAACTTATCTAAATGGATAGTGAGCATATTGACCCCCCAGGTGCTTCACAAATTAATGGAAAACATGTTTTTTTGCAGAAAACAAGTAATTTTTCATTTTTACAGATCAATTTGTGAAGCACCTGGGGGTTCAAAGTGCTCACTATGCATCTAGATACGTTCCCTGGGGGGTCTAGTTTCCAAAATGGGGTCACTTGTGGGGAGCCCCAATGTTTAGGCACACAGGGGCTCACCAAACGCAACATGGTGACAGCTAACAATTTGAGCTGATTTTTATTCAAATTGTTAGCGGACACCATGTCGCTTTTGGAGAGCCCCTGTGTGCCTAAACATTGGAGCTCCCCCACAAGTGACCCCATTTTGGAAACTAGACCCCCAGGGAACATATCTAGATGGGTAGTGAGCATATTGAACCCCCAGGTGCTTCACAAATTATTGAAAAAAAAAGATTTTTGCGGAAAAAAAAGTACTTTTTCATTTTTACAGATTAATTTGTGAAGCACCTGGGGTTCAAAGTGCTCACTATGCATCTAGATACGTTCCCTTGGGGGTCTAGTTTCCAAAATGGGGTCACTTGTGGATGAGCTCCTATGTGGAGACGCACAGGGGCTCTCCAAACGCAACATGGTGTCCGCTAACAATTTGAGCTCATTTTGCATTCAAATTGTTAGCGGACACCATGTCGTGTTTGGAGAGCCCCTGTGCGTCTCCACATTGGAGCTCCCCCACAAGTGACCCCATTTTGGAAACTAGACCCCCAAAGGAACGTATCTAGATGCATAGTGAGCACTTTGAACCCCCAGGTGCTTCACAAATTGATCCATAATAATGAAAAAAGAATTTTTTTGTGGAAAAAAAAGTGCTTTTTCATTTTTATGGATGAATTTGTGAAGCACCTGGGGGTTCAAAGTGCTCACTATGCATCTAGATACGTTCCTTGGGGGGTCTAGTTTCCAAAATGGGGTCACTTGTGGGGGAGCCCCAATGTTTAGGCACACAGGGGCTCACTAAACACAACATGGTTACAGCTAACAATTTGAGCTGATTTTTATTCAAATTGTTAGCGGACACCATGTCGCGTTTGGAGAGCCCCTGCGTGCCTAAACATTGGAGCTCCCCCACAAGTGACCCCATTTTGGAAACTAGACCCCCCAGGGAACATATCTAGATGGGTAGTGAGCATATTGAACCCCCAGGTGCTTTACAAATTGATCTGTGAAAATGAAATAGTACTTTTTTTTTCACAAAAATTTTCTTTTAGCCTAAATCTTTTCGTTTTCACATGGCAACAGCATAAAATTCATCCTAAAATTTGTTGGGCAATTTCTCCTGAGTACACCGATACCTCATATGTGGTCATAAACCACTGTTTGGGCGCACGGCAGGGGTCAGAAGGGAAGGAGCGCAATTTCACTTTTTGAATGTAAAATTAGCTCCAAAAGTCAAATTGCGCTCCTTCACTTCTGAGCCCTGCCGTGCGCCCAAACAGTGGTTTATGACCACATATGAGGTATCGATGTACTCGGGAGAATTTGCACAACACATTTTAAGATCCATTTTATCCTGTTGCCCATGTGAAAATGAAAGAATTGAGGCTAAAAGAACATTTTTGATAAAAAAATTAAAATATCCATTTTTTGTTTCCACTTTGCTTTAGTTCCTGTGAAGCACCTGAAGGGTTAATAATCTTCTCGAATGTAGTTTTGAGTAGCTTGAGGGGTGCAGTTTTTGGAATGGTGTCACTTTTGGGTGTTTTCTGTCATGTACACCCCTCAAAAGGACTTCAAATGTGATGTGGTCACTAAAAAAAATGGTTTTGTAAATTTTGGTTGAAAAATGAAAAATTGCTCATGAACTTTGAACTCTTATAACGTCCTAACAAAAAATTTTTTTTTTTCCAAAATTGTGCTGATGTGAAGTAGACATGTGGGAAATATTATTTAATAACTTTTTTCTGTCACATATCTCTCTTGTTTATATCAGAAAAAAAAATAAAAAATGTGAAAATTGTGAAATTTTCAAAATTTTTGCCATATTTTTGATTTTTTCACAAATAAACGCAAAAATTATCGACTTAAATTTAACACTAGCATGAAGCCCAATATGTCACGAAAAAACAATCTCAGAATCGCTAGGATCGGTTGAAGCGTTCCCGAGTTATAACTCCATAAAGGGACACTGGTCAGAATTGCAAAAAAGGCCAAGGTCTTTAGGGTCAAAATAGGCTGGGTCATGAAGGGGTTAAATTGCGCGCCTGCCAAAACCGATCGATCAGCCCGGTCAGCTGATCTAGGTCCTTAAGCCATCGGAGCTGGATGCCGCACTTCGCGGGACACGCCAGAGAGGTGAGGATTTTTATTTTTAACACTTGCTTTGTTTTATTTCACTTCTGTAATGTATGTATATTCATTGTGAAAGTGAAATACCATGGAAACAAAACAGTTTGTGTACTGGGCACACTACAATCGGGCCCGTGAAACGATTCGATGTTTTCTTGCCCATAGGGATACATGGAGGCCAAATCGGATCTGTGGCTATCTGTTTTACAATGGATAGCCATGGGTCCACAAAAATCGTGATGTGAAACAAGCCTTAGCTGCAAAAAATGTGTTTGCAAGAAATAAAGATTCAGTTCTCCTGCGCAGTGTCAATTACTTGCCTCACACTGGTAAGTCCCCCTTTTATTTAAAACGAGCTCTGCAGGAGAACGCAGCATCCGTGCCCACAATTGGGTCTCTGGGCGCAGCAGATTTTCACTGTTCTCACTCTCTTTAGTAAAGCTGTCTCTTAGATCTGCGCCGTTCCTTTTTCCCCTCTCTCCACCAGAAGCTTAGTGCAGTATCTCTATTAAAACAGGGTGAGGTAACTGAAAACTGCTCACCTTTGCGATATCTTGAGGTTTTGCATTTAGTAAAAAAAATGGATCCTTGTGGCTTGCAGCACGCTTTACCGGAGGGATCAGGTCCTCGTATTGGAAGATCCTGTTTGTTCAGTTGATCAGTTTAAGAAAATCAATTTTTTTTGTGCCGCTGCGCTTCCAAAAAGAACCTGGTGATTATTTTCGTCCAGAAATTTATTCATACAAGTATATAAAAAAGACTTTTTTATATATACTTGTATGAATAAATTTCCGGACGAAAATAATCACCAGGTTCTTTTTGGAAGTGCAGCGACACAAAAAAAAAATAGATTTTCTTAAACTGTTCTCCCTCTCAGAGCACTTACGTCTCTGCAAACATAAATTGACTTGCCGTGACTCTGAAAGTTGCACTGCATGTTAATGTATGCTGCCGAAAAAAAGCACAGTGGGCATGAGATTTCTATAATCTATTCACTGTGCTTCTGTTCTACTGTAGAACGCAGTGTAATGGAAGCAGTGAAAATATACTGTGTCCTAAACGCTGCTAATACTGATCGTGGGCACGCAAGCCTAAGGCTACATTCAAACACTAGCATTTTTGCCTCTTTTTTGCGGATCCGTTTTTGCAGAGAAATGCAGTGATTTTGGGCATCCTAGCAAAGTCAATGCATTTCAAGATTTGTCATTCAGACAGAACGTTTTGTGAGGGTCCACTTTTGGGCTCAAAAATTGAGCATGTAAATTTATTGGTCATTTTCTGCTGCGCTAATTACTCACCCTCCCCACAATCCCACTTTGATTTGCAGTGATAGCCTCATCCCCTGGAGGCTGCAGGACCTGTGAGTTCGGTGTTTGGTGCTTCTAGGACCTACCCATGTGACTGAGTGACATCACTCCGTCACATGGTTCAATGAAGCACTGAACACACAACTCACAGACCCTGCAGCCTCCAGGGGATGAGGACATCACTGGAAATCACAGTTCGATCATGGGGAGAGTGAGAGAATGTGTGTGTGTCTCCTCTGTGTGTGTGTGTCTCCTCTGTGTGTGTGTTCTCCCTCTGTGTGTGTGTGTCTCCCTCTGTGTGTGTGTCTCCCTCTGTGTGTGTGTGTCTCCCTCTGTGTGTGTGTGTCTCCCTCTGTGTGTGTGTGTGTCTCCCTCTGTGTGTGTGTGTGTCTCCCTCTGTGTGTGTGTGTCTCCCTCTGTTGTGTGTGTGTCTCCCTCTGTGTGTGTGTCTCCCTCTGTGTGTGTGTGTGTGTCTCCCTCTGTGTGTGTGTGTCTCCCTCTGTGTGTGTGTGTGTCTCCCTCTGTGTGTGTGTGTGTCTCCCTCTGTGTGTGTGTGTCTCCCTCTGTGTGTGTGTGTCTCCCTCTGTGTGTGTGTCTCCCTCTGTGTGTGTGTGTCTCCCTCTTGTGTGTGTGTCTCCCTCTGTGTGTGTGTGTCTCCCTCTGTGTGTGTGTGTGTCTCCCTCTGTGTGTGTGTGTCTCCTCTGTGTGTGTGTGTCTCCCTCTGTGTGTGTGTGTCTCCCTCTGTGTGTGTGTGTCTCCCTCTGTGTGTGTGTGTCTCCCTCTGTGTGTGTGTGTCTCCCTCTGTGTGTGTGTGTCTCCCTCTGTGTGTGTGTGTCTCCCTCTGTGTGTGTGTGTCTCCCTCTGTGTGTGTGTGTCTCCCTCTGTGTGTGTGTGTCTCCCTCTGTGTGTGTGTGTCTCCCTCTGTGTGTGTGTGTCTCCCTCTGTGTGTGTGTGTCTCCCTCTGTGTGTGTGTGTCTCCCTCTGTGTGTGTGTGTCTCCCTCTGTGTGTGTGTGTCTCCCTCTGTGTGTGTCTCCCTCTGTGTGTGTGTGTCTCCCTCTGTGTGTGTGTGTCTCCCTCTGTGGTGTGGTGTCTCCCTCTGTGTGTGTGTGTGTCTCCCTCTGTGTGTGTGTGTGTCTCCCTCTGTGTGTGTGTGTCTCCCTCTGTGTGTGTGTGTGTCTCCCTCTGTTGTGTGTGTGTGTTCTCCCTCTGTGTTGTGTGTGTGTCTCCCTCTGTGTGTGTGTGTGTCTCCCTCTGTGTGTGTGTGTGTCTCCCTCTGTGTGTGTGTGTGTGTCTCCCTCTGTGTGTGTGTGTCTCCCTCTGTGTGTGTGTGTGTGTGTCTCCCTCTGTGTGTGTGTGTGTGTCTCCCTCTGTGTGTGTCTCCCTCTGTGTGTGTGTGTGTGTCTCCCTCTGTGTGTGTGTCTCCCTCTGTGTGTGTGTGTGTGTGTCTCCCTCTGTGTGTGTGTGTCTCCCTCTGTGTGTGTGTGTGTGTGTGTGTGTGTGTCTCCCTCTGTGTGTGTGTGTGTGTCTCCCTCTGTGTGTGTCTCCCTCTGTGGTGTTTTCTCCCTCTGTGTGTGTCTCCCTCTGTGTGTGTCTCCCTCTGTGTGTGTGTGTGTGTGTGTGTGTGTCTCCCTCTGTGTGTGTCTCCCTCTGTGTGTGTCTCCCTCTGTGTGTGTCTCCCTCTGTGTGTGTCTCCCTCTGTGTGTGTGTGTCTCCTCTGTGCGTGTGTGTCTCCCTCTGTGTGTGTGTGTGTGTGTGTCTCCTCTGTGTGTGTGTGTGTCTCCCTCTGTGTGTGTGTGTGTGTCTCCCTCTGTGTGTGTGTGTGTGTGTGTGTGTGTCTCCCTCTGTGTGTGTCTCCTGTGTGTGTCTCCCTCTGTGTGTGTCTCCCTCTGTGTGTGTCTCCCTCTGTGTGTGTGTGTCTCCCTCTGTGCGTGTGTGTCTCCCTCTGTGTGTGTGTGTGTGTGTCTCCCTCTGTGTCGGTGTGATGTGTCTCCTCTGTGTGTGTGTGTGTGTGTCTCCCTCTGTGTGTGTGAATGTGTGTCTCCCTCTGTGTGTGTCTTCGTGTGTGTCTCCCTCTGTGTGTGTCTCCTCGTGTGTGTCTCCCTCTGGTGTGTCTCTGTGTGTGTCTCCCTCTGTGTGTGTCTCTCTGTGTGTGTCTCCGTTGTGTTGTGTCTCCCTCTGTGTGATTCCTCTGTCGTGTGTCTCCCTCTGTGTGTGTGCTCCCTCTGTGTGTGTGTGTCTCCCTCTGTGTGGTGTGTGTGGTGTTCCCCTCTGTGTGTGTGTGTGTCTCCCTCTGTGTGTGTGTGATGTGTGTCTCCCTCTGTGTGTGTGGTGTTGTGTGTCTCCCTCTGTGTGTTGTTGTGTGTCTCCCTCTGTGTGTGTGTGTGTGTCTTTGTGTTCTCCCTCTGTGTGTGTGTGTTTTTGTGTCTCCTCTGTGTGTGTGTGTCTCCGTGTGTCTCCCCTGTGTTTGTTCTCCTCTGTGTGTGTTGTGTGTGTCTCCCTCTGTGTGTGGTGTGTGTCTCCCTCTGTGTGTGTGTGTCTCCCTCTTGTGTGTGTGTTCTCTCCTCTGTGTGTGTGTTGTGTGTGTGTTGTGTGTGTCTCCCTCTGTGTGTGTGTGTGTGTCCTCCCTCTGTGTGTGTCTCCTCTGTGTGTGTCTCCCTCTGTGTGTGTCTCCTCTGTGTGTGTCTCCCTCTGTGTGTGTCTCCTCTGTGTGTGTCTCCCTCTGTGTGTCTCCCTCTGTGTGTCTCCCTCTGTGTGTGTCTCCCTCTGTGTGTGTGTGTGTGTGTGTCTCCCTCTGTGTGTGTCTCCCTCTGTGTGTGTCTCCCTCTGTGTGTGTCTCCCTCTGTGTGTGTCTCCCTCTGTGTGTGTGTGTCTCCCTCTGTGCGTGTGTGTCTCCCTCTGTGTGTGTGTGTGTGTGTGTGTCTCCCTCTGTGTGTGTGTGTGTGTCTCCCTCTGTGTGTGTGTGTGTGTCTCCCTCTGTGTGTGTGTGTGTGTGTGTGTGTGTCTCCCTCTGTGTGTGTCTCCCTCTGTGTGTGTCTCCCTCTGTGTGTGTCTCCCTCTGTGTGTGTCTCCCTCTGTGTGTGTCTCCCTCTGTGCTGTGTGTCTCCCTCTGTGTGTGTGTGTGTGTGTGTGTCTCCCTCTGTGTGTGTGTGTGTGTGTGTCTCCCTCTGTGTGTGTGTGTGTGTGTGTGTCTCCCTCTGTGTGTGTGTGTCTCCCTCTGGTGTGTGTGTGTCTCCCTCTGTGTGTGTCTCCCTCTGTGTGTGTCTCCCTCTGTGCGTGTGTGTGTTGTCTCCCTCTGTGTGTGTGTGTGTGTGTGTCTCCCTCTGTGTGTGTGTGTGTGTCTCCCTCTGTGTGTGTGTGTGTGTCTCCCTCTGTGTGTGTGTCTCCCTCTGTGTGTGTGTGTGTGTCTCCCTCTGTGTGTGTGTCTCCCTCTGTGTGTGTGTGTGTGTCTCCCTCTGTGTGTGTGTGTGTGTCTCCCTCTGTGTGTGTGTGTGTCTCTCCCTCTGTGTGTGTGTGTGTGTCTCTCCCTCTGTGTGTGTGTGTGTGTGTGTGTGTGTGTCTCCCTCTGTGTCCCAAAGGCAGAGCAAAAAAGCAGCACAAAACGGATGGTGTTTGTGATGTTTTTTGCAAAAAGAGGATCCGTTTTTCATGCAGCTGCACCAAAAATGGATCCTCACAAATGCAGCAAAAATGCGGTATCTGAATGTAGCTTAAAGGTTAAAAAAAAAGAAACAAATTATACATTTTGTTATGAATGACTATTGTTTGTTTTGTTAATGAATAGTTGAATTTTGACTGGCGCTAACCCAACAATGGAACTCTTGCAGCCTCCAAGGTTAATCAGCATGCAATCCATGCAGCGAAATAACATGAACTGCATGCCTTTCCAAGCGCATCAGATGAGAATGGCACAGAATGCTGCACAGAATGTCAATCGAATGCAAGGTATACCCCGGCACAATGGGCCTCAGTACTCAATGATGCAGCCTCATCTCCAAAGACAGGTACATTATCAGAAATTGTATCTATTAAAATAATTCCAGCATTCTTCTTTTTATTAGCAATTGTTGGTTTTCTATAAATGTTTCTGGGGTTTCTATGGTTTTATCATCTATAAAAAAAAAAGTTCTATTCAACCACATTTACTTAAATTGGAATCATCTGCAAAGGATCAGAGTGCTGCTGATTCTGGGAAAATTATAATAATCTTTTTTTCTAATTCTGCATAGCTTCTTTGGAATAAATTAGTTTAATTTTCCCAAACTGAGCACTGTGTGAGCAAAATATGTTCCACACTCCCTCTGGATGCGCCAATTGCATTGATATGTCTACATTGTTGACCATCCTTAAGGCTATATACCACACAACGAGAGATTGTGTTTCTGTATGTAGCTTTTTTACTTTACTTTCTAGACTGATTTAGGATCTGCAGGGTCACATCATTATTATGAAGAGTGGAAAGGAAATGAATGGCTTTTTTACACTAAGTAAAACAAGATATCTTTAGTTTTATGTATTACTAGCTGTATTCCCCAGGGGCTATGTGAGGCGCACTGGCTGTAAGTGTAATACAGGGGCTATGTATGAGCTCCTGGTGTAATACTGTAGCCATGTGCGGCCTTCTGGTGTAATACTGGGGTTTGTGTGTAGCCTTCTGCTGTATACTGGAGGCTGTGTGTGGCAGGTTGTTGGAAGAATAGCAAAGCTTTGGCAAGCTTCTCCGAATGTTCCACAGACATGCATAAGCTATCTTATACTATGAATGTCTTTCGTTGCCAGCAACCAATCAGATGTTGAACGGTGATTGGTTGCTATAGCCCACCTGATAAATATCCAGGTCAACTAGCAACACAGCCAATGCAATGTCTATTGGCTCACACATACGAACAGTAAATATGCATTATTTTTGGTCAATAACTGTAAAGCGCAGGGGTAAAATTACCCCTCAAAACAGTCTTGCGTTCCCTGAATCAAATGAGTTGATTGTGGTGTGTTTCTTGATTGTAAATGTGACAGTGTGGATTCCTGTATCAGATGGACAAACACACTCAACATTACATCTTAGATGTTTCTATTGGTAGGTATGTTCGCTACTGCTCATCTCATTGTTGGAAGAGGGCAGAATTCAATTTCCTACTTGAGGTCATATTAATCATGACCTTGATAGGGGTTGTACTAAGAGTAGACATTACCCGTATTCATAGTGTAGGTGATACTTTGCGATCACTATGGATTCGACCACTGAGGCATCCATTGGTCCTGAGTGAGAACTTGTCTCTGAAGAGCCCCATCTCAGAATTGAGTGAGGGACAAGCACACGCAACATTCCGGTCATTCACAACGGGAGTGGCAGAGGCCAACTGAGCACTGCCAGAGATTTTTCAATATTTTGTGCCTCTGGTAGAGAAGCCAATTTTTGTACTTTTAACATAAACAAAATCTAAAAAGATGTCCATTCATAGTCATGGTAAAGATTTGAGACCCCGAGACTGGTTTCTTTTCTGTTTTTTTTTTTTTTTTTGTTTTGTTTTTACAATGTTGGGCCTTATTTTTAAAGATTTTTGCTATACTTCCGACATGCCAATTATTAGTTTCCGTGCTTTTTTTTTTTTTTTTTTTTTTTAAATCAGTAAAATTTTTTGAAAGAATTTAAAGGGATCCTGTCACCCCAAATCACCTCGTAAGGTATTAAAAGCTGTCCCTAGAGCATATTAACACTTACCCTACACTCCTTTTAGCTCCTAAATGCACATAGTAAAGTGAATATAAACGTTATTATAGCACCTCATTACTGATGATAATGAGTGACTATGCTATTCATAGTCACTCAGCCAGAGCTGCCCCTCTTCATCATATCACACCCTGAATAGGCGTGATCTTCATCATAGATTCAAATTCGCGCCTCCCTGCGCGCCTCCCCGCTCTCCCATTCCGTCCGGGCTTCAGTGTGGTGGCTGTATGACGCGATCCGCGTAATTTCCGGCGCCGGGTGACGTACTTACACCCGCGCCGCTGTTAGCTTCAAGTCCCGCACTGCGCATGCGCAGTGCGCATTTTGAAGCTGACAGAGGGAGCGGGTGTATACGTCACCCGGCGCCGGAAATGACGCGGATCGCGTCATACAGCCACCACACTGAAGCCCGGACGGAATGGGAGAGCGGGGAGGCGCGCAGGGAGGCTCGAATTTGAATCTATGATGAAGTTCACGCCTATTCAGGCGTGATATGATGAAGCGGGGCAGCTCTGGCTGAGTGACTATGAATACCATAGTCACTCATTATCAGTAATGAGGTACTATAATAACGTTTATATTCACTTTGACTATGTGCATTTAGGAGCTAAAAGGAGTGTAGGGTAAGTGTTAATATGCTCTAGGGACAGCTTTTAATACCTTAGGAGGTGTTTTGGGGGTGACAGGATCCCTTTAAATTTACAAAAGGAAACACAATATAAATTGCACTTCAGGTATTCGTAACAAAGAATCACCCAACCCCTACATAAATATCATCATCAAATAATATAACTACAATACAACATACAACTAACCAGGGGGACCATATATTTTCGAATTGTTTTTCTCTATGCCGCCACCTTATATATTCTCTCATCCATCCGTATCACTGCGCCCACTCTTCCAATAGTCTCCTCTAGATGAGGGTTCATCAGCAGTCCATTTGTGTGCTATACGTTTGCGTGCCACATATAGTATTCTAGCAATTGCCAACTTATACGCATGGGTGGCTTTGACTTCCTCCACATATCCAACTACGCAGATCTTGGGGTCTCTCCCTACCAAACATCCAAACACACCCTCAACTTTGAGTACTGTGATCCAATATACCGAATGCCTCGACCAAGACCACAGCATATGAATCAAGTCCGCTTGACCTGTCTGACATCTGGGACATCTTGAGTTATCTTTCAAACCCACCTTAAACATAAGTTCCGGTGTTCCGTATGTCCTATGAATAACATATAGTTGGGACAGTTTACCTAGCTCACTTAAAGAGCTGGGGAACATGTTCCATGTTACTATCCCACTTATCATCTGTAAGGGGACCCACATAATTTTCCCGTTTCTCTCGTTTTTATCGGGAACCAAATCAAGTAAAGGTACCATTACACGGTATGATATTGCTGAAACGTCACGGGTTTGGAATCATTCAAACAACATCGTCTAGGACGTCGTTGCGTGTTACACAGCTACGACTACAATAAATTGTTGATCGCAGATTTGACAACATGTTCTCAAATCAGACAATCCACGATCAGCCAAACCTGCTGCATCATTATGTGTGACACCGCGATAACCATGTCGTTAACTACTTCGCCCATTTACAACAGTGAACAACTATGGTTCGCTGGGTTGTGCGAATGATACCTGCTGCTGGATCGTTGGTGAGATGTGCACAATATCTAGGCATGTGACATCTGACCAACGATGTCTAAACGATGTCCTAATGACCGCGCGCCCCCAAGATCGTCACTAAGTATGAAGCAGATCATAGAATATTCAGATATAACATAAAAAAAACATAAAATTGTCTGGTTGATCCCAAATTTTTCAACAGTAGTGTAGATGTATAGAGGCCCATTTCCAACAACCACCACTCCATTGTTTTAATGGCACATTGTATTTGCTTAACTGTGTAAGAAGGCTAATGGATGTTTAGAAAACCCTTGTACAAGTATGTTAGCACAGCTGAAAACTGTTTGGCTGATTAGAGAAGCTATAAAATTGACCTTGCTTTGAGCTAGTTGAGAATCTGGAGCATTACATTTGCTTGTTCTATGAAACTCTCAAAATGGCCAGAAAAAGAGAACTTTCATGTGAAACTCGACAGTCTATTCTTGTTCTTAGAAATGAAGGCTATTCCATGCGAGAAGTTGGCAAGAAACTGAAGATTTCCTACAACGGTGTGTCCTATTCACTTCAGAGTATGTAAGAATATGATTTAGCGGTCTTGTAGAAGCGCTACTAAAGCTCAGGCACCAGGATGATAAGGTTTATGAACAGCAATCTTTATTTTCCCCTCACAGCTCCACAACAGGTTTCAACTGCTCAAGGCAGTCTTCCTCAGGTAGTGACACTACCTGAGGAAGACTGCCTTGAGCAGTTGAACATGTTGTGGAGCTGTGAGGGGAAAATAAAGATTGCTGTTCATAAACCTTATCATCCTGGTGCCTGAGCTTTAGTAGCGCTTCTACAAGACCGCTAAATCATATTCTTACAAGCTTCTATTCCCCCTGAGGGATCAGCGGCTGGAGCAGCACAGCGAGGGCACAGTGGTGAAGGATCTGGCGTTCCCTAGATAAAAAGCAGTGACGCACATCCGGGACCGGCGCCACGTGACCGGAAAGGTCCTGTACGGACAGCTGGGGACCAGCGAGGTCGAAGGAGCAGAGTGTGCACATTGCCGGGGATCCCCCATATATCAGAGGCTATTACACCGGGTTGTGCAGGTCGTGCACAACCCAAACAGGTGAGTGGCCACCTGTAATAACGCCATATTAACTGAGCTATAGTGATCCTACACATGCGCCCCTTCTCTCTCTTTTTCTTACTATTCACTTCAGAGGCGTACACACACAGGCTCTAACCAGAGTAGAAAGAGAAGTGGGAACCCCCCTGCACAACTGAGCAACAAGACAAGTACATTAGTCTCTCTAGTTTGAGAAAACTATGCCTTACAGCTCTTCAACTGGCAGTTTCATTAATTAGTACCTGCAAAACTCCAGTGTCAACATCTACAGTGAAGAGGAGACTCAGAGCACAGACATTGGACAGAGGAAGATTGGAACAGAGTTTTATGGACACATGAATCAAAGTTTGAGATGTTTGGATCACAGAAAAGAACATTTTTGAGACGCAGAACAACTGAACAGATGCTGGAAGAGTGCCTGACGCCATCTATCAAGCATGGTGGAGGTAATGTGATGGTCTAAGGTTGCTTTGGTGTTGGTAAAGTGGGAGATTTGTACAAGGTAAAAGGGATTTTGAATAAGGAAGGCTATCGCTCCATTTTGAAACGCCATGACATGCTGTAATTACTTCAAAGTGAGCATTCTTTGACGAAAGAAGTTTGAAGGAGAAAATTATTATTTCAAATAAAAATCATTATTTCTAACCTTGTCAATGTCTGGACTATATTTTCTGTTCATTTTGCAACTTATTTGATCAATAAAAGTATGAGTTTTCATGGAAAACACAAAATTGTCTCGGTGACCCCAAACTTTTGAACGATAGTGTAGATATGGTTTGTTTATAGACCATGAACTCAACATTTCACTGTTTTCTTCACTGAGCTAACGAGAGATTACCTTTGCCCTGTGAAATGGTTCTCCGCGACCTAAAAAAAATATATATATTTATTGTGCATCACCAAATTGCTCCTGGATGTTGAGAAAAGCTGAATGATGTTTAGATACAATTATTTATTCATGGCAGCCCTCTCTTTAAGCCCTGATTTTACAAGCTGGGCCATGTGTACAGCTGTGAGAATCTCTCCCTCAATGTAAGCCGTAGAGTGCCTCTAACGATGATCCAAACTGAGATATGGCTATTGGTAGCCAGGACTTATCTCAAGCGTATATCACCCTGCAAGGATGTATGAGAAAACGGAGTAATGTTGAAATTTACAATTTTATTAGAAATCCACCCTTTTTTCAAGCACAGCAGTATTTTTAATTCTAAAGTTTATAGCCAGTTGCTTGGTTTTCCAGCTACCTATGCTGTCTTCTAACAGGACACTGCTTTTCAAGATAGGGCATGCACGCTTATTTCAATCTCTTTTCTATAGAACTTGTAAGTGCTACTGTGAAGCTATGCAGATCCGAGGCTGCAATGTCAGAGCGGTCTTTTCTTGCAACTTTGAAGGGTGCAGAGTTTGGCCAGCGGTGCGACAGTGCTGCATGCCCGAACTCTCATTTAGAAGTGCATAGTTTCCTCCATGCACTCTTTAAAACAATACACAAGGGTGACCACATAAAGGGAACCTGTCATGTCAGGTGGGCGGCACGGTGGCTCACTGGTTAGCACTGCAGCCTTGCAGCACTGGGGCCCTGGGTTCAATTCCCACCAAAGACAACATCTGCAAGCAGTTTGTATGTTCTCCCTGTGCTTGCGTGGGTTTCCTCCCACACTCCAAAGACATATGTATAGAATGTTTAGTTTGTGAGCCCCAATGGGGACAGTGTGTTGCAAATGTATGTAAAGTGCTATGGAATTAATAGCACTATATAAATGAATAAATATTATATTATTATATTTTGTGATATTAAACGACCCCCAATGTGTTTTAAAAGATGCAATGTGCTTCACTAACATGGACCATAATGAGCGGAGCTAAACCGGCTCAAAGTGAAGTACCTGCAGGGTTAGGTCCACCCATTATGGTCACATGGTCTTGCAGAAATTCACCCATTCTGAGTTACATGGTTGTGACATCACCACAGGTCTTAACCCAGTACTTCTATTCTGCAGTGATGGCAATCAATTACAATGCAGGGGCATGGCTATGGTTAAAAAAAAAAAAAAAAAAAAAATGTCATGGCTAAACTTGAGTGACAGTGACTGAAGCAAGAAAAAGCACCTCCCCTATGAATGAAGCATAGATCTGTGAGCAGTCATCTCAGCATATACATTTTTTTTAAAGATAAATAAGTGGCAATTTGGTTTTAGAAAACCATGTTAGTGATGTACATTGCATCATTTGGTGTAATTATGGGTCCTTGATGCATTCCTGTGATGACAACGGAAGCTGTCATGTCCTGGTGAGTGCCGGCATCCACACAGTGATAATTTCTCCTGTTCAGAGATGTGCAACAGCAGCTCTGTGCACACGAGAAGTGATCAGAGCGTGCTGTGGCCAACTACGGGGCAGTGTAAAATAAAGAAAAATTTTTTAATTGTTTCTTTTCCCCATATTTTTAAAAACTTAAGTTCCAATTACCCCATTGAATATAAAATTACACATTTTGTATCGCCACATTCAGAAATGCCCGATCTAACAAAATATAAAATCACTTAATCAGATCTGTAAATTGTGTAATGGAAAAATAAAGTACACATGCCAAAATTATTTTTTTTTGTTCGCCGCAACATTGTGATAAAATGCAATAACGGCTGATCAAAACAGCGCATCTACCCCAAAAAGGGATTATTAGGAATGTCAGTTCAAGATGCAAAAAAAAGCTGTCTCACAGCCCCTGATCCAAAAAAAATAAAAACTCTACGGGTCACAGGAAATGGCACAAAAGCACAATTTTTATTTTATTTTAAATTTCATAATTTTTTTCACCACTAAGTTAACAGTAAAAGTATGCATGTTTGGTATCTACAAACTTGTACCAGCCTGAGGCATCATACTGACACGCCAGTTTTACCATATAGTGACCATGGTGAATAAAATAAAACTCAAAACAATTGTGTAATTGCACTTTTTTTTTTTTTTTGCAATTTCACCGCACTTAAAATCTTTTTTTTCCGATCTTTATATAGTAAAATAAATTATTTCATGCAAAATCCCGCAAAAAATGAGTTCTCATGTCTACATTGAAAAATAAGTTATTGTCCTTGGAAGAAAGGGATGGAAACACGTAAAATCACCCGTTGGTGAAGGGTTTAAGTCCATCAACTTTTGTTAGTTTAACCTTGTGCACATTCTGATTTATGGTCCTTGACGGCAAAGTTTAATCATAAATATACAGGGGTTGGACAAAATAATGGAAACACCTGGAAAATCAACAAAAGTTAGTTTAATATGGTGTAGGTCCACCTTTTGCAGCGATTACAGCCTCAATTCTCCGAGGTATGGATTAATACAAGGTGATATCATTGGCCTGGCGGATCTCCACGAAATAGCACCCCAGATCATCACAGAACCTCCGCTATGTTTTACAGTTGGGAGAAGGCAGTCTGGATGGAATGCTTCTTTCAGCTGTCTCCAGACGTACACTTGGCCGGAGGTCGGAAAATGGGGTAAAAGGTGATTCGTCTGAGAATAACACGTTTCCACTGCTCGAGGGACCAATTCTGGAGGTTTCTACACCTCTCTAAACGCTTGGAAACATTTGTCATTGAGAGCAGCGGTTTTCTAATTGCAGCTCTTCCGTGGAATCCAGATTTGTGCAGCTCCCAACGAAACTGGGTTCTGTAGGTGTTCATTGAGCTCAGAAGTGATTTTCGGAGCTGTGGTCTTGCGATCCTCTCTCACAATTCGCTTTAGAGTCCGACGGTCTCTCTGTCACCTTCGACTTTTGGCCGGACCTGTGCTTTGCTGCGGACGGTTTTCCTTCTCTTTCAAACGCAGTCATTACTTTGGAGACAGTACCTCTTGACACGCCAAGCATTCGGGCACTTTCTGTTACACTAGCGCCTGCCATACGAGCACCAACAATTTGGCCTTTTTGAAAACCTGAAAGGTCTGCTATTGGTATCATTTTCTCATCAATGTTCTTACAATTCGGCAAAACAAACAGTTAATTTACATACACATCACTTAACACAAATAATCAACTACAAAACATTAACATATGTCACGGTTTGCATGTTTATAACATGTCCAAAGATTGATGCCAAAACGTTAGGTGTTTCCATTTTTTTGTCCAACCCCTATACCTCCGCAGTCTTCTAAAACAAGCAAGTCTAAGCTCAAATTGACCAATGACTTGTTGAAATGTAAATCTTCTAGGTATAGTCAGGTAATCGCAGGAGGAGTGCTGTGTATGGCTGCACACATTTCATACTGGTTGCAGTTTATATTAGGTGATTAAAAAATTTGGATTGTCACAATGCATTATGTAAATATAAAAGAATGTTCAGCTGAGCCTCCAGCACCCTGATGATTATCAGATTTTACTGATAACTGTCTAGCACCTGTTCTTACATTGTAAACTGTAATTTTCTATTTGTGCTAATCTAGAAAAAAGCCATGAACTACACTGAATTGACTTTCTATGCTCTGTATGTTTGATGTTCTTCTGTCCAGTAAAGTGGCCTTTATTAAATGTCTGTTTCTTTCCCTCCAGCAGCACTCTAATCCTGGACATGCTGGTCCATTTCCAGTAGTCTCAATCCATAATAATGCAATCAATCCTACTAGTCCTACTACAGCAACCATGGCAAATGCAAACCGCGGCCCAACTAGTCCATCTGTTACATCCATCGAATTAATTCCGTCTGTAACAAATCCTGAGAACCTTCCTTCTCTGCCGGACATCCCGCCCATTCAGGTCAGTGCCCCAGGCTTAAAGCGCTCAAGCTTTTCCTTTTAGCTTAAAAGTTTTGTAATTGCTTTATATTTTCAGGCCTTTTTATAGGATCGGAATAAGTAAATGTTTGATGGCTTCATACAGCTTTTCTCAGAACCAAGATCCCAATAATTCCTGTATAAGCACCATGCAAGGTTGGTTTATGATTTTAGAAAAGTCTCTTGCATGTTGCTGTACACAGGAGCTGCCAGGTATAGAATTACGGCACCTTCCTCATCTGCCCAGCAGAGAACGTCTGGATACCTTGACTCCTCCCCTTTGACTTCTGCTCTCCAGCTAGCCTCCTCCTGTGTTTTGAAGCATTGCATGGGTGGGTCAGTTGCCTGCATGCTGAACACTCCGAGTAAGGCAGGCAAATCATAATAAAGCTCGGTAAAGCCTACACCTTTCTGGCCTCCACGCAACAGGAATTCGGGTCTGGGGTATTCATGTAGCAGGACAGAAAAGAACATGTTTTAGCCAACCAAGTCTGCTATACAGCATTAAATCCCCCCTTTCTCCAGTGACATGTGGAGGAGAACGTTTCGCTTTACACAGCAGGCTGCTGAATACTTATCCAAAGTACTGGGGCTGTGAGTACGTCATATACATCAAGCCTTAAACTTTTAAGTACAGCAATAATTTTGTATTTAAGGTGGACAGGATAGGGCAAAGAATAAGCAAATTAATTCAATTATAGATTTGTTCCCAAAATAGCAAGTTATCTTCTTGGGGTGGGGATTAACTTGCTGATTACTTGGTGTCTGACTGCTGGGAACACCAGCCATCCTGAGAACAACTCTCTGCTGTATGCTCGACCTCCGCTCTGTCCATCATCGGTGGGACTACAAGTAACATAGACAAGGAATAGAACAATGGCTGAGCATGGTGCAGAGCTCCAGTCGCTGGGGATCTTCAACAGTCAGACCCTTTGTATAGGTATCTTTACCTTCAGAGTCCGTCCACTAGAAGAAGGCCTGAATTAGGTTATAGTAGGTCACCTAGAAGCAGCTTGAGGCTGCCACAACTATGAGGTTGGTGAATACGGTGTATTCATGTATATTGTAAGAATTTGTACGTCTGCATCCTTGTATTTAGTATGTACTATGTCTAGGGCATCTGTGGCTGGAATTATTAAGCAAAAAGTCATTGTGGCTATAATATTTATATTTAAGAATGTAAGGTTAAAGCAAATCTTTGCTACTGATATGATTCCACATTTTGTAATGGTAAAACCCACCGAATAATATAGTACAGTAGACTGCGGGGTATCCTGCTTCTGTCCTACTCCGTGCTGGCCCACCATTGTATTTGTATGCAGTTGGGAACATCAATCAACATTGGAGGAGGCAGCTATCACCATGAGTGCAGACTCACGCTGGAGCCTGCTATATTCTAAACAGTTACTGTACAATGTGTACTTAGAATTATCACACTTCTTTTATTACTCATGAAATGGCCGCCATACATATAAGGCTATTTGTAATTATAACACAGATGAGTCCTGCACACAGAGAACAGGTCTGTAGGAACCTGTTCACACCGCCAGCATAATTGGAAACAAAAAGCTATTGCGACAAAAAACAACAGTACACTGCAGTAAAAATATTAAAATGCAAGTGCAGTATAAAAATGGTATAACAAATACAGGGTACTTAGTACCCTGTATTTGTTATACCATTTTTATACTGCACTTGCATTTTAATATTTTTACTGCAGTGTACTGTTGTTTTTTGTCGCAATAGCTTTTTGTTTCCAATTATGCTGGCGGTGTGAACAGGTTCCTACAGACCTGTTCTCTGTGTGCAGGACTCATCTGTGTTATAATTAATTGCCTCTTGCCATGCAAGAGATGGAGTTCCCGCCCCTCTCTGGGCCCTGCACACATAGAGCCCCGTCGCCTTCATTCCACTTCAGACACTGGTCATACTGGCTCCTGCTTACTGGTAAGTATTCACACCAGTCAGGTTTTTAATACAACAGTTAGGACCGCGTCTGAGATGGGTACACTTTGAAGATAGTGACGTGGCTTAAAATAACTTTTTCTGCGCAAAAAAACGGATTAACTAAGTACCCTGTATTTGTTATACCATTTTTATACTGCACTTGCATTTTAATATTTTTACTGCAGTGTACTGTTGTTTTTTGTCGCAATAGCTTTTTGTTTCCAAATATAAGGCTATTTGGCCAACAACAGTCTCAGCTGGCTCTCCCATACACTGGAGCTTTCCAGTGTTCCCCTTGAGGGCCATCTCCGGAAATGGCTGGTAACTGCTATTCTCTGTAAGACAATATTATTGGTAACTCAAAATCGGACATGCCACATTGGCTCCTTCTCATTTCCTGTAGATTTTACCTTTCGAACATTAAAAAGAAAAGTGACAACACATCACACAGCAATCACGATGTAACTTGTCAGGTCACAACTGCAGTCGCATATTTCTTCGGGCAGGACTGAAAACTCTTAAAAGGACATCTAGTATTTCACTCGGGCCCATGTTAGACAATCAGAGTCATTACCATGTCACATCCAATGCCATATGCTAATGAGACTTTAGCCATAAGCCCCCGTCACACTAAACGAGATCGCTGCTGAGTCACAAATTTTGTGACGCAGCAGCGATCTCGGTTTGTGTGACACGTAGCTGCGATCAGGCCCCCGCTGTGAGATCACTGCTCGTTACAAACTGTTCTTGACCATTTTTTGGTCGTCGGGCTCCCGCTGGGCAGCATGCATCACTGTGTTTGACAGGGACAACGAGCAACAATCTCTCATCACTACGCTTGAGAGTGAGAGAGTCTCAATGACAGCCGTATTGTTGCTGCATCGCTGATGAGATCTGACTGTTTGACATCTCACCAGCGATCCAGAGAGCGACGCACCAGCGATCCCAGCCAGGTCGGATTGCTGTCGGGATCGCTGGTGCGTCGCCAAGTGTGACGGTACCCTTACACTCACATAACGTGATCTGTAACAAATGCAAAAAAATTAAAGCTCTTGCGAGATGGTTTAGAGAGAAGTGGTGTGTGGTGACTGCGCCCATTGCACACTGTCAGGATTCCACAGTCTGCAGTGTCTAATGTTCCTGTAGTCCCCGGCAGGTGGGCCGTTAAGTGAATACTGTATTGCAATTTGCGGTAAATTATACTTGAGGTATATGACTAAAAGGTTGCCGGTTTCTAATCTTCATCAGTCTCTTAGTCACCATTATTAATTTTATATTGAGATAAGCTAATAAGAATTAACTTGTCTCGTGACCACTCCCTCTCGTGCTATACAGATGCATTGTGACATTGTATTTGTCACGGTCACCATTCTGCAGTCTGTATTTATATTGGTTGCAGTTTTTCATTTCATCCCAGTACAGCCTCTTTATTGGGAATGCAGATGTGTTAGGAGGTGACAGGTTCGTTTTATTGTGCAATTACTTTCCAGGTATTTTGGTCTACAGCCATTGCTGATTATTCAGGCAAACCTATGGCATTGCTGAGGGATGTGAGAAGGAAGGTAAATTCTCAGGCTGTGGATAGATTGTCAGCAGATTTAATAAACACTGCTAGTTGTGCAGACTGCATTTTTTTCCTTGGTGGTTTTCTACAGCAATGGTAGATGTGGCTTATTGCAAAGTTATAATTACGATTTAGAAATTCGGGGTGGCGGTGAGATTGCCCATAACATGCTCAATAGAATTAACCTATACATTTGTGTTGTAATGACATGCTGTTCATATGTTCAGTGTTTTGATCGTTCTTTAACCTCTTCAGCTTTCGAAAGACACAAACTACTTGGATGATGCCACAGATTAAGGCTACGTTCACACATTGCGTATTTTGGCGCGCTTTTTTCTGCGCGCTTTTTTCTGCGCGCTTTTCAAAATACTCAATGTGTTTTGTGTCTGCCATCAAAGTGAATGGGAAATTCACTTTGCTGTGCAGACAGTGCGTAAAAATACGCAGTGCTTTTTTGGGAGAAAGCACAGCTGCGTAAAGAATTGAGATGTCAATTCTTTACGCAGCTGCTCCTGTGTTTTCTCCCTGTGATGTCACAGAGGGGAGGAAGAATACTGCTTCCTCCTCCCCTCTGACAGCGGTAACCGCCCATTAGATTTCGCAGTGTATTAATATACACTGCGAAATCTAAATTAAACAAAGGCAAGTGTATTAAAAATAAAAAAGAATGAATACTTTACCTGTCCGACGCCTTTTCCTGGTGTCCGGTGCCAAGCGAGATGCCTTCTTCCAGGACCTGCGGTGACGTCAGAGGGGCGTTCCCGGCGCTGATTGGCTGCTCGCGGTCATGTGAATACAGGTCCTGGCAGAAGACACCTCGCTCGGCCTAATTACTGGACACTGGGAAAAGGCGTTGGACAGGTAAAGTATTAATTTTTTATTTTTTTATTTTTCATACACTTGCCTTTGTTTAATTTAGATTTCGCAGTGTATATTAATACACTGCGAAATCTAATGGGCGGTTACCGCTGTCAGAGGGGAGGAGGAAGCAGGATTCTTCCTCCCCTCTGTGACAACACTGCGCTTTCTGGGGTAAAGAAAGCGCAGTGTTTGAAAGCCCCTGCGTATTCTGTTGCGCTTTTTTGCGTGGCTGAAAAACGTAGCAAAAAAGCGCAACAAAATACGCAAAGTGTGAACGCAGCCTTAATGTGGAAGTCTGAGACAAATTCTGCAAAAAAAAAAAAACATCAAATACTGATCATGTGCACACAGCCTTGTAGTGCTTATATTTGTTTTCATTTATTTGTAAGGGTGAAAAAAGCAAAAAGCTAACAAAATTGGCATGCTACAGGATTAAAAAAAACAAAAAAGAGCAAGTGCATGAAACTTCAAAAATCTTTCTTGTTGCTGGGATTGTAGAATGAATACTGTGCTCTTTGTATCCTTGAAAAATGTGTATCCAAAAACTAAGTGAATGTCTACACCCTTTCCATATGTTGTATAGTACATTCAGTGTTGTGATGGCCAGAACACAAGCTGCATTCCTTGCTCTGCTCAGTATTTGCTCTTGATTTGCATAAAACTGTATCTACGGCCTAAGAATCTATAATATTAGCTAGTAAAACATTTATGGGATTACTTTCGACTTGGCGGCAATTATCAGTGGTTGACGCTAGTCAATAAAGTCCATCTGATGATCCTCAGGCGTTCTGTTAAGTTGCTGGCTGAGTCCCAGCACTGCAGTTGGGATAATTAATGATGGTGGTTTTGCAGAGTTTGCTTTAGCATGGCCCATCTACAGTCATCACAAGTTGCTAGTTTGTTTTTGACTGACTCAATGCAATTTATTGATGTATGAATAAATCATGTCAACGTTATTAGAAACATGAGGTTGTGCTGACCTTAGCCTGCAGAATTATGAATGCTGCTCTGGACTATGAAACAAGTAAAGTAAATCAACTTATCTGCAAATGCTCTGAATATGTATATGAATTCAGTTTATAAGTGTAACACACTGTTCAGATATCGCCTTTATGGGCTAAACTCGCCCACTGCAGGTTAGCAAAAGCGACCTCTGTGCATGTACAGCATGTCAATTGTGCAGGTTTCTCCCTTCATTATGTATAAGTGAAATCTACTGTGCATCTGTTTCACAGTCCAGGGCAGAATCTGTGCCAATCACAGGCAGGCATTCCTGTGATGTCAGAGAAAATTTGTTGCGTACCCAAGACAGGATCTATGGTGAAAACATTTTGTCACATATAGAATCAGCTTTATATCCTGTTTTATGGATAATTAAAATGGGCTGTCGGGTCTAAATCCACATGTCTGCAGTCACTCTGTTAAGGCTACTTCACACGCTACGATATCGTTAACACGTCACGCTTTTTTGATTGTTTGATCGATGTTGTTTGTGCATCGTTGCGTGTAAACATAAGATCTTGAAACGATAAATCGTTGGATCGTTCAGCAAAAATTTAAGATCCTGACCTCAAATCTATCGTTCGTCATCCAATTAACGTTCTGTGAACAAACAACATCATTCAGTGAGACACCCTTTTGAGCGATGTCATTCACAATTCTCCTATTCCTGCTGCTTGGTAAAGTAGTTCACTAAGTTGTTCGTGAAGTAGCTGGTGCGTTGCCAAATTTAACATCATTAACGATATCCATGTGTGTGACTATGTACTAACGATGTCGAAACAACAGCGGTCACGTGACATCGTTAACGATGTCGTTCACTACATCGTAGCGTGTGACGGTACCAATACTCTATGTAATTACTACTATGTATAGGCTGCCGGGCACCACTCGGTCCACCTTGCTGCTCGCTTTCTGGAGCCCCTCTGCAGTCGAGACACCGCTCTCACTTCACCGCCAGCTCTTTCTACCGTCCAGGGCTCCAGGGTGCACTTCTGGGTTAAAGCGTCTTTTTCCGAAGCAGACAAACCTGTGGAAGCACCGATAAGTGGTGCGAAACGGTCCTTCGTTGCTGTAACCCCATCCTCCCCTCACCCCCCACTATGATCACTGTACCTCTTGGATGCACTGAAAATAAAACCACTATAAACCAGAAACCTGTGAGTGCTGTTACTCTATGTAACTACAAACTTGTGGAACTTCACTTCGCACACACTGTGCAGATTCTCCAGTTTCTGCGCCAGGAATGACAGTCACATGGCCACGAGTATGTTATGTGAATACTCCTGGACACAATCTGAGCTCAATACACTGGCAATGAGTGAGGTAGCACCATGTCCTGTAGTTGGAATGTGACAGTCACATAATCGCAGTTCCCGGCCCTGACAAAACCAGCACATCTGCACAGTGCATTGGATGTGAGGATCCACAAGTCTGTGTTAAGGTACCATGAACGATATCGCACAGATGTCACAGGTTTGAAGTCGTTGCGTGTTACACCGACATAAGTCTATGATAAATCGTTGGATCGCTGATTGCAGGTTTGAGAACATGTTCTCAAATCAGACGATTATCGTTCAGCCAACCTGCTGCATCGTTGTGTGTGACACTGAGATAACTATGTCGTTAACGACTTCTCCTATTCACATCAGTGAACAAGTATCGTTCGCTGGGTTGTGCGAACGATAGCTGCTCGCCACATCGTTGGTGCGTCGGTCACGATATCTAGACGTGTGACATCTCACCAACGATGTCAAAAAGATGTCCTAACGACCGCGCTCCCATGAGATCATTGGTGATATCTTGGAAGTGTGTAACGGTGCCTTTACTCTGTGTGACTAAAGACTTGTGGATTTTGACTGGACAACCCTTTAAAAACTATTTAGATAGCAAAACCTCTTCTAACACATGTCAAGTTATACTTGAGTAAAGACAGGTTCTACATTCTTTACTCAAGTATAGTGCATTAGACATGTTTGCTTGTAGTGACAGGATGCTCTCCATGTTTGTATCAGCAGATCTGCTGCTAGATGTCACTATACAAGTTGCATATGTTATTAAATAGATCTTAGGCCTGATAAGTGAGGTGGACTTAACTGGGTAGATAGATAAATAGATGGATAGATCTTATGCATAATATCGAACATTCCAAATCTGTGTCACTATGCCTGGGTGGCAATGATCTACTTAATCGCCGTGTATAAGGACACCACTGCCGGCTAATTCATAAGCTGCCAGCAGTCTGAAGCTATCATCGTACAACCGTCTGGTGGAAGGCTGCGGCAGGCACAGTGGGAGTTGTGGAAGGAAGTCAATGGGGGCCCCCTGATTGGGGGGGAAGGGGAGTGAGGGTGAGGTCAGACTAAGCGCACTTGGGCACCCTGATAGGGGTGTGGGGGGGGATCAGATAGAGCGCACAGGTGCTCAGGGTCAGGGGGTGGAACAGGCAAGGTGCAGTAGTGAGGATAGGAAGCTGTGTCCAAGGAAGCAATAAAGCTTGTAAAAATCTACCTCCCCAGGTCTGATTTTTTTATTTCCTGGTATATGTACTTTGTAATGTCAAATATGGTAAAAATTAAAATTTCTCTTTTTAAGTCTCATGTTTTTGTGATATAAAATTGACATGTTTCATTCTCATCTTGCAGTTGGAAGATGCTGGGTCAAGCAATTTAGACAGCATATTAAGTAGGTACATCTCAATTGGTCATCAACATCAGCTTCCACAGCCAACAAGCACTATGAATCCATCTCCAGGACCATCTGCCATGTCCCCTGGATCAACGGGTTAGTAATTTAGTGGCTTTAGTCTTCATGTGAGTAATGAGTGTGCATATATGGAACAAACAAGGCAAAAAGAGTTGACTAAAAATGTGAACTCCAAACATCACAGCCTCACCAAAGAGAAGCGGCTTCAGCCATCACATTAGGAGTGAGTTAACTGACCAAATATTGCAGGATAATTTGTAAATTGGTAATTTCGTATGACCCGCAAATGATGATCGAAAAATCCAAATGGCCGTTGGCAGAAAAAAGGTTCCCGACTACAAACCTAAATCACAAACACTCTCCAGGAAGTGTTATAATGGCTGCCTTCACATTTGTGTATGTGAACGCAGCTTATGCCACGTTCCCATACGCAGTCAAACGCATGCGCACTGCGTTCCTATGTTTGACATAGGAACGCATAGTGCCTGCGTTTGCTGCGTTCGGGTGCGATGCGGATGATATCTGCTCCTTCAGGGTACAGCGTCCGCACCCGGGACGCAGCATGTTGCATTTTTTGTGCGCTCGGGGACCTTGGAAAATCAGCAACCGTCCCCAAGCGCACAAAACAATGCATTGTCGTCAATGGGTCCGCAGTGTTCTGCGCTTGACAGCGCAGGAGAACGCTGCGGACCCATTGAAAAATCTCCCGGTGGCCGCCGGTGTTCTCACAGGAGATCACCGACGGCCACCGGGAGATCAGATTAGCCTCTGATGGTCTCCTCCTCCCCGCCGCCGGTAATACCCTAGCGGTGTCAGCGGGGAGAAACAGCTGATGTGACAGCTGTTTGAATCTTCCCCCGCGGACATCTCCTCTTGGTGTCGGCGCGGGAGATTCAAACAGCTGTCAAATCAGCTGTTTCTCCCCGCCGACATGTCCCGGAGCTTACCGGCGGCCGGGAGGAGGAGATCTCCGCCGCTGATCTCCGCCCCCGGACACCGCCGATTGGCTGGCCGGGCTGCACAGTGATGTGTCTGCAGGCTGACATTATCCGCTGCGGACACATCAAAATGACACCGCTTTTGACTGCGTTTGTGTCTGCATGCCATCAGCATGCAGACACAAACGCTAATGTGAAGGTAGCCTAAGTCTGCTATAAAGAGAAGCTTTCATGAGAACAAACACAGAGGGTTCACCTCAAGGTGCAAACCATTTATCATAAATAGGTCAGATTAGACTTTACCAAGAAAAACATCTAGAGGAGCCAGACCAGTACTGGAAAAGCATTTTTTGGACAGATAAAACTATGATCAAACTGTAGCATAATGGGAGAAAAAAATATGGAGATGGCTTGGAATACCTCCTGATCTCTATAAGATGAGGAAGTAGTGTGGTGGCATAGGCATGCATGGCTTCCAATGGCACTGGGTTGTTAATGTCTGTTAATTTGAATGACGACCGAAGCAGCTGAAGGAAGTCTAAAGTGTATATAGGCAAAGGTCATGTAATAATCAGAATTAATTATGATAAGACTACAAGCCATGCTTCTTTATTATTATCAGTATAGAATTCTACATGAAGTGTTTTGGTGTTTCATAGTCCTCAAGACCTCATCGCATTGCTTTCCTGTTAAGGAAATAGGGCACTTACCATTTAGTCTGGTTTTCCTCCACCATTATTATTCCATTTTTCCTGTGCCAACTTAGGAGCAGGAAAATGGAACTCTTGTCACAGAATGGACACTTTCGGCCCCGGATGGAGCCTATGGTGCCTCCCATTTATTATGTAGCATGCTGCGCTACTTGTTCAGTTCAAACACAAATGTGAGCTTAGCTGAATACAAAGTGAATTTCTCCTGGGAACGAAAACTAATGCCATTTCTATCATCATAACTATGGAGTTCTACCAGTGAAAGAAGATCTACTCCGTTAACATTGATGTTTTTTTTTTTTTTTTTTTAATTACTGTTTAAAAATTATATCTTAACTATACTATATGTTTGGATATTTACTCCATATTTTAAAAAATATTCTCGTTTTGTTTCAGGCTTGGGTAACACTCACACTCCAGTAAGGCCTCCAAGTACGTCAAGCACAGGCAGTAGGGGAAGGTAAGCAATAAGCCAATTACAATATTACCACTATAAGATGTATTAGCGCTATTACATTTCTCAGTGCAGTGTAAAAATGTGTAATGACTATTATTTCTTCTATTTTGCCTTTTTTTTTCCTCATCTTTGTACATTTTTAAGAGTTTGGGGTATTAGGCATTTAACACTTGATATACAGCAGATGAATTAAGTATTGAACACATCACCATCTAAGTCGATATGTTTCTAAAGGTGCTATTATCATTAATTTTTTACCAAATGTTGGTAACAACTCAATTAATCTAAAGTGGGAAGAAATCAAACCATAGATGTCCATAATAAGTATGTGTAATAGTGAGAAATAACACAGGTAGAAAATATTAAACACTCTTTCTGACACTTACCGTATATACTCATGTATAAGCCGACCCGTGTATAAGCCGACCCCCCTACTTTTGCCCCGAAAATCTGAAAAACCTATTGACTCGTGTATAAGCCGAGGGTGGACCCCAGCACAGGTATACAGCCCCCAGCAGTGTGGTATACAGGCCCCCCCAGTGGTATACAGGCCTCCCCAGTGGTAGTATACAGCAGCCCCAGTGGTAGTATACAGCAGCCCCAGTGGTAGTATATAGCATCCCAGCAGCCCCAGTGGTAGTATATAGCAGCCCCAGTGGTAGTATATAGCAGCCCCAGTGTAGTATATAGCAGCCCCATGGTAGTATATAGCAGCCCCAGTGGTAGTATATAGCAGCCCAGTGGTAGTATATAGCAGCCCCAGTGGTAGTATATAGCAGCCCAGTGGTAGTATATAGCAGCCCCAGTGGTAGTATATAGCAGCCCCAGTGGTAGTATATAGCAGCCCCAGTGGTAGTATACAGGAGCCCCAGTGGTAGTATACAGCAGCCCCAGTGGTAGTATACAGCAGCCCCAGTAATCCAGGGTCCCCCCAGCCTTGCTCCGGTAACCTGTAAAGTAAAATATACTTATCACTGTCCCGCTGCCGTCCGCGCCCGCATCTGCCGACATCCCATCCTCCATCTTCATGCGTCTTCTTCCGACTTCCTGTGTTCGGCGCCGGCAATGACGTCATTGCCTGCGACGAACAGAGAAAACCGGAAGAAGACGCATGAAGATGGAGGATCGGGATGTCGGCAGATGCGGGCCGGACGGCAGCGGGACAGTGATAAGTATATTTTACTTTACAGGTTACCGGAGCAAGGCTGGGGGGGCCCTGGATTACTGGGGCTGCCGGGGCTGCAGTATTGACTCGCGTATAAGCCGAGGGGGGTACTTTTCAGCCCAATTTTTGGGCTGAAAAACGCGGCTTATACGCGAGTATATACGGTAATTAACACATTATACAAAAACCTTTGTGGGTGGTAACAGCTTCAAGATGTCTCCTCTATGGAGAAACCAGTTGCATGCATGAGAAGGTGTAATAGGACGTCTCGCTGTTGCAAGGCAGAGAGATGGACAGTGAGTATTTTTTTTTCTTTTTATATATGCGCCAAGATTGGGGCCAAATATACCAAGATGGGGGCCATATACAGTGCCTACAAGTAGTATTCAACCCCCTGCAGATTTAGGTGGTTTGATAAGATGCAAATAAGTTAGAGCCTTCAAACTGCAAACGAGAGTAGGATTTATTAACAGAAGCATAAATCTTACAAACCAAAAAGTTACTCAGTTGAATTTTAATAAATTTTAAACATAAAAGTGTGGGTCAATTATTATTCAACCCCTAGGTTTAATATTTTGTGGAATAACCCTTGTTTGCAATTACAGCTAATAATCGTCTTTTATAAGACCTGATCAGGCTGGCACAGGTCTCTGGAGTTATCTTGGCCCACTCCTCCATGCAGATCTTCTCCAAGTTATCTAGGTTCTTTGGGTGTCTCAAGTGGACTTTAATCTTGAGCTCCTTCCACAAGTTTTCAATTGGGTTAAAGGGATCCTGTCACCCCCAAAACACCTGTAAACCTATTAAAAGCTGTCCCTACAGCATAGTAACACTTTCCCTACACTCCTTTTACCTCCTAAATGCAGCAAGTGACATTGAAGAAAAACGTTATAATAGTACCTCATTAGTGATGATAATGAGTGACTATGCTATTCATAGTCACTCATCCAGGCTGCCCCTCTTCTTCATATCACGCCTGAATAGGCGTGATCTTCCTCATGGATTCAAATTGCCGCCTCCCTGCGCGCCTCCGATCTCTCCCATTGCGTGCGGCTTCAGTGTGGGGCTCTATGACGCGATCCGCGTCATACCCGGCGCCGGGTGACGTATTTACACCGGCGCCGCTCTGTCAGCTTCAAAATGCGCACTGCGCATGCCCATGCGATGCGCAGTACGCATTTTGAAGCTGACAGCGCGGCGCCGGTGTAAATACGTCACCCGGCGCCGGGTATGACGCGGATCGCGTCATAGAGCCCCACACTGAAGCCCGCACGCAATGGGAGAGATCGGAGGCGCGCAGGGAGGCGGCAATTTGAATCCATGAGGAAGATCACGCCTATTCAGGCGTGATATGAAGAAGAGGGGCAGCCTGGATGAGTGACTATGAATAGCATAGTCACTCATTATCATCACTAATGAGGTACTATTATAACGTTTTTCTTCAATGTCACTTGCTGCATTTAGGAGGTAAAAGGAGTGTAGGGAAAGTGTTACTATGCTGTAGGGACAGCTTTTAATAGGTTTACAGGTGTTTTGGGGGTGACAGGATCCCTTTAAGGTCAGGAGACTGACTAGGCCACTCCATCACCTTGATTTTTTTCCCTCTTGAACCAGGCCTTGGTTTTCTTGGCTGTGTGCTTTGGGTCGTCTTGTTGGAAGATGAAATTACAACCCATCTTAAGATCCTTGATGGAGGAGCGGAGGTTCTTGGCCAAAATCTCCAGGTAGGCCGTGCTTTCATCTTCCCATGGATGCGGACCAGATGGCCAGGCCCCTTGGCTGAGAAACAGCCCCACAGCATGATGCTGCCACCGTCATGCTTGACTTTAGGGATGGTATTCTTGGGGTCGTATGCAGTGCCATCCAGTCTCCAAACGTCACGTGTGTGGTTGGCACCAAAGATCTCGATCTTGGTCTCATCAGACCATAGAACCTTGAACCAGTCTGTCTCGGAGTCCTCCAAGTGATCATGAGCAAACTGTAGACGAGCCTTGACATGACGCTTTGAAAGTAAAGGTACCTTACGGGCTCGTCTGGAACGGAGACCATTGCGGTGGAGTACGTTACTTATGGTATTGACTGAAACCAATGTCCCCACTGCCATGAGATCTTCCCGGAGCTCCTTCCTTGTTGTCCTTGGGTTAGCCTTGACTCTTCGGACAAGCCTGGCCTCGGCACGGGAGGAAACTTTCAAAGGCTGTCCAGGCCGTGGAAGGCTAACAGTAAACTGTTCACAAGTTTGGGGAGGGTCTTAAATAGTCAGAAAAGGCTGGCAAAAGAGTTAATTAATCCACACATGTGAAGCTCATTGTTCTTTGCGCCTGAACTACTTCTTAATACTTTAGGGGGACCAAACAGAATGCTGGTGGTTTGAGGGGTTGAATAATAAATGACCCTCTGAATTAACTTTTAACGCTTTAAAAAATAAATAAATGAAAAAAATATTTTTGGCTGCAGTGCATTTCCCACTTCCAGGCTGATCTACAGTCCAAATGTCACAATGCCAAGTTAATTCCGCATGTGTCTACCACCTAAATCTGCAGGGGGTTGAATACTACTTGTAGGCACTGTATACCAGGATAGAGTTCATGTATACCTACATATCATAATGAGGACTTTGGTGACATTGCTTCCATAAGTGTCATCAGCAGAACCCATCCCCAATACTGAGTCATGACCACATTTTTTTGCTTCAATTTTTTCCCCCCATATTTTCCTCCTCTAAAATCTGGTGCAGGGCATCTTATGGTCCGAAAAATACCTGTGATCAGAGCAATAAAGGTTAATGGGGTTTATCATTTAAAAAAGAAAAAAAAACAGTAGTTTGACACTAAATGGCTTCACCCATTCCACTAATGAGTGGAAGAAAAGTTTTTATGTTATCATTCATATTTCTCCTTCGCCTCATTGGGGACACAGAACCATGGGTGTTATGCTGCTGTCCACTAGGAGGCGACACTAGGCAGAATCTGCAAAAGAGATAAGTGGCTCCTCCTCTGCAGTATACACCCCTGGAGCAGGCATTGCCTCTCCAGTTTTTGCTTAGTGTCGTTAGGAGGCGCACATAAATTTTATTGCTCCTAAAATTTTTCACTTTTTTGAATTTTTTACTTCAAGAAGAAGAAAAGTGGGTTTCTGATGAGACCACCGGCACAGTCCCTCCTCGGCCACCCACTGTTGGAGCGCCTGGTTGAGGTTGACTTTTTCCCCTCACATGCTGCTCCTTCCTCGGCCCCCCAATGTTGGAGGCGTTGGGTTGAGACGACTGTCCTCCTTCCCCATTTCCCCACTGTTGGGGTCATTGGGTTGAGGTCGAGGTGACGGACAAGGCCTCTGATGGTGGAGTAGTATCCCTCCCTAAATACCCCTTTGGGGTTCATTTAGGTTGAGACACCACAGGTAGAGCCATCAGGTGCAGCACTCGGAGCACTCCAGGAGTCCTCAGCCCTGCTGAGCCACTCCATGGACTCCAGCGGCAGCATTTCGCCGCAGCACACCCAGGACTCACAGCCTCGCTGTGTACTCCTGAGGGGTCGGGGGACCAGCAGCGGGGCAGCCAGCATCCCTCCCTAATCACCCCTCCGGGGCCATTAGGTTAAGACACCGCAGGACTCCAGCTACAGGTCAGCTGCAGCGTAATTCCGAAGTCTCAGCCAGGCTAAGTGCTTCTGATGGGCTCATGCGGCGGCACATCCCAGGGCTGAGGCCCATCCCAGGAGCCCCAGCCCCATCATGCAAGCAGTACAGGCACCTATTACCAGGGATCCCAGACTCCCTATGTCCTTGCCGCAATGGCGCCGTGATGCCCGGGGGTCCGGCAGCTGCCTCTGTATGCCAGAAACTGTATCTATGACCGAACCCCAGGAGACCCAATCCCTGGGTTCTCCTGTGAGGGACGGCACCGCAATGTATCTGGGGTCCGCGGGGATCCGGGTCCGTTCCGGTCCCTCCGCGGTCACGGCGCCGGCCGAGCACCATCTGCGGCAGGGGAATTTTACTGGAGGCCGTGGCTTCGGCCTAGAGTGAAGCCGCCGCCTTTTTCCCCTCCCCAGGATGACGCGACCAGCGTCAAGGAGGGGGCGGAACGGAGCATGCAGGTCACTGTGGAGCAGAGTTTCAATTTCCCTGCACGCTCCGCCCCCTTCCTGGTTTCTTCTACAGCCCTCTCCTGCGGCCATGATGGGGACATCTCATAGTATCATGGCATATAAGCTATATAATAAAGATAATAAAGCAATATTAGGGCATCTAGTAATGAATGCACTGATCCCTGCACTTCAGATACAAGTGCAGGGTACACCCCCTCACGATGCTCGGAGCCCCGTATGCACTGGGAGCCCCACAGGACCTCTTCTCTGCTGCAGCATGCTGGCACAAAGGGGAAAGGGGGCTGTACAGTAGCCTGGGGTACCGGTCTGCGGTGTCTGCAGTGCCCTCATCAATGTCACGGGAGTCGACATGCTTCATCCTCGACTCCCACTGCAGGGTGGCACGGTTGAGGTTGAGACTCCATGTCATATGCCGCCCTCCTTCCCCAGATTTCCCTTCCCCAGATTGGGTTGAAGAGTCATCCCCGAATCCTCCAGCCATGTTGTCCAGCAGTACTGGCGGCGTAGGATCTCACACTGCACACTCTCTGCAACAAAGCCAAGCAGGGCTCCCTCCCTGCTGCAGCTCTGCATGTTTTTCCCCTGCGGCACAAAGCATTGTAGCCTAGAGGATAGTGACCTGGATATATATATTTTCTGGTCATCATAATGGGAGACCCAGACAATGGGGTTTAGGGCACTGCCCTCCGGAGGTCACACTAGGTACTACAAGTTTGTAGACACCGCCCCCTCCGCTTATAAACCCCTACCGCAGGGAACATCCTCAGTTTTAAACTTAGTGTGCTCGGAGGATCACGCTTTGCTTGCACTTCACTGCATTCTCACTACTTTCGTGATGGCGTCTGAAGACAAGGTAATAAGGTCCCAGTCGGGACCGGTGACAGCCTCCCCGCTCACCCTTAGTGGCACACGCTGGTGGAGGTACCGGAGGGCCTAGGGCCTGGACACCTGGTGTTCTCCCGGTACGCTGTTACACTCCTCTCCATCCCTCTCTGGGGGGCTCTGGTGAGTGGGAGATGGGAGCCTTGCACAGCTCCGCTCCGTCCGAGGCCTCCCTAAATGGTGCTTACAGACCGGACTGGAGCCAGCCCAGTCCGAGGCCTCCCTAAATGGTGCTTACACTCCGGACTGGGCTGAGCGGCCCAGTCTGAGGCCTCCCTATATGGTGCTTACACTCCAGACTGGTGCTGCACCCCCGTCCGAGGCCTCCCTGAATGGTGCTTACAGACCGGACCGGCACTGAGGCACTCTGTGTCTCCTGTGTGCCTGGGGGTAGTGTCTGGCACTTTATGTGTTTCATGACACTCAGACCGCGCGTTGCCCTCGGGCCCGCGGTTCTGCGGGTGTACCCTGTGCTGGGGTCACCCTGGCTGACCGCCCTGTGTGTCACAGGGGCTGAGGCCGTAGGCTGCGGATGTGTGATATGTATTTGCAGTCTGTGTACAATGTTTTTTACACTGTTTCCCGCCCTGCGGGCTCCAGCTCCCTCATGAGAAGGATGCTTGGAGGATGGGATGCAGCCCGTGCGGTGACGTCACCGCGGGGCGTGTGCGTGTGTTTCCCGCGTGTCTTCGGCGCCGCCCACAGTTTCTCTGTCGGCGGCCATCTTTACCCTCACTTCCCGGCTGGGAACTGTATGCAGCGTGCGTCTGCACTCCAGAGGGGAGACCGGAAGACGGCGCGGAGGTCACACACACACACCGCTCCCTCATACCGCTTTACAGCGGTCGGTAAGCCACCGGGATCTCCGGTTTTATTGTCTGCAATTGGGCTTATCTACCCCTACTGTGGCCATGTCCTCAGTTAGGAAGCTTGCTGCTAAGGCGGCCGAGGCCACCGTTACATGTGCTACGTGCAATGGAACACTGGTGGAGGGGTCCTGCAATAACTGTGGACGCCCAGAGGCCCGGGCTGCAACTACTGGGTCAGCAACCCCGGTGCTATACCCCGAGGTTCAGGTGATCTCAGGGCCTTGGGAGACTCAGAACAGGATCAATGAATCTCTGTTGTCTCAGCTGTCCTCCATGTCGCAATCCCTGGAGGCACTTAATAGGAGACTGGATAGCCCAGCTACTCCTTCCAGTTACCCCCGGGTGTCTCCCTCTTCTGCTGTGAGACCCCTTAAGCGGGCTCGTCGTGAGGCTTCACCCGAGCTCCAGACTCTCTCTGAGGAGGAGCGTTCCTCTGATGGTGAGGAAGATGATGGGGGTTCGACTTTCGGGTCTGTATCTGTGTCTGAACCACCAGATGGGGTGGAGGATCTGGTGTCCTCTATCAACGAGACCTTACGTCTCGTGACACCCCCTGAGGAGGTGACGGTGCACCCGAAGGAGGTCTATCAATGGCTGCGGCCGGAGGCTAGACCAAGTGGCTCCTTTATGGACCATACTAATTTTGGAAGGGTGATTAGAGCCCCCAGGTTACATCCTGGGCGGCGTTATGTCCGCAAACCCAAGGACAATCGCTTCCCCTTTCCCCAGGAGGTGCTTCAGGAGTGGTCGCAGTCCCCGAAGGTGGATGCTTCCATGACCAGGATTGCTGCACGCTCCCTTTTCTCTGCCTCTGATAGCTCCTCACTGAAGGATGCTACTGATAGACAGGTCGAGCAACTCGCCAAGTCTTCCTATGAGGCGGTGGGGTCGTCATTTGCCCCTAACTTTGCCACGGTCTGGACCTTACAAGCGATTACTACCTGCTTGGATGGTATCACTGACCTGGCAAGGTCCAGTCCAGAGGTCCTGGCACTTACCGAGAGGGCGAGGGCCTATGCGGACTACGCCAGAACGGCGACTCTGGAAACTGCCACTCGCTCAGCTGTGGCTTCGGCCAATGCTATAGCGATCCGCAGGTTGTTGTGGCTACGTCTTTGGGACTCAGATGCCACATCTAAGAAGATTCTGCAGAATCTTCCGTTCTCTGGTGACAGGCTTTTTGGCACAGAGCTGGACAAGCTAATTAAGGATTCTGCTGAGTCTAAAATACCGCAGAATAAACCTAAGCCACGGTATACCGTTAAGAGGAACCCAAAACAGTGGTCCTTTCGGTCCAGCTCACAGTCATCAGCACCGTCCGCTCGCACGGACCGAGGGGGCAAGCCCGCTTCTCAGTGGCGCTCTAAGAGTCGTCCAAAGAAGCCGGCGGGGGCAGCAGCTGCCACCCCCAAACCCGCCTCTACATGACTCGCTCTCTCTTCCTGCCTCCCCGCAGGTGGGGGGCCGCTTGTCTCGCTTTCAGGACGAGTGGCTACTTCACGTTCCAGATCAGTGGGTTCGAGACGTGGTCTCGCGAGGTTACAGGATAGAGCTGACGTCAAAACCGATATCCCGATTCCATCGGTCGGTCCCCTCCCCAGAAAAAGCTCAGGCCTTTTCTTTGGTGTTGGAGGGACTCCGCAGAGACGGAGTGGTGGTCCCGGTGCCTTCCGGGGAGAGGTTCAGGGGTTTTTACTCCAACCTCTTTATCGTCCCAAAGAAGGACGGATCCTTCCGCCCGGTTCTGGACCTGAAGTTGTTCAACCGCCACGTGCTGGTTCGGAAGTTCCGTATGGAATCACTGCGCTCAGTGATCGCGGCTGTGTCACAGGGGGACTTCTTGGCGTCCATAGATATCAGAGACGCTTACCTTCACGTGCCCATTGCACCGGCTCACCAGCGTTGGTTGAGATTTGCAGTGGGGGAGGAACACTTCCAATTTGTGGCGCTGCCGTTCGGCTTGGCCTCGGCACCACGGGTGTTCACAAAAGTGATGGCCTCTATGATGGCTCTCCTGCACGTGCAGGGCCATGCCGTCATTCCCTATTTAGACGACCTGCTGGTCAGGGCGCCATCGGAACACCTCTGTCAAGCGAGCCTAGATGTGACCATGCGGTCTCTGGAACAATTCGGTTGGCTCCTCAATGTTCAGAAGTCAACCTTGGTTCCGACCCAGTCCTTGACTTATTTGGGCATGGACTTCAACACGTCCTCAGCCCTGGTGTCTCTGCCACAATCCAAACAGGTGGCGATCCGATCGGGAGTACAAGCAGTGCTCCTGTCACCACAATCGTCCCTTCGTGGGTTGATGAAGCTGGTGGGTCGCATGGTGGCGGCGATAGAGGCGGTGCCGTTTGCACAATTTCGCCTCCGTCCTCTCCAGCTGGAGATACTACGCAGGTGGGACAAGAGGACGATCTCACTGAATCGGCTGGTGACACTGTCACAACCGACCCGAGATTCCCTGCAGTGGTGGCTTCAACCACATCACTTGTCGCGGGGCCGGTCCTTCATCAAACCGTCATGGTTAGTGGTGACCACCGACGCCAGTCTGAAGGGCTGGGGTGCGGTGTTCTTACACCACAGGGCCCAAGGCCTCTGGACTCTGTCGGAGTCGGCATTACAGATCAACGTGCTGGAGATCAAGGCGATCTATCTAGCACTCCTGGCCTTTCAGAGATTCCTCTCAGGACATCCCATCCGGGTTCAGTCCGACAACGCGACGGCCGTCGCTTATATAAATCATCAAGGAGGAACCAGGAGTGCAGAGGCTCTGGCCGCAGTCCACCGCATCCTATCCTGGGCGGAGGACAACAACTGCCTGATCTCCGCAGTTCACATCCCAGGGGTCGAAAACTGGGAGGCCGACTATCTGAGCAGGCAGGGGATGGACGCCGGAGAGTGGGCCCTTCATCCAGACGTCTTTCGGGACATCTGCAGCAGATGGGGCACTCCGGACGTGGATCTGATGGCCTCACGGCTGAATCATCAGGTTCCGCAATACATGGCGAGGTCATGGGACCCCCAGTCGTTGGGAGCGGACGCCCTGATCTTGACTTGGTCCAGATTCAATCTACCATATGTGTTCCCTCCTATGGCTCTGATTCCCAGGGTGCTGTGGAAAATCAGGTCGGAATGCAGGGTAGCCATTCTAGTGGCTCCAGACTGGCCCAGGAGGTCCTGGTATCCGGACCTGTGGCAACTGTCAGGCGGACACAGGTGGGCTCTTCCAGAACGCGCAGATCTTCTCGCGCAAGGCCCATTCTTCCACCTCAATTCCAAGGCCCTCAGATTGACTGCATGGCTCTTGAGGCCTGGCTGCTGACATCCAGGGGGTTCTCCCCTACAGTGGTTGCCACTATGAATCGGGCTAGAAAGCCAGTTTCCAGGAAAATGTACCACAGGACGTGGAAAATCTTTTTTACCTGGTGTGCCTCTGGGGGCCGGTCCCCGTGGCCCTTGTCCATCCCGACATTGTTGGCATTCCTACAGTCGGGTTTGGAGTTGGGATTATCCCTTGGCTCCTTAAAGGGTCAGGTCTCAGCACTTTCTGTGCTGTTTGACAGACGATTGGCGCTTCTCCCGAAGGTCCGTCAATTTCTGCAGGGGGTGTCGCGGATGGTTCCACCCTACAAAAGACCTCTGGATCCGTGGGACCTTAACATGGTCCTGGCGGCATTGCAAAAACCGCCATTTGAGCCTCTGAGGGAGGTTTCCCTTTCTCGTCTGTCCCAGAAGGTGGCTTTTCTGGTGGCGATTACATCTCTGAGGAGGGTCTCAGAATTGGCTGCACTATCGTGCAAGTCTCCCTTTCTGGTGGTTCACCAAGACAAGGTGGTGTTGCGTCCACGGCCGGAATTCTTGCCAAAGGTGGTTTCAACGTTTCACCTGAACCAGGAGATTGTTCTCCCATCATTTTGCCCCGCTCCCGTTCATCAGGTTGAGCGCGACCTCCATACTCTGGATCTCGTGAGAGCTATACGCATTTATGTGTCCAGAACCGCCTCCTTTAGGAGTTCGGATTCTTTGTTTGTTCTTACGACAGGTCGCTGTAAGGGGTCCGCGGCTTCAAAGTCAACCTTAGCCAGGTGGATTAAGGCTTCCATTCAAGAGGCTTACCGGTCTTCTGGTTTGCCTCTCCAGGTGGGATTGAAGGCTCACTCTACCAGAGCCGTAGGTGCCTCATGGGCCTTGCGACATAGAGCATCTGCTCTACAGGTGTGTCAGGCGGCCACTTGGTCCAGCCTACACACTTTCTCTAAGCACTATATGGTGCATGCCCATGCCTCTGCGGATGCAAATTTGGGCAGGCGGGTTCTACAGGCGGCGGTTGCCCACCTTTAAAGGGGAACCATGTTATCCGTCTTGTTGAGGAACTCTTCCCGCCCTGGGGTATTGCTTTAGGACATCCCCATTGTCTGGGTCTCCCATTATGATGACCAGAAAAAAGAGAATTTTGTTTACGTACCGTAAATTCTTTTTTCTTTAATCATCAATGGGAGACCCAGTACCCACCCAGTTGTTCCTTTGCTTGTTTTGCATTGGCTCTGTTCTCTGTTGAGACAGTGTTTGCCGGGTTGTTGAACCGTTTGTGCACGGTGTTCTTCCCGATGTTTCGGGTGTGGTTTATTTTCCTCCTCGCAGCTTGTAGACCAAACTGAGGATGTTCCCTGCGGTAGGGGTTTATAAGCGGAGGGGGCGGTGTCTACAAACTTGTAGTACCTAGTGTGACCTCCGGAGGGCAGTGCCCTAAACCCCATTGTCTGGGTCTCCCATTGATGATTAAAGAAAAAAGAATTTACGGTACGTAAACAAAATTCTCTTTATATATATATAATATATGATGCACATTATGACCAGGTGCTCTGCGAACTTCCTTCTGGCTGCAGCTTTGCACAAAACGATGGATCGACATCCAGAGTAAAGGCGCTACAGGCAGCAGTCCAGTCCTGCCCTCAGAAGACCAATCTGACAACGACTCAGACCAGGATCTCGATACGTCCTTAGTCCTAGAGCCGCCAGACTGATGCTCTAGTGGAAGATATATCTGTAGCCTCAGTCTCTCGCAGGCCTCCCATATCCCAGGGACGTCTGTCCAGAACTCAAACCTGACCACTCAAATGGTCATGGCAGGAAATAACTGATCCAGGATTCGGTCACCTGTGAGATTTTTGCAGCCTCCAATACCATCGCTATTACCAGAGCCCTCGGCTCAGTCAATAACTAACAGATCTTACCTCTAACAAGTCATTAACCGGCCTCCCGTACCTCGCCGGACGACCTTTTTGCAAACGATATTGCTTCCCCACCACAATCCTCTTTCACGGCTATCTCTACCTAGCAATTTAGACCTAGACAGTCTAAACCGTCGTATCACTTTTCCTCCTCAAGTCGCACGTCTTCCCGGAACAAACGCCCATCTTTTCCTCGTCACATTTAGCTGTCCGCCACAGAAAAAAGCTTGGTCAAAGATCTTGTGTCTCCCAGCTTCACTTCCCTTACAACCCCCCAAACTCAGCAAGTTGAAGTTGCATGTTTTTTCCACGCCATTTCACCACTCCCAACAGGCAGACGTTTGCCCTTCCCGTACTGAACTCCGAACTTTCCAGAGGTTTCTACTCAATCCTCTTTGGGGTACGCAAATGGGACGAGCCCGGGCGTCCCATCCCAGGCCCAAAGAACCCAACAGCTACATGCGTATTCGTCTGTTCAGGATGGAGTCCCTGCGCTCCAACGCCGCGTCTATGGAGGAAGGGAAAATTCTCGCCTCCATAGCCATAAGGGACACGTCCATTCACATCCTCATTGCTCAAACTCACCAAGCATTTTCCCTGCTTTGCTGTCAATGACGTGCACCTCCAATTTGTTCCCTTACCATTCAGTCTCATTATGACTGCCATGACCATGCTTCATCCCAGAGGTGTAGTTGTTCTGCCCCGTCAGGACAATCTCATAGCTTACGCTCCCTCCTTTCCAGACTGCAAGGAGAGTGTCCAGATAACCTAGGCACCTTTTCGTGGCCGGGTTGGCTGTCTAACCTAAAGTATCCCTCACTGACTCCATGCCCAATTCTATCACCTCTTGGGCATAGCCTTCAATACAGCCCTATGGATAGTGGCACTTCCCCAGGACAAGGCACCTGCCTTACGCTGGGGAATATGGTCCCTTCCTAGTACTGTGCCACACTCTCTCTGCCTTGGAATGAGATTATTTGGCAGAATGATGACAACGATAGCTGTCCCACTCGCTCAGTTTTAAGCTCCACCCCCCACAGTTAGCTCTACTTATGACCTGGGACAGTGGTCCCTTCTCGCTGGACAGGGCATTCTCCCTGCCACCTTCGGTTAAGTGAGCACAGTAGCAAGGTACACCTAATTCACAGCCGTTTATTTCGGTGCCCTCTGAAGCAAGAGCTCCTCTGCCCAGCACCTCAGCATACTGCACAGCGAAGTGGACACAAGATCTGGGTAAGCTCCAATAGAAGGCCCCCTCCCTGCAGCTTCTCTCTTTCTTTCCCCTGAGCAGTGTCTGCTCCTTTGCCTCCAAGCAAATCGCTTAATACACTGCAGTACCACTTTTCGCTGTAATTCGGAACACTATGGCAGATCCCAAACCAGCCAAAAGAAATAACAAAACCCACACAGGGGCCAATACATCATGTACCAACTGCCATGCAACGCTGCCACGGGGACACGCTTTGCAACTTTACCAAAACTGCGCACCCCAATGCCCCATAGAGCCTTCCACTGACTCAGCACTCAGTACGTCTGACATCCCTGTGTGGGCCCTGGCCCATAGCTAAAATAATGCAGTCAAATCCCGTCCCCTATACAGACAGTGACACCAACCATGACCACTCTCACTCCCCCCTGCCAGGCTCCTCACAAGGGGATCGCCCAACAGGCAGGGAACGTCCCCAGTATAGAGCCCCCAAGCAACCAGGAGACGGGCCCGTACAAGCACGTACCAAGGACACTCTCCCACCACGTCACCCATAAGTTACACATCTCGCTCACCATCACCCCACGACCGACCTGAGGTACTCTCCGAAGGGGAACTGTCAAGGTACCGTCACACGCGGCAATATAGCTTGCAATTTGCTCATTGCAGTGAAATAATGGACACATTATTATTATTATTATTATTATTATTTATTTATATAGCGCCATTATATTCCAAGGCGCTTTACATGCTAAAAAGGGCAGACTAGGACAAGTAACATAGTAACAAAACAAGTAACAATAAATGTTGACAATTCGGTCATACAGATACAAGAGGGGAGAAATCCTGTCCACAAAGGCTCACAGTCTACGAGGGGTGGGTAGGGATACAGTGGGAGGGGGAAATTCCAGTCATGAGGCGGTGTGGTGGACCGGGTCTTATTGCAGGTGGTAGGCTTGGCGGAAGAGGTGGGTCTTCAGGCTTCTTTTGAAGGTTCCCAGGGTAGGAGAGTGTCTGATGTGTTGGGGCAGTGAGTTCCAGAGTCTAGGTGAAGCACGGGAAAAATCCTGTATGCGGTTGTGCGAAGAGGAGATGAGGGGGAAGTAGAGGAGAAGCTCTTGGGAGGATCGCAGGTTGCGTGAGGGTAGGTATCGGGAGACCATGTCAGATATGTATGGAGGGGACAGGTTGTGAATGGCTTTGTATGTCATGGTTAATGTTTTAAACCGGGATCTCTGGGAAGTAGGGAGCCAGTGAAGGGCTTGGCAGAGGGGGGAGACAGGGGAGTAGCGGGGAGACAGATGGATTAGGCGGGCAGCGGAGTTCAAGATAGATTGGAGAGGTGTAAGGGAGGTATTGGGGAGGCCGGTGAGCAGGAGGTTGCAGTAATCGAGGCGGGAGATGATGAGAGCGTGAATAAGGGTTTTAGCAGTGTCGTGGTCAAGGAAAGTGCGAATCCTATAGATGTTTTTGAGCTGGAGACGGCAGGAGGTGGCGAGGGCCTGGATGTGGGGCTTGAAGGAGAGGGAAGAGTCAAGGATAACCCCGAGGCACTTGGCATGGGGGACTGGAGAGAGAGAGCAGTCGTTGACGACGATGGATAGGTCAGGTAGTGAGGGGGAGCGTCTTGGGGGGAAGACTATGAACTCTGTTTTGTCCATGTTCAGCTTAAGGAAGCGAGCAGAGAAGAAGGATGAGATGGCGGACAGGCAGTGTGGAATTTTGGATAGAAGGGAGGTGATGTCAGGACCAGACAGGTAGATTTGGGTGTCGTCGGCGTAGAGGTGATATTGGAGGCCGTGGGACTCAATGAGTTGCCCTAGGCCGAGAGTGTAGATTGAGAACAGTAATGGTCCAAGAACCGAGCCCTGGGGGACCCCGACAGATAGAGGGTAGGGCGAGGAGGATGTGTGGGAGTGGGTGACGCTGAAGGTGCGGTCCGTTAAGTATGAGGAGATCCAAGAGAGGGCAAAGTCCGTGATGCCAAGAGATTCCAGGATCTGTAGTAGAAGGGAGTGGTCAACAGTGTCGAAGGCGGCTGACAGGTCGAGGAGGAGGAGAACAGAGTAGTGGCGCTTGCTTTTGGCAGTCAGTAGGTCATTTGTGACTTTGGTCAGGGCTGTTTCAGTGGAGTGGAGGGGTCGGAAGCCAGATTGCAGGCGGTCAAAGAGGGAGCAGGAGGAGAGGTGAGAGGACTGCTCAGAGTGGACATGATGTTCAAGTAGTTTAGAGGCAAAAGGGAGGAGAGATATAGGGCGGTAGTTGGAGACAGTTGTGGGATCGAGGGAGGGTTTTTTGAGGATGGGTGTGATCAAGGCGTGTTTGAAGGCTGAGGGGAAGGTGCCGGTGGTGAGTGATAGGTTGAAAAGATGAGTTAGGGCTGGGATGATAACGGAGGTGAGGTTGGGAATGAGGTGGGATGGGAGCGGGTCTTGGGCACTGGTGGTGAGGTGTGATTTTGACAGGAGGGAGGAGAGCTGGTCTTCAGTTATAGGGGGGAAGCAGTTGATGGAAGTAGAGGGCAGTATAGGTGAAAGGGGAGGCTGTGGGGTCAGTGGATCAAAGCTGTCTCTGATTCTGTCAATCTTTTTTTTGAAGAAGGAGGCAAAGTCTTCTGCAGAGATAAGGGGAGAGGGAGGGGGAGCAGGCGGGCGGAGTAAGGAATTGAAGGTTTTGAAAAGTTGCTTGGGATTGCGGGACAGGGAGGTTATTAGGGATAAGAAGAAGGTTTGTTTAGCGGTGGCAAGTGCATTTGTACACGGCAATAAAATAGAACAATGTGTCCATGATTTCACTGCAACGAGCAAATTGCCAGTGAAATTGCAAGCAATATTGCCGCGTGTGACGGTACCTTCAGAGCCAGATTTGACCCAGGCAATGGTTGACAGCCTCATCGAGGCTGTTAACAAAACATTAAAGGTCAAAGACGACCCTGCCACCGCCTTGGAGCACGCAATGTCTTTTACGAAGGCAAAATGCTCTCACCGTGTCTTCTCTACTCACGCCGACTTGTTAAGAACATAATCCAGCGACATTGGGATCGCCCAGACAAGCTCTTCGCAGGTCACAGACCTATCGAAGCCAAATACCCCTTCGCGTTAGACCATCATAAAGAATGATCCTAGCTATTATCACGCCTAGCTAGTAGAACCCTCCTAACTCTCTCAGACAGCTCATCTGTCAATGACCCCAACGACCGCCAAATAGATAACCTATATAAAATAGGAAGGGGGAACAAGAGGCGCAATAGTGCCCTATCACTCAGACACTAAAAGATGAGAGGTATATTGTCAAAACCACTCACCTATTCCAGTTGTGATGATCCACAACTGGCTTAAAGGCATACAATCAATACCGGCTGCTGCAGGACCTCCACCAACCACTCGCATGTGGGAAGACTCTCAGGAAGCTGGGAAAAGGTGTATGACAGTCCGCGCCACCGGGTACCAAAGAAATCACCTGGATGCAGGAAGTTATTTCAAGCTTTATCTTTATTCTCCAACATGTTTCAGCGCTCCACCTGGCGCCTTCCTCAGGGATATTATCCCTGAGGAAGGCGCCAGGTGGAGCGCTGAAACATGTTGGAGAATAAAGATAAAGCTTGAAGTAACTTCCTGCATCCCAGGTGATTTCTTTGGTACCCGGTGGCGCGGACTGTCATACACCTTTTCCCAGCTTCCTGAGAAATAGATAACCTAGCGCGCTTGGTCTTTGAAACCTCGGGCAGCCCTCGTTCACGACGGCGTGGGTCACAAAAGCAGTGGTATCCTGGATATATTCCCTACGTGTAATATTAAAAAAAACCTCGACTCCCCCCCCCACAAGACGCAACTGGCCTACTCGACCAGCTCTGAATGGCCAGTGAGTACCTCTTGCTCGCGACCCTAGACACGGCCAACTGTTCCGCGTTGGCATCGGCAAATGCAACCTCCATCACCAAACTCTTTAGCTCAGAAGTTGGCACGAGAACCCTGCATCTAAGAGATTCCTCATAACCCTACTCTACCGACGAAGTCACCTTTTTGGGGAAAAGCTTGACCAGCTCATCTCTGAATTCACGAGCGGGAAAAGCAAATTTCTCCCCCAGCAAAGGCTGAAGCGGAACTTTTACCACCCACATCCGCAATCACGATTTCTCACCTCCTACGGGACATCGGGATGGCCCACCTCAACCACTAACACAGGCGAAGCGCGTCCTGCCCGTGGGGACAGAAATACCCTGTCCTCATTCAAAACCAATCCCACCTGGAAAAGCCACCCTAAACAAACCTGCTGTAAGGACGCCAGACCTCAAAGATTCAATGCATGACTCCTTCCCCCAACTGCTCGACACTAACACAATCGGCGGACGTCTCCAATACTTTCGCCATTCTTGGCTCGCTGTCGTACATGACAATTGTGTCAGAGAACTGGTGTTGTCAGGTTACAAAATATAATTCTCATACTGGTCACCAACTTTTTTCCTCCCGTGTCCCCCCAAACAAACACGCGCCCATTTTTGAAAACCATCGCTGCACTACTCAAAGCTGGCGTCGTAGTACCAGAGAACGAAAGGATACTACTCAAACCTGTTCGTTGTTCCGAAAAAAGACGGAACAGTATGCCCCATCCTAGACCTCAAAGTCCTAAACAAATTCGTAAAAGTCCAACAATTCAGAATGGAATCTCTACGCTCAGTAATCACGTCAATGGAAAAAGGGGAGTTCTTAGCAACCATCGACATACAGGACACATATCTCAACATACCAATTTTTCTCCAGCATCAAAGATATCTGCAGTTCACCATTCAAAGACACCACTTCTAATTCGTCGCACTGCCCTTCGGCCTCGCAACCGCACCCAAAGTCTTCACAAAGGTCATGGCGGCCGTCATGACCATTCTTCATTCACGAGCAGTAGTCGTCCTCCCTTACCAAGACGACCTTCTAATCAAAAGACCATCCTTCCAGGCTTGTCTCGAGAGCGTCCGAGTAACAGGGGACACACTCTCCCCGCCTACGGTGGCTCATAAACTTAGACAAATCATCCCCAACGACGGCCCAAAGAATAAACTTCCTAGGCCTGGTGTCAAATGGCCCATGAAGCGCCCACTGATCGAGTTGAGTGAGCCCTTGATTCCTGCTGGGTTTGGCCTGTTTTTGACGCAGTAAGACTCTTGGATTACTGAGCGGATCCACCTTGCTAATGTGGATGTAGAAGCTGCCTTTCCTTTTCTGAGTCCTTCGGGGATGATGAATAGCGTTTGTTTCATGGAATGAGATTTAGCGTCTGAGGGCCCTTACTACGTCCAGGGTATGGAGCTGTTTTTCGAAGCGGTGTACAGGTGCTGGGCAAAAGTATGGTAGAAGAATGTCCTCATTAAGGTGGAAGTGGGACATCACCTTCAGCAAGGAGGACGGTGACTGCCAGAGAACTACCTTATCCATGTGGAAAGATAGAAGAGGAGGGTGACAGGATAGGGCGGCTGGTTCTGACACACCCCTGATTGATGTGATTGCGACTAGGAAGGCGACTGAGCGGTGGGATCGAACGGGGCCTCCTGAAGGGCGCCCAGAACTAAGATTAGGTTCCAGGCAGCTACGGGTGTCTTGTAGGGGGCCACATGAGTGAGACCTCTTGGATGAACGTTTTTACCTGTGGTTTGGTAGCAATCATGCGTTGGGATACAATGGTTATGGCGGAGATTTTGCCCTTGATGGAGCTGAGTGATAGGCCCTTGTCAAGGCCGGATTGAAGGAACGCAAGGATTGTAGGGATGGAAAAAAGGAGTGGGTTACAGTTGCGGTCTTTGCACTACCGGAACAAAGTCTTCCAGGTGCGGTGATAGATGCGCGTGGATGTCGGTTTGCGGGCATTAACCATGGTGGTTATGACCTGTGGGGAAAAACCAGCCTGGTTTAGAACCTAGGATTCAACAGACACACCAAGGGAATTGGCGCCAAGGGAGGACAAGTGAGTCCCACCACTAGTGCTAAGGGGCTCAGACTTTTGTGTTTATTCTCGACGCCATTAGGTCCACATTGGTGTTGCTGACAGATTTGTAGAAAAATGTCTGGATGGAGGGACCATTCTCCTGAGATCAATCCCTGACGGCTTAGGAAGTCTGCCGCACAGTTGTCCATTCCCGGGATGTGGACTGCTGATATCAGTGACTGAGTTGTTTCGGTCCAGTGTAGGATATGTTTCACTTCACGTATTGCGGACTTGCCTCGTGTGCTGCCCTGGTGATTGATGTACGCTACTGCCGTTGCGTTGTCTGATTGAATGCGGATCGGAAATGGCTAGAAGGTGGTGGAAGTGTTGGAGCGCTAAGCGGATCGCCCGTAACTCCAGAATGTTGATTGGGAGTTGTGACTCCTGGGTTGACCAATGGCCTTGGGCCATGTTTTTGCAATAGACGGCCCCTCAGCCAAGTAGGCTGGGGTCGGGGTTTACAACTAGCCACTGGACCGGGAGAAAGGATTTCCCCTGTGTGAGTGAAGATGGCGGTGTCCACCAGGTTAGTGCCTTTTTGACTTGCATGGGTAGTCGGTACTTGCGGGCGAGGCTGAAGGGATTTTTGTCTCAGGCAGAGAGTAGGGCAAGCTGCAAGGGTCGGAAGTGGAGCTGAGCGAAGGGAACTGCTTCCATTGCCGCTAACATTTTCCCTAGGACCTCCATGCCGAAGCAGATGGATTGAGGTGGGTGGCTACAAAGAGTGCGAACTCTGCGAATGGCCGTGGCCTTGTTTTGAGGGAGTATGACTAGCCCTCGTGCAGTGTTGAAGGTCATCCCTCGTCCACTCAGGTTTGCAAGGCCGCAACCTGCTCCAGCCTGCACACCTTCCCCAAACACTACAACATTCACACCCAGGCCTCTGCAGACGCAAGCCTAGGTAGAAAAGTTTTGCAAGCAGCAGTCGCACATCTGTAAGCGGCTGGCACATGATGCTCGACCGCTACTCGGCTAGCTCCCACCCAGGGACTGCTTTGGGGCTTCCCATGGTCCTGTGTCCCCCAATGATGTGAAGGATAAACAGGGATTTTTGTGTACTCACCGTAAAACCCTTTTCTTCGAGCATATCATTGGGGGACACAGCATTCGCTTTATCAATCTTCAATGTTATAGACTTAACCTCGGCTTGCGCTTCTTGTACCTTATTACGTTAACATATTCTCCTACTGCTTTAGTACTAAAATAACTATGCCTACGGATGGGTGTATGCTACAGGGAGGAGGACTTAAGTTTTATCTCTTAGTGTCGCCTCCTAGTGGCAGAAAAGCATACACCCATGGTCCTTTGTCCCCAATGATCAGATCGGAGAAAAGGATTTTACAGTGAGTACACCAAAATCCCTGTTTTTCATATTAGCCTTTATAAAAATTAAACTTTGGGCTAAAACAACATATTAGTGAAAAAAAGTGTAATTAGTCTTTCTTCAAAGTCCAATGCTATAAAATCTGGGGCATACCTGTGGTGTCAACATGCTCACTGCACCCCTAGATAAATTCATTAAGGGATGTACCTTGCTAAATGCAATCATTATTGGGGAAGGGGGGGGGTTCTGGTTTCCATCATGTCTGGGCCTCTGCCAATATGACATAGCACTCCTAGACCATTTCAACTAGACCTTAACTCCAGTGTCGCTACTTCCATTTTGAGCTTTACTCTGTGCCTCCAAAGTTATTTTCAGTATTGGTGTACTCGGAATAAATTGTGTAACAAATTTTATATGGTGCAGTTTCGCCAAATACTCCTTTTTTTAAACTGAAAGGCCTTTAGCAACATTTTAGTGGAAACAAAGCTAGTGTTTTATTTTCATAGACTATTGTTATTCAATTCTGTGAATCACCCGAGATAAAATTACTCACTACACCCTTATATGAATTCTTTGAGGGATGTAGTTTCCAGAATGGGTTCACTTGTAGGGTTTCTGCTGTCGTGGCATGTCAGGGGATCTTCAAATGTGTTCATGACTGCTGCAATATATTCCAGCCAAAATTGCGCTCCAAAATTCAAATGACGCTCCTTCCCTTCTGAGCCCTGTAGTTCAAAATTCAAATGACGCTTCTTCCTTCTGAGCCCTGTAGTTCAAAATTCAAATGACGCTTCTTCCCTTCTGAGCCCTGTAGTTCAAAATTCAAATGACGCTTCTTCCTTCTGAGCCCTGTAGTTCAAAATTCAAATGACGCTTCTTCCCTTCTGAGCCCTGTAGTTCAAAATTCAAATGACGCTCCTTCTCTTCTGAGTTACAGTAGTTTACTACCACACGTTGGTTATCTGTATACTCAGGAGAAATTGCACAACAAATTGGATCATTTTCTTCTGTTACCCTTGTGAAAATGAAAAAATTGGGGTTAAAGCAACATTATTGTGGTAAAGAATGTATTTTTTTTTTTTCCGATTTTCATCGCTCAAGGTACTGTATGGTCCCTTTTCTCCTGTTACCCTTATGAAAATTAAATATTTAGTTTTAAAGAAACATTTGTGTTGTAAAAATGTGTTTTTTCATTAGCTCAGCAGCATAAAATTCTGTGAGGCACCTGTGGGTTCATGGTGCCCACCACAACTCTATAAATTAATTTGGGGGTGTGGTTTCCAACATGGTGGGATTTGTAGAGGGGAAGGTGTTCCCACTAATTAGGCACATCAGAGGTTCTTCAAACGCGAGATGACGTCTATCTGTTCAAGCCAATTTTGCTCTCCAAAATTCAAATGGCGCTCCTTTCCTTTCGAGCCTTACCGTGTACCCAAACAGTACTTTTTCACTATATATGGGGGTATCTCTGTACTCAAAAGAAAATGCACAACAATTTTTTTGGTCCATGTTCTCTTTTTACTATTGTGAAAATGTAAAAAACTAACAAAATGTCAAAAATGGCTCTGATGTAAAGTAGACCTGAAGGAAAAATTATTTAGTAATGATTGTGTGATGTAACAATCTGGTCTAAGAGCATAAAAATTTTAAGTTTGAAATGAAAACGTCACATTTTCATAAATAAACGCAAATAATATTAAGCAAAATTTACCATGATACTTGGGGATTAAGGTGTGAAATGTGCTTGAACATGTTTTTTGCTTCAAATGGATGTCTTGCATGTTGATCATACATACAGCCATGGAGTTTGAGTGCATTACTTTTATTTTCCATGTAACAATTGTAACTACTGTTTTCAGCACTTTCTGTAGCTATCTAGAGGTGGTTCTTTACCGTTGTAAAACTCTTCTGATTCTTTTTACTTCTCTGAAATCTTGCAGGGAGTACCTGGTTGTGGCCAGTTTGATTATGATGTTTTTTCCACATCCAGATAATTTCCCCAACAGTGCTCACTGGACCCTTCAGTTTATAAAATATTCTGTAACTTATGCCGTCAATATGTCTTGCAACAATAAAGTTGCGAACATTTTGAGACAGCTCACTGGTTTTACCCATCATGAGTTGTTTATGTGACACCTTTTTATAGGCCATCAGTTGAATCCGCTGATATTTTTAATTAAAGGTACCGTCACACAGGGCGATGTTGCCAGCAACATCACCGAAAAGTCCCGGGTTCAGCGATGTTGCAGCGACATGTGACAGCACGATGCAGCTGCGATAAATCGCTGGATTGCAGTTGACAGGTTTACCAACATGTTGGTAAGCCTGGCGATGTTGCACCAGCGATCTGGTAACATCGCTCCGTGTGACACGACGATGGCAATGTTGCTAGCGATGCCGCCTATTCGCAACATTGATGCTTATCGCTCGCAGGGTTGTGCACAATCCAGAGAGCGATAGCTGCTGCAACTTCGTGGCAGCATCGCTGACAACATTGCTGCGTGTGACAACTAAGGCAGCGATGTCGGAAGCGAGCACGCACCCGCGGAATCACATGCGACATCACTGCAACGTCGTACCGTGTAACAGTACCTTTAGTGTCGGGATTGCTTTCTACTTACTGATAAATTTGTGTCATGACTTGCCATGGCTTTTTGCACTTCTCTAGCATTTGTTCAATACTTTCTGACTGTGTCAATTCTCATTATTACACGTCACTAGATTTAGAACACATTTAGAAATATATTTACTTAGAAAATTGGTGACGTGTTAAATACATATTTCATCTGCTGTATGTAGGGACACAGGGGAGTATCCAATCCGGTTAATTGTTGACAAGTGTTACCTGTGTATTGCTCTACATCGAATGGCTTTGTGAAAATTACTTTCTCTTTCGTTGCACAGTTGTGGCTCTAGTGGTCGAGCTGTTGATAGAAACCAATACAAATCTGATGCATTGAAGGTTAAGCAGGAACCTGGCACAGAAGAGGACGTGTGTAGTTTCTCGGGACCTGTTAAGCAAGAAAAATCGGAAGATGGTCGACGAAGTGCATGCATGGTAAAATAAAAAACATTTGCTGATTTGTTTTATCTTGCAAATTCTCATGCTACATATAAGTTGCGTGTGCGTATATATGTCTGAGTAATTATATACAGTACGAGACAAAAGTTTGGGCATGGCTAATGTTTGGCTTCTCATGAATTTACAGACTTTTGGCCTAAATGCTTGATGACTAAGAATGGGTGTCATTTCTGATTGGAGAATCTAATTAAGAATCGCATAATATACATAAATAGTTCATTTTTTATTTCCTTTTTTCTTGTCGTCCAAATCTGGGAGACCCTGACAGTGGGTGTTATATGCTGCCCCCTGGAGGTCACACCAAATATAGAAGAGATTTACTCCTCCTTCTCCCCTGCAGCATATACGCCCTCTACAGGAATACTGTCAGTTTGTTATTTGGTGTCGTTGGAGGCACATCTCCACACTGAAGCTCCTGCTACAGATGAAGCTTAGGGGACCATCGGGGTCCCCCGGCATGGGCCTTCGGCCCCATATGCCGTGCTCCCTCACCATACTCTTTCAAAGAGCCTCTGGTGAGGTGGAAGCCGACTGAGGGCTCCACAGTTCTCTGTGCCCCTGGCCTATACACAGTCACTGTGTGGCCCCTGTGACGGAGTTCAACTCCCGGTGGTCACAGGTGAAGGATGCAGGCTCCACCACAAGGTACCGAGGCTGGCCCCTATCTTCTCCCCCTATGGGGATCCAGGTATGTGCTGCGCACATTGGGCCCCCGCATCCATAGCAGGATCCAGGACAGGACCTGCTATAGTGTCCCTGCAATGGCCCCTAGCCTGGCTAGCAGCCCAGCAGCGATCCCCTCCCTGCCTGTCTTAGCACAGCAGGGGGATGGGGCATTGAATTTGGAGCATGGGGCTCCAGCAGCGATCCCCTCCCTGCCTGTCTTAGTACAGCAGGGGGATGGGGCATTGGATTAGGAGCATGGGGCTCCGTTTTCCCACATCCGCGGGCGTTTTGCGGGACTTCCGCGCCGGACCCCTCACGCAGGCCGGCCGCGGCCTCAAATTTAGTCCCCGGCTTCGCCGGAGGCCTAGGCCGCGATTCCGCCCCCTGCTTGTCTATCAGCAGCGGGGGGCGGGGATTTGCTCAGAATAGCCCTGGGAGCTCAGGGCTTGGTCTCTGGCCTCTCCCACTCACTGGGCTCGGCCTTCCCCTCCTGTGTACACAATGGGGCCACAGAGCCCGCGTTTTTACAGGCCCTTCCCTCTCTGACTCCCCCCTCTTTCTCTGTGGGGGCCATCTTGGCCTCATTTTCTGCAGATTCTCTCATCTGCTGCTGGGAGTCTCAGACTGGGGATCAGGGCTTTGGCAGTGAGATAATCCACACCATTGGTGTGGCTTCTCCTCTGTGGCATCCCCCTTCTGTTAGTTTGTACACAGGATTGGGTCAGACTATGTCTTAAAGGAGCACATAAGGCTGCTATATTGTATGCAACTTGTACAGTGTACACAAGCACATTGCCTGCGCAGAGTGTCATTCCCTCTGCACGACCGGTGAGCAGACTGGGGCTCCGGATATCCTCGGAACCGGGTCCCAGGTGGATGCCCCTGCCCCCTCTGGGGATCAGGCGTCCGCTCCACTGGTTTTTAACACGGCCCCTCAATGGACTGACGTTCTATCTCAGTCATTGTCTGTTTCAGTGGCCAGGGCAGTGTCACGAGCTATGTCACAATCCGTAGCCTCTATGACTAAGCCCATCATTCAGGCCATCACCCTGAGCCCGGACCAGAAACTAGGGAATCAATGTGGAGGGTTCTCATCGGTCCCGGGTCCGTCTCTTCCTCCTGGCCTTACCAGGCCCTCTCTGCCTCTTGGTGAGCCCTGCTCCAAAAGACAGGGACCCTTCCCCCTCCTCGCCCAGATCTCACTCTAGGGCTCCTCTGGAGGGTGAGGAACAGGACCCTTCGTCCTCTGGCTCGGAGGCGGCCTCGGACTCGGTCTCGGAAGGGGACGCTCTGGCTGACAATAATGCCATTCTTCGTCTTCTGCTCCCGACACTCAGTCTGTGCAGCGAGCCAAGGTCTCACTCAGGGATCCGAAAAGACCTGCCAACGTCTTCTCCGATCACCCTGACTTTTCAGACTCGGTGCAAAAGCCTAGGCTTTTCCGGCCAACACCACGGATCCCAAGTATCCGTTTACCGGCAATACTATCGGGCTGGTCTCAACCTCCTTAGGTGGACCCGGCGGTGGCCATATTGGCAACTAGTACCACAACTTCCATTGCCGACAGCTCGTCTTTAAAAGACTCGGCAGACCGTCAGGTTGAACTGTTGACCAAGTCCTTCTATGACGCGGTCAGCGCTGCGTTTCCTCCCGCTTTTGCAGCGGCCTGGTCTCTTAAAGACGCAGTTTACGCCAAGACACGCCACACGGTACCTGAGGTGTCTCTCCTCCTAGACCAAATGGCTATGGTCTCGAACTCGGCTCTTTACGCCGTGCTTAACTCAGCCGGGTCGTTCCGCATTGGCAGCCGCCAAATGCCCTTGCCATTCGGAGAATTCTCTGGCTTAGGGATTGGAAGGGGGTTGCTTCTTCCAAGAAGCATCCTACAGGGATTCCCTGTACAGGGGATCGTCTTTTAAGGGAACGTCTGGACGTACTTATTAAAGACTCAAATGGAGGCAAAAGTACTCTTCTGCCCCAACAGAAAGGTGGAACACCGGCGCAGCAAGAGCTGCCAGGTTCCGTTCCTTTCGTTCCTTTCATTTCCCTGGCTGGACCTCCAGACAGAACGTTTCGTTCCGACACGGCCCAGTCCTCCCGAGGCCAGGGTTCTTCCTGGCGCTTCGCCGCAGTAATCCTCTAGTCTGAAGCCGTCCAAGCCAGCTTCTGCATGGCTCCAGCTCCGCACACAGAGTCGGGGGCGAATTGTCCCTCTTTCGGGACGTTTGGCTTTCCAACGTCCTAGACCAATGGGTGCGAGATATTATCTCTCACGGCTTCTTCATAGGACTGTACTCAGTTCCCCCATGCCGATTCTTCATGACGTCTCCCCCTTCCGCCAAGATCCGCGCTTTTTCTCCGAGCGTTGGAAGCTCTGAAGCGGGAGGGAGTCATTGTCCAGGTTCCGTCTAGGACCGGTTTCAGGGATTTTATTCAAATCTCTTTATTGTACCCAAGAAGGACGGGTCCGTCCACCCTGTGCTGGACCTAAAACTCCTCAACAAGCACGTCAAAGTGAGGCGTTTTCGCATGGAATCGCTTCGTTCTGTGATAGCCTCAATGTCTCCAGGGGAATTCTTGGCTTTCATAGCCATAAAGGATGCATGTCTACACATCCCATTTGCCCCAGCTCACCAATGGTTCCTGCGCTTTGCGATTGGAGACGACCATTTCCAGCTCATGGTTCTCCCCTTCGGCTTGGCCACCGCTCCACGGGCACTCACCAAGGTGATGGCCTCCGTAGTCGCCTTGCGGCACTCACAAGGTCTGTTGGTCCTCCCTTACTTGGACGACCTCCGGGTCAAGGCTCCTTCACATCAGGAATTCCAGCAAGCAGTGTCCGCGACGCTGTCGATGCTCCGGAGGTTCGGCTGGATAGTCAACCTCCGAAGTCGGTCCTCGTGCCCACCCAGAGTCTGGGGTATCTAGGCATGCTGTTCGACACTCGTGCGGCACTGGTACTTCTGCCTCACGAGAAGGTCGTCTCTCTCCAAGCAGGTGTTCGCTCCTTCCTCCTGCCTCACTTGTACTCCATCAGGCATCTGATGCAGATCCTGGGAAAGATGGTAGCTTCAATCGAAGCAGTCCCATTTGCACAACTGCATCTGCGTCCCCTTCAGCTGGAGATTCTCCGTGTCTGGGACAAGAATCCGAGGACCCTGGATCACAAGATTTCCCTGTCCCTCGAACCTAGGGATCTCTTCAGTGGTGGCTGACAGATCAGTCCCTGTCTCAGGGTCACTCCCTCCTCCCGCCATCTTGGTCGGTGGTCACTACGGACGCCAGTCTCTCTGGCTGGGGAGCGGTGTTTCTTCACCACAGGGCCCAGGGTACTTGGTCTCCACGGGAGTCCTTCCTTCCCATCAACATTCTGGAGATCAGGGCAGCGTACCTGGCTCTCCTAGAGTTTCAGCCGCTCTTAAGCGGCCGCCAAGTGGGGATCCAATCAGACAATGCGACGGCCATCACTTATATAGATCATCAAGGAGGCTCTCACAGCACCCTAGCGCTGCTGGAGGTTCAAAAAATCCTGTGCTGGGCGGAGACCACAGGCTCCGCCGTCCCTGCAGTCCACATCCCGGGGGTGGATAATTGGGAAGCAGACTATCTTAGCCATCAGGGTATGGACCCGGGCGAATGGTCTCTCAACCCAAAAGTATTCCAAGCCATTTTGCAGGCGGTGGGGGACTCCGGATGTTGACTTGAGATCCTCTTTCCTCAACAACAGAGTTCTGGTGTTCATAGCCAGGGCTCACGACCACAGGGCATTGGCGGCGGACACTCTGGTCCAGGATTGGTCTCAGTTTCGTCTGCCATACGTGTTCCCAACTTTGGCTCTGTTGACTCATGCTCACGCATAATTCTGTGAGAAGCACCTGTGTGGTTCATTGCCCCCACACCTAAAATTAATTGGGGTGCTGGTTTCCAACTGCTCGGCATTGTCAGACGGGACAGGTGTCCATGTTAGGACAAGAGGTTCTCTCAACGCGAGTGACGTTTCTTTCAGCCAATTTGCTCCTCAAGATTCTGCGCTCCCTTTCCTTCGAGCCTATACCGGTGTCTTCCCCAGTATTTTTCACTAACGATGGGATCTCTGTATCAAAAGCAAATGCAAAAATTTTTTTCGGTCACGTGATTTCTCTTTTACTATTGTAAATGTAAAAGCTACAATTCAATGGCTCTGATTAATCCTGAAGGAATTATTTAGTTATTGTGTGGTGTAACTCTGGTCTTGACATCAAAATTTAGTTGAAAGAAAACGTTCACTTTCTATAACCATCATTTAGTCCAAAACATGTCTTGGGAGGTAGAGGTATGAAATGTGCTTGAAATGTTTTGCTTCAATTGGATCCTTGCATGTTGATCGCATAACCATATTTTGAGGATCTTTAATTTTCTCTGTAACAATTGTACCTCTGTTTTCACACTTTCTAGGTATCCTAGGGTCCTACCGTTGTAAAACTGTCATTTTTTTACTTCTCTGCATCTGCGGGGTACTGTTTGGCCATTGTGATTCAACTCATTTTTGTTACATCAGTAATCAACAGGTGCTCCTGGACCCTTCAGTTTATTATTCTGTAACTATCCGTCTAGTCTCAACATCAATTCGAACATCTTTCAGTCCTTTTTACCCACAGAGTTTATGTCGACACTTTGATAGGCCATCCATCACCTCTGGATTTTTTTAGGTCTCAAGGGGATTGTTGAGCAACATCCCGAAAAGCCCCTTCAGCGAGTTCAGGACAGTGACACCCTTCAGTCTGCATAAATCGCGGATGCAGTTGACAGGTTTACCAACATTTTGTAAGCCTGCAATGTTGCACCGTTGGTAATCTAGTGTCAGCTATCAATGTTGTAGGCATGCCGCCTTCGCACACTTGATGCATCCCCAGCAGGGTTAGGCACATTCCAGCAGGCGATGTGGGGCACTCCTGGCAGCTCGCTCACATTGCTCGGCCAACTAAGGCGGTGTCAAGCGGCGCACCTGGTCAATGCCTCCGCAACGTCGTACTGTAAGCATACCAGGTTCGATTGTTTCTACTTACTGATCAATTTGGCATGACCTTCCATGGCTTTTGCACTCTGTAATTTGTTGCCTTTCTGTGTGCAATTCTCATTTTACACACACTAGTTTTAGAACACATTTAGAAATATATCTACTAGAAATTGGACGTTAAATACATAATTTCATCTGTTTATGTAGACACGATAAATCTTTTGTTCGTTTACCGGTCTTCTAAATCGAGCCTGTGAAATACCTTTCTCTTTTTGCACATTGTGGCTCCAGTGGCTCTTTGTAAACACATAACAATCTGATGTTGAATGGTTTAGGCAAACCTCACAGAAAGGACGTGTGAGTTTCCGGGACCTTTAGCGATTAAACGGAAGATTCTCCGTCATGCATGGTAAAATAAAAAACTTGCGAGTTTTATCTGCAAATTATGCTCATATGTGCGTGTGCGTAATATGGAGTAAAATCTCGAGTCAAAGTTTGGGCATGGCTAATGTGGCTCCATGAATTTACAGCACTTTTGGTCTCCAATTTATGACTAAGAAAATAGAATAATTAAGAGTAAGTAACATAAATATTCATTTTTATTTTTTGTTTTTTTTTGTTTTTTAACTACAATATGGCTAGTACACCTTGACTAAGCAAAGATCACAGCGTCAATAACTTGAGGTTATAGAATGTGCGAAGTTATAAGCATTTTATTGTCAAAAACTCTGTAAGAGATATGTTAGCACTGTTGTTTATGTGGGGGCCACAGAAAAGGCATATTTAAATCACCAACTTCAGAAATCTGACATTACGAGCCTGTCATATTAGAATAAATTTTAATGCTATGAGTCTCTGCAGTAGACAAATGTGAATATCATCTGTCCAGAGGAGACTGCACAATTTGATTCTCATGGTAACCACAACCAATAGATCTCAAACCACTGCTAAGAGGAGTAGACAAGGGACAACTCTTGATTTAGGCCAAAAATCATAGGCAGTTGGAGAAGCAGCGTCCTGGTGGTATGCACTGAAAAAGCATTAATCTATATACTGTGAGTTTAAAAAAAAAGCTTTTTACATTATTGCTGACATGCAACTATATGTATATGTAGTCTATATTGAACTTGCACCTTCAGAAATACTTGTGTATTGACTCGACCAAATGCAATGTGAACCCCCTTCTCAATTCTGAATTGCTATATTTATTTTATATTAAATAAAAATAGGCTTTACTAGACTCTGGTGCCATTCTGGTGATGATGGCACTGGGTCCATCAAAGGAAGTGGGAGTGAAGCGGCCACTGATTGGCTGCAGGGCCCATGTGGCTTAGTGTCATGTGTGTTCCAGGACACCCGATGTCATCAGCACTCGAGTGGCAGGTGAGTATAGGCTGCTTTTATTTCATACGGAGAATTACAGCAATTGAGAAGGGATGACCTAGTAGTGAACAATCCTTTTAAAGAGGACCTGTCACCCCCCTGGTGCTATGCTAACTGAATGCAGCACTGAATGTAGCGTGTCTGCAGCATTCCGGAAAGGGGTCCCGCATGTGTCTAGCCCCCTGTAAGTTGTAAAAAAGACTTTATAAAGTTTATGGATAAGGAGCCCAGAGGGACTTACTCTGTCATGAGTCATCGCTGTTGTATGGTGTCCTCCCCGCCTCCAGCCTTCTGTGTACCACCTCCAGCCCTCTTTTGTTCAGCCTCCTGTATGTGTCATTGCTGAGGGTGGGGGCAGGGAGGACACCAGCAACAGCGATGACACATACAGGAGGCTGAACAAGAGAGGGTTGGAGGTGGCACAGAGAGGGCTGGAGGCGGGGAGGACAACCAGCAACAGTGATGACTCATTACTGAGTAAGTCCCTCCAGACTCCTTATCTATACACTTTCTAAAGTCTTTTTAACAGCTTACATGGGGGTTAGAAACATGGGGGACCCCTTCCCTGAATGCAGCAGACACGCTGCATTCAGTTTGCATAGCACCAGGGGGTGACAGATCCTCTTTAACTTGTTTCAGAGAATTCCAAGTTGTTACCATGGCCAAATATCTGAAATAGAACACGGCTTTAAATTGTATTTAATTTAATCCAAAAAGTAAAATATGGCAGGCCTCTTTAATTACTTGCTAGTATACACTTTATATTTTTTATGGTGTTTGTGTATTTAAAAATAAGCGACAAAACCTTGTCTTTTAACATTAGCGCTTGTTATTGAATTGTCAGTCACTCCAGGCAGATGAGACTATGTTCGCATATCTAGTTAGCATCCATTTCTAACATATCCAGTAACCACAGACTTCTATGTTAACATTTTGTAAAGAAATGATAATCCAGTTGAAATCAGTTTTTCTAGCTAGGCAAGAAACTTATAAACCTGTAAGAAACTTGTCTGTGTAACATATTTTTTTGTACTGCTTAAATGACTGATTTCTGCTGGATCCTTTTCAAATGTATAATTACTGAACATGTGAACTAAGCCTTGGTGAGAGGAAGGAACATGGGAGACCAAGTGTTGTGTACTGAAACAAATTGTCCATTATCACCACAAATTTAATCTCAATATTATATCTACTGTATTGTGTGATGAGCAGCTTTCACAACACATTACCAAAAGGGAGAATATGGGCTGTTGACACTGAGCTTAGCTAGGGAGCCTGGGTAGTGTCGCGAGGCATAGATGGGTAGGGTTTGTTACTACCCATCACCAGCTTAAAACTGACACTGTCTTAAAACGTGCTCTTTAGTTCCGTGGAGGGATGGTGTGAGCCATTTTATTGAGCACAACCTACGATAATGTATGAGCAATAGGAATAAAATACATTTGTTAAAGTATTCTGTTCTGCACTGTTATTGCTTACTATCGAGTTGTTGTGTTTTAAGATGGGCCTTCTTACATAACTTTGTCAATGTTGAGGCAAAAGGTTCATTAATAAGTCTGGAAAGGAGAATATTCTTCATGTCTGACTTGTGTGTTAAGAGGAAAGTAGAGATGTATGAAATATTTGGTGATGTTGAATTCAAAACAATCGGTTCTTCCGACAGGGTGTGTCTGAGCAGACGCTCCTAATTCATTAAGAAGTGCTTGCCACATAATGTATTGGCAAGGTGCGAAGTGTCATGCACTGCTATGTGCACCTCTCAACAAATCTTACTCCAACCTCTACAGGGGTCGCCACACCTGGGGCAAGGATTGAGTGAAAACACATAGTCTCACTTCTATTGTACAACCTGACATTGTGCAAAACATTAAAGGGATCCTGTCACCTCCAAAACGCCTCTTAAGCTAGAAAAACATGTCCCTACAGCATCCCATCATTAATCTCACACTTATTTTGTCTTCTAAAAGCATCCTGTGAAAGTGCATAAAAACGTTTTAATACTCACTCATTAGTGATTATAATTAGCAGTGACTATTTTCTTTAGTCACCAAGGCGGGCTGTTTTGCAGCTCCAGGATCCTTCCTCTCTCTGTGTGTTCTGCTGTGATGTGCAGGTATTGCCCTCCCCCCTCTCTATCACTCACAGAATGCAAATCATTAGTCCTGCATTCAGTTTCAGTTTCACAGCAGCACAGATAGAGAGAGGGCTGGATCCTCGAGGCTGCAAAACAACACCCCCTGGTGACTAAAGAATATAGCCCCTGCTAATTATAATCACTAATGAGTGAGTATTAAAACGTTTTTCTCCACTTTCACAGGATGCTTTTAGGAGACAAAAAACGTGTGAGATTAGTGATAGGATGGTGCAGGGACATGTTTTGATAGTTTAGGAGGCGTTCTGGAGGTGACAGGATCCCTTTAAAGGGGAAAAAGTCTTCCAAGCTTTTTTTTGCAAAAAAAAAAAAGCTTTGAATGGGTGCCAATTTATAAAATGCATACCGGTATATTTATATTGGCGTTGTGGGGGATTTAGCCCCTATAAAAATCATATTGTCCCTGTACCTTTTACTTAGACATTGCATGAGAAAAGTAACTTCCTGCTGACATTGCTCCATATTAGAATACACCCGAAAGTGTAGCAAGCGGCTTTAGAAAGTGTGGTGAGCAACTATATGGACACACACCTGAATTTAATCTGTTACACAGTAGGTGACTATGGCCACTGTTAATGATACTTATATGCAGTGCGAGACAAACGTTTGGACATGGCTGACTTTGGGCTTCTTTTGATCATTTTCGAGGCACAGTGTATGTAGCCTATTTCTCTCCAGACACAGTCATTTAAAGTGAATATGCTCAATTATACAGGATGATAAAAGTTGTAAGTTTTGTGTGTGTACAGTTCTTCTCCTCAACTCATTTCTTGTATCTTTCTCTTTTTCAGCTAAGCAGTCCAGAGAGCAGCCTGACCCCACCACTCACCACCACACTGCACCTTGAAAGTGATTTAGAGGCCTTGGCCAATCTGGAAAATCATGTGAAAGCCGAGCCAAACAGCACAAACAGAAGTTGTGAACAGTCTTCACATGGTTCCCTTGTAAATGGAAAATCCCCTATCCGCAGTTCTATGCATCGGTCACCAAGAGGAGGAGGAGCAGATGGCACAAATAAAGATGAAGATCCAAATGAAGACTGGTGTGCTGTATGCCAAAATGGAGGGGACCTATTATGTTGTGAAAAGTGCCCAAAGGTTTTTCACCTCACATGTCATGTTCCAACCCTCCTTAGTTTTCCAAGGTAATTTAAATAGTTCTTCGTTACTGATTACTTCATTAAAAATGGCTTTTCAAGGTGCTCTTGTTCAGAAGATCAGTGTTTTGGGCTAAGGGTGTTGTGCACCATTCACTTCCACATCGGCCAATAACGTAATTTTACATATACATGCTAAGACATATACACAGTCGACAGGTATTGTATACCTGTCCTATTCTGATCGCCATCTGCACATTGTTCATTCCCCATGTGGAAATGATTGGCTTCAGTCAGCCCCTTTAGTCGGATATTAGCCAGCCTAAAATGATCATCATGTTACTGGTATAAAATCTAGAAACCTTGTAACTTTTCATCAATCTTGTTGACATGTTGAATTTTGTTGGTGATCCCAGTCTTGAGACTCTAGATTGAAGTGCCTAGCGTACTCTTAAAGTGAACTTGTCACTGTGAAAATGTAATTCATTCTGCAGGCACCATGTTTTAGAGCAGAGGCAGTTGAGCAGATTGATATTTAGTTTTAGTGTGAAAAGTTTCATTATATTCTATCATTTAATCCTGTGCTTTTTGGGTTTTTCAGTCCAGTGGGCAGTCCAATCAATGATTGAAAGCAATCTGTCTTTGAACACATACAAAAAAAAACTGTCAATCACTGGAAGGACAGGCCACAGACCATAAAATCAGAGAAAGCAGAGGATTAAATCATAGAATAAAATTAATCTTTTCTTACAAAACTAAATATCAATTTATTCAGCTTCCACTTTTTTCCTTCAGGTTCGGCTGCATTTTCTTGGCCACAGATTCCTCTTTGGTGTCATGCTCGTTTGACTCCCGACAATTTGCTATTGTTACTGAATTTGGTATAAGAGTGTGTTAGTGCCTTTAGAAATCTTTATGATGGCCATAACCATGGTGGGTTCAGATGGGAAACACACTGACTGCCTGATCCTCCACCTAAACTCAGTCTGATAGAAAACTATACTGCCTTAAGTCCGATTCAAGAGACCTGCGTTTCATCTGGGCGTTGTGTTCTGTACACTTGCCATGAAATATGCCCATGCAAGATTGGCATATATAGTAAATGCCATTTGTACCTCTAGTGTCAACTGAATGTAAGTGTGTGTAATGCGTATACCTGGATGTTTTTGAACCCCTTTTTCATATTCTTCATAAAGTCCATAGCAGTGACTTCAAAGTTTATTAAACTTTTTTTTTTTCTCCTCATTAGTGGTGAATGGATGTGCACGTTCTGTAGAGACCTGAATAAACCAGAATTAGAGTACGATTGTGATAATTCTCAACACAGTAAGAAAGGGAAGACCGTGCAAGGCTTGAATCCTGTGGACCAAATGGTAAGTGTGTTTGGAGCATCCAATTTGGAATGTTGGTGAAATCTAACTGTTCTGAGCAGGATTTTTATATGTGACATAAAAAAGGTATTCACGTGTGCTGAGTATCATTATCACTCAGGTGATCAATATTTCCACACCTTTTCTTCTTTACCCAAAAAAGATTTAAATTGCATAGCTACAAGGTTTGCCAGAAAGAGTAGAGGCGCACGAGCGTCAAACTCTTGCTAGTGCAATGCGAGAAAGACTTGGACCGATGTTAAACAATTAGTAGGTCAGATTGTTACCGTATATACTCGCGTATAAGCCGAGTTTTTCAGCCCAAAATTTGGGCTGAAAAGTCCCCCCTCGGCTTATACGCTAGTATACAGCAGCAGCCCCAGAGGTATACAGGCCACCCCATCAAGATCCAGGGCCTTCCCCCCCTTGCGCGGCAAACCTGTAAAGTAAAATCATACTTATCACTGTCCTGTCGCGCTGTCCCGCCGCTGCCGACATCACGATCCCGGCTTTATCCGTCTTCTTCCGGCTTCCTGTGGTCGCGGGCAATGACGTCATTGCCCGCGACTACAGGAAGCCGCGGGAAGACGCTGAATGAAGCCCGGGATCGTCATGTCGGCAGCGGCGGGACAGCGCGACAGGACAGTGATAAGTATGATTTTCCTTTACAGGTTTGCCGCGCAAGGGGGGGCGGGCCCTGGATCTTGATGGGGGGGCCTGTATACCTCTGGGGCTGCTGCTGTATACAACCCTGGGGCTGCTGCTGTATACACCCCTGGGGCTGCTGCTGTATACAACCCTGGGGCTGCTGCTGTATACACCCCTGGGGCTGCTGCTGTATACACCCCTGGGGCTGCTGCTGTATACACCCCTGGGGCTGCTGCTGTATACACCCCTGGGGCTGCTGCTGTATACACCCCTGGGGCTGCTGCTGTATACACCCCTGGGGCTGCTGCTGTATACACCCCTGGGGCTGCTGCTGTATACACCCCTGGGGCTGCTGCTGTATACACCCCTGGGGCTGCTGCTGTATACACCCCTGGGGCTGCTGCTGTATACACCCCTGGGGCTGCTGCTGTATACACCCCTGGGGCTGCTGCTGTATACACCCCTGGGGCTGCTGCTGTATACACCCTGGGGCTGCTGCTGTATACACCCCTGGGGCTGCTGCTGTATACACCCCTGGGGCTGCTGCTGTATACACCCCTGGGGCTGCTGCTGTATACACCCCTGGGGCTGCTGCTGTATACACCCTGGGGCTGCTGCTGTATACACCCCTGGGGCTGCTGCTGTATACACCCCTGGGGCTGCTGCTGTATACACCCCTGGGGCTGCTGCTGTATACACCCCTGGGGCTGCTGCTGTATACACCCCTGGGGCTGCTGCTGTATACACCCCTGGGGCTGCTGCTGTATACACCCCTGGGGCTGCTGCTGTATACACCCCTGGGGCGGCTGCTGTATACACCCCTGGGGCGGCTGCTGTATACACCCCTGGGGCGGCTGCTGTATACCTCTGGGGCTGCTGTATACTACCTCTGGGGCTGCTGTATACTACCTCTGGGGCTGCTGTATACTACCTCTGGGGCTGCTGTATACTACCACTGGGGCTGCTGTATACTACCACTGGGGCTGCTGCTGTATACTACCACTGGGGCTGCTGCTTTATATACCACTGGGGCTGCTGCTTTATATACCACTGGGGCTGCTGCTTTATATACCACTGGGGCTGCTGCTTTATATACCACTGGGGCTGCTGCTTTATATACCACTGGGGCTGCTGCTTTATATACCACTGGGGCTGCTGCTTTTATATACCACTGGGGCTGCTGCTTTATATACCACTGGGGCTGCTGCTTTATATACCACTGGGGCTGCTGCTTTATATACCACTGGGGCTGCTGCTGTACACTACCACTGGGGCTGCTGCTGTATACCTCTGGGGCTGCTGTATACCACACTGCTGGGGGCTGTATACCTGTGCTGGGGTCCACCCTCGGCTTATACACGAGTCAATAGGTTTTCCCAGGTTTTGGGGGCAAAAGTAGGGTGGTCGGCTTATACACGGGTCGGCTTATACACGAGTATATACGGTACTTTTTTCCTATGTTGAACTCGCATTGCTTGCCAAATCGCAGCATGCTGCGATTACACACGTATCGCACATGCGAGTGGCCAATGCAAGTCCATGGGTTCAATAAAAAAATAGCGCACAGACAGCACTCTGACAGCGTTTGTAACATGGTCGTTCCCATACTGGTAAAATATAGAATACCCGGATGGATGGATAGGAATAGCTAGATGGTGGCTTACCAGTCTCCTGCTGCTACTTCCGGGGCCGCCCGTTAAGCCTCATACAATTCAGAGCACTGACCGGCAAACAGTCAATCACAGACGCTCACACTCTGTGAGAACCTCTATGATTGGCTGGTGCAGTCAGTGTATTTCCACGATCTGGACAGTGATTGTGCTTGGTTGCCATACACACTAGTGTATGGCAACCAACCTGCTGTCATAGGGTGTTAAATAAAAATATGTGGGGCTTCTCGGCATTTTTAAGTTTGTATGCCATAACCACTATATTAAGTGGCTCTTTGAGTCAATATCCAGCTCTTTACAAGCTTACAGATATGACAAGTGAATACCAAAGCCAGGTATCCATCCACAGACAGCTGTTTCGGGGTGTTGCCCCATATCAGTGTGGAGTAGGATTCTGGCTAGTTGGGAGCAATGCCTAGTAGGCCAACAACGTAAAGCAATCACTGATCTAGGATAGAGCAGTCCAAGAAAACACTGCGGGCAGCCGACTAAAGCGCTCAACACAGTGAATTTCTAGGCGCATTGCCCCTTGGGAATTACGAATATGCAAATAGAGTCTGTGGAGCCTCGGTTAGGAGTCTCAACACAGGAATTCACTGTGTTGAGCACTTTAGCCGGCTGCCCACAGTGTCTTCTTGAACTGGTCTCCCTGAGATCAGTGATTGCTTTGTGGTGTTAGCATCTGTGATTGACTGTTTGCCGGTCAGTGCAGTGAATATGCATAAAGTTTAATGGGCGGCCCCGGACATAGCAGCGGGACACTGGTAAACCCAATCTAGCTATTCTAGCATCTGTCTCTTATATTCAATATATCTATCCAATCTGTCTACTCTTTTCTAACTTTATACAGCATGGGAAAGACCTTCTTAAAAACGCATTTCACACGGACACTACACGGCTGTCACACTGATGTTAGCTGAGAAAAAAACACACAATCGCATCGCACTCCCATGACCATATGGAAAGCAGTAGTGCGACTGTCATGCATCAAAGTCGCTCTGATTATGCATATGCTAGTATGCCTCTACCCAAAGTGTGATTGTTTCGAACTCCAGATCTTCTAGTGATGCTATCGGTAATTGCAACAAGGTAGTTATTGAATGAAAAATCAATGTGCAAGTCTGTAGCTTTCTGTATTGTATCTAGAAAGTTTTGGAGTCACCTGACCACCAGAGGGGGGGAACTCCACCTAAAAGAATACCAGCTGAATAAATTGCCGTTCTGTACCATAGTACATCTGAACGAGGAAAGGAAATAAAGGAGTTTTTGTGTATTTTGTTGTAGAAAAGAATTATCCAGAGCTCATCTGAAGAATCAATAAAACATTGCCATTTATTAGATTCATTATAAATCACAGTGCAAAAATGTAAAACGAAAAAAATATGTTTATGTAGACTGTTATGTGTTTCAAACCCTAAGCCCTTGGATTCTTAACCATAACATTAATTTTTCAACTCATGGACTAAAGATTGAAATGAGTAACTATCACTGACTTTAAAGTGTAAATGTCATTTTATTGAAAAAAATTAATACTGCACTGGTTGTTAACGATGGGTCACATAGCAGCTAAGATGATGCTTTTTTTTTGTGCCTTGACTGATTTCCTCAACTTTTTTGTGCTCTTTTAAAAACTGAATTTTATGGCTGTGTGCGTGTGGCCAGAAGATGATAGGGAGCAGTGCAGTTTGACAGCAAAGAAAGGGCAACAGAGACCCTAAGCTGTGTGGAGAACCAGCAGCTGAGAAGAGTGAGCAGTGCTTTTGTAATGGCAGAGAAGGAGCCAGATGAAAGATCAGAGAAGCTTGTGCCAAGGAATGCGTAGACCAGTGATGGCGAACTCCAGGCCTCGAGTGCTGCACACAGTCCAGGTTTTCAGGATTTCCTTAGAGTTTGACAGTTGGTCATTTGATTGCCAACTGTCAAATGCAATGGAAATCCTGAAAACCTGGACTGTGTATGGCACTCGAGGCCTGGAGTTCGCCATCACTGGCGTAGACTCTCAACTTGATGATATTCACATCCTAATTTGATTAAGGGTTTAGGAATTACAGCTCTTTAATATGTAGCTGCTACTGTTTCAAGGGATGAAAGGTAATTGGACAATTAAACAAAACACTTTTTAATAAGTTGTATGGGGCTATTGCCTCGGTAATCTATCATCAATTATACATTTATAAACTCTAGAGCTGATTCCAGGTGTGGCATGTGCAAGATGTTGCTGTGAATCCACAACAAAAAAAAATCCATCAGAGGATTATAGAAATTTTAGGAATGGCCAAATCAACAGTTTGGTACAGAAAAAAAAACGCATTGGTGAGGTTCGGATCTTTAAAAAAGTCTAGACATCCCTGGAGGTTGAGTGGTGGAAGATCTCAGGAGGCCTTTCATAGTGAAGAAAAACCCCTTTACAACATCCACCCAAGTGAAGAATATTCTCCAGGAAGTAGCCATTTCAGTATCGTAAAATGAAGACTTCTTGAGATCAAATACAGAGGGATTACCACATTAATCGTCCTTAAAAATAGGGCAGATTAGACTTTGTGAAAAACATCTGGAAAAGCATTCTTTAGACAGATAAAACTAAGATCATCCTGTGCCAGAAGGATGGAAAGTATGAAGAAGGCTTTGAGCGGCTCATGATCCAAAGAACATCACACTCTCTGTATAACATGGTGGAGGCAGTGTGATGGCACTGACATACTTGGCTTCCAAAGGCACTAGGTCACTAGTGTATGTTGATGATGCGACTGAAGAAAGAAGCAGCTGGATGAATTCTGAAGTTTACAGAGCTGTATTTTCTGCTCAGATTCAACCATATGAAGTAAGGTTGATTGGATTTCACTTCACAGTACTAATGGACAATGACCCAAACCATACTGCATAAGCAACCCAGGGTTTTTTTAAGGCAAAGTGGAATATTCTGCAATGGCTGAGTCACTTACCCGATCTTAACCCCATCGTGCATACATTTCACATGCTATAGACAAAACTTAAAACAAACCCACGAACAAGCAACAACTGAATGGTAAAATAAATTTGTCCAATTACTTTTGAGTCCCTGAAAGGAGGAGGCTTTGTAGAAAGATGCAATTTCGGAACACCTTTAATTAAGCCTTAAGGTCTACACTATAATAGCATGTGTTACATTTTAGATAAAAAAATAGTGCCATGCCGAGCCCAAATCATGAATATTTGAATCACTGTCCCAATATTTCTAAACCTATCCGTACATTTTTAGTGAATTTCTCAAGTTACAAATGCCTATTAGATATTAAAGATGACCTAACTAGATCATAGGTGAAAATGTAAATTCATATCATTGTAAGGCGGCCGTCACACGGTGAGATATCTTTAGCGATATTGTAAGCGATCACGTGCACGCGCAATCGCTTACAATATCGCTCACATCGCTGGTGAGATGTCACACAGACAGACTCACCAGCGATGTGGAGCAGCGATCTCGCTCGTTACTATGGTACACATCGGGTAACTAGGCGCCGCGCGTCGCTTAGTTACCCGACGTGTACCATAATTACCATCTCCCAGCATAGGCGCGGTCGCTGGGAGATGGATCATCGTGGTGTTATACACCACGATGATGCAGATCGTTGCATCGTTCATCGCTAGATCTGAGAACCGAACCTCAGATCAGCGATGTCACGATCAAGCGATTTACCATCGTAAATCGCTTGATTACATGCAACGATATCTTGCCCGATATCGCTTAAGCGATCAAAAAGGAGATCGCTTAAACGATATCTGGCAAGATATCTCAGCGTGTGACGGCCGCCTAATATAGATACAATGGATATCTGAATTTTAACAATTAATAGTAAATACAATAACTTTTTTCCCCAGCTTTTGGGGGAAAGTGGGGGTGTGTCTTATAGTCCAGATGTACATATTTGCTGTGCTGTAGGGGGGAGGGGGGGCCACTTTGGAGCTGTGACCGGAGGCTGGAGCAGGCTGCAGCTGTGGCCCGTGATCACGTGGCCCGCTTATTAGGCCAATGTAGTATTCACTGCACCCTGCACTGAATATTACATTAGCGTAAATAGCCGGGATCGTGATCAAAAGGGCCACAGCTGCTGGTGATCGTGTGTCTGGATATTTACTACTCCTCAATGGAATAGGAAACTCTGAATATCCTGGAGTATCATAATCACTCTTCCATTGCTCCCCTCCCACAGCAGCGCCAGTGAAGTCCTCCTGTCTAATGCCGAACGTTGATAAGCATGTGGAGCGAGCGCTTGACAGGGATATCATCGCTGTGTGTACCGCTCACACTCTGTTCAATGTTCAGCTTGAGAAGACTGGAGGACATCGTTTTTGAAGGAAGTTAGATGGAAAGGTGAGTATGATTATGATCGTTTATTTTTTTTTAAGTGATGGAGGCCTATGCACCAGGATTGGGAAAGGGGGTTCCCCCCACACTGTACCAGTGCATCATGACCTCCAATTTTTGCTTACATTTCCCCCACCCTCCCTATTTTCCTCCTCTAAAACCTGGGTGCGTCTTACAGGAGGCCTGGATTTTGAATGATACTCAAAATCAAAGTAGAATATCAAATTACAGGCTCATCCAACTTCAGTGGGAATGCTGAAAGACAAGGAAATGAGGCTCAGTAGTCTGTGTGGCATTTATGTGTCTGTATGACTTACCTACAATGCCTGAGAAGGCGGGGGATGTTTGCCTAAGGGATCTCCTCCCAGCCTTGGATTGAAGCATCAGTCAACTTCTGGACAACAAGACATAATGTCTCAGATGTGCTTGATTGGATTCATTTTTGGGGAATGGAGAAAATATATAATCTTCCAGCATACTGTTTGGTGGCATTTCACCATAGACCGTATACTAGAAGATGCCAATAGATCACTTGCATCAATACCTACTACCACCATAACTCAAATTTATAAGCTGATCTATGCCACTACCTCTGTGATCCTGGAAATGTTTGGCTGTACAACAAGCACACAAGAACGGGCCTCCTTTTTAAAAGACTGGAGACAAAAATCAAGATGACATGAAGAGAAGTCCACCAACTAACAGAAGTACAGAAGGGTGTAAAGATCAAGAATAAGACCAAGCTGAACAAGTACAAATGCCTGACTCCATCTGAAACCTTAGAGACTGCAACACAAAGGCTTATAGCACTTACTGCAAGACTAGGGAGATACACTAGATAAGCGGAAGCCAAGAAGATAAATGCCCTGTTCTCCAAAGAACCATCCAAGGTGTACTCCCAGCTGCAGGCTAGCAGTGCAGAAGCTGCAACTCCACCAATAGCAGAGGCTGTACAATACTGGAGGAACATATGAGAGATGGAAAAAAAAACACACACCAGTGCAAAGTGGTTGCAAGATCTGAGAATGAAACACTGTAACCACCAAGAACCAATGACCATTACTTCAGCAGACATCCAAGAGCGTGTCAAGAACATGAAGAGCAGGACAGCACCTGGCCCAAACATGATCATACCTACTGGCTAAAAAAATTAACAGCAATACATGAACGCCTGACAAAACAGATGAATCAACAGCTAGGAGTAGGCCATCACCCTGCTTGGGTAACACAAGGAAGAACTGTGCTGTTCATGAAGGATCCGCACAAAGGAAGAATTCCATCCAAATATCACCCAGTAACCTGCCTTACGACGACATGAAAACTCCTGTCAAGCATCATAGCCACCAAGCTACAGAACCATATGAATCTGTTCATGAAACCAGCTCAAATAGGCATTGGGAGCAACACCAGACGTTTTAAGCACCAGCTGCTAGTAGATAGAGCAGTCACTCAAGATCCAGACAGACCAATCTCAGCACAGCCTGGATTGACTTCAGGAAAGCCTATGACTCAGTGCTACACACACAGATCTGTGAATGCTTGGCACTCTACAATGTCAACAGGTAATTAAAAACCTTTCTCAGAAACCCAATGGGGGCTATGGAGGACAACACTGGAAGTCAGCTCAAGACAACTAGCACAAGTATCAATCAAATGAGACATATGTCAAGATGATGCACAGTCCCCATTGCTGTTCTGCATAGGCTTTTGACCCCCCTCAGTCAGATAATTAGAGTCTGGCCATAAGCCACCTTCTCTGCATGGATACATCAAGCTTTATGCGAAAAATGAAGGCAAAATCAGTTCACTGATCTACTTAACAAGGATCTACAGCAAAGACACTAGGATGTACTTCAGACTGGAGAAGTGTGGCTGGCTGGTGATAAAGAGACAGGGGAGTAATGACTGATGGTGTAGAACTACCAGCAGGGCACATAGCAGATGTGCAGACCTGCTACAAGTACTTCGGCATCCCACAGGGATATGGTAACCATGATGAGGAGGCAAGGAAAGCTGCAACATCCAAATACCATGAAAGGATTAGACCGGTCATGAAGACCCAGCTCAATAGGAAGAATATGATTTGTACTATCAGTACATATGCTCTGCCATTTATCAGATACCCTGCTGGCATAGTGTGCTGGCCAAAAGAAATGGAAGCTGCAGGGGTGAAGTCCCGGAAGCTCATTAACATGTATGGAGGTTTCCACCCCAAGTCTTTATACTCAAAGATTGTATTCCAACAGAAAGGATGGTGGTCGAGGTTTGATAGGCGTCCAAGCCCCCATCTTGGATGAAACGAGTATCCGAAAAATGTCACCAAAAGATGAGAAGCTGAGGGAGAGCCTAAGGCAGCAACAACAGTCATGGACGAAGGAACAGTAACACAAAGTACCATGACAAGACAAGCCGCTGCATGGGATGTACCATCTTCAGATAATGGAGGTGGCTGACACAGAGGAATTCTACCAATGGCTGGAGAAAGTTGGACTCTAGGACAGCACAGAGGCACTAATCATAGCGACACAGGTGTAGATGGTGCAAAGAAACCTCGGAAACAATCCAACATGTGGCAAGATGGAAAATGCAAGTAGGAACAGCGTGCACAAAGTTCCACAACCAAATGGCAGAAACATCTGTACAGCATATGGGCAAAATCCCTCTAAGTCCTGGTGGGAGACCCCTGAAAAAGTGGTGGCAAATGAAAGGGCTAAAATCCTGACGGATAAGCAGGTGTTATCTAACCAACCACATATTGTGATGGTAGAAAAGGAGCGGAAGACAGCAATGATAATTGATGTGCCAAGATCCCAGGAGCAGCATATAACCACGCCATGTGGATGAGAAGGTAGTGTGCGCATGTTTCTATGTATGTATGAATCTATGCATGTTATATACATGAAAAAAGAAGGCAGCACCCCAGAAAAATTAGTTACAAAAAGTGGTCCTTTATTTCATGTCGTAGCAGCGGCAACATTTCAGCTGTTCCTTCAACCTTTTTTATGCAGCTGCCGAAATGTTGCTGCTGCTACTCCATGAAATTGTTCCTATTTTTCAATTATTGTTATAGTCTGTCTATTACAATATTGTATACTGGTTGCTTGGGAGGAGGGAGCCAGCAGTAGAGTGGGGTCAAAAGCGGCAGGAAATGGTCCCTGTTGAAGAATTCAGAGGCTGTAGTAACCACGTGTGCCTGCTTGTGAAGGACGTGAATATTCACTTGTTACCCATGCCCATCTCTCTGCACTGAAGACAACGCTGAGAGATGGGCTCAAAGAGCACACAATACTCACATTAATAGCCGGCACACATCGCTCATCCGCTTTCTGCAGCTGCTGAGGAGATCATGCCCAGGCTCTTAAGAACAGAGGAGCAGGGTGCAGCTGCTGCAAGAGAATCAGCACTGCACTTGTGCTGATTCACTGCTGTGAAGATGATGGGCAGTGCAGTGCAGGTTCGGTACCTTATCACAGGTACCTTGTGACAGTGTGCCTCACTCCTTCTGCTTACTGTGTTCTGTTGAGCCCTGTTGCTGTTCTCAAATCCCGGAAGTGCCTGGTCTTCAGTTAAAAGCTGCAGTGAATAAAGCGCAGGGCTGGAGCATCACACACAACACAGTGAGCAGCCCCCATGGCCCTTCCTCTTCAGATCAAGTGCTACTGTGATGTACTGCAATGAAGAGGCAGGGCTGGAGGATTGTATTAGAGCATAGTGCAGAGCCCACTTACTGACACTCCCTCTTTATTATATAGGACATCACAGCAACACTTGATCTGTAGACCGGGCACGTTCTTGATTTCAGCAGGGCGACAGGGCAAAGGAGGACACATTAAAAAAAAGATTACACATATCGTAGCTGGAAAAACTATTTATATAGAACATTAACCCCTAATAAAGTAAAGTTTAAAAAAAAACACTATAAATAGTGTGCTGAACTATAACTCCAAGCATGCCATAGGAACTACAGGACATGCTGGGAGTTAGAGTTCTTAAAGGGGTTGCCACTACTTGGACAAAGCCATTTCATTCTATATTATCTGGATCAAGGGGGCTGGATATTTTTTTCCACTGTTTGTATTTAGCCATTCCTGCTGGGCAGCGGTGGTGGTCCGTCCCCTAGGCAACTAGCTAGTAATAACAACACTTTGAGAACTTTATCAGATTTTCAGAACATGGAAGTTGATGCAATCTATTGCAGATGTGGCCGAAAGTGTTGGCACCCTTGAAATTGATTTTGAAAAGGCAGTATTTCCCTGAGAAAATTATTGCAATTACATATATTTTGTTATGTACATGTTTATTTCCTTTGTGTTTTTAAGAATAGCAACAAAAAAAAGAGGGAAAAAAGGCTAGTTGGACATAAAAAATAGGCTAGACAAAATAGTTGACACATTTCAAATATAGTGGGTACAAAACGTTTTCAAGTGTGACGTTTGTTCAACCTCACCTGTGAAAAGTAAAAGGTGTGGGCAATATAAAAATAATACCTCAAACCAGACTAAAAGGGGAGAAGTTAACTCAATCTTTGCATTGTGTCTGTGTGCGCAAAAAAAAATATCAACAATCGTAAGGTTACAAGTCCATCTGCAGAGTTCTTGGTGTTTCTTTGTCCATGATACACAACATTAATCAAAAGGTTTACAACCCATGGCACTGAAGCGAATATCCCTAGATGTGGATGGCAGAGAAAAATTGTTGAAAGATCACAAAGCAAGATAGTCCAGATGATGGATCAGCAGCCCCAATCACGTTCCAAATGAATTCAAGCTATCCTACAGACTCAGGGAGCATCATTGTCAATGCAAACTGTTGACATTTAAATAAAATGAAACTATATGGCAGGAGACCTAGGAAGACCCCACTGCTGATACAGAGATCTAAAAAGAAAGAGACTGCAGTTTGCAAAAATGTGATTAAGCCACAATTCTTTTGGGAAAGTGTCTTGTGGACAGATGAAACCAAGATGGAGCTTTTTGGAAAAGCACATCATTCTACTGTTTATTGAAAACGGAATGAAGCCTACAAACAAAAAAGCACGGAACATACAATCAAACAGGATGAAAATTCCAAAATGTTTTGGGTTTTGCTTCCTTAATACACTGTGTCTTGACTGTGTGCACGGCATAATGAAATCTGAATATTACCAAAGGATTTTGGGTCGCTATAGTGCCCAGTGTAAGAAAACTAGGTTTGTATCCTCAGTTATGTCCAGTAGGACGAAGACCCCAAAGATACTTCAAGAAGCACCCTGAAATGAATGGATAAAAAGCACTGGGGAGCTCTGAGGAATGAATCTGGATCTAACCACCTGTGGAGAGATTTTAAAAACTGCTGTTGGAAGTTAGGGCACCCTTGAAATATGAGAGACCTGGAGCAGTTTGCAAAAGAGTAGTCCAAAATTCCAGTTGAGAAGTATAAGAAGCTTGTTATAGGAAGCGATTCCTTACAGATATTTATTCCAAAGGGTTTGCAACCAAATATTATGCTGAGGGTGGATGGCAACAATTTTAAACCAATTTTTGGAGCTTTATGTGAAATTATGTCCCAATTTGCTTTTTTTCCCCTCTGTTTTGTGTTATTCCAACACACACAAAAGGAAATAATCGCGTATAACAAAATGTATAATTACAATATTTTGCAAGGAGAAATACTTCATTTTCTTGAAAAATTCCAAGGGTGTCAACACGTTCGGTCATCATTCTGGTACAGGTTGATCTTTGTTTCATCTGTCCAAAGAATTATTTTCCAGATGTTTTTGACAGTCTACTCTGGCCTTTTTATTTTAAGGCTGATTAATGGTTTGTACCTTGTGGCGAACCCTTTTGTATTTGCTCTCCTGATGTCTTGTGTTGGTAGGACTTAAATACTGATACACCTACTCCCTGGAGAGTGTGCTTCACTTGGGTGGATGTTATGAGTGGAGTTTTCTTCATCATTGAAAGGATTCTGCAGTCATCACCACTCTTTATTCCGTGAAAATCTAGGCCTTCTGAGTTTTCAAACTCGCCAGCTTTGTTTTTCTTTCTTTTTGTCTTTTGCAGAAAGTACCAAACTGTTGATTTTTACACTAACATATCTGATAATTTTTTTTGCTTAATGATGGTCTTTTTCTAGTGATAATCAAGTAGCAAAATATCCGTAATGGCTATACTCGTAATGAGTACTTTGTAATACACGCGTACTCGTCCAATATTAGTCAGTTAGTTATAGGCTCCGCCCACACACATCTGCCATAAAACAAGCATTTCCGGGACAAGGTGAAAAGGTGGACTTTTTTGAGTTTTCACTGCATCAAACACCTTGCTGTGCTCCCCACAGAGACCCTAACATTCAAGTCTGCTCTCCTTGAGATGCCAGCTCACTTTGTGCACTGAAGAGAGCTGTTAATTTGTGCAAGATCGATAACGATGGACACATCACTCACAAGCACCAGCATTACTCGTCGACTAATGAGTATTGCGAATACCGTACTATTCATGCAAATAGAATAGTAATGATTACACTCGCTCATCACAATCTGTTTCACTTGTATGGAGAGCTCCTTTGCTCACATGTTGTGGATTTACAACAATTCCAAATGCAAATGCCACATCTGAAATTAGCTCCAGATTGTTGACCTGCTTAATAGATGATGCATTAACGAGGGAATGAGCCATGCTGTCCGTTAAAGAGCTTTTAATGTAATTGTCCAATTGCCTTTGGTCTTCTGAAAAAGAGGCAGCTACATATTAAAGAGCTGTAACTCCTAAACTCCAATGGATGTGAATACCCTTAAAGCTGAGAGTCTGCACTTTAATCTCATATTGATTATATAATTGTTATCTTGAATATGTTTTAGTTAACAGCTAAAATGTCAAAACTTGTCACTGTCCAAATATTTCTGGTCCTAAGTGAAGAAGATCTAGATTGTATCCTTTTGAATGAAATAGAATTGTAAAAATCCAATTTTAATCTTTCACTTTTTTTTTTCTTTTAAGAAATGTGAGCGCCTGCTACTGTATCTCTACTGTCATGAGCTGAGCATTGAGTTTCAAGAACCAGTTCCTGCATCGGTACGTACAATGCTTGCTTTTTCACACTGTTTATCAATACACTCATAAGTATTTCTTATAATATATGTTCATATACAGGGAGGCAGTTACATAGATTTATTAATATCCCTGCTGCCAAAGTAAAAAAAAAAAACAAAAAAAAAACAAATTCCTGTAATGAAAATTTCATGTTTTGAGCTCTGAGGAGTACAGATGTCCAGATTGATCAGCTTGTGTTTTTTACTGTTCATACCATGTTTCTCTGAAAATAAGACACCCCCACCCCCCGAAAATAAGATGTTCAAAGGGGGTTTGCTGCCAGCTGAATATAAGGCACCCGCCAAAAATAAGGGATACCAATTTATTGTAGCACTGCATGCCCACTGATAAGACTGGGGCGTGCATCTGTGAGTCATTCTCAAGCCCTCTGCTATGGCATGCCCGGTGCCACCGATGCATGTATTCAAGCGCCTCTCTCATCTCTCTGCCTCATATTCCCTTGGTGTATGGTACCGCTGGGCAGCCAATCACTGGCCAGCAGCCTCAGCGCATGACGTCAGCTGCTCGCCTGTGATTGGGTGGCCACTGGCTTTTTATTGGCCGCCCAGTGGCCACTGGCTTGTAATTTGCAGCCCAGCAGCCGCTGGCTTGTCATTGACTGGCCACTGCTTGGTGCCTGGAGACACTGTACACCTATGACATCTGAGACAGGGAGATGAGAGAGGTACCAGGACAATGATGGGGGGCATGGAGCTGAGGGTTGCCCCGGAATATAGCGGCGGACCAGAGAGGAGTGTCCCTGTGTGTGTGTGTGTTTGTCCCTGTGTGTCCGTGTCCCTAAGTGTGCATGTCCCCTTCTGTCCCCGTGTGTGTTTTGATGCTGATGGGGATACCATGTTGAGGGCTGCAAGGGGGATAATGGGGTATTGGAGATACTGTATTAAAGGGGTTCAAGGGGATGATGGGGATACCGTATTGAGGTCTGCAAGGGGATGATGGTTGAACCCGTATTGAGGGCTGCAAGGGGATGATAAATGTTAATTTTTTTGTACAATAAATGTGAATTCTTCCTTATGGACAAATGACATCCCTGAAAATAAGACATGGCGCATCTTTGGGAGCAAAAATTAAAATAAGGCAGTGTCTTGTTTTTTGGGGAAACAGGGTAGTAAGATTGTCACCTACTTTTCAAGTTACCAACAAGTATGGAGCGACCCTGCAGCAGTCCATGTTCATGCACTAAAATTGATTTATTCACAGTTGCTAGTGAGTAAATGGTGATCCTATAGACATTCTAGAGGGTTTCTCCCCATTATTTTTATACATTATATAACGTGTGTGACCCTCCCTTTTTTTTCCCACATAAAATTCTAGCGTCGGCTATATTAAAGACTCGCAGCTCACAGTACTGCTGGGTGTTAACTTTTCATGGCAGAAAATTGGGAACCAATTGAAGGAAATATGTGATAAATTAAAATATCTTCAAGAAAGTTTGGACTATAGTCTTTTCATTTAAAGGGGAACTCCTGGGAGAGAAAATGTTTTTGTACTGTTCCTGCCCTCCTACATGATGAAACAGAGCTGTGCACTACAGTTCTAGGATCCATAGATCACATATAAAATCATATCTGCTCTCAGCTCTGACCCCTCTCTCAGAGGACCGAGAAATTTAGCTACAGCTGTGACAGGGGTTTGTCAGGAGCGTGGACCCTGGGTGCTCCATAATCATCTTGTACTCCTGCCCCCTCATACTTCTGTATGAACAGGGGGTGTGGCCATGGTCACATTACAATCCTGCCCCTGATGCACCATTCTCTGTAATGTAACAAGGGTGTTCTCACTTGAAATAGCAATTATGTCACCAAGCAGATATAAATACATGCTTAGATCCTCTGCTGTACAATGATATGATGGTGCATAATGTGTGCAGACATGTATCAGTCTAGGAGCACAGGTAGAGCATTGTATTTGTTTATTCAGCACTGCCATGGTCTCCCCTCCCCTATCACAACTTGGTAGATTCCTGTCCCCTGAAACTTTCTATGGATTTTCTGTCTTCTCAGTCACCGCAAGCATCCAGACGTCTGTGCATTATCTGTTACACATCCTATAAACCCCAAGGTTCCTTTATCTGTTGTTTATACTGTGCACCAGATTTACATGGACTTAAAAATATCTATGTATCTATCTATTATCTATCTCTCACATGTCTGTATTTATCGATCGTCTTGAAATCTGTGTATCATATAACTTCTGTAGTCATCCATCCGTCCTATGTCTTTATACATCCATCCATCTATCTATTTATATATCTCTATCTATAGGGTTTGTCTGAATCCCATTTAAGACAAACTAAGGGGAACTTTTGAGTTCAATACAGAAATTCTGTATGACTAATGTTATTGAATGAGTCACTGCTGATCAGTGTGTTTTTCCTCAATTCTTTTGGGCATGACCAAAAAAAATCACAACATGCATATACTGTGACCATAAGGCCGGCGGCCATACTCCCTGCCCATACAGAAGTGTGAGGGGGCAGGAATGTAAGATGATTCTGGAGGTCCCAAGGTCCACGCCCCTGACACACCACCTGCCACAGCTGCAGCGTGAAGCTGAATTTCTCAGTCGCTTGAGGGAGGGGTGTGTGCTGAGGAGAAGGTAGGATTTTAAAGATTTTAAGCGATCTATAGCTCTGCCTCATCATGTAGGAGGGCAGAGACTGTACTAAAACATTTTCCCTCTTCAGAGTCCCCTTTAAACCAAAGAGGTCAAATTCAGTCATGTTTTAATTTAATACAAAGGTATTCAGTGAAGTTGTGGCAAGTTTTCTTGGCAGGCTGCTATAGTTCCCCTCTAGTTAAGATGTATACTCCTCTCCGATGCAGCCTCCATTCCAGTAGTGTTGGCAGAGCCTCTCTTGGGAGTCACGTGACAGGATCCCTGCATCAATAAGTGCTGACTTCACTCCCCTGCCTTTAGACTTATCACATAAATCCAGAGAGAACAGAAGCTCTTGCTTCCTTCATGTGACTTGTCTGAATGAGGGGGAGTGAAGCCGGCGCCGATTGGCCATAGAGATCACGTGACCTAACAATGCCATGTGATCGCCAGCAGAGGCATTGCCGACACCAATGAAATGGCACAAGCATCGAAAGAGAGTATAGATTTATCTTTTCTTTTTTGTAGTACAGTGTTGTAATTGACAATGGGTTGTCCAAGTAGTAGATAACCCCATTAATTGTACTGACAAACACATGGATCACCAGCCAATTGTTCGCAGCCACATGTGGCTCGAGGCTGTCTGCCAGCTTGGTGCATTGGCACTAGATGTAGCAAACAGCTATAAAAAATAAGTCTCCAGATGGTGACTTTTCTGAGTAGTCCCACACAAAAGAGCACGTCTGGATGCTTGAATACTGGATTGGGAGGGAGATTAGTCTGCCAGAGGTAGGATGATGCTTCCAGTTAGAGAGTTGCTTGATGCAGGATACAATATTTTGGTGTGTGCTTGATGTAAGAATAATAAATGATGGTAAAGTCTGCATCCCTGAATTGAGGTAACCTGCCTGTAATGGAGGGAGGCTAGGCTATCGGTGTTTTTTGTGGGGATGCTTTGGCTGTTTTTTCAGGTTCTGAGTGTAACCACTATGTGGGGAGAGGGTGCTGAATGATTCTTACAACTGTGAAACACTAGACGTAACGCTGCAAATACGACCTCATACTGCTAAGTCAACACAAAGATAAAGCTCTTAAACTGTTAATAAAAAAAGTTGAACATTTCTTTGGCAGTTTAGTCCAAGCATATTATAACACTACTATTGTTTGTCTCTTGAGGAACTTTAGCAGTTTTTTGGCAGTGAAGATTTAGAGTTCAGGATTTAGTAACTTTGACAGACAAATCTGATACTAAAAAAATACAAAATGCCCATCTTCCATGTAGATTTTGATACAAATTGGCAGTGAAATTTCAGCATTTTTACATTAGGGCAAGATTTGCTAGGATTATCTGTTCAGTATAGATGTGCATTAAAGGGAATCTGTCAGGTTGAAAAAAAAAAAAAAAACAAACAAAAAAAAACCTAATTTTAACATGCAGATATGGGGTTAATCTACAGGTTAATTGTGTTCTAAAGCCGCTGTACTGACACTTGCCTACCGGCAGCTTCACGCTCAGTCAGAGGCGCAGTTACTGCTCAGTATATAGTGAGCGGTGGATGTAACTACGCCCTAGCACTCACTCTGTATAGTGTCAGTGAGTGCAGTAATGCACTCACTATGTACTGAAAGCCCAGGGGCTTTCCAATGTCATTTTAATCTGCAAATTAACCCCATATCTGCAGGTTATTAGGGTTTTTTTTTACATGACATGTTCCCTTTAAGTCCATACATTAGGATTTTGATCATATTGACACATAAAAGTATGTTCACTGTAATTTTTCACCACATGCAAATCTGAAGCAAAATATTATCCATTGGCTCACCACAGCTCCAATCTACCTAAAATGAAAAACAATATAGGGAACAGATTAATTGCAGTGCTTAGTTCCAGAATGTTCTAAACTTTGTGGGGTTTTTTCTTTACTTGCAGATACCAAATTATTACAAAATAATTAAGAAGCCTATGGATCTCTCCACGGTAAAGAAGAAGCTGCAGAAGAAGCACTCACAACACTACCAGACACCCGAAAACTTTGTTGCAGATGTTCGACTGATTTTTAAGAACTGCGAAAGGTTCAATGAAGTATGTTGTTCTACTTTTACTATGTTTTACATGATTTTTTTTTCGTTATCCTTTTAGGTTATTTTCATTATTTTCTTAACTGTAATCTCCAAATTTTACTTTAAAGGGAACCAACCACCTCAGATCACCCTAATACACAGTTAGTACATGTCCCTGCACCCTAATACCTTTCCAGCACTGTTTTTGTGTAAAATCTTGCATTAGTATAACTCGTATAAAGAGTTTATAAACTTACTAGCCTGGAGACCTCTGGGCGTATCCCTCCTTCTGTTATACTTCAGGGCTGTGCATTACATGTCTGTGCTCCCCCTCCCTCCGTGCCTGCTGCCCTGCCCTGATGGGTGTGATCGTTATCTCCTCTGCACAGAGGGAGGGGGAGCACAGCCATGCAATGAATGCACAGCCCTGAAGTATAACAGAAGGAGGGATACGCCCAGAAGTCTCCAGGCTAGTAAGTTTACAAACTTTATTTCAGTTATACTAATGCAAGATTTTACACAAAAACAGTGCTGGAAAGGTATCCTTAGGGTGCAGGGACATGTACTAACTGTGTATTAGGGTGCTCTGAGGTGGTTGGTTCCCTTTAATGAAATCTTTTATTTAGTTTTTTCTATTTATTGGGTATTAGAGCAAGATGACCATAATGGGTTTACATATTCACTAAAGCTAAAGAATCCTAGAAAATGACATTAACCAGCTGTACAACCTATCTATGTTGGTCACTTGTAATGTGCTAACTCCCAACAACAGTATCCGCCCATAATATAAGGTTGAATATAAAAGCACATGATAAAAATTGTGCAAACTTTCAACTCCTATTAAGCCTTTCAAAAACACCTTTAAAAATATTACAGCTTTTTTAGGATCCATGAAATGTAGTGTCAAGCCCCTATACGAGCCCTGTGTATGTCGCGTCACCTTAGAGGATAGCACAATACACGAGTGCTTTTGTCACGAGGTGCTACCATGGAAGAATGTTTTAAATAAACAAAAAAAAAAAAGGAAAAAAAAAATGCACTCACTCGTGTAGAAGTTGCACTAAATCCTTTATTGCGGTGGAAAATGTACATGTTGCAGGGAGGGAAGAAAAGGAAACGGACCTTTTTCTTCCCTCCCTGCACCATGTAAATTTTCCACCACAATAAAGGATTTAGTGCAATATCTATGCTGGTGAGTGTATCTTTTTTCTCATTTATTCAATATATATATTGTTGCTAAACTTGTAGTGAAGAGACTGTAAAAATCCCATGATGTGCTTGTTGCCCTTTTAAATGATTTGCTGGGCACAAACATATTGGGCCTAAAATTTTGCATTGCATTCTTATTGTTGTCTATATATTGGAAGGGTTATTAGAAATGCTAGTCATCAATTGCACAATATCTTAAATAATGGTTGCTGCACACAATCACTGTGCATTGTATATTCTTGTATGGTGAAGTCCAATCATTTAATACTGAAGTTATAAAGTATTTTTAAATATAAGTAAGAAGACTCAAGACACCAAATGGTACAACATCCTCCTTGTTGAACTTAACTATGAATAACCATATAAATCTAAATATTAATGCATACATATGTTAACCATTAGTGGCATCAGCCATTGCTGTCTCCAGCACAATGCTGACAAATCATTTTTTACAGCATATTCCCTGCTGTAAAAGTAATGGCATATGTAATGGCAACGTTTTTGATGCAGAAAAATCTTAAAGCCATTCCACCAAGAAAAGGTGTACCTCAATCAAGATGGTCCCTAATCCTCTAATATTAAAACCTCACCTTACGAAAATAACCAGGGTGCGACTACACGGACACCCTGCTACTGGAAGCTACTGAAGTGAAATATCTAGCACAAGGAGACCGGACCACACCCCTGTTTTGTGCATGGTACAAAATATAAAAAGGCAAAACCAAAGAAATGAGCCAGAGTGCATCTTGGTATACATATACTGCATAGAATCATGACAACAAACCTAAGATGGAAACTAAATGAACATGTACCCTGTTGTAAAACATAAATGAAAAGTAGTAGAATATATTAATATCATAGCATACTTAGTACACAATGTTTTGTTTTTTTTTTATCAAAAAAGCATAAAGCTGAAAATGTCATTTATTTAGTTTCCCATGCCAGGGTGTCGGCAGTTGGGCCCCCGTTCCTTTTCTGCCCTTATCTTCATTGATATCAATCAACTTACATAAGGTGATGTTTTAATATTAGAGGATTAGGGACTTCATGCATTTTTCTTTTTTTCTTCAATCAAACAGAGTTTACCAAAAAGCCTTTGATTATATGTAGTATTGCTGTATTTTTCCGATTCTAAGATTAATTGTAACATAAGATACTTTGATTTTAGAGGAGGGAAATAGAAAAAAAATTGATGTGAAAAATGTTATCATGTTGCACTCTTATGGGCAAGGGATCTGCTACTGACACTGTTTTGTGGATAATGTCAACCAATTCTGTACTAATGTCCCCCACCCTGGACCCCTTCCAAGTATACATGTCACCCACTGGTGTATATGTCCTCTCTCCTGGTATACAGTATATGTTACCTGTTGTTGTCCCATCCTGGTTTATATGTTCTGCATTCTGGTATATACAGTGCCTACAAGTAGTCTTCAACCCCCTGCAGATTTAGCTGGTTTGATAAGATGCCAATACGTTAGAGCCTTCAAACTGCAAACCAGAGTAGGATTTATTAACAGAAGCATAAATCTTACTAACCAAAAAGTTATGTTGCTCAGTTGAATTTTAATAAATTTTAAACATAAAAGTGTGGGTCAATTATTATTCAACCCCTAGGTTTAATATTTTGTGGAATAACCCTTGTTTGCAATTACAGCTAATAATCGTCTTTTATAAGACCTGATCAGGCCGGCACAGGTCTCTGGAGTTATTTTGGCCCACTCCTCCATGCAGATCTTCTCCAAGTTATTTAGGTTCTTTGGGTGTCTCATGTGGACTTTAATGTTGAGCTCCTTCCACAAGTTTTCAATTGGGTTAAGGTCAGGAGACTGACTAGGCCACTCCGTCACCTTGATTTTTTCCCTCTTGAATCAGGCCTTGGTTTTCTTTGCTGTGTGCTTTGGGTCGTTGTCTTGTTGGAAGATGAAATTACGACCCATCTTAAGATCCTTGATGGAGGAGCGGAGGTTCTTGGCCAAAATCTCCAGGTAGGCCGTGCTATCCATCTTCCCATGGATGCGGGCCAGATGGCCAGGCCCCTTGGCTGAGAAACAGCCCCACAGCATGAAGCTTCCACCACCATGCTTGACTTTAGGGATGGTATTCTTTGGGTCGTATGCAGTGCCATCCAGTCTCCAAACGTCACGTGTGTGGTTGGCACCAAAGATCTCGATCTTGGTCTCATCAGACCATAGAACCTTGAACCAGTCTGTCTCAGAGTCCTCCAAGTGATCATGAGCAAACTGTAGACGAGCCTTGACATGACGCTTTGAAAGTAAAGGTACCTTACGGGCTCGTCTGGAACAGAGACCATTGCGGTGGAGTACATTTAGTTATGGTATTGACTGAAACCAATGTCCCCACTGCCATGAGATCTTCCCGGAGCTCCTTCCTTGTTGTCCTTGGGTTAGCCTTGACTCTTCGGACAAGCCTGGCCTCGGCACGGGAGGAAACTTTCAAAGGCTGTCCAGGCCGTGGAAGGCTAACAGTAGTTCCATAAGCCTTCCACTTCCGGATGATGCTCCCAACAGTGGAGACAGGTAGGCCCAACTCCTTGGAAAGGGTTTTGTACCCCTTGCCAGCCTTGTGACCCTCCACGATCTTGTCTCTGATGGCCTTGGAATGCTCCTTTTTCTTTCCCATGTTGACCATGTATGAGTGCTGTTCACAAGTTTGGGGAGGGTCTTAAATAGTCAGAAAAGGCTGGCAAAAGAGATAATTAATCCACACATGTGAAGCTCATTGTTCTTTGTGCCTGAACTACTTCTTAATACTTTAGGGGGACCAAACAGAATGCTGGTGGTTTGAGGGGTTGAATAATAAATGACCCTCTGAATTAACTTTTAACGCTTTAAAAAAAAATTAAAAAATCTTTTGGCTGCAGTGCATTTCCCACTTCCAGGCTGATCTACAGTCCAAATGTCACAATGCCAAGTTAATTCCGCATGTGTCAACCAGCTAAATCTGCAGGGGGTTGAAGACTACTTTTAGGCACTGTATAGCCACATCCTGGGCCCATCCTAGTATATGTGGCCCTATCCTGGTACTTATGGTCTTCATCCTGGGCACATCATGGTATATATGGTCCTCATCCTGGTACATATGTCCTTCATCCCTCGCACATCCTAATGTATATGGCTCTATCCTATTACATGTGGTCCCATTCTGATACATGTGGCCTTAATTCCTTGCCCATCCTGGTACATATGGCTCCATCTTATTACAAACTGCCCTCATCCTGGTACATATGGCCAGCATCTTCGGCTCATCCATGGCCCATCCTAGTATATATGGCCACATCCTTTTACATATGTCTTTCCTCCTTGGCCCATCCTGGTACATATGACTCTCATCCTGGGCCCATCCTTGTATCTATGGCCCCATACTGGTACATATGACCTTCATCCTGGGCCCTTCCTGATATATATGGCCTCATACTGGTACATATGGCCCTCATCCTGGGCCCATCCTAATATATATGGCCTCATACTGGTACATATGGCCCTCATCCTGGGCCCATCCTGGTATATATATATGGACCCATACTAGTACATATGGCCCTCATCCTGGGCCCATCCTGGTACATATGGCCCTCATCCTGGGCCCATCTTGATACATATGGGCCCATCCTGGTAGATATTGTCCCATCCTGGTACATATGGCCCTTATCATGCTCCCATATGGCTGCCATCCCCAGCTCATCATAATACATATCCCCTTATTTCAGGGCTCATCCTGGTACATATTGCCCTCATCTTTGAGCCCATTCTGGTACATATGACTCTCATCCTGGGCCCATCGTGATAGATATGGCACCATCCTGGTACATATGGCCCTCATTCTGGGTCCATCCTGTTACATATGAACGCCATCCTTGCCCCATCCCAGTACATATGGCCCTCGTCCTGGTCCCATCCAGGTACATATGGCCCTCGTTCTGGTCCCATCCAGGTACATATGGCCCTCGTCCTGGTCCCATCCAGGTACATATGGCCCTCGTCCTGGTCACCATCCCGGTACATATGGCACTCGTCCTGGTCCCATCCTGGTACATATGACCCTCGTCCTGGTCCCATCCTGGTACATATGGCCCTCGTCCTGGTCCCATCCTGGTACATATGGCCCTTGTCCTGGTCCCATCCTGGTACATATGGCCCTTGTCCTGGTCCCATCCTGGTACATATGGCCCTCGTCCTGGTCCCATCCTGGTACATATGGCCCTCGTCCTGGTCCCATCCTGGTACATATGGCCCTCGTCCTGGTCCCATCCTGGTACATATGGCCCTCGTCCTGGTCCCATCCTGGTACATACGGCCCTCGTCCTGGTCCCATCCTGGTACATACGGCCCTCGTCCTGGTCCCATCCTGGTACATATGGCCCTCCTCCTGGTCTCATCCCGATACATATGGCCCTCATCCTTGGCCCATCCCAGTAGATATGGCCCTCATCCTGGGCCTATCCCGGTAAATATGACTATTATCTTGGGTCCATCCTAACATATATGGCCGCCTCCTAGTACATATGGACCTCATCCCTGGCCCATCCTTCTAGGTATGGCACCATCCTAGTACATATGGCCCTCATCCTGGCACATGTGGCCCTCACCTTGGGCCCATCCTGGTACATGTGGCCCATATTCTGTGCCCCTCATGGTATATATGGCCACATTTTAGTATACAGTGTGGGGGAAAAAAGTATTTATTCAGCCACCAATTGTACCAAAGTTCTCACACTTAAAAAGATGGGGGAGGCCTGTAATTGACATCATAAGTAGACCTCAAATATGAGGGTACCGTTACATGTCGCAACATTGCATGCAATTTTACTTGCAATTTGCTGGTTGCAGTGAAATCATGGACACATTGTACACGGCAACAAAATAGAACAATGTGTCCATGATTTCACTGTAACCAGCAAATTGCTAGTGAAATTGCATGCATTGTTGTGACGTTTAACGGTACCCTGAGAGACAAAATTAAAAAACAAATCCTGAAAATCACATTCTCTGCTTTAGAAAAAAAAAGTTTTCAAATTTTGGTGGAAAGTAAGTATTTCGTCACCTACAAACAAGCTATATTTCTGGCTGTCACATACCTGTAACTTCTTCAAGAGGCACCTGTTTGAACTTATCAGTATAAAAGACACCTGTCCGCAACCTCAAACAGTCACACTCCAAACTCCACAAAAGTGAAGCCCAAAGAGCTGTCGAAGGACACCAAAAACTAAATTGTAGCCCTGCACCAGGCAGGGAAGACTGAATCTGCAATAGGCAAGCAGCTTGGTGTGAAGAAATCAACTGTGGGAACAATAATTAGAAAATGGAAGACATACAAGACCACTGATAATCTATCTCAATCTGGGGCTTTACGCAAGATCTCACCCTGTGGGGTCAAAATGATCTCAAGAACCGTGAACAAAAATCCCAGAACCACACAGGGGGACCTAGTGAATGACCTGCAGAGAGCTTGGACCAACGTAATATAGGCTATCAGTAACACACTATGCCACCAGAGACTCAGATCCTGCAGTGCCAGGTTTCCCTTTGCTTAAGCCATTACATGTCCGTGCCCGTCTGAAGTTTGCTAGAGAGCATTTGGATGATCCAGAAGAGTATTCTGAGAATGTCATATGGTCAGATAAACCCAAAGTTTAGTAGAAACACAACTTATCGTGTTTGAAGAAGAAAGAAAGCGGGTTGCATGCAAAGAACACCTTACCTACTGTGAAGTATGGGGGTGGCAACATCATGCTTTGGGGCTGTTTCTCTGCCAAGGGACCAGGATTACATGAAAGAATGAATGGGACCATGTATTGTGAGATTTTGAGTGCAAACCTCCTTCCATCAGCAATGGCATTGAAGATGAAACGTTGCTGGGTCTTTCAGCAGGACATTGATCCCAAGCACACCACCAGGGCAATGAAGGAGTGGCTTTGTAAGAAGCATTTCAAGGTCCTGAAGTGACCTAGCCCATCTCCAGATCTCGGAATAAAACGAAGTTTGGGTGAGCGCTGGGATATGAAGACGGCTACACTTCAACAAGTATTTTACCTGTAAGTTTATTGTTCAAATCACACTAGGTCCTCTCCCTGTGTGATTTGAACAATAAACTTACAGGTAAAATATTTGTTGAAGTGTAGCGGTCTTCATATCCCAGCGCTCACCCAAACATCGTTTTATTCCATTGCCTGCATATCCATCTCCCTATGGGGAGAGCGGTGGAGCAGCTCCGGAGGAGAAGACAAATCTAACAGAGGAGAGGAAAACACGTGACGGATCACGTGCAATTACACAGGCGGACACCGAGGAAAAAGGGAAAGAAATCCACACCGTCTAGAGAGAGACCCCGTGCACTCACTACGTGAGCCCCCCTGTTGTGCGGACAGCACAACAGGAAAAGGTGAGTGTAACGGTGACTTAATACAGGGTGGATATAAAACATAAAGCAGCGTGGCGCAACCAATTTCTATATCTCATTACATCTCCAGATCTCAACCCTATAGAAAACCTTTGGAGGGAGTTGAATAGTCTGTGTTGCCCAGCAACAGCCCCAAAACACCACTGCTCTAGAGTAGATATGCATGGAGGAATGGGCCAACATACCAGCAACAGTGTGTGCCAACCCCGTGAAGACTTACAGAAAACATTTGACCTCTGTCGTGGCCAACAAAGGATATATAACAAAGTATTGAGATGAACTTTTGTTATTGACCAAATAATTATTTTCCACCAAAATTTTAAACTAATTTCCTTCCAAATCAGACAATTTGATTTTCAGGATTTGTTTTCTCATTTTGTTTTCATAGTTGAAATCTACCTATGATGTTAATTACAGGCCGACCTCATCTTTTTAAGTGGGAGAACTTGCACAATTGGTGGCTGACTAAATACTTTTTTTCCCTCACTGTATATGGCCCTCATCCTGGTATATATTCCCCATCCTGGAACATATGGCCCTCATCCTGGGCCTGTCCTAGTATATATGGCCCCATCCTGATACATATGGCCTTCATCCTGGGCTCATCTTCTTGGATATGGCCCCATTCTGGTACATATGTCCCTCACTCTGGACCTATCCTGGTACATCCTAAGGCCTCATTCTAGTATATATGGCCCTCATCCCGGTATATATTCCCCATCATGGAACATATGGCCCTCATCCTGGGCCCGTCCTAGTATATATGGCCCCATCATGGTACATATGGCGGCTCGCCCTGGGCCCGTCCTAGTATATATGGCTCCATCATGGTACATATGGCCTTCATCCTGGGTCCATTCTGGTATATTCCCCCGGGCACATCCTGATATTTATGGCCCCATCCTGGTAAACATGGCCCTCATCGGGTGCCTATCCTTGTATACATGGCCCCATCCTGGTATATGTGGCCCTCATCTTGGAGTACCGTATATGGCTCCCAACATGCTGCACACATAAAAAAGAAAAACTATTCTATTCACCTTCCTACCACTCCCTCGGTGTGCAGTGTGCTCACCTGATGCTGGTGATTGACTGACTGACTTCAGCGTGTAAGCGACACAGCTCATAACGGCACTGCCAAACATGCCCACTTAGACAGATGTTGGCTGACTGTGTATTCACTGATCCCCACATCCAGGGATTATGGGCATGGCCAGCAGTAAATATTCATTCTCTTTAATAGCAGGCCCACATGAACGCCCAGCAGCTGCAGTAAGCCAGCGGCTGGATGATTGTGTGCTGCAATTAATGAAAATGCATATGCTCTGGTCTCCACACCCATAATCCTGCCCATTTCTTGGCGTCTGGTTCAGTGCAGAGAGGTGGGCGGCATAATGGGCATGGAAGCAGTGAAAATGCATCCTCTCAAACAGCCAGCACACGTGTTTGCCCTGATACCTGCTCCTGCGACCCTGTTTCCGCCCTTGTACCCACACCATTACATCGGACTTAAGATGCACGTCTGTATGTCTTAAAGTCTAAAAAATACTTTACTTTTTACTTTTTTTTTTTTTTCTACAGTAGGGTATATGCTTACATTGTTTCCCTTAGGTTTTGACGATTAAAGATATTTTGCTTGAATGTTTGTACTTGATGGTTGGTATTTCATGCAAGAAAAAAGTGTCCACTTGCTGTCAGAATGGTCCCAACACTTATTTGTCAATTGATATTCCATTTTGTGTGATCTAATATATTAGTTTAGTTAGAAATCTGTTCTGTTTTAGAAGATATGCAACGAAATGTCCAGTTTTTATTTCACGAGTAACTATGTATTGCGACATTTATAGTGAGAGCATATCGGATGAAGTTAATATGACATTTGAGTAATGTTTTGCGCCAGTACTTTTTGCATATCTGGCATGTACAAATCAGTTAAATATAAAGAAGAGTTTAATTTGGATTTTATCATGTGTAACTCTTCCAACCCCAAATAGCATTTATTTCTAAACCTGTTCCCATCATATCATACATGTCTCCCAGGGAAGCATCTAGAGCTGCAATTTTATGGCCAGACCATGAATTCAAATATACACTCCCCCTTTATAACTGAGCCGAGATTTTTGACTTGCAACCTGGTCATAACTATTTTTGACTTAGTTATGGCCTTGTTTTGTAGTAAAAACCCTTCTGATACACCTTTTAGAGTAAACCATTTTCCCTTTTTTTTTTACTCTAATGTCCTTTTTAGATGATGAAAGTTGTTCAAGTTTATGCAGAAACACAAGAATTTAATCTGCAGGTAAGCTTTCCAAACAGTGCAAACTTGACAGAAGTCTTTTCATTACCCAAGGTAACTTTTTTTCTTTTCTTTTTCCAACAGAACGATTCAGAAGTGGCGCAAGCAGGAAAGGCAGTGGCTTTATACTTTGAGGACAAACTTCCAGTGATCTATCCTGACAGGACCTTCCCACCGTTGCCTGAGTTTGAACCAGAGGAGGATGACGGTGAAATAACAGAGGATTCAGATGAAGATTTTGTACAGCCTCGACGAAAACGTCTAAAGTCAGATGAGAAGCCAGTGCATATAAAGTGATTTCAATGCCCTGGACTTGGCATTTTTTCTGTAGAGAAATAACTTTAAGTACTTATTTAAATGTTCCTGGAATATCTTCTCGCCTACTCTTGCCGCTTCAGTGGAAAAGGTGGCAACTTTTAGACAGTATTAGACCAACCAATTTGTACAGAAGAGATGAACATTCTTTTAAAGAAGATGGAAACTTATTGTCACTTTTATTTTTTTTCCTTACATTTTTTCTTTTAATATTTTTAATTTGAAGCTCGCTGGACTCCTTTCCCCAGGACCAGTCCATTTGAAATCTCAATTAGGTTTTGTGAAATGTTGAGGACCGTTCCTTTGATTTGATATTTTCAACCGTTGTTTGTACAGACCTTTAAGTGGACTCAGTGGTTGTTGTTACCTGTTAATCTATTTCTTTATCGGAGATTGGACCAGTAATTGCAGTTTACTGTAACACCTTCCTTCTGTCAGGCTGCTCTAGAGCTTGACTTCTGAATCAACAAAAACATGGTACAGGTTTAGGTGTGCTTTTTGAATGATCAATTTGTAATCCGTCTCCATTTCCAAGTTTTTGTTACTTTTTTTTTTTTTTTGAGTGCTTAGCTTGAGTGGGTTATCCTTCAAGGTTCTGGTATATAGATATATATTTTGTGAAGGAAACAATTTAACTTGGATCATAAAAACATTAACTTTTGCTATGTATATATGAGGAAGCTTATACGTGTTCGTAAATCCATATTGCATTATTTCTGACAACAGATGTCAATCCTTGCTGTTGTCTTGCATCCAAGACGAGGAAAATAAATTAAGTAACTGGTTAAATATTGTTGATTTTTATCCTGCTTTGATACCAAATGGGTAGATAGAAACTGTTAGTATATTGGAGAGAGTAAGGAAAATAAAAAAAAAAAAAACCTTTTGTCTTCCTTGGGGTTGATACAATTTTGTTCATTGTATCGAAGTTTAAATCTATATATCATGTGAAAATTATTTTCTCTGATAGCGAAAGTTGACTACTTGAAGGGGTTGTCAACTACCTGGACACCTCCCTTTTAAAGTAAGTCCTTCCCCTTATAAAATAGAATAACATACTCACCCCCTTCGATAGCACAGATGTCAGGGCTGATGTGACATTGTTATGCCACTCGTTTTCCTCCAACAAGCAGAAGTAGCGAGAACCCAACAGCCTATTAGCAGCCATTAATCGGCTTCAAGGGTCGTGGCATACCATTGTCACACTAGCCCATGTGTGGCAGGTGGGTATGTGTTACTTTTATTTTACAAGGGATGGTACTTCGTTTAAAAGAGCTGTCCAAGTAGTGGAAGATCCCTTTAGGATAAGTCCCCATAATGAGTGTTTGGTGAGTTTCTGATGTTGCACATTTTCAGCCATATTTCTGCACCTTTTAAGTTTCTTGTAATAATGAGCAAGCACAAAAGTTCTCATTAGTCTAATCAAGCAAGTCAGACGCTATGACGGGGTCGACTAGTAGAAGTATAATGGAAGTCAATTAGTGATTGGTAGTCCGGCTCTCTGCACATATACAGCCAGTAAAAAACGGGGCATTGCCGGGGAAAGGTGGACGGGGTTTTTTTTTTCTCTCTCATACAGCATCTGGACACAATGCTTTTACCTCCAGTTAGTCATTCGGAAACTGCAAGCGGCTCTCACTAGGATGTATGTTCTCATTGTTCACTGAAGGGAGTAGAAGTAACTGTAAAGTTAAATGGCGCTACATAGGGTTTACCTGTTATGAACAAAAATTAATTGTGAGTATTGCTCACCTCTTATGGTTGTGTAAGTCACCACCACTTTTAAAACCTGTGATATCCCCTTGATATCCTGGCGGTGACAGTCTGCAGCAGTCTCCCACGAGGTGGATCAACAGCAGAGGTACATCTGTGATTTTCCTGAAGAAGGTGCCGTGTGCCCTTAAACGCGTAGAAATAAAATCACACCAATCTACTACAATGTTCACCACAAGATTTATTATTTATTTCGGACGGTCCTCTACTGCTGTTCACTGAAGCTCTGAGACAGTTCTGTGTCGGATTGTTCAAGCACGACTCATTGGAGCACCCGCAATATTTGGCCGAGTACCCCGATGCGAGCAGGCTCGCTCATCATTAGTTATTTTTTTGTTTTTGTTTATTTGTTTGTTTTTACATTCATTTTTATTGGCACTGTGGTCTTTGGAATGTTTTTGTTTCTCGTGTTTTAATTAAAGCTGCTTTGTTTTTTATGCTACCTGTTTTTGGTTTTGACAACTTTATTCATACACGTGTGGATTACTTGCAATTTTAGTGTATTTCTGCTGCCCAAATGAACTAAAAATATTTTTCACTCGCAGAGTTTCCGCATCCAATGCAATTCTATGGGGAATATACCCAGATTCAAGGTACTTGCAAGAGAAATTGACATATTGTGGGTTTCAAACCCACAATTCAGTTTACGTAGCGTGAAAAATAAAAAGCAGCACAGTGGACAATAGATTTCTATAAATTCCATCCAGTTTCCTGCAATAACAAGACTGTTTTGTTTTGTTCTTTTATGGGGCATCGAAAACTCACCAAAAACTCATTGTTGCGCTACATTTACATTGTGTGTTTTTTGGTCTCTTTTTGCTCATCCGTTTTCTTTAGCCAAAACCAGGAGTGGAATAATCGGAGGGCAAGTATAATAGAAACATGGGTACCACATCTGTATTTATCACCCACTGCTGGTTTTGGCTGTAAAAACTAATGAGCAAGAACGCACAGTGTGAATGTAGTAGATTTAGAGCTAAACCTTAAAGGGATTGTATCATCAGAAAAAATGACCTACGATTTATATTGCTAAATGTATTTTTGAAAGTGTATGGTATTTTTTGTGTGTGGGGGGGATCAAAATCTGTATTGAAAAAAAAACCCTCCATAATCTTTCAATTTTCACACTGGGCTTACTGGTCATTAGGTCAGTAATCTGAATGCTAAAAAGTTTCCTTTAACTGTTGAGTAACGGTCATAAATAGCCCCAAGTAACCCGTGAAAACGGCAAGATTTCACATTTTTTCTAAATACATGAAATAAAGCAATTGCCAACATTTAAAAAAGTACATTTAACACAACCGCGTGCTATAAACAAATGTTTGCAGTGTCTTATGGGAGGCTTTGTGCTTTTTATTTTATTTTTCTTGTTGTAAATACGGTTTCTGCCAGAATGCACTAAAAAGGGGCATGTTTTGTACAAATGCTGAGCTAACAAGGCAATCCATGTTTTATATGAGGCCCTCATGCTCTGGCATTTCAGGGAAAATCTAGTTAGATAATCTAGCCAGGGACCATACTCTGAGATGAGACTAGTCTTCCTTTCTTGGTTCTGTAGCAGGTGGTTGGGAGACACCTCTTTAATCACACATGATAGCACTGTGAAAGCCGAACAGTGTTGGTACCAAACTAGAATTGTCTAACCTTATTGATCTACCTATATTTTCTCTGAAACCCCCAAAACTATTCTATACCTGATTGTAGTTGTGTAGCCAGGCTCTGATTCATGCTGACCGTGGTGTGGGCACCATAAATCAGATGACAGGTTTCTGTTCATCAGGAAACCTGTAGCTTTTTAAATGCAGCTTTAGGTTGTAAAAAGTAAAGCAAAATTGATATGTAGCACTAAGCGTAAAATGTTTGATGTTAAAGTTACTTTAATCTTTTCAGTTGGATAAAAAATGCATAATTTTGCTGTGATGAACTGTCTTACTTGTACACAATCCTGATTGCCTCCAGGCAGCAACCTTTCCAAACTTGGTTTTTATGATACGTTGTGATTTTTATTTTTTTTATTTTTTTTTTGTGTTTTTTTTTTTTTTAAGCTATCTTATTTTAAGCTTTCTTAAGCTTGCTATTACTTCACCGCAAAATGAAACCACTCAGTGGAAAATCTCCACTAAAAATACCCCAATAAAATCAATTTATTGTCTTACCCTCCTTTCCCTTGCTGATTTGTAGTTGGACAACATGTGCTTTCATATTTGAAGTGTATGTCCAGATTTTTTTTTTTTAATTAAAAGTGTGAAATAGGCAGGTAGCTGCCACCTACCTGCCTGTTGTTCCCAGCAGCATTTGCCACTGACACGGAGGAGTCGGAGTGCTCCTGTTGGCGATTCTGCAGCTTCCACTGATGTTGCATCAACAGAGAGGTGGCTCCTCTGCCCTGTTGCCAGACATTACAGCCGGCTTCCCTAGTTAGGTAGCGGGAAGCCAGCTGGTAATCAGCATGATGTCTGCTGTCCCACCATAAAAGCCGCCGCTCTGTTGATTAAGCGATTGTATCCCTGGCAGGAGTGGTTTCGACTACTTTGTGCTGCTGGTGAACGTCTCCAAGCACAACAGGCAGGTGGTTAGCAACTAACTGCCTTTTAGTGCTTGGGAACATTATTTTTTATTTTTATCATCCTGGATATACCCTTTAAGGGCAGGGGAACACTGTCTGACAGACATACAAGTCAGTCGGATGTGTCTCGGATGATTAACTCGGAATGGCCTCCCCCCTGTCAAGACGGGAGTGTCAACTGCTTGTGTTTCTAAGCAGCTTCACACTCCCGTCCTGTCAGGGGGGAGGCCATTCCGAGTTAATCATCTGAGACATGTCCGACTGACTGTATGTCTGTCGGACAGTGTGTCCCTGCCCTAAGCCTTCATCTATTGGATCTACTTTGCACATGCTCAGATATAATTTATAGATTTTAACTGACTTTAAAGGATCAAGAATGTGGATGTAAGTGCAAAGAAGGTTTTCACACATTTTGAACACATTTTAAAAGTGATCTATAGTTCAATCATTAAAGCGTAACCGAAATTTAAATTTTTATATCATAATAATGTAGAGCAAGCAATTTTGATAAACTTTCAAGTGTACTTTATAAATGAAATCTGGAAGAAAACCTATAAATAAACCTTCTAGAAGAAGGTTCCCCTGTGCTGTTTGTAAACCAGACATGTGCTAATGAGGAAAATCCATATTCAGCTCCACACACACTGAATATGGCCTTCTAAGGGTTGGGAGTAGAGGCTACACAGCGTGCATTCTCCCTGCTACAGCTGATGTGGTGTCATTGTATCTCTGTTTGGCTAAGGCTCAGTGCTGAACTCTGTCATGTCAGTGCACAGCTCCTCTGATCTGTTATCTGTCTCCTCTGCAGTCACAACAGCTTTGCTCGATGCTTTCAGCAGATGGCCTCCACACAACTCCCGATCTCTGATCTGTCTTCTCTCGGGAGTTGTGTGGCGTTTATCAGCTGCTAGCACGTACAAGAGCCGATGTGACTGCAGAGAAGGTAGATGCTAGATCAGAGGCCAATGCTCCTCTTCAGCTTTCAATCCCTGCATAGAAAGGAATTGTAGGCTGAGGAGGAGTGATGTGACGTCTCTGGCTGAATCACCCTACAATTACTGCGATCGGTATCGGGAGAGAGATTGCACACTCTCACCAATCCCCGCGCTGCTCAGTGTCTCCACAATGTAACTGCGAAGGCCCGATCATCGCCATGGTGACCTGACATTGTCATGATGATATCTAGTCACCTGACCCAAGCCTCAGAGATCATGTGATCTCTGGGACATGTCTGCAGTACTGACAGCTGTACTGTATTGCAATCAGATTATTGCCATACAGTGCAGTTGCAATCAGCATAATCCCAGAGACTGCCTCAGGAGAATGCTTGTTCCATTCCTACTGTCTTTGAATGGGTCATTCCATGTCAAGTGAACCAATGATTTTTACCTCTATTTTTAATTCTTTTGAGATTTTGTTATTTGGTAAGTGTGTCAAAGAGTGCAAAATGTGAAGAAAAAAAATTCTAGTGTGCTTTTTTTTTTTTTTTATTGATTTTTAAAGTTCGGAAAAAGTGAATTTCGGCGTTGTCTGCCTTTACCTTTCTCCTCATAACATGATATCTGGACCCGTAGAAGCAACATCGTTTGCGAAACGGCGTCGTTGTCCACCGGCCCTCCGTGGTCACCTCCCTGCACCCTGTCTATCCTTGAAAATCTGGATTAAAAGACCACCCTGCACATACCGGTGATGAGTGCTGTCTTTTTCTTCAAATCGCTTTCTCCTCATAACTCGGGCTAGAAAAAAGATAGAGAAACAAAATAAACACCATTTTACTCAGAACTGTACAGGCTTTCACCAGATGTGTCACAAAAGTATCTTTCTTAATATTTTACCCATTCAAATGCAAAATTTTAGAACGTATTTCCGAAAAAAAAAGTTTAATTTACAATTTTCCAAAAATGCACGTCTGCTATGCTCATCACATCTGTATCAAAATTCAAGTTGGGATTGCGATATCTATTATATAATCACGAATGGGTTTTTTGCCCCTTTTGAGTCCGCTCACGCTGCGAGTCAGCGTGGTCATGTGGATACGCCCGAAGCATTGGCCGCGCAGCGGCCATTGCGAGTCAGAGACTCGCTCTGCTAGAATCCCGATGCATGTGCATCGGGCACCCAGCTAGTGATCATATATAAAAATATAACTATTAAGGTATGTGCACACTGGTAGGCGGGTTAGGGTCGTCGGCGGCTGGGCGGACCCGCCAGGAAGCTCTGCAGCCGTCCACCGGCTTCCTGGCGGGTATGTGCGGCGGGTGACGGGCGGGTGCACAGCGGGTTAGCGGCGGCGGTCATGCAGCGGCTGGAAGCAGCACATGATTCTGCTTGCAGCCGCTGCAGAACCGGCCGGTTTATAGAACATGCACATTCGTTGCTAACCCGCTGGGAATCCAGCGGTTTAGCAACAGATGAGCATGTGTAAACCGCCAGTGTGTGCACACCGGGTGTCGGTTTCCATAGGTTTTATTGTTAACCCAAAAGCCGCTTTTGGATTAACATAAATTTACATAAAACTCATGGAAACCGACCGCCGGTTTCCGCTGCTAAACCTGCACTAAACCGACCAGTGTGCACATACCCTTACAGTGTCAGGTTGAAAATCTTGAATTCCGATCTGTTCAGCCTGTGGTCTATAAGTGTGGTGTCTATATTTACTAAATAATCCATGATTTTTAGATATTACTGTATTATTTTATTATGTTGCAGTTTAGAAGCAGGAGAGGAGAATACTTTGTTAGAGCTCAATCTGAGAATGAACAGGAATAGACAGTGAATGCAGAGCAGATGACAGGCCAGCAGCTCTGTCAATCATGTTGAGTATCTGCACACCGCAGAGTCAGGAAGTAAGTCAGAGCTTTCATGTCCTGACATACCTGGACATGTTCACTCTTGAACGAACATTAGCCTGTACATAGCCATCAAGAGAGTCGGTGTGCTACAATATTGGTGAGTGTGTTTAACGTTTGAGTAAATTTATATTAATAGTTAAATGCTTTTCTTATTAAGGGCTAATACACAGCACTATTTTGAGTGATCATAGTTCAGAAAAACTGCCTCCATTGATTTGAATGGGATTAAACACATGCAGTGTTTTTTGAAACACTCTGAGTAAATCACTGCTTGCACTACTTTTTGATCGCTGCAATAAACGCAGCATTCATAGCTATTTATATAAAAAAAAAAGCTGCCTTCGTTTTCACTAGCGAAAAACTAATGCAGATATAGTGAAAACTCTGTAGAAAAATGCTGCCAAAACTGCAGCGTTTATCCACAAACAGAAAAAGCTGTGTGCGCGCTAGCCCTAATACTCACTTTATAGTAACAGTTATATCTCAAGTGTACTGTAGATTGCTTATTTTATTACCCATCTTCCTTACTTAATATTAACTGTATGAAGTAAGGTGATTCCCTGTAGGGTATATATAAAAAACAAACATGCGGCGCCAATCTCAGCGCGTTACCAATGTAACTCTCTGGTGCCCTTTTAATGAAGTTTTATGCACTCACCTCTTGCCATAAAACTTCAAGCATATGGTTTTTCCAAAGCCTCCTCACGCTTTGGATATTTTATCCGGGTCTGCTGCTCGCCTTGAATTGATCCTGTATTGGGTCCTGCCACGGATTCTCACAGGCATAAAGGTTCAATAGGAAGTGATCCAATTCTATAGTGGCCGCGCTCCCCGTGGTAATGATTTTAAGAACTTCTTGTCCACAAAAAATTTTATTCCTCAAAACATGCGAGAATATAAAAAACGGATACAACGCGTTTCGGCGGAGACAACCGCCTTCCTCAGGTATCTAAATAAAAATACATCTGACACTTTGCTTTATAGGTAAAAGATAATTACAGCTTGCTAGGTAATGACATGAGGGTGTGGGTATAACCACACCTGTCCAATCAGTCTCATTGTCCACTTCAGCTATAGTGCTTCATTACATAGTAAAAACAAACACCCACAAACAGCAATCACTACGCTAAAAAACTACTAAGAACATTTATCAATAAAATTACTAGTCACAAAAATCTTAAATTACATAAACGTTAACAAAAAACAAGAAAAAAAAATTTAAAATTGCAATGTTTTTAAAAATGCAATGTTTTTAAAAAGTGCCTTTTTTTTTTTTCCTCTTTCCTTCTTTGTTCTGTTTTTTGTTTTAAAAGGGATCATATTCATATACTGAATACTAAATACTAAATTCTTTCCACAATATCATTGAGACCATTGGGATGCAATGTTTGAAGGCGGTAAATCCAATATGTCTCTTTGCGATTAAGCAGAGAATTTCTATTGATTGTTTCCACAGGTATTTGTTCTAGAGGTGTCACCATTATATTAAAATTCTTATTGTGCTTGAGTAATAAATGTCTCGACAGGCTATGTTTTAAAAACCCATTTTTTGCTCTATTTCTGTGCCCATTCATGCGAGCACGTAAAGTCTGCGTTGTACGCCCCACGTACTGTAACCCACAGCTACAATCAATAACGTAAACAATATAATCGCTATCGCATCTCAGATTCTGTTTTATTTCAATTAATTCACCTGTACTTTTGCTTGCAATCTGTTTCGCACCATGGTTCAGAATCCCACATGTATGACATTTCCTGGAACTGCATCTAAAAACTCCAATCTCATGATCTTTACTTTTTCCATTTTTTGCAGATCTTTTTTTATTGTCTCTTAACCTACTTGGGGCTATTTGACTTTTTATCGTTTTCCCTCTTCTAAATGTTATACCTGGTTCCTCAGGCAGACATTTTCCCAAAATCGGATCACGTTTTAAAATATACCAGTACTTTTTCAGAATCATGCGTATCGTTTTATTCCCCCTGTTATAAGTTGTGATAAAATTAAATTTCCACCTGCCTCCTTCTCTATCCTTTGTTTTTTTACAAATCCCCTCATTTCCTTCCCCATTCTTTTTACTCAAACAATCCTCCTGCTTTTTTGCCCTGTTTTTTTCATATGCAGAATGAACCAATTTTTTTGGATATTTCTTTTCCTCAAATCTTTTCTTTAAAATATCAGCCTGGGTTTCATAGTCTTTCTCTTCAGTACAATTTTTCCTGATGCGAAAAAACTGACTGAATGGAATGTTTTCTTTCCACTTTTTGTAATGGGCACTTCTAAAATCCAAAAATCCGTTGGAATCAACTTTTTTAAAATGCGTTTTTGTGATGATACATGTCCCCTTGTGGCTAATTTCTAGATCTAAATACACAATTTTTTCGTTACTTATTTCTGAGGTAAATGAAATGCCCCAATCATTTTTATTCAACGTATTTATCATTTCCATTGCTTCTTCTTTTGTACCATTCCAAATAATTATCAGATCGTCTATGAAACGCCTATAAAAAACTATTTTCTTTTCAATTTCCAGCTTCCGTAAAATTGATGAGGACTCGAATCGCCCCATAAAAAGATTTGCGAAACTTGGGGCGACCCGAGTCCCCATCGCGGGTCCCGAGCAGCTGCAAGTATAATGAACCTTCAAAACTGAAAACATTAATGATTGGGGCATTTCATTTACCTCAGAAATAAGTAACGAAAAAATTGTGTATTTAGATCTAGAAATTAGCCACAAGGGGACATGTATCATCACAAAAACGCATTTTAAAAAAGTTGATTCCAACGGATTTTTGGATTTTAGAAGTGCCCATTACAAAAAGTGGAAAGAAAACATTCCATTCAGTCAGTTTTTTCGCATCAGGAAAAATTGTACTGAAGAGAAAGACTATGAAACCCAGGCTGATATTTTAAAGAAAAGATTTGAGGAAAAGAAATATCCAAAAAAATTGGTTCATGCTGCATATGAAAAAAACAGGGCAAAAAAGCAGGAGGATTGTTTGAGTAAAAAGAATGGGGAAGGAAATGAGGGGATTTGTAAAAAAACAAAGGATAGAGAAGGAGGCAGGTGGAAATTTAATTTTATCACAACTTATAACAGGGGGAATAAAACGATACGCATGATTCTGAAAAAGTACTGGTATATTTTAAAACGTGATCCGATTTTGGGAAAATGTCTGCCTGAGGAACCAGGTATAACATTTAGAAGAGGGAAAACGATAAAAAGTCAAATAGCCCCAAGTAGGTTAAGAGACAATAAAAAAAGATCTGCAAAAAATGGAATAAGTAAAGATCATGAGATTGGAGTTTTTAGATGCAGTTCCAGGAAATGTCACACATGTGGGATTCTGAACCATGGTGCGAAACAGATTGCAAGCAAAAGTACAGGTGAATTAATTGAAATAAAACAGAATCTGAGATGCGATAGCGATTATATTGTTTACGTTATTGATTGTAGCTGTGGGTTACAGTACGTGGGGCGTACAACGCAGACTTTACGTGCTCGCATGAATGGGCACAGAAATAGAGCAAAAAATGGGTTTTTAAAACATAGCCTGTCGAGACATTTATTACTCAAGCACAATAAGAATTTTAATATAATGGTGACACCTCTAGAACAAATACCTGTGGAAACAATCAATAGAAATTCTCTGCTTAATCGCAAAGAGACATATTGGATTTACCGCCTTCAAACATTGCATCCCAATGGTCTCAATGATATTGTGGAAAGAATTTAGTATTTAGTATTCAGTATATGAATATGATCCCTTTTAAAACAAAAAACAGAACAAAGAAGGAAAGAGGAAAAAAAAAAAAAGGCACTTTTTAAAAACATTGCATTTTTAAAAACATTGCAATTTTAAATTTTTTTTTCTTGTTTTTTGTTAACTTTTATGTAATTTAAGATTTTTGTGACTAGTAATTTTATTGATAAATGTTCTTAGTAGTTTTTTAGCGTAGTGATTGCTGTTTGTGGGTGTTTGTTTTTACTATGTAATGAAGCACTATAGCTGAAGTGGACAATGAGACTGATTGGACAGGTGTGGTTATACCCACACCCTCATGTCATTACCTAGCAAGCTGTAATTATCTTTTACCTATAAAGCAAAGTGTCAGATGTATTTTTATTTAGATACCTGAGGAAGGCGGTTGTCTCCGCCGAAACGCGTTGTATCCGTTTTTTATATTCTCGCATGTTTTGAGGAATAAAATTTTTTGTGGACAAGAAGTTCTTAAAATCATTACCACGGGGAGCGCGGCCACTATAGAATTGGATCACTTCCTATTAATATTAACTGTATTTTTCTCACACAGCAATGGCTGCTAATTCTAAAGATACAGCATTTTATAATATACACTGTGTGCAGAGTTATTAGGCAAATGAGTATTTTGATCACATGATACTTTTTATACATGTTGTCCTACTCTTAAGCTGTTAAGAAAATCAGGTGATGTGCATCTCTAATGAGGAGGGGTGTGGTGTAATGACATCAACACCCTATATAAGGTGTGCTTAATTATTAGGCAACTTTTTTTTCTTTGGAAAAATGGGTCAGAAGAGAGATTTGACGAGCTCTGAAAAGTCCAAATTTGTGAGATGTCTTGCAGAGGGATGCAGCAGTCATGAAATTGCCTAGCTTTTGCAGCGTGATCACCGAACAATCAAGCGTTTCATGGCAAATACCCAACAGGGTCGCAAGAAGCGTGTTAGGCAAAAAAGGCGCAAAATAACTGCCCATGAATTGAGGACAATCAAGCGTGAAGATGCCATGTGCCACCAGTTTTGCAATATTTCAGAGCTGCAACGTTACTGTAGTATCAAAAAGCATAAGGTGTGCTATACTCGGGGACATAGCCAAGGTAAGAAAGGCTGAAAAACGACCACCTTTGAACAAGAAACAAAAGTTAAAACATAAGACTGGGCCAAGAAATTTCCTAAGACTGGTTTTTCAAAGGTTTTATGGACTGATGAAATGAGAGTGACTCTTGATGAATAGGCTGGATCAGTAAAGGGCAGAGAGCTCCACTCAGACGCCAGCATGGTGGAGATGGGGTACTGTTATGGGCTAGTATCATCAAAGATGAACTTGTGGGACCTTTTCGGGTTGAGGATGGAGTGAAGCTTAACTCCTAGACCTACTGCCAGTTTCTGGAAGACAACTTCTGCAAGCAGTGTTACAGGAAGAAGTCTGTATCGTTCAAGAAAAACATGATTTTCATGCAGGACAACGCTCCATCACATGCATCCAACTACTCCACAGCATGGCTGGCCAGTAAAGGTCTGAAAGAAGAAAAACTTACATGGCCCCCTTGTTCACCTGATCTGAACCCCATAGAGAACCTATGGTCCCTCCTAAAATGTGAGATCTACAGGGAGGTAAACAGTACACCTCTCGGAACAGTGTCTGTGGATGGAAGGCTGTTTAGTGTCATCATAAAGAGAGTCATCATAAAGAAAGGTGGCTATATTGGTCACTAATTTATTTTGTTTTTTGTCTTTGCATGTCAGAAATGTTTATTTCTAAATTTTGTGCAGTTATATTGGTTTACCTGGGGAAAATAAACAAGTGAGATCGGGATATATTTATTTTTTATTAAGTTGCCTAATAATTCTGCACAGTAATAATAACCTGCACAAACAGATATCCTCCTAAAGGTACCGTTACACGGTACGACGTTGGAGCGATGTCTGCAACGATCTTGTTCGCGCTCGGTCGTTTCCGACATAATTTTGACACCGTTGGTGAGATGTCACATGTCTAGATATCATGGTCAACGCGCCAACAATGTAGTGAGCAAACATCGTTCTCACAACCGTGTGAACGATACCTGCTCATTGCTGTGAATGGGCGAAGTCATAAACGACATCGTTATCGCGGTGTCACACACAACGTTATAGCAGGTTGGTTGATCATGTGGTTTGAGAACATGTTCTCAAACCTGCGATCTCCGATCCAATGACTTATCGTAGTTGAATCTGTGTTACATGCAACGACGTCCTAACAATGTCGCTGGAACGAGTCCAAACCCGTGACGTATCAGCGACATCGTTAACTATGTCATGCCATGTAACAGGGCCTTTAGATAGCCAAATCGAAAAAAAGCCCCACTCCAACTTCCAAAAATATTAAGCTTTGATATTTGAGTCTTTTTGGGTTGATTGAGAACATAATTGTTGATCAATAATAAAAATAATCCTCTACAATACAACTTTCCTAATAATTTTGCACAGTGTATGCCACACGCAACTAGAAAAAAAAAAAATCTTGAGCCGACACAAGATTGGATGTGTCCTATAAATTCATCAATCAATGCAGGCATGAAAATTTATGCCAGTTGTAGAAAGCAACTTGCAAAAGAGAAAAATACTCTGCAGGCAGAAAATTTTGAAGAACCTGTAACTTCCAACACAGATTTAAAAAAAAAAAAAAATGATGCCATTTTGGTCCCAAGTTGAATCACTGTACAAATATAACCAAGAACACAAGTAACACACACGCATTTTTTCACAATTTTAAAACATATTTTCTTCACAATTGCGCAAAGATATTGACATTGTTTTCTCCAAAACAAAATATTAAGAAACAGTCTTGTGACATATCAAATGAAAGCTGGTACCGTTCTTGAAAAATGATGCCTCTCCCACCTCTTTATCTTAATTCTAGCCCAAGATATGATAAAAGATGTAAAGCCATGCCAGGCCAAAAATCGTGCTTTTTCAAAATTTTAGTAGTCTATAAAAAATTAATTGATGAAGAAAGAAAATTAAAAACTTTTAATTTGTAATTAACTAAAGTTGAACATCATAAACATTTTTTTTTTAAAAATCTAAAGACGTCAGGTAAATAAAATATTCATATTTGGATCACTTGATATGGAATTACCTGGATGAAGCAGAGCTGAGTGTGCTTTGTGGGGCCTAATTGTGGATTACCGATGTTTGGGGTTAATGAGAAAATGAGGGTTGTCTGTGTGTTTTATTGTGTCAACATAATTAACCCTAAAATCAGTCTATTAGAATTGCAAACTCAGAACAAATCATTAGATAAAAACAGATGGACCTTTAGGTTCGAATCCCTGACGCCTAATAGGATCAATGAGCAGATGTAATTTGTTTTTTTTTATAGAGCCGTATATATTTGCTGAGTTCCTATACAAATATAGCAATATGTTTGATTCCCTGTTCCCGTTCTTCTATTTCACTGCATTATATACAGTTGCGCTGGGGTGATATAATAATGATCATTGATAAAACCGGTACCATGAGAACTGTATTTAAAACTGGGTGAATAATTTAATACTACTGATAGTTTCCTCTGGTTATTATCAATATGTGTTGCAGTTACTTGTCGCTATACAATGTCGTTTGTTACAGATCCTTTATACTAGTTTATTCCCCTAACTGTGGTTCCCTGTTCCTGCCTCCTAGGGCACAATTAACAACAAGAGCCTCCTCTCCTGGTATCCAGAAGATGGCAGAGAAGCATGCGTGTGCCATGAAAATTTGGCTTTTTCTAAAGTCTGCCACTGTGCATGCGGCAATGTGACAGCCACATTTCTGGCTTCACTTGCATTGCATAGGAATGTGGCACACGGCGGCGTGTGTCACTGGACATGCATTAGGTGCAGGCCACACCTCCAGGATTGCCTGCCAGGCACCTGGCAGCGTGTGCCACAGTGCATGCGTCAGAGTATAGGTTGGACTTTTGGGTTGCTTGCGTTCCAACTGAGCGCAGCACCCAGTTGCGTGCGGCTCAGCAGGACATAACCTTTATATCATGCAAAACAAAAGCAGACCCCAGCGATTATCTTAAAGTGACAATGTATAAAATTCTGCACCATACTTAAGGTTACTTTGGGGATTAGATAAGTATAGAGGGTATTTTGATGTACCCAGAAGTAATGCCAGTCTGTGAGGGAGGTGACAGGGGCGTCGAAGGCAGATATAAGGGGGAGTAAGGGTTTCGTTATAGAGTTTCCTAAAGCATCATCTAGAATATCAGTGAATATCAAGGTGGAGGATGTTTTTATCAGCCTCCTGATAATTCAACAAAAAACGTGTTGAGACATGAGTCAGAAGGTCTCTTTATTAGATAAGTACCAGTTGGTCACGGATATCACTGTTTATTAGCACGGACTGAGACATTGTTGAAGATTTGTTAATTTGAGCAACTACCGTATATACTCGTGTATAAGCCGACCCCCCCCTACTTTTGCCCCCAAAATCTGGGAAAACATATTGACTCGTGTATAAGCCGAGGGTGGACCCCAGCACAGGTTTACAGCCCCCAGCAGTGTGGTATACAGGCCTCCCCAGTGGTGGTATACAGCAGCCTCCCCAGTGGTATATACAGGCCCCAGCAGTGTTACAGCAGCCTCCCCAGTGGTATATACAGCAGCAGCCCCAGTGGTAGTGTACAGAAGCCCCAGTGGTAGTATACAGCAGCCCCAGTGGTAGTATACAGCAGCCCCAGTGGTAGTATACAGCAGCCCCAGTGGTAGTGTACAGAAGCCCCAGTGGTAGTATACAGCAGCCCCAGTGGTAGTATACAGCAGCCCCAGAGGTATATACAGCAGCAGCCCGCCCGCCACCCCCATCAGTATACAGGCGCCCCCCCTTATCAGTATCCAGGGCCCCCCCCCCTTGCTCCGCAAACCTGTAAAGTAAGATCATTATACTTATCACTGTCCTGTCGCCGCTGTCCCCGCCGCTGCCATTGCGCTCCTCCGGCTTCATCCAGCGTCTTCCGGCTTCCTCCTCTGGCGCAGACAATGACGTCATTGCCTGCGCCGACCAGAGGAAGCCGGAAGAAGATGGATGAAGCCGGAGGAGCGCGATGGCAGCGGCGGGGACAGCGGCGACAGGACAGTGATAAGTATAATGATCTTGCTTTACAGGTTTGCGGAGCAAGGGGGGGGGGCCTGTATACTGATGGGGGTGGCGGGTGGGCGGCCTGTATACTCAAGCCGTATGACTCGCGTATAAGCCGAGGGGGGGACTTTTCAGCCCAATTTTTGGGCTGAAAAACTCGGCTTATACACGAGTATATACGGTAAGTCCTGCATTTAGTGATAGGAATTAACAAGGTGACAGCCTACGAGAGTGGGGGTATCATATCAATAATCTAGGGCGCCAACCCCCACATGTAGTTAGGGTACATCTGTCAAGGACCGCTAGCCCCTATTTTACCCAACTTGGGTGTACAGTGATTATAGTTCCTGTTGTTTATTACATACTGTGAAGGTGAGCACTGTTTCTAATGTACAGGGTCAGTAAGGGCCGTTAAAGGGACCACCCTCAGTTCGTTGGGGCACCATAACGAATAATCAGGGTGCTGACCTTCACTGTAAGGTAGGGGAAAGGATGGAGTGAATTTTGAGGGCATACCTCTTCCCCACTTTCTGGGCACTTTAGTTATCTGTTTTATTGTGCATTTACAGTTCTAATTGATTTTAGGGTAATTATGTTGACACATTTGAGTTTGGACCCTAAAGATTATCTATTCTAAAGAAAACTAATTGTGTTTTCTCCTTCGCCTCATTGGGGGACACAGGACCATGGGTGTTATGCTGCTGTCCACTAGGAGGAGACACTATGCAGAATCTGTAAAAGAGTTAGAAGGCTCCTCCTCTGCAGTATACACCTCTGGAGCAGGAAGTGCTTTACCAGTTTTTGCTTAGTGTCATTAGGAGGAACACAAAATTTTATTTCTCTTAAAAAAAATTTTGCTTTTTTTTTTTTTTTTTTTTTTTTTCCCCTTAAAGATGAAGAAAGTGGGTCTCTGGAGAGACTGCCGGCATGCTCCTTCCTTGGCCCCCCACTTTTGGGGGTGCCTGGCAGAAGTTGAGAGGTCGCACCACACGCCACTCCCTCCTCGGCATCCCAGAGTTGGGGTGCTGGGTTGTGGTCGAGAGACAAGCAAGGGCCCTCTGACTGTGGACGGCAGCATCCATTCCAAATCACCCCGCATGGGGTTCTTAGGTCGAGACACCGCAGGTAGGGCACAAACGGGCTGCACGGACACAGTGGCACGAGACAGGAGCCTCAGCTTTGCTGAGTGCTTCTACAGGACACAGCCTGCAGCAAGCTGCAAGGCTGCAGCTCCAGGAGCCCCAGCTCTGCTGGGTGCTCCTGAAGGGGCCGAGGGGCACATTATATGCGGACAAGTCGCAGGCCAGGGGCACAAGGCTGTCTGTGCTCCACCAGCAGCTGACACCTGCATTGGCAGCAAAGCGCAGGAGATCCAGCGTTCTGGATGCTTCTGCGACTGGCAGCAACATTCTAGCGTGGTGAGGCATAGGAGGTCCGGCTGGGTTCATTCCGAACTTTTCCCGGACCTCCGCACCGACATGGTCTCATTCCCGGCATGGGCTTCTTAATCCAGGCCACGGCTTCGGCCTAGCGCGAAGCCGCCGCCTTTTTGCCCGCCCCCCGAATGACCAAAATGATGCGGCCAGCGTCATAGAAAGGGGCAGTACAAAGACACAGCCCCATCAGCAAGGGGTAGGGATACAAGGCAGCCACATCAGCAAGGGGCTGCCTGGCCTCATATGTGCTGCAGGGAGAGATTCCCTCCTTGCAATTGTTCCTGTGTTAGCCGCCCATCCCCCCCCTTATCTCCGCCCACAATCCACAGATGCCGGCTAAGCTGTGTGCAGACAAACCAGGCACGCACTGCACAGTTTATAGTGCTACAGTAGCCAATCATGTGTTTTCACTACACATGTCAGTGCTGCCAGGTGTGCAGGCACACATATCCTAATACATGTAGGATGGCTGGCCGGTGTGTGGACAGACACTGGCCCATGCCCCTGTGGCCATGGGGGTACATATACAGAGGACAACCAACAGAGAGGGTACAATAACAATGAGACCCTCACAAGCTCTGGGAGCCCAACTGTTGTACTTCCCTGCCGTGGTCATCAAATCACACAATAATGTAACTGGCTTTAGCAGCCCTACAGTGCATGTCCTCGCATTACCTCCCACCAGCACGGAACAGCAGACAGACATACAGCACAGCCTGCCAGGCCCTATAGGCACGTCCGCTCTGTAATGCCCCCCATTATTCTCCGGCTTCTCCAATAGGCACTACTAACATTTTAATAGGAGGTATCACAGCCGCCGCTGTGTGGGGGTGCAATAAACACAGAAATCGCTCTAAGCCACACACTCAGGGGCTTTAGGAAGTACAAAACTCACTGCGTCACTGTGTGACAGGCTGCCAATGGAAACGTCAAGCCGGCCAACAGTGATATACCATGGTTCACCTGGTCTCCCGTATGTACACCGTGTAACGAGCATCATACTGCTACGAATAGCAGTGGAGGATCCTAAGGCTGGGTACCATTTTCTACAGTAGTAAACATCCCTAATGCCCGAACTGGGACAGGCTAAGGTTCACTGTCCAGCACACGGCCTACTGCAAGTATCAGATATGTCCTACAACCATACCTAATGCAGCTACCTGTTGGTGCACATATGAAACCTTATGACTTTACCATAGGGGTAGCTAGGCTAAAGTGAGGCACCAACAAGGCCTTTCCTCGGGGCACCCAATGTTGGTGCAGCACAGGATATTCAAACGTATCAATGACTCGTCCAACATACTCATCCCTGGGCCCCCACACAGCAGAGACAACTAGGTTTGGGTGGATTTAATACAAGTTTACCTCATAGGTTCCTTCCTTTGCCCCTCACTGTTGGAGAGCCCAATTGAAGTTGATGTAACCTGCAATTACTCAACACATGTAAGGTGTCCCAGGACAGGTTGCCACTTCTGTCCACACCCCACAGCTGGAGTCTGGTTGAGGCTGATGACAACCAAGTGTCACAAGACCCAGGCTGAAACACGTGATCCGCAGCTGCATGGTTAATTCAACTAAAAGTCTCTAGAAACTAAAATCCATAGCATACTATTTCCCCATCTCACCACTGTTGTGGGTGCTGGGTCATAGCCAAGATTGCTATAGGCCATACTTCTTCCTCGACTCCCTACTGTTGGGAACTCGGGTTAAAGTTGCGACGGCACAAGGCCTGGCCGGCCTCCCTCCCCACACTACAAATACGAAGCTCTAGGTCGTACAACGTGAAACACAAGCCCAACTACTAATCGCCTCGCTGCACCTGTATAGGTACTTGGGTTGAGATAACACGTGCAAGCACTCGGCACAGACCAATCCGAAGCAGGACCTAGCAGACTCCCGCCTACATTAACCCATAGGATGGGCTCTCCAGTCCCCAGTATGATCGTGGCCCGAAACACATTAAACGCAGTCAGCCTTTCTCTGCTAAGGGGTCAGCGGAGAATACTGTCAGATGGTAGCACACAGATACAGTTCTCCCTGACTGAGGTTAGCAATGTCTATACTGCATTCCAGGAGTCGCCCATGGCCCATGTGATGTGTTCATCTATGTACTCACAGGATTGATAATGGCCGGGTCTCAGAGACCTTAATACTGTCAATCTAGGTCTTTTAATAACAAGCTGTCAATACTCCGCTGTCAGTAACCCCTTTTATCACCCCGATTCCACTGTACCAGAGCATCAGAAGAGCTGGGTAAAGCACCATTAATTGGCGCATCTAATGAATGTGCCAATTTCTAGGGCGGCTGCTATTCTTTAGCCTGTGGGGGGCAATAACTATGAGCCCCACCACACTGAGAACACCATTTTTTATGAAAAAATTAATTTCATCATTTTCACGGCTCCACGTATGAAGCACTTTGGAGTTCTAAGTGCTCACCACGCATCTAAGTAAGTTCCATCCAAGGTCTAGTTTCCAGCATGGGGTCACTTGTGGGGAGTTTCCACTGTTTAGGCACATCAGGGACTCTCCAAACGCGACATGGTGTCTGCTAATGATTCCAGCTAATTTTTCAGTTGAAGCATTAAATGTTCGCTTCTTCCCTTCTGAGCCCTGCCATTTGCTCAAACAGTGGTTTTCCACCACATATGGGGTATTGTCGTATTCGGGAAAAATGTCTTAACAAACTTTAGGAGTCCATTTTCTCCTTTTGCCCTTGTGAAAACTCAATATTTGAGGCTAGAGTAAAATTTTTGTAGGAAAAAATAAAATATTTTTTTTTTTCCTACAACATTGGTTTAGTTCATGTGAAGCACGTGAAGGGTTATTAAACTTCTTGAGTGTGGTTTTAGGTAGTTTGAGGGGTGACTTTTTTTGAAATGGTGTCTCTTTTTGGGTGTTTTCTGTTGTCATGTACGCTCCTCAGACACTTCAAATATGATGTGGTTCGTAAAAAAGTAGCTTGTGTTGGAAAAATTAGAAACTGCTGATAAACTTTCTAGCCATCTAACTTCCTAACAAAAAGAAATGTTTCCAAAATTGTGCTGACGTAAAGTAGACGCGGGAAATGTTATTTATTAACCATTGTGTGACATTACTCTGGTTTAACAGTATAAAATTTCAAATTTTGAAAATTACAAAATTTGTCGCCAAATTTCCATTTTTTTTCCTGAAATAAACGTGAAAAATATCCTAAATTTACCACTTACATGTAGTTAAGTATGTCACAAAAAACAATCTCAGAATTACTGGGATCTCTTGAAGTGTTCCAGAGTTATTACCTCATAAATTGACACTGGCCGGAATTGCAAAATGCCTTTTTATTAGGGTCAAAATAGGCTCAGGGCTGAAGGGTTTTAGCAAATCTTAATGGAAAACGTCTCATTTTGTGTGTAGTTTTCTTCTTATTGCCTACTTTCTGCTATACTCTGTATTATGGAATATTGATGACTTACTGTCTCAATCAAATGGTTCAGTTACAATTTGCGCATCCATTGGGTAAAAATGTATGAAATTAAAATTTTAAAAGATGGCAGCTAGGCTTTATTCACAGTAGCTTTTTTTTCTCCTTTCTGGGTATTTTGGCTTATGACTTCATCTTGAACCAGTTTGATCCATCAACATTGTTTAGAATCCGCTAGAAAGTCAATATTACATAGTGGACATTTTTTTATTATAAACAAAAGCATAGCCCATGGGGAAGGATTTTCGTGCATGCATTACTTATTACATGTCTAATGGATTTTAATACTGCAAAAAAAGAGGTTGGATATATATTATGTATATAGTCATGGTCATAGTTATTGGCATCCATGAAGTTTAAGTACATAATGTGAAATCTCCTGAAAAAAATGAATCAGCTTTTTTTTTTTTTTGTATAGAGCACTCATGTTAAATACAAAAGAGCAACTGATAAACCATAATTTAAAACAAAAAAGGGAGGGAAAAAAACCTTGCTGTGACACTAGTTTTGGGACCCTTTACATTAAATTAGTATAGAAACACATTTTGACTCGCCTGTAGAAAATCACAACAGAATCACCTGTGCTAAATTGTCGGTGCCCATGTGACATGAATTAGCCAATGAATGAGGACTTCAGTGTTTTAAAAAGCCACATCTTAGTTAGGTCCTGTTCCTTTGTCAAAATGGTGAAGACAAAGTTGTTGTCTGAGGAAATAAGAACTGCTATTATTAGCAAACCCAAGACTTCCAAAGAGTATAGTGCCATCTCCACAGACCTTGGTATCCCAGTTTCAACAGTGCGCAATGTTATTTAGAAATTTGCCAAGCATGAAACCATCAAGAATGTCCCTCGTGGAGGAAAATTGACGAGATGTCTTCGAAGGTTGGTGCAAATTGTGGAAAAAAACACCACGTCAAACATCCAAAGACCTGAAGGACAACCTGGAACAGTCTGGGGTCATAGTTTCAACAAGTACCATACCCCGTATGCTAAACCAGGCTGAGCTTTATGGGTGAAGGCCAAGGAAGAAACCATTTCTGAAGAAAAGGAATGACTGATCTTTGCCAAAGAGTATCTTGACAAACCACAATCCTGCTGGGAAAATGTTCTTTGAACAGATGAAACAAAAATACATCCTACCACCAGTTAAGCATGGTGGAGAATCCATGATGCTGTGAGGTTGCTTTTTTAAATCTAGTACTGGAGGCCTTAATTGTACCACAGGAATTCTGAGATCACAGAATTGTCAAGAGATTTTAGAACAAAATGTCCTACCCAGTGTAAGAAAACTTGGTTTGAGTCAAAGATCATAAGTTCTCAAGCAAGACAATGGCCCAAATCACACATCCAAAAGTATACAGGAATGGTTGAAAAGAAAAAAATGGACTGTGTTAAAATGGTCAGGTCTTGGTTTGCAGTGTCTTATTGTACATGCAGGCTTTTTATGTATGCGGAAATTCTTTTCCACTTTGCCAGAGGACCAATCTATTGTGTTGTGCAGACTGTGCTGTTACAAATTAAATTGGGTACTTCCTGGCACATATTGAATAGGAACTCCAACACTCTGAAATGGCATCATCTGTTCATGTGGAGAAAGCAAACTGTCCAGGAAGAGGAGCATATCTCAAGGAGTCTATATTTTACTTGTGATGTGCAAAAGAATTGTGTGTGCTCAAAGCTCAATTGAAGATTCCTTCCCGCTATTAATTATTGCACCAAAAATCCATCCCTGTCAGATTTGGGCACGAAATGCAACACCTCTTCAACAACAAAATTTAACAAATTACAATACCTTGTGAAAGTACTTGGCCCCCTTGAACTTTTCAACCTCTTGCCACATTTCAGGCTTCAACATAAAGATATCAATTCTAATTTTGGGTGAAGAATCATCAAGTGGGACACAATCGTGAAGTGGAACGAAATTTATTGGATATTTTAAACTTTTTTTTTTTTTGTTAATCTCTTTTTATTAATTATAGAAGAAAAAGGTAAAGCAGTACGTATCATACAAATAGGTAAAAATCAAAACATCAAATGAGGAATACACAGTAGAGTCAGCAAAACAAAGTGACATTCAATGTACAATCACGGAGTGATATACCCTCCTCAATTGTAGGGTGATCTGTATCTTATTCAAAAACCATTTTTAGGGGAACGTGAAACCCCTTTCCTGGTCATGGGACCTCAGAACTAAAGGGAGTTGGTAATCTCTCGAAAAATATAATAGTATCTAACTCCTTTTTGTCAAATTGAACAGTAGTAAACGGGCCACTATTGGTTTAACACTTATTATCTCCGTACTGGCAACATAGCATCAGTAAAGGTTAGGCCTCGCGGCGTCATCAGGAGGTGCAGTCCCTCTTGAATAGATTTGCCTCTAACTGAGTTCCCCATAGTGACAGGAATGGAGCTCTTATCAATATTGCTTGAGCTTTCATAAAAGGATAAACCAACAGGTAATCTCCAAAACGAAGACTAATAAATGACCTAGAGTGGGTAAAAAGAAGATTAAGAGAAGAAAAGAGAATAGAGATATTAGGAGGGAAAATATAAACTGGATTAATTCAATCGGGTCTGGGTATGAAGGGGATGGGTCTAAAGAGGGGAGGGAAAAAGGGATGAGGGAGACCTCGAGCCCGTGCCGACCATTTATCAAACCGTCTAATCAACCTCAGAGGGAGTTCTCCCCAAGTCAATCAAGTCTTGGTAAAGAATCCATTCAGTCCAGGTCACTGAGAATTTGTCACGATTTAAACTTTTTTAACAAATAAAAAAACTGAAAAGTGGGGCGTGCAATATTATTCGGCCCCATTATTTTCAGTGCAGCAAACTCACTCCAGAAGTTCAGTGAGGATCTCTGAATGATCCAATGTTGTTCTAAATGACTGGTAATGATAAATAGAAGCCACCTGTGTGTAATCAAGTCTCCCTATAAATGCACCTGCTCTGTGATAGTCTCAGGGTTCTGTTTCAAGTGCAGAGAGCATTATGAAGACCAAGGAACACACTAGGCAGGTCTGAGATACTGTTGTGGTGACGTTTAAAGCCAGATTTGGATGCAAATTTTTTTTACCAAGTTTTAAACAACTCAAGGAGCACTGTGCATGTGTTAAAGACGACATCATAGGTACTATGTAGCTTCCGCCATGTTGTATCTAAAGAAGCCATATTTGATTAGTTTATCATGTCTATTCTGACTAACTAGCTGTAATTGTTCAGTGAAGATGAGCACAACTCGGCACATTCTTGCCTTTGTCCTTGTTTTCTAGATAAGACCACCAAGCTATATGTAAGCCCGAGTGTACCGTTCTTATCTTCTGTAACTTTCTTAAAGGTCACTATTTAATCATCTCAAAACTGTCTATACTGCATATTCATCATATTTGTCATTGTATGATGTAACCTATTTTTCTAAACATCTGTAATGTATATAAGCTTTACAAACAAACGATTGAGCTATTCTCTTGAAGACCGAGTCTGTGTCATCAATTGAGTTATAGCCATTACCAGGTATACCTGTGTAGAGCTTTATCAAATCAGTCTACTCTGGTTAGATGTCATTTGTTTACGTCTCTCACAAATGGAAGCCGCAGCGAGATGTTTATCTGTTATGTACAGTGCCTACAAGTAGTATTCAACCCCCCGCAGATTTAGGTGGTTTGATAAGATGCAAATAAGTTATTGCCTTCAAACTGCAAACGAGAGTAGGATTTATTAACAGAAGCATAAATCTTACAAACCAAAAAGTTATGTTGCTCAGTTGAATTTTAATAAATTTTAAACATAAAAGTGTGGGTCAATTATTATTCAACCCCTAGGTTTAATATTTTGTGGAATAACCCTTGTTTGCAATTACAGCTAATAATCGTCTTTTATAAGACCTGATCAGGCCGGCACAGGTCTCTGGAGTTATCTTGGCCCACTCCTCCATGGAGATCTTCTCCAAGTTATCTAGGTTCTTTGGGTGCCTCATGTGGACTTTAATCTTGAGCTCCTTCCACAAGTTTTCAATTGGGTTAAGGTCAGGAGACTGACTAGGCCACTCCACCACCTTGATTTTTTCCCTCTTGAACCAGGCCTTGGTTTTCTTGGCTGTGTGCTTTGGGTCGTTGTCTTGTTGGAAGATGAAATTACGACACATCTTAAGATCCTTGATGGAGGAGCGGAGGTTCTTGGCCAAAATCTCCATGGATGCGGACCAGATGGCCAGGCCCCTTGGCTGAGAAACAGCCCCACAGCATGATGCTGCCACCACCACTGTAGGGATGGTATTCTTGGAGTCGTATGCAGTGCCATCCAGTCTCCAAACGTCACGTGTGTGGTTGGCACCAAAGATCTCGATCTTGGTCTCATCAGACCATAGAACCTTGAACCAGTCTGTCTCAGAGTCCTCCAAGTGATCATGAGCAAACTGTAGACAAGCCTTGACATGACGCTTTGAAAGTAAAGGTACCTTACGGGCTCGTCTGGAACGGAGACCATTGCGGTGGAGTACGTTACTTATGGTATTGACTGAAACCAATGTCCCCACTGCCATGAGATCTTCCCGGAGCTCCTTCCTTGTTGTCCTTGGGTTAGCCTGGACTCTTCGGACAAGCCTGGCCTCGGCACGGGAGGAAACTTTCAAAGGCTGTCCAGGCCGTGGAAGGCTAACAGTAGTTCCATAAGCCTTCCACTTCCGGATGATGCTCCCAACAGTGGAGACAGGTAGGCCCAACTCCTTGGAAAGGGTTTTGTACCCCTTGCCAGCCTTGTGACCCTCCACGATCTTGTCTCTGATGGCCTTGGAATGCTCCTTTGTCTTTCCCATGTTGACCATGTATGAGTGCTGTTCACAAGTTTGGGGAGGGTCTTAAATAGTCAGAAAAGAGATAATTAATCCACACATGTGAAGCTCATTGTTCTTTGTGCCTGAACTACTTCTTAATACTTTAGGGGGACCAAACAGAATGCTGGTGGTTTGAGGGGTTAAATAATAAATTACCCTCTGAATTAACTTTTAACGCTTTAAAAAAATAAATAAATGAATAAATCTTTTTGGCTGCAGTGCATTTCCCACTTCCAGGCTGATCTACAGTCCAAATGTCACAAAGCCAAGTTAATTCCGCATGTGTCAACCAGCTAAGTCTGCAGGGGTTGAATACTACTTGTAGGCACTGTATATTTTTCCCCTTTTTATATTCACCTCGGACTGGACACAAAGGTTACATGTCTCCTGCTGAACATCATACAGAACCGCGGTAAGTTTGAGCCATTGTCTCAAGGTACTGTCTTCTCCAGGAGGAGGTAGCAAGAGCCAGTCTTTGGGGAATTAGAAATGGGAAACTCAGACTGATTTGATTATTTATTATTTGTTCATACTCTTGTCCTGTGTTTTGTCTTGTCTTGTCCCAGTGTCTTCTTTGCTTATCTGTATTGTGTCCTGTGTTGTCTTGTCATACTTCACAGTATTGTTGTATTTGTCTGTATACGTTAATTGTTAATTGTGCAAAACTACTCTCTTCTAAACTGCTTATCTAATCTTGTCCTACAACTTTATTAACTTTCTCTGCCTATACGGTACTTCTTTGTTTTTAAAATCTTGCCAGAACTAATAGGGAAACAGGAGACTACAACCCCCATCCTCTCCCTAATGTGCTTCGCCTGATCGGTGAAGTCATGCTGGCTCCCCCACCTCCCTTTCTTACCTCCCTCCCTTTCTTACCTCCCTCCCTTCTCTTTCTTCATAAGTCACACCTCCCTCCCTTTCTCTGTACAGTAAACATTCTGATTAACCGTACTGCCATCTTTGTTAGACTTACTGTATTTAAGTCAAAGTCCAGATCCACAGGTTTGCAAACAGAACTCCTAATTGGAATGTATGTGAGTATATAGAGAACAGACAAAATATATTAATTTACATTGTATTAGAATCACTGTTTTTCCTTTGAAAAGATTGCTTATAATAGAGCGGAGTCAGTGGAATTCAAGAATGTTTGTCTGAAAGTTTTAATCACAGCAGCAGGGAAAGGAGGGGGGATTGGGCTGGCAGCTACTGAATATTATAGGTTATTGAGTCAGACTTCTGAAACTGGATGGAGTTTAAGAATATAATATTAATTGTAATGTTTGCATTGTGATTGGGTGACCACCGGCAAAATGTCTAATAATATCATGCCCTAATGTCTTTGTTTGAGGAGAGATGCAAAGTGGGGAAGACTTGGTCATTGCGTCTCTGCACAATCAAAGCACGTTGTAGATTTGGATTAATGTTAACTGTGTCTTCTGAAGGTTTGAGACTTGCAAAAATTGCTGACAATTGTTATAGTCAGGTGTACACTGGGTTTGGACCTCTGGAGCATTATTGAAATACATAGAGTAATAGAGGAATATGATTTCTGGTGTCCTAGAAACATACCATTCAGGTGTTTTCTGGATAACAGAAGACCAGAGACCCCAATCCCAGTCTGCAAGACTTTTTGTTCTCCTCATGAAATTCCATCTTTAACATGGGTAATGTGTCAGGTAGAAGAATATAATGTGAATTGTTTGATGTGCCACAGTGATGTTGTGTTCTTGTATAAAATTGATTCAGAAAAAGTGTAAGGTATAATTGCATATAGGTGCAAAAAGGTAATACATAATTACAGATATGCAGAGGAAGGTGTGGATTCAGGGGTGTCTGCTACAGATAATTCTGATACACATGACAATAGTTGTTTTTTGGGATTGCATTGTATGTTTTTCCCGTAAATTATTGTTATATAATTATTCATCATTGTATGTTTTATTTTTTTCTACTTGCTTAGTCAAGTGTTCTCCGCAATTAGAATAATCAGGAAATTGAGTTTGCATTGACTGCCCAGGAGAGAGAAGTCCAGCTTTGGGAAACCAGGTTGATGTTTGTTTTTTTTGGGGTTTCTTTATTGACCAGCTGGGGTAGGGCGAACTGATGGTCTAGCTTGGGGTGCCAGGATACTGAAGACAGACCAGATTACTTACCGGTAATCTTGTTTTATGGAGCCACGACAGCACCCACAGAGAGAGAGGGGATCCGCCCCCAGGGACAGGAAACCTACAGATAAAAAGGGGCGGTCCCCCTCGCCTCCTCAGTTGTGTCCGAGAGGAACCGCTAATTAGTATAAGTACAAAGCAGACAACTCCATTAAAAATAACATCAACACACACGTGACAAATAGAAGAGCAAAGAACCGTGCAGAAAACAAGGGGGGGAAGTGAGTGGGTGCTGTCGTGGCTCCATAAAACAAGATTACCGGTAAGTAATCTGGTCTTTTCTCATCGCCACGACAGCACCCACAGAGAGACTTACAGAGATCCAAAGCTCAGGGTGGGACCACCGTGTGGAGGACAGTCCTCCCAAACTCCACTCAGAAGCAGATGAGAGGTCAAGGCGAAAGTGGTCATAGAAAGAAGAAGAAGGTGAGGACCAGGATGCCGCCTTACATGACAAGTCAACGGACGAGCCAGCAGGTTCCGCCCAGGAAGAAGCCATTGCCCTTGCAGAAAGGGCCCAAACACCGTCGGGAGGAGGCACACTGGTAGCCGAGACGCCAAGCAGATAGCTTCTCCGATCCCACAGGACAAGGTACACTCAGACTCCAGACCCCTTCATCCGACACTGGAAGGAGACAAACAGAGCCCCCACACTTCCTGCCTGCCAGGGGCCCAACAATGTAGGAGAGGACGGCTCGACTAACAGCTAGTGTAGGAAACTTATGTACGGCAGGGGCAATAGGGCCAGGAGAAAAGGAGGGCCGAAAAAAACCCCGACCGCGGCGAACCCAGAAACCATCGTTGGGAGGCAAGAAGGAGCAGGATTCAGCACAACCCATCAGGAAAGCCCGAGAAGAACAGAGGGCAAGGGAGAGAGCCCGAACGTCCCTAACCCGGCGTGCCGAGGGAAGAGCATAAACAAGGCTGCCTTAAGGGAAAGAACGGTCAGAGAAGAAGAGGCGATAGAAGCAAACGGAGCACTAGAAAGCGCCACCAGAACTAAGGAGCAGGACCCAAGGAGGCACACTTGCAATGTGAACCGGAGCACAGCGTTCACAAGCAGAAATAACCGAGCAATCCAGCCATCTCCCGCAATAGTAGGCCCCTACAAGGCACCCAAGGCAACCCCCCGAACCCTGAGAGGACCAACAGACAACCCCAAATCCCAACCCTGTTGGAAAAATGACAGGATAGGCTGGGTGGGAACTACCGCAGAAAAAGGGGCAATGAAAAAAACAAAAACCGACGCCATACCCTACCGTAGATAGGAGTAGTACAGGGTGTCCGACGCAGAAGGGTAGAACCCAGACCATCTGAAAAAACCCCCAGGAAGTCAAGAACCACCGTACGAAGTCCTTGCCATCAACTGGAAACAGTGTACCTGAGGGCGACGAAATGGACCCCGAGACAGCAGAGCCAGGGTTGATAGTAGAAAGCACTGATCCGACAGGGACAAGGCTCGGAGCCAGGAACCCAAGGGCCAGAAAGGAGCAATGAGAATGACCCTCGCCCCCTCCTCCCAGATGGACCTAATCACCAATGGAAGAGCGGACAGCGGAGGGAAGGCATACTTGAGAAGGAAAGTCCAAGAGGCACGAAGAGAGTTCACCACATCTGGACGGTCCCAGATAGTGAGGGAGGCAAACTTCCTGACTTGATGAGTCGCCCAGGCAGCGAACAGGGCGCTGGCCAGGAGATCCCACAGGCGCACCAACCGCTGAAACACCCCCCGGCGCAAAGTCCATTCGCCCTGACGCAGAGGAAGCTGACGCAGATAAACTGCCGTGGAGATGTCCGTTCCGTTGAACTGAAGGGCGGTGAGGGACAGTAGAGAATGGGCGGTCAGATGGAGAATCGGCGATGCAGTAAACATCAGAGGCAGTGAACGCAAACCGCCCGGATGATCGATATACGAGACACAAGGCACCCCATCCGTCAAGAGGCTGACTTGCTGGGGAATCAACGGTGGGAGAAAGTGAAGCAAAGCCGGAAGCATTGCCTTAAGTGCCCGGACCTGAAAAGAACCAGCCGCCTCCGACAGACCACTGACCGAGGCCCACAGTGACCCCAGAGGGGCACCCCACCCATGCGGACGAGCATCGGCAACCACCACCGTAGATGGGGAACCCACCCACAGAACACCCCTATAGGGGACCCGGAGAATACCACCAGGAAAGGGAAGTAATGACCGCCGAAGGAAGGGAAAAGGGGGCCGTGTAAGAACTCCTGCAACCATCCTCAGCCCAGAGAATACCCTGAGGAAGACATCTGGTGCGGAACCGAGCCCATAACACACCCTGAATACCCGAGGTCAAGGACCCCAACCAGGACAGAGCAGAGCACAAGGACATACAAGGATGGCAAACCGCAAGCTAACCGTGGCGAGTATAACCCGCGTCTCGCCCTCCGGCAAAAGAGAAAAAAGCACAGCCGACTGACAGAATCCAGGAGCAAAAGAGAAATGGACCAGAACAGGCGATCTCGGCCCCGAGAAGCAGAAGTTTCACAACGAGGAAATCAGCCAGATACGGCACATTAAGAATATCGAGTTGACGCAAAAAAGGCCCTCCCGTCTGACATCGCGGTGGGGAAGATACGCCGGGCCCTAGCGAGGCCAAACAGGAATGCTGCAACCCGAAATGCCAGAGACGGCCGTCGAACACGAGCACCACACGGAGGAACTGCTGAGGATCAGGATAAATCACCATATGGCAATACGCACTTGCAAACCAACTGGCAAAAAAACCACTAGGAACAAACCTACATGGCCGAGAGAACCGCCATAAAGCGTGTAAGTGAAAAAACCGTGAGGAAAGGCCCATCAGGCATAGGGACCAGGAATAAAAGGGGAGTAAACGCCCCGTCCCTCCTGGCCCTCAGGAACCGGCAATCAGACCCGTGTCACTAACCAATTCCGAACCACCCACTCCATTACCAGCTGCGGCAAAGGAGACGGAGAGGAAGCCCGCAAAAAAAAAAAAACCCGAGGAAAACCGCAAAGTGCCGTCTCAGACCTGAAGACACAATATACAGGAACTACAAGATAGATGCAATAGCCTGCCGCTGTGTGGACAAAACACGCAACCGGCCCCCAACCGGTGGAGCCAGACTAACGGAACTGAGTGTCCCACGTCCCAGAGGCACCTCAACTGTGTGGGACCGTCTAGGGTGTCTACCGACCGAAAGACCTGCGGGAAACCGCCCTCCTGGAGAACGGAAGAAAAGCAATGGGGAATCCCGACTTCTGTTCAGCTGCCATGGCAAGGGGAACATCCAAGCTGATACCAACAGGCGCTCCCCCAGACAAGGAGAGTGCATAAACGGGACTTGGCCTGTGCAGCCCCTGTCCCGCCATTAAGCCATAAGGTGTGCTGAGCCAATATAGAAAGGCCAGCCGACCCGTCCGCTAGCCCCGCGCCGCTTATCAGTGGAAGAGATGAAAGTCAATTGCCACTGGAAACGCCCCCTGGTAGGTCGAACTACCACTGAGCAAGCAACGCCAGCCCAGACCAAGCTGTACATGGGGCCGAGACGGCCGGTGTAAAGGCCCCCACGCAGGACTCCCAAGACTGACTGAGGAGCAAAACCGCCCAAGATCCAGTGGATCCTTAGAGCAAGCCTGAATCATCCACAGGAATGGACGATGGCTGAGAAGCCAAAGAGACTGCTGCGTCAACACAACTTGGCGCACATGCATGTCCCACCCCCGCGGAAGAACGGCCAGCAGGGTAGAGCCGACTAGAAAGGAATGGCGCTACTGCAGGGAAAGGCCAGCAAACATAATGTCCCGAGACGACATCCTTCTTAGAGTCAGAAAAACTGCATAGCACTCGCGGACAGAACTGATGAATATATGCAGACTAGCAACGGAAAACAGGACCGTGACTCATATACACAATGGACAAGGCAGAGAGAGAGTGAGTCCTATGGCACATAAAATGCATCTGCTGATAAAAGGCCTGCAAGTCTTCCGTAACAAGGCACAGATCTCAGGCACGGGCAACTCCTCCAATAAGGTCCTGGCAAACAAGATTGGCACAGGCAGTCGGAATAAACATCAGGGACCACAGAGCGCAGTGCCAGTGTCTCACCGTCTGAACTTACTTAGCCAAAGAGAGGGAGACCGAGAAGGAGGACATCAGAAAACAGGTCGAGCCTGTACTCACCCCGCAATGCAGGAACCGGTCCCGGAGGTGGAGGTCCAGCCTGAGTGGCAGAAGGATCCGTCCTGGACTTGTCACTCCTGACAGCGGAGCTCCCATCCCTGGAGCGACCACTGGATGCTGCTGGTGTGCAACTCTTCACCTAGAGGGCGCCCCTCTGGAACCTTAGGAGAGGACCTGGTTGCCACCAGACAGCACCTGCACACTGCCCTCACTTCCTCTCCCGCTGGCACACCTCCCCGGCAACCCCGGAAGTGGAAATGACTTCACTTCCGGGTCGGAGCGCCAGGAGCCACTGCGCATGCGCCCCACCCCATCCGGAAGTGCGCGCCACGCACCGCTCCCTCCATGCAGTCCCGTCTGCGGGACTGGCGGCGCCGGGACCAGTGCCCACCCGCCCACAGCGCCCCAGCGTGCCCTCGAAGGAGCCGCTAGAGGCCCCATTGGAGCGGAAGGCACCGCACCAGCGCTCACCACCACGCCCCATCAGAGCCCAAGAAGGAGCCCAGGACCCCAAAGAAGCCCCAGATGCGGAGCAGGCACCACACCACTGGAGGAGCCCGCCCAACGACCGTGCTCCTGCGCTCCCCATGTGACAGGATGGCACCCTGACAGCATGGAATCTTTCAGACGAAGGGAGAGCCTGAAACAGGACTTCCCAACGCTGCCTCTGAAGCCCCAGGCCCTGTCGTTCCCACAGACACCGCACAGAGGCTGATTGGACCCAGGTAAGCACAGAACATGCTATCTGTAGGTTCCCTTCAGGGACAGGAAACCAACTGAGGAGGCGAGGGGGACTGCCCCTTTTTATCTGTAGGTTTCCTGTCCCTGGGGGCGGATCCCCTCTCTCTCTGGGTGCTGTCGTGGCGATGAGAAAAGGGTTAGCGACCTTTGACAGTTACTGGGGAAATCAGGTTGCTGGTTTGGATGACAAGCTAGATGAGCTAGCAGAAGGTTGCTAGTAGCAGAAGGTTGCTAGTTCGGAGAGAGGTAGTGGGATGCTGAAGATGGGGTTAGCGACTCATGACAGCTGCTTTAAGGCTCTTACTGGATCAAGATGGATCCCAGATTCAGTGGGAGCAGAGAAGCAAGGCAGTTAATGACGCAGCAAAAATGTTAGGAAAAAAAAAGAAAAAAATGGGAAATGCCTAGATGGGTAAATTGGGTTGTTTTAATATGGCCTGTTGAAGGCAATTCATCCGTGTGAATGACCAGTGGATTCAGGGGCACAGATACAGGTACCAGGTTGAACAAGTACAGTTGATCATACACACCAGACAGACCAGCTTGTTTACAGGTAACACTGTCTCTGTTGGGGTTTTTATTTGAGGAGAGAGGCAAAGTGGGGAAGAATAAGTTATAAGTTCACAGACTGAAGTCATTTTGACTTGATTATTGCATCTCTACTCAATCAAAACACATCACAGCTGACAGAAAGAAAGCAATCAGTAAAGCAAAACAACCTACCACTGAAAGAGTATTAAGCACCTTCTTAGGGCTGGTGAGTTACTGCAGGGGATGGATTTCTTCAGCATCAAAGAAAATGCAGCCACTATATTATGTGTTGGCAGAATGCAACAAGGGCAAACCCTATGAAATCACACCAGAAGCAAAAGAGGGGTTTGACAAGCTGAAGAATGACATTCTCTCTGCCCCAGCACTAGGTATTGCAAATTTATTGATTTAATGTTATGAATTAGAGGGATATGCCAAAGGAGTATTGACACAGAAACATTTATTACCTGATACTAATGATGACTTGACAAATTAAATTGAACACAATCGTTTTGAACTAATAAACATTGAAACACAGCCGTTAGCAAATGTACAAGAGACCCCAATCCACATTACAGACTGAACTAAAGACTCTGACAGAGGCTTGTATTATGGTGGTGTTATGGCAATAAATAGTTAATAATTTATATTAGTATGTAGTCATTCAGAAATCAAATCTTCCAGGCTCGAGGCCTTGTTGTTGGCCTTGTTCTTTCCCCTAGCTAAGCTCTCTCTCCTTCTTCCCTCCCACCCTTGGGTTTTCTGTGTCTCTGATTTTATATAAATGTTTTGATTTAGAGGTAGCCGTACTGAAAGTCTTATCAGAATGTCTTCGGACTAAATGTTCACTTCAAGGCTAGTTAAACTAACTAACACGTAGAGAATATAATTAAATGTTTTCCAGAATAAAATGTATATTCAGCATAGTGTGACGCAATTATCTAGTAACACCCCTTTGCACATCCCTTTAAGGATAACTAATAAAACTGCTAGCTGCTCCCTTAATAAAAGGTCTTTGTCATTAAGCTCTACATTGACATGGTGTGTCAGCGTGGATTCTTTATACAGTGACGTGCATGCACCCAGACAAAGCATCCACTTTGGCAGCAGACAATTAAGATGACAGCCTCACCCGAAAGGTGTGGGGGGCATCCATTACAGTTGGCGCCCAACGTGCTAGGACGAAACGTCCAGGGGACGTCAGCCACAACTGAACCTTCATTCCCAGGACGGACCAGACACGAGGGGTAGACCTGCAGGCTACAAAGAGGTAAGAAACTTATTTATCTTACCTAAGACCCTCCTGTAACTCCGTGCAGGGATGATGATGGTAGCTGGCTGTCAGACTCGGACATAGATGACCGGATCTGAGAAGTCCTAGCCCTTGCAACCCGGTCCTGAGAATTCCTTAATTGTCTGCTTTATTTGTGTTCTTGCAACCTGATCCTGAGTTTATCTGTGTTTATGTCAGTACTATCATTGCTACAGTTTCAGTACATAGAAAACATAGAAAGAGAGAAAGCACGGAGAACGGAGAGACGGGGCTGAATGGGGAGATTCTGTTTCCCTGGCTGTCCAGCTCTATTCCCAGGGGATAGGGCTGATGATTTGTCAGTCCATAATAGGGTTGATGGTTTTCTGGTCCCTGGTGTAAAGGGGGCCGATGGGTTATTCCACTACTGGTGTTCCAGCCTCTGATACGGCTGATGGTTTTCCCACCCTGCGCGCGCAAGCTAAGGATGGAGTGTAGTCCTGGCTGCGGTGGTCTACGGGTACATAATTTACGTCAATTTTGGTAGTGATGAGATTGTTCCGTTCTCTCCAGATGACGTGCCGCTTGTGTAAACAGGTTTAGAGCTAGAAATTACGCCTGCTGGCTGGATAATAAATTGTGTTACTGACGTGCCATATGCACGGGAAGAAACTGGTTATATAGCAATCCCTGACACTTCTCCAGTACTCAAGGTGTTCAGACAGAATATACATGTCCAGTCTTGTTGCAGGAAGTATATGTAAGAAAGTTATATGACCCAGTTGTTGCCCCACTGAGGTGTAGAGGGGGCCGACACAGTTTGATGTTTTCTCTGTTTTATCTGTTTGACCACCATTCCAGTCCCAGTCCTCAGATTGACTCTGACTGACAAATACTGAGTAGATTTGTATTTTTGCTTACAGTTATCAAGTCAATTTTCTAATTTGGAAACCCCTAGCAAAAATGTATTGACACCCTTAGTGTCTCCCCCGAAAATTGTCCTTTTATAAGAGATAATATGGCGGCTACAGGAGCCGTTGGGAAGCATGTCTGGATTGTTGGACATTCATATATCTATTGGGCAGAGAAGAGGGCCCACGGACGTCTGTATCCAGAAAATGTATTTTTTTCCCAAGGAGTTTATCCATATACGGTGGTACGGACTTGGGTTTAACTGTTCCACACGTGGTGTGTCCAGGGGCCACCTTAGGGTAAATACAATGGTTATTGTTCTGCATACTAAGTAAGCATTAGTCATTTCATAACATATACCTTTTAGAGTTTTTATTATCCCCTGTGTAGAAACATTTTGGTTATTAAGAGTGTTCAGAATAAACTTTAATGCCCGGCTCACTGAAGGTATCCCAGTTGACTCCCCTTGATACAACCCTGCTGACAGTGGTAATCTTGGGGGTGGACAGTTATAGCCAAGATAGAAAAATAGAGACTTGGGTTTAAGCTATAATATGGGTGTTAATCAGTCAAAGCCTCAGCAAGTTACCCCCAAGAGACCTTGTGGCAGAGAGAAAAGTGGGAAATGCCTAGATGGGTAAATTGGGTTGTTTTGATATGGCCTGTTGGAGGCAATTCATCCGTGTGAATGACCAGTGGATTCAGAGGCACAGATACAGGTACCAGGTAATGTCCTGGATCTGGGCTTCTGAACACCACAATCCCCTATATTATATAGATAATGGAAACAATTAATTTGGACATAAAATAGACCAAAGCAGTTCCACTATTACCTGTACCTACATACTTCTTTCCTTGCACCCAGAAAAAGAACAAGTACAATTGATCATGCACACCAGACAGACCAACTTGTTTACAGGTAACACTGTCTCTGTTGGGGTTTTTGTTTGAGGAGAGATGCAAAGTGGGGAAGAATCACAGACTGAAGTCATTTTGACTTGCTTATTATTATAGGTGACTTGATTATTGCATCTCTAATCAATCAAGACTGTGGTTTTGTGATTATTTGTTAGGACGCATTCGCTTTAATATGGGAACGCAGGCTGTCAGTATAAGGACAGGCGTCCTCTCCAAGAAGGAGGGAAGATTGGTGTACCGTGGCATAAGTATTTGCTAGGATAGAGACACTGGTATATAGTGATTAAAGATGTTGCGTCTTTTCAAGGAAAAACACACAGTCTCACATTAATATGGTCCGTGAAAGAGAAGGGAGAAAGTATGTTAAAAATGCAAACAAACAATTAGAAGGCTTTGAGTACGTTGAAGGAGGCTGTGAGTGGTGCACATAAGTGTTGAATGAAGCTGTAACCGGGGCCCCTGTGTATACTGTATGTATGCTGAGATGTGCGATGTAAGTCAGGGTTGATTTTTGTCTTGTCTATAGGTGACTGTATGTTTTGACGTTTTGTATCACGCGTGATGTGAAGCAGGTGTGTAGTTATACATGTTGCCAAACAATTCCCTAGGGAGAACGCTACCTTATAATGTGTGTATGTTCCCCTGGTGTAGATTTTCTGCCAATATTAGAATTGCCAAGGTTAGAATTGTGCGCAGATATTTACCCCTCCCATCAGGTACTATAGGGGAGGGGGGGAAGGAGCAATAATAATTATTTTGGACAGTTTTTGTACATTCCTGTTTGAGGTCCTACAGAATTAGGTTTTACTGATTTTCATACAGGGATTATTCTATTTTATTGAGTCATACTGACACCCTGTCTTCTTGTTTGTGTTGTGTTAATTTTTTTTAGACACTATGATAACTATTCTGGATAATTTTTGTATGTTTCTGTCTAAATTTTATGGAGGAACAATAGTTTTTAGAAGAGGCATAGAGAACAGATGATAATACTTAGTATATGTGTGTTAAATCTTCAGATTCTAATCCCATTGTTTTCTAAAGTAGTTTTTGTTGTTTTAGCGCTGGCTCCAGGTGGGGATGGACTGGTTTTCAGACTCAGATAGAAAACCTCAGCTCAGAGTGTCCCTCCCCCCATCTTAGGAATGTAAGACTCAGAGGAAGTTTTGCCCATCAGAGCTTCCTGTGGCAGCCATCTTGCACCACCCAAAAGTCCTGTTAACAATGAGACTACATCACAGTTAGTTCCACTACCAGTTTATATATCCAGTTATGATTATACAAGAATAATGTATATATATTTTTACTCTGATATCTTCTGATTCCCTCATGCGAAGGGGGGATGGAGACATATATGGAGAAATATATGGGGTTTTTGGATAAGCATCATACAGTTATAGTTTATAAATATAGCGCCAACGGAAACATTTATAACAGAATTTAAATGGGTTTTTGGTTAAGCATAAAATAGTTATAGTTTATAGCTATCAATATAATTAATAGAGAATTGTAATAAGAATTTTGTTAAATAAGTATTTTTTTTCTAATATGAATTCTTGAGTGTTTTATTTCAGATGTACGTATAGGAGAGATGATCTTACACTGGACACCAGTAGGATCCTCGCATGAGGTAATCAGAGCAATTGATTCTGAGTTTTTGCACTTTTTCATGAGCAGGAGGAGCTTCTTCTAAGTACAATTCTTATAAAAACGGTAAGCATACAAAATGCAGAATTGGTAAATCACGGTGAGGTAGACACCATGTTATCAGTCTAGGATGGTATAATCATGCTGACAGTCACTACAGGTGACCCCTAGAGGTAGAGGGCAAGGTACAATTTGAAGTTAAAATAAAGTTAGTCTAGGTAAATGGCGGGAGGTCATCTATCCCAGCCTTGTTACGTCTGGCTGCCTAAGCACCCCTTCGGTATCGGACTGCCCTGACAGAACTAAATAAATACTAAAAGAAAAAAGGGAGTTATGCTGAAGGATGGGAAAAAGGACAGGCCATGATGACGTCTCTCTTCAACAAAAGATAGAATAGTCTTTGCTTGGCCCCACATACACCTCGACCGGTCACGAGTGTAGTCAGATGAATACTTCCTGGTTCGCTCCTGGTTACAGGTAAGGCCTCGTGTACAATCCTGTATTATTCCTACACACAACACAACTAAGAAAGGTAAGAGTTTGAAGCAGCAGCCGCTCCACAAGCCTTAAGAATTGCAAATAGGGTGTGGACAAGGAGAGAAAAGTTATAAACATGTCCTAGTAGGTGTGGATCTCTCTCTCCTGTATAAAATACCATAAGATGTCTAATATATTGGTTAAAAATGTTCTGAAGCAGAGTGAGTAGGTAAATGAGTAAATATACATGTAAAAAAAGAATATGGTAGTTGTATAATAAATAATTGGAAGTTTTCCCAGATATCCAGTTACCTTTTTGACCTGTTTTTCAGAAAAGCAGAAAAGACCACTGATGATAAGTATACAGTAATTATATAGTCTAATGTTATACTATATGTTATATTTGTTTGGCTTTACATTGTATCATATTGTTTATTTGTGCTCTGACTGACCTGCTGAGACCTGTTTCAATTACAGACTATTGACAGTGTATCTAGTGATCCTCATATATATATGTTGACTGAACAATTGCGGTATATGTTTATGGAAGGTAATGGACTAAACAACACTTTACAAACAAACTGAAAAAGGTATATACGATCAGGGATAGGTTAAGGACAGATAGGGTGAGTCGACGTGGAGTGGGGGCACCACAGGCGTTTCAAGAGGGTGCCGACCTCCGCTGGTTAGGTAGGTTTCCAGCTTTAAGGACATTACTAGGGTACTATTAGGAGTGGGCATATCATTTATAAATTGTGTAAATCTTATGTTTTTGTTCTATGTACTATCTTGGGTGACAATTTATTTTGATCAATAGAAAATGATTTTTGATTGTATATAAGATCCTTATATAGAAGTTATTTGACATGAACCATAAGTGTATGATTTAGAATTGATTTGTTTTTTCACGAACCCAAAGAATGTAATGTTTCCGTATACATAGTATATCTCTTCCTCTTCTCTTAGGGATGATTGTTTTTCATTTATAGGTAAGTCAAGAACTGATACCATATTTTGTTTATATCTTTTTCTTGAAAGATGGTGTGTACACGTAATATTAGATGATAAGATGCTCAAGGGGAGTGACCTACATTCTTAAGGTTATAAGTAAAATTTTGTGATTTGTTTTGTGTTGCAGGATATTACTGTGTCATAGATAGTTATGAAAATGGTACAAATTTTATGAGATTATGGTTGAAAATGTTGTCCAGGTAATAGATTCCCCGAGATAGGTTTTTTAATGTTTTGACACTTATAAAGGGCTTGTCTAACATGTATTTTTGAGCTTTCTCTCCCCCTTTAACATGCAGCTACTGTGGACCGAAGTCGCTTCCCACAGTCTGGAGATGGAGTGATGGTCAGAAGAAACGTCGGAAATTCTGTGGATGACTGAGACAGCTGAAGAGCTCAAATGGCAGCTCAACTAGATCAAAGATCTACACTACAATGCAGACGAGCCCAGGAGAACTACTGAATGTCTCTTACTACAGACACTGGCCTATGTGCGATGGATATAAACATCCCAAGGGACACTGACCGCTTAGGACACCTTTATTTTTTGAATATCAAGGACTGACTTATTTTAGATAAGACTGAAGTTTCCACCAGCAACATTGACTTGGTACGAGACCATGTCCTCCTGAATTAGACCGTAGTGAGGACCGACTTATGGAGAATGTCAAATATAATGACTAACAGTTGAGTGATAATTATGACCGGTATTTGATTGCGGCATTCGTATAGTTTCCTTGTTTGCCATGGTTTGTGAGTGTTTGTGTCCATCCGATGGTGTAATGGGCAGACCTTTGTGGGGAATCCAGTGAAGTGGTGTAGAAAGACCGGCTCCGTCAACTAGGGGAGGAGAATGTACCTGAGAAGGTCTGTGTGCATGCACTTTGGTTGGAGCATTCACTCATTGCCACAGGAGAAGGAAACTATGGAAGCAGCATTCATTATTATTATATTTAGAACCTATTTTAGTAAATATAATCTCTATATTTTTGTGTGTATAACTTTTACTATGTATTTCAGTAGTATTAAATAGAGAGGTGAGACATCATCTTAGATAACAGTTTAGGGTGCAGCAAGACCAGTTACAAAGGCGTTACGATTGTCATTACGGTTAGACGTTATGGTTGTCCCAATATTGGTGAAGACTTCTTTCCCCTCTACCTTTCCCCCTCTGTCACCTAGGGCAAGGATTTTGGGTAAGATTTTGAATGTCTCCAAACGGGGGAATGTTATGGCAATAAATACCGTATCTACTCGTGTATAAGCCGACCCCCTACTTTTGCCCCCAAAACCTGGGAAAACCTATTGACTCGTGTATAAGCCGAGGGTGGACCCCAGCACAGGTATACAGCCCCCATCAGTGTGGTATACAGCAGCCCCAGAGGTATATACAGCAGCCCCGGTGGTAGTATACAGCAGCAGCCCCAGTGGTATATACAGCAGCAGCCCCAGTGGTTAGTATACAGCAGCCCCAGAGGTATATACAGCAGCCCTGGTGGTAGTATACAGCAGCAGCCCCAGTGGTATATACAGCAGCAGCCCCAGTGGTTAGTATACAGCAGCCCCAGAGGTGTATACAGCAGCCCCAGTGGTTAGTATACAGCAGCCCCAGAGGTGTATACAGCAGCCCCAGTGGTAGTATACAGCAGCCCCAGAGGTATATACAGCAGCCCCAGAGGTATATACAGCCCCAGAGGTATATACAGCAGCCCCAGAGGTATATACAGCAGCCCCAGTGGTGTATACAGCAGCCCCAGAGGTATATACAGCAGCCCTAGTGGTGTATACAGCAGCCCCAGAGGTAGTATACAGCAGCCCCAGAGGTATATACAGCAGCCCTTAGGTAGTATACAGCAGCCCCAGTGGTGTATACAGCAGCAGCCCCAGGGGTGTATACAGCAGCAGCCCCAGGGGTGTATACAGCAGCAGCCCCAGAGGTATACAGGCCCCCCCATCAAGATCCAGGGCCCCCCCCCCTTGCGCGGCAAACCTGTAAAGTAAAATCATACTTATCACTGTCCTGTCCTGCCGCTGCCGACATGACGATCCCGGGCTTCATTCAGCGTCTTCTGGCGGCTTCCTGTGGTCGCGGGCAATGACGTCATTGCCCGCGATCACAGGAAGCCGCCGGAAGACGCTGAATGAAGCCCGGGATCGTCATGTCGGCAACGGCGGGACGGCGCGACAGGACAGTGATAAGTATGATTTTACTTTACAGGTTTGCCGCGCAAGGGGGGGGGGGGCCCTGGATCTTGATGGGGGGCCTGTATACCTCTGGGGCTGCTGCTGTATACTCGCGTATAAGCCGAGGGGGGACTTTTCAGCCCAAATTTTGGGCTGAAAAACTCGGCTTATACGTGAGTATATACGGTAGTTAATAATTTATATTAGTATGTAGTCATTCAGAAATCAAATCTTCCAGGCTCGAGGCCTGGTTGTTGGCCTTGTTCTTTCCCCTAGCTAAGCTCTCTCTCCTTCTTCCCTCCCACCCTTGGGTTTTCTGTGTCTCTGATTTTATATAAATGTTTTGATTTAGAGGTAGCCGTACTGAAAGTCTTATCAGAATATCTTCGGACTAAAAGTTCACTTCAAGGCTAGTTAAACTAACTAACACGCAGAGAATATAATTAAATGTTTTCCAGAATAAAATGTATATTCAGCATAGTGTGACGCAATTATCTAGTAACACCCCTTTGCACATCCCTTTAAGGATAAGTAATAAAACTGCTAGCTGCTCCCTTAATAAAAGGTCTTTGTCATTAAGCTCTACATTGACATGGTGTGTCAGCGTGGATTCTTTATACAGTGACGTGCATGCACCCAGACAAAGCATCCAATTTAGCAGCAGACAATTAAGATGACAGCCTCATCCGAAAGGTGTGGGGGCATCCATTACAGTGGAGGAACTTGGGGAGCATTTTTTGTTGATAACCGTTACGCTTTTGGTATTTGCCATGATTACGGTCCTGTATGGAAAAGCAGTTAGCTTGTGGAATCTTCAGGGAAACCCATTAAGAACGCAGACTCAGTGGCTCAACTCCTTAGAGCACTTGAGTTACCCCAAAAGGTTGCTATAGTTAAAGTGCAAGCTCACTCAATGGAGCGCACCAAGGAGGCCGAAGGAAATGACCATGCTGACAGGGCAGCTAAAGCTGCAGCCCTGCTCCCTCTCCCGATAGGGATGTACACTATGTGTGTCTCTGGGAGGGTGGACGCTGAACTCCTAGGGTGCCTGCCAGCACAGGCCTCTAAACGGAAGACAGAAGAATGGAAACATGAAGATGCCCGAGAAGAGAATCCAGTAGAAACATCACTAGGTAGCACCTGGGTTCCACTATGCTGCTGCTAAGTATATATATGGTTGTGTGGTCTGTCTATGCCATAAGGTGGGAATAGCAGTTGGGACAGAAGTGTGTGCTAGGGCTACTTTACTCATTTCAGCCACTGCAGATTGACTTTGTTCAGCTTCCGAAGGTAGGCACCTATGAGTATGTGTTGGTCTGCATAGACCTATTCTCTGGATAGCCAGAAGTATTACCTACTGCCAAGGCCACTGCCCAAACTGTTACAAAGAAATTATTATGCATAAATTATTATACATTGTATTCTGTAGGGGTAACGCCAAACAAAATACTGGGTTATGTCCATATGAGATACTATTTGGGGAACCATCAAAGACAGGATTGTATTTTCCTTAGCAGTTACAGACATTACACTCTGATATGACAACATATGTAGGAGCTTTATTTATTCTGATAATAATTTTAATTACAATAATTTTATTCATCTATATAGAATTACATACAGTATATCAGTACCAACGGCTTTACAAAATGTATTTCACCAAACTCGCAAATGTGTTTTCAGTTCCAATCTAGATTCCTCCTCCTTGGAAGGTACACACTCCCTAAAACCTGGTCACAGTCCGTGAGGAAAGCTTGCAACCCAGATTTGAAGGCCATAACTACAGTTAGGGCCAGAAATATTTGGACAGTGACACAAGTTTTGTTATTTTAGCTGTTTACAAAAACTTGTTCAGAAATACAATTATATATATAATATGGGCTGAAAGTGCACACTCCCAGCTGCAATATGAGAGTTTCCACATCCAAATCTGAGAAAGGGTTTAGGAATTATAGCTCTGTACTGCATAGCCTCCTCTTTTTCAAGGGACCAAAAGTAATTGGACAATGGACTCTAAGGGCTGCAATTAACTCTGAAGGCGTCTCCATCGTTAACCTGTAATCAATGAAGTAGTTAAAAGGTCAGGGGTGGATTCCAGGTGTGTGGTTTTGCATTTGGAAGCTGTTGCTGTGACCAGACAACATGCGGTCAAAGGAACTCTCAATTGAGGTGAAGCTGAACATCCTGAGGCTGAAAAAAAAGAAAAAATCCATCAGAGAGATAGCAGACATGCTTGGAGTAGCAAAATCAACAGTTGGGTACATTCTGAGAAAAAAGGAATTGACTGGTGAGCTTGGGAACTCTAAAAGGCCTGGGCGTCCACGGATGAGAACAGTGGTGGATGATCGCCGCATACTTTATTTGGTGAAGAAGAACCCGTTCACAACATCAACTGAAGTCCAGAACACTCTCAGTGAAGTAGGTGTATCTGTCTCTAAGTCAACAGTAAAGAGAAGACTCCATGACAGTAAATACAAAGGGTTCACATCTAGATGCAAACCATTCATCAATTCCAAAAATAGACAGGCCAGAGTTAAATTTGCTGAAAAACACCTCAAGAAGCCAGCTCAGTTCTGGAAAAGTATTCTATGGACAGATGAGACAAAGATCAACCTGTACCAGAATGATGGGAAGAAAAAAGTTTGGAGAAGAAAGCGAACGGCACATGATCCAAGGCACACCACATCCTCTGTAAAACATGGTGGAGGCAACGTGATGGCATGGGCATGCATGGCTTTCAATGGCACTGGGTCACTTGTGTTTATTGATGACATAACAGCAGATAAGAGTAGCCGGATGAATTCTGAAGTGTACCGGGATATACTTTCAGCCCAGATTCAGCCAAATGCTGCAAAGTTGATTGGACGGCGCTTCATAGTACAGATGGACAATGACCCCAAGCATACAGCCAAAGCTACCCAGGAGTTCATGAGTGCAAAAAAGTGGAACATTCTGCAATGGCCAAGTCAATCACCAGATCTTAACCCAATTGAGCATGCATTTCACTTGCTCAAATCCAGACTTAAGACGGAAAGACCCACAAACAAGCAAGACCTGAAGGCTGCGGCTGTAAAGGCCTGGCAAAGCATTAAGAAGGAGGAAACCCAGCGTTTGGTGATGTCCATGGGTTCCAGACTTAAGGCAGTGATTGCCTCCAAAGGATTCGCAACAAAATATTGAAAATAAAAATATTTTGTTTGGGTTATGTTTATTTGTCCAATTACTTTTGACCTCCTAAAATGTGGAGTGTTTGTAAAGAAATGTGTACAATTCCTACATTTTCTATCAGATATTTTTGTTCAACCCTTCAAATTAAACGTTACAATCTGTACTTGAATTCTGTTGTAGAGGTTTCATTTCAAATCCAATGTGGTGGCATGCAGAGCCCAACTCGCGAAAATTGTGTCACTGTCCAAATATTTCTGGCCCTAACTGTATCTGGATCCTTGCATCCCGCTGCAAAAGTTTCACAAAGACTAAAGAGATACCCTTAGGGGAGTATTGTTCATTACTCTTGTTTTTCTTCAATACTTTCCTTTCCAGAACAGCAGAAGGTGAACTTAAGCAGTGGGAAAGAGGAGGGTTACAGCAGAAAAAGGTAGCCAATACAGGGAAACTCACAATGGGACAAGGATCCACCACAACAATAGGCGGGAAGCAAATGAAGGTTGATTTAGGAAAGTCGATAGAAGGTTCGAGTTGGGTTTTGAAAAATAATGGGAACTGATTACGAGCTGATCAGTTCACTTGGCAGGTGTTGATAGAGGAGTGGGGAAGGAAAAAAAAGTATGTTAAAAGGTGTGAAGGTAACATGTTTGTCATTCTCCAGGTTGAATAATCTCTTTATGGGTGTAGGTGGATGGATATCTGGAATAATTCATTTTGTAATCCAGGGAGCATCTATAATACTGGTTATTGCTATACTGGTAAAGTTATTTGTGATGCTTGTGAAGAAAATTCTAAGAACTAACTGCAAATGTTTTTCAGGTAAATACAAAATGAAAAAGAATAACGATAAAGATACAGAAGCACTGCGTACTCAAGTGCTCCTGACTTATGTCACTACCCCAGGACGCAAGTGTGTGCTGTGCAACAAAAAGACTTTGGTGGAACTTTCAAACTGCACTTATTGTGGAAATCCTCTGGATTCACCTCCACCACCAAAGATACAAGAAAATGAGAACTACAACATTGTGTGAAACATTCAATAATGGACTTATGATAACCCACAGTCTAAAATATATCATATGTTTTGTTCCGCTGTTTTTTTCCTTAAATTCATAAACCCCTCAAATTACCCAATATACTAATCTCTAGGTTAGGGGGTGTTGAGGGATGGAATAGGCCGGCTAACAGGGTCTTCCTGAATGATCTCGCTCCATAATATGCGTAGGAAGTAGCCTTGCATATTGTGTAGTAGGGCGGGCTCTGCGGACCTAGGGGTAGGCAGGCATAGGTCAAGAATAGAAATGATAAAAAGAGGGGACTGTTAAAGACGACATCATAGGTACTATGTAGCTTCCGCCATGTTGTATCTAAAGAAGCCATATTTGATTAGTTTATTATGTCTATTCTGACTAACTAGCTGTAATTGTTTGTTCAGTGAAGATGAGCACAACTCAGCACATTCTTGCCTTTGTCCTTGTTTTCTAGATAAGACCACCAAGCTATATGTAAGCCCGAGTGTACCGTTCTTATCTTCTGTAACTTTCTTAAAGGTCACTAATTATTCATCTCAAAACTGTCTATACTGCATATTCATCATATTTGTGATTGTATGATGTAACCTATTTTTCAAAACATCTGTAACGTATATAAGCTCTTACAAACAATAAACGATTGATGACACATCAATTGATGACACAGACAGAGTCCGAGCACACACTTGCGTCCTGGGGTAGTGACATAAGTCAGGAGCACTTGAGTACGCAGTGCTTCTGTATCTTTATCGTTATTCTTTTTCATTTGGTATTTACCTTTGTCTGTGTCATCAATTGAGTTATAGCCATTACCAGGTATACCTGTGTAGAGCTCTTTGTCAAATCAGTCTACTCTGGTTAGATGTAATTTGTTTACGTCTCTCACAAATGTGATCATATTGAAATAGAAGGTGTATGAAACCACTGCAAATCAACCAAGACCCGGCGTCCCTCTAAACTTTCATCTCAAACAAGGAGAAGACTGATCAGAGATGCAGCCAAAAGGCCCATGATCACTCTGGATGAACTGCAGAGATCTACAGCTGAGGTGGGAGAGTCTGTCCATAGGAGAACAATCAGTCGTACACTGCACAAATCCTGGCCTTTATGGAAGAGCGGCAAGAAGAAAGCCATCTCTCAAAGATATCCATAAAAAGTCTTGTTTAAAATTTGCCACAAGCCACCTGGAAGACACACCAAACGTGGAATAAGGTGCTCTGGTCAGATGAAACCAAAATTGAACTTTTTGGCCACAATGCAAAACGATATGTTTGGAGTAAAAACAACACAGCTCATCACCCTCAAAACACCATCCCCACTGTCAAACATGGTGATGGCAGCATCATGGTTTGGCCTGCTTTTCTTCAGCAGGGACAGGTAAGATAGTTAAAATTAATGAGAAGATGGACGGAGCCAAATACAGGACCATTCTATAAGAAAACCTGTTAGTCTGCAAAAGACCTGAGACTGGGACAGACATGACAATGATCCCAAACATAAAGCAAAATCTACAATGGAATGGTTCAAAAATAAATGTATCCAAGTGTTAGAATGGACAAGTCAAGTCCAGACCTGAATCCAATCGAGAATCTGTGGAAAGAGTTGAAAACTGCTGTTCACAAACGCTTTCCATACAACCTCACTGAGCTCGAGCTGTTTTGCAAGGAAGAATGGGCAGGAATTTCAGTTTCTCGATGTACAAAACTGATAGAGACCATACCCCAACGACATGCAGTTTTAGTCGCAGCAAAAGGTAGCGCTACAAAGTATTAATTCAAGAGGCCGAATAATATTGCACGCCCCACTTTTCAGTTTTTTATTTGTTAAAAAAGTTAAAAATATCCAATAATTTTCGTTCCACTTCACGATTGTGTCCCACTTGTTGATTCTTCACCAAAAAATTAGAATTTATATCTTTGTTTGAAGCCTGAAATGTGGCAAAAGGTTGTAAAGTTCAAGGGGGCCAAATACTTTCAGAAGGCACTGTACATGAATATATTTTTCAATACCTCGCACTCAACCTATTTCTAATTTTTTACCTTGCAAAATATCTCAAACTCCCTAAAGAGTTCTATTGATATTTTAAAGTGAATTTGCACACCAACATTTAAGTTTGGCAAAACTGATTACTTTATTAATAAAAATATTATTTCATAAAATTTTTTATACAATACAATTTAATGACACATTAGAAGGCCCTCAGTCCCTTTATGCACTTATACAGGGTTGGCATTTAAATACAAAGGGGTACACTTCTATTATGCGTGAATACACAACATATAGAACCTTTCCTATAGCACTGTCACTTTTGTATTTAACTAAGAACTTTTCTCAGACTCCTAATAATCTTAAATATCCTCAGTGTTCTAAGCAGACCTGCTGCTATTACCACATATACAATAATTAGGTTCAAAGTTTATAATGAAAAATACCTGGGCGCAGTGTTTCTGTGGTGGACCACGTTTGTCCCCTGCTGCCTCTATATCCCCTGCCAAATCGTCACCGCCAACGCACGTTTCAAAGTTATTGAACTTTTTCCTCAGGGTGTGCAAGGTAAAGTGTTGAGTGGTGAAGCACGATAGTAAAGGGGACCTTTTATGTGTCTATTTCTAATTTTGTGTGAAATTAAATATTGGGAAAGGACATTGGTTGAAGTTTTCCTGATAGCATCCTTATCAGGATTCGGAGGTCAACTTTATTGAAAGTTATCAAACCAAAATTCTTTAACCCTTTTACAATCTAGGATGTTCCCTGCCATCATCAGCGACCCTTTGACATGATCATGGAGTGCCGATGGGTTGTCATGACAGCGAGGGGTTAGATGATTACACCTGTCACTGTGATGACGAAGCTCCAGTGATTGCCAGATGAGTGCTGGCATTCACAGATCATTAGCATTTCTGCAGTTCAGTATCACAATGAACAACAGAAGTGATCGGACAGTTTAGGCTTCAGGCGCCCTAAGGGGGCCAATAAAATCAATTCAAAGTGAAAAGAAAAAGTTTTTAAAAGTATGAAAAAATAAAAGTTCAAAGCACCCACCTTTTGCCCCATTAAAAGTAAAACTTAAAAAAATACACACATTTTCTATCGCTGCGTTCAGGAATGCCTGATCTAACAACACATTAAATAATTTACCGTATATACTCTGTATAAGCCGAGTTTTTCAGCACATAAAATGTGCTGAAAAGTCCCCCCTCGGCTTATACACGGTATATACGGTAATAGCTTTACAGCGCCCCCCCCCCGTGGTATCCCGCCCCCCCCGTATATACAGCCCCTCCCGTGGTATCCCGCCCCCCCCCGTATATACAGCCCCCCCGTGGTATCCCGCCCCCCCCCCCCCGTATATACAGCCCCCCCGTGGTATCCAGGGCCCCCCGTATATACAGCCCCCCCGTGGTATCCAGGGCCCCCCGTATATACAGCCCCCCCGTGGTATCCAGGGCCCCCCTTGCTGCACCTGTAAAGGAAGATATCAGTATACTTATCGCTGCTGCCGCCGCCGCCGCTCCGCTTCTCGGTCACCGCGATGCTCCGGGTCTTCATGCTTCCTGTTCCTTCTCCGGCGCTCAGGAAATGACGTCATTGTTCGAGCGTCGGAGAAGGAACAGGAAACATGAAGACCCGGAGCATCGCGGTGACCGAGAAGCGGAGCGGCGGCGGCAGCGATAAGTATACTGATATCTTCCCTTACAGGTGCAGCAAGGGGGCCCTGGATACCACGGGGGGCTGTATATACGGGGGGCCCTGGATACCACGGGGGGCTGTATACAGCGTGGGCTGCTGTATACAGCTGGGGCCCCTGTATACTAATGGGGGGGGTCTGTATACCCCTGGGGCTGCTGCTGTATATACCCCCTGGGGCTGCTGCTGTATATACCCCCTGGGGCTGCTGCTGTATATACCCCCTGGGGCTGCTGCTGTATATACCCCCTGGGGCTGCTGCTGTATACTACCACTGGGGCTGCTGCTGTATATACCCCGTGGGGCTGCTGCTGTATATACCCCTGGGGCTGCTGCTGTATACTACCACTGGGGCTGCTGCTGTATACTACTACTGGGCTGCTGTATACTACTACTGGGGCTTCTGTATACTACTACTGGGGCTGCTGCTGTATATACCACTGAGGCTGCTGTATACTACTACTGGGGCTTCTGTATACTACCTCTGGGGCTTCTGTATACTACCTCTGGTATGCTGTATACTACTACTGGGGCTTCTGTATACTACTACTGGGGCTGCTGCTGTATATACAACTGAGGCTGCTGTATACTACTACTGGGCTTCTGTATACTACTACTGGGCTTCTGTATACTACCTCTGGGGCTTCTGTATACTACCACTGGGGCTGTTGTATATACCTCTGGGTCTGCTGTATACTACCACTGGGGCTGCTGTATATATCTCTGGGGCTGCTGTATACTACCACTGGGGCTGCTGCTGTATATACCACTGGGGAGGCTGCTGTATATACCTCTGGGGCTGCTGTATACTACCACTGGGGCTGCTGTATATATCTCTGGGGCTGCTGTATACTTCCACTGGGGCTGCTGCTGTATATACCACTGGGGAGGCTGCTGTATACCACACTTCTAGGGGCTGTATACTACCACTGGGGAGGCCTGTATACCACTGCGGGGGCCTGTATACCACACTGTTGGGGGCTGTATACCTGTGCTGGGGTCCACCCTCGGCTTATACACGAGTCAATAGGTTTTCCCAGATTTTGGGGGCAAAAGTAGGGGGGTCGGCTTATACACGGGTCGGCTTATACACGAGTATATACGGTAATCTAATCGATGAACTGCTTAACGGGAAAAATAAGGCAAAATGCCAAAATTACGTAATTTTTTTGTAGCCGCAACATTGCAATGAAATGCAATAACAGGCGATCAAAAAATAACATCTACCCAAAAATGATAATTAAAAACACCAGCTCAGGATGCAAAAAGTAAACACTCACATCCCCAGATCCCAAAAAATTAAAATGCTACAGGTCTCAGAAAAGGGCCACAAAAACGCAATACTTTGTTTTTACAAATTTCTGAATTTTTTTTCCCCACTTAGATAAAAGCAAAAGTATACATGTTTGGTATCCGTAAACCAACATGGACAATCATACTGCAAGGTCAGTTGTACCATATAGTAAACATGGTAAGCAAAAAAACGAGAAAACACTCGTGGAATGTACTTTTTTTTGCAATTTCACCGTACTTGGGAGTTTTTTTTTTCCTGTTTTCCAGTACACTATATGGTAAAATTAATGATTTCATTCAAAAGTACAACTCATCGCACAAAACCAAGCTGTCATTTGGCTAAATTGACAAAACAATGAAAAAGTTATGGATCTTGGATAAAGGGGAATGAAAAATTGAAAAATGAAAAGTAATTAAACCTAAATTATCAACAAAATTGTTAAGAATATTTTGGGGCGTACGATTGCCCCACCATATGTCTGACCAGGAGAAAGGCTTTCCACTCCCCTTCCCCATGTGTGGCAAAGCGTTATAACAATTTTCCACTTTCTAACTTGCCTAACAGGCAAAATGAATAATTATTATCAAACAAAATTCTTTGACTTCTAAATTTGTTTATCAAAATTATAGATACTTTCAAGAATTAGGGAATTTTGGGAGCAGGAGTATTTGCATTTTCTGGGAAATTAAGCTTTTGCACATTAGCAAAATGACCTACAAACGCTCCCTGCAGAGTCAACACTTCACATGCATTTGGTCTATAAGGAGGCCAGAAAGGGAAAAATTATCAGAAAGGACTAAGTTATTTGAAATAATGAAGCTCAATTCTTTTTTTTAAGAGTACATTTCTTTAATAAAATTAAAAATTTTACAGAAAATAGAGGCAGCAGCATCAATTGCAAAAACTGATGCACATCAGCAAATAGGCTGCATTCATATGTTCAGTTTTTGGTCAGTTTTTCGCATCCGTTTTTGTAAGCCAAAACCCGGAGTGGATGAAAAATACAGAAGTGGTGACGTCTTTCCTTTCTATTATACTTCTCCTCTGTTTGGCTTGTAATTGCTGATGTAAAATACTGACCAAATACTCAACGTGTGAATGTGGCCTAATAGAAAGACGTCACCACTTCTGTATTCATTTACTCCTGGTTTTGGCTTACAAAAACTGATGTGAAAAACTGAACATATGAACATAGCCTTACACTGCATGAAATGCCAGGTTACGTTGTATTTAGACTGTTTCATTTCTCAATCAAATACCCTGATCTCATGGATTTTGGAGCCAGAAAATTGGACTAGTGACCAGAACTAGTCCAGTTTACTATGGGTGTAGTGTCATATCCAGCCTGATGTATAGTGTTAAGAGGATGTCCAGCATTTCCATGGATTTGTTACACCCAAATGGACAAGATTCTCTGCTACAAGTATGGATAACCTAACGTTTTCAAAATTAATCTGGCATGGATCAATGTAGACTTTTGTGCATCAACAACTGATGCAAATGATTAAATTGTCAATATCTTTCTGCCTGCTTTTTAGTTGACTATTTGTGCACAGTTCTGCTTCCATCATGGCCAATAGACAACACTGAGCCAGGCATCCTCTCCAGATCTATAGCATGTCATCTATACTGTAGTATTGCTGCTGGCCCTAATTTGGCATGTATCTAATTACTGCCCTATCCTAACTGAATCATGCTGCTCCAGCTGCAACAACTCTCATCACACACCACCTCGCTGTTCACTGTGTTTGATAGTGTGTGACTGTACCATTCCTACCAGGACTGCTGTTGCTAACCCTAAACTGCTATTAACCTAATTGCCTGGCTCATCCTATATCTCTATCATATGTCAACTGCAGCCACTGCACAGCCACACTAGTCATCCTTCTGGTTGCCCACTGTGTTTTATTGTGCTAGTCAGTACTACCGAGGCTGGAAAACATACTGTCTTGAGTGTGCACAAATATTATAGCTTCAAAATAGGGATGCAATTTTAAAGAGTTAGTGACAATAAGCCATAACTTGACATTCCAAACAGTACTCCTGTTTTGTCTCCAGAAAAAATGGGTTATTTGGAAGGCTTCATAAAAAGTCATTATCATTGTCTGCTCAGTTTAATTGTCTTAGGGTGCTGTTACACTTGGCGATATTCCAGCGATCCTGACAATGATACGACCTGGTAAGGATCGTTGGAATGTCGCTATGTGGTGGCTGATGCGTTGTCAAATAGTCAGATCTACTGAACGACGCAGCAACGATACAGCAACCCATATAATGACCTCGGCAGTCGTTGGGACCCTGTCACACAGCAGCTAGTCTGACGACTCAGACCTACATGACTGAGTTTTGAGTCGACAACAAGGTCGTGGTTAAGGCATCAAACACCAATGCATGTTGTCCAATGCATGTTGTCCAACCGACGATCAAAAAATGGTCCAGGCCATTTCGACACGATCGGTGATCTTGCAGCAGGGGCCTGGTCACTGCTACTTGTCAAACATAGTGAGATCGCTGGCAAGGTCACTGTTGCGTCTCAAAACCTGTGACGAAACAGCGATCTCACTGGTGATCTCGCTAGGTGTGACGGGGGCTTTAGGGAGACAGGTTGAAGGTAGACAGAAGTCCATCTAGTTCAACTTAGAGCCTAACATGTTGATCCAGAGGAAGGCAAAAGCCCCATGAGGCAAATGCTAGTAGCCCTATATTAGGTTAAAATTTCTTCTGGACTTTACAAACAGAAATCAGACTAGTTCCCTGGATCAGTGTCCCATCATAAAATCTAATACTCATAACCTGTAAAATTCTATTTTTCAAGAAAGGCCTCCCTTGAACTTTTGTAGTGAATCAACCTTTTTGTCATTAGTAAACCAGTAGCATACCCCCAAAGAAGGGAAACTTTATCATTCTTGTTTGGGAAGCCATAACTGGCTCATGTTCAAAACTGTATACCTGTGCTGTTATGAAGTAGGGGGATAATTTTAAAATGAACTGATAAAATTAGGCAATTACAACGGCTTTTTATCATTGGTAAACTAGTAGTAGACCTTGAAAAAGGGAAAATCCTCACTTCTAGTTGAGGGCATTAGTTTTTCACATTCAAACACTACACCTGTTTTACTCATTAAAGGGATAATTGTTGGACAGCAAGTAAAAAATGCTTTTGCTTCTTCATGAAGTCTTCAATGCACAAATATCTTGATACTCGCCACATGAATAAATGATGCACACAACCATGAAAAATGCCATGGCTTCTTCCATTTTCACTGCCTTTCTACAAACACCAACAAAGTCCAGTATATGAGTACCCTGGCACACCATAAAGGTATGAGTCAATAAGAAAATATGGAGGCTTCCAATTTATAGGTGCACAAAAGACATGTTCTTTATTATCACACTGATTCAGAAACCCGTCCAATGTTTCGGCTGGTTAGGCCTTTATCAAAGATCTGATTACATGGACAATTAAACAAAAATACACAAAGGTATAAAGTCAAAAGACAAATAAAAAAAGCCACAACATACTGTAACAGGCAAGAAATCAAGTGATCCATATATCTTTGGATGGGCGCGATCAGGTGGATGAATGCAATATCCATGTATTGGTGGTGGTAATTAGTGCACATCACACCTATATACAAGTGTATTCATATCTTGGTGGGAGAAGATTAGTGACTAATCAGAGAAATCTAAATCAGGAGATGCTAAGAAAATACTAGTAAGACTATGGAACCTTCAACATATGACGTGGGAATAGAAGTAAGGAAAGGAGAACAACATACCTAATCTGGTATAGGGAGGGCGTACCAGGCAGCAACTTGGGGTACAATGTGTAAAAACCTCTGGATAAGAATAGAGAGGTAAAAATAAAAACTGGTATCTACTACAAGGAGAATGCTGAACATGAAACCGTGGCTATGTCAAGATATCTAAGGAAGGGAATTGAAACCAAGTAGGAAGATGAACCATAATAAATTACGCACCGGCAAGTGATGAATGATATAGGAGTATAATCTAAATGCATCAGTGCTAATTAGTCTATCTTTGCTTTATATCTACATTTTGTAGCTCAGAGGATAATCAGCTGAATGGATGTGTCCAGGGTTAAACCTGTGGCTGCTGTGCCTGGTGCAGTCAATCTGTAGGTCATATGCAGAAGTCTATTGACTGGAAAAAGGATGGGGGGGGCAGGAGTGCTACAATAAAATTCCTAAAGTGGAAACTTATGTGAAGAACTTTTCATTAGAAGGTACCTGTATGAGATATAAGTGATCCTTGTTTCTGGGATCAGGTAAGGTGTAATCTAAAGTAAGAAAAAACAGATGAGGCTAGAGCTCTATGCTGCCAAGGAGTGATATGGACCATTTGCACCGGGAATGGTGCAATGGAGTAGCGCTCCGGGTGTAATATCTTAACGAGATTCACTCTCAACTATCTGATGTCAATACCTACAAGCCAGTACTAAGGCTGGCTTCACACTTGCGGACCCCTCCGCAGCATCCTGCGCAGGGGATCCGCAAGCTGACTGCAACCACCGCAAGCCCCTATGTTTATAAAGGGAACGCACGGTGCTGCGCTTGACTGTGCATGATTGTGCGCTCTCATTCACTGCAGGTGGATGCCTGCACACAAATCACACACTCTTGTCCGCACCAGGAACGCGACATGTCCGCAAGTGTGAAGCCACCCTAAGGGATCCAAACCCAGTGGTCCAAATCTTGCTAAAAAAAATCTTGTTGATCGTTCATTACCTTTTGTTAAAGGTTATTTATCATAAACTTGCTGACTATCTCGTGAAAAAAACATCCGGTAACTCAAGTGTTTTGCACATTAGCCAAAGTGCATAATAACCTAATGAGACCACCGGGTCACCCTATCATGGCATCCACAGAGTCTATTTTATCCCCTTCAATGATTACCTTGGACAGGATTCTTAGTCTGTTGGTACCAGGTTTACAATTATTTTTAAAGGACACTGACGACGTTTTGAGTATTATTAAGGAGCTGAAGCAGATCCAATCAGATTGCCTCCTCATCGCCATGGATATCAATAGTCTGTACACCAACATTAACCATGTCATAATGGTTGTTGGTTCCTTGATCTCCACAATTGTTTCACTAACCTTCAAAAGGAGTTCTGCATTGAATTACTCACCATAGTGCACAAACAAATCTATTTTCTCTTTCAAGACACGTTCTATGTCAAGAAACAAGGGACCGCGATGGGGTCATCCACTTCATCCACTTGTAGCAGTGCATGCTTATTGGGGCACCGCTACATTGATGACATTTTTATCATTTGGCATGGCAACCTGGATCAACTTCAGTTTCCATCGGGATATCAAATCCCTTGTACCATACCCAATCTGATATTTACCATTAACCAAGATGCAAGACAAATTAACTTTCCTGACGTGATGGTAATTTTTGACACAACTGGTGCACTTTTTACCAACTTTTTTGTAAAAACTATTGACAGGGACAGCCCATTACACTGTAGAAGCTGCCATCCTTGTCATGTGAAGATGTCTTCCCATATCTCAACATGTCCGCATAGACAATCGCCTCTGACCCAGTTTCCAATGATACACGTCACCGAGACATGACTTTCAAATTTATGCCTCCAGGATGGAAAAACATGCACAACATATTATGTCCAATTCCAACATAAGGATTCCCTTTGTTGCAACGTACCACCCCTTTCACCCTCTGGTTCTCATTCAAACATTAGAAATTGTTACAGACTAGCCATCCTTTGATAACAGAATTTGGCAAACAACCTATGTTTTGCTGCAAAAGATCAGCGAACATTGGACAATGTTTGGTACGAGCTAAGGTTGGAATGGCTAAGAGAACAAACACCACATCAAATGACATTCACAACAGCCAGGAAGGATACCTTTCCATGCCTGGTCTGTAACATGTGCTGAAATGTGATTAAAGGAGACTTATTTTTCTCATCCTAGGACCAGTAAACAATTTAAATCCGGTGGTTCTACACTTGTGACTCTACCTTTGTGATTTATTTAATCAAATGCCAATGTTAGATCCATATATATTGGGGATAACCACACAACACAAATGCGATAAAATAAGCAAAAAAAAGTCGACAATTGGTGTAAGTAAACTCTTTTACCAATGCCATTTAATTTCATCAGAACCACCGTATCTCTCAGTTACGGTTCAAGGTGATTGAGAGATAGGGGTGGTAACCGGATCGAAAGGCTCAAAGAATGAGAGGCCTCCTGGATCCATAACCTACAAACTCTTGAACCCCTAGGTTTGAATCGCGAATACAAAACTTTTCATTAAACCTCATTTTGTGTATGATCTTTGATGATTGCTGATCTAATAATGTGATGTACATATGAATGTTTAATTACTTAGATAAATAATCATGGTCTATTATTATCATTTTAACTTTCTAACCTTGATATCCGTGCATTGTATATCAGGTGATATTTAGTCCCCATGGTAGCTATATCACACAAACTATAAAATCACCTTATTCTTATAGTCACACAAAAAGTATGCTGGGCAGGCACAGTAAAAATAAAGTGCCTGTGGTATGTTTGCATACTGCATGATGAACGATACTCCTTGCTCCTATATTATAGCAATTAGCCCCTTACAATTAGGGTCATTATATTTTGCCTGTTTGTCATGTGAATGTTCTATATACCATTACTAACATCAGCTTTATCTGTTTTAGATGCAATACTTATGTATTTCTCCTTTGCATTATTGGGGGACACAGAACCATGGGTGTATGCTTTCCTGCCACTAGGAGGCGACACTAAGTAAAGATAAAACTTAAGTCCACCTCCTCGCAGTATACACCCACCAGTAGGAGTAGGAAGCTAGTTTTAGCTTAGTGTCACAAGGAGGCACATATGCTGTTCATTAAACCACATTTACCCTTTTTATTTCTAAATTTTTAAATTTTCTTTAACCTTTTACTTTTTTACAACAGGCGACAGCTCCCTTGAGCGCTGCTCTCCTTTAACAAGGGGATCGCGCAATGCAACATGCATCCCCTATAACCACCTATCATTTTAGGGGCAACGGATCCCTTAAGGGCTCTGTTCTCCCCACTCAACCACAGTACCAGCCCTGTATTAATTTTTCTACCCTGCTTGATAGCAGTCTGTCACACCTTCGGGAACTCAAACCCAGGGGCATCCACAGACATACAGCTGGCAGCTGCACACTTCCCACTACATCCCCCTGCATACCGGCGGCGATACAAGGAGTGCAATCTGACCCTCTCACCTCCTCAACTCAAGGAGTAGGTGATTGAGAGCACAGCACATAGCACCACACGGTGCTCAGCAACAACCCTGGTAAGATCAGGTTGTGCGTCTGGGGCTTAGCGCATGGAGATGAAGCATAACAGCAGCACAACCCTGCAAGTTTCGCGGGTTCCACTGTGCACCGTACCCCGCGCTAATCCAGGCCCCGGTCTGGGCCTTCACTATAGCACCAGCCTCACTCTCTGCCCACTCCCCATGACGTGGGGCAAGGGGTGGCAGACTCCACGCGCGCCCTAAATGATGTGCATTAAGGACACGCCCCCGGCATGACTCATATTCATATTGTGCACTGCCCAATATTCACAGGGGTACACACCTACGCCCTGAAACAGCGCGAATTTCATCAGCAGACAATGGACTACACGTGGGACACTGAAGCAACCCCCTACAAAAGTCTATGTCACAATGCTATTAGCTGGCCCCCCTCCTCCCCCATCCACGGAGCTCACACACTAGGACAGTAGGCTGGCACAACAGATCCCTTCATACTCTTCTGAAGTGACATCTCCTCTGCCCAGCACTTTTGTCGCTGCACAAAGAACAAAGGGGACACAGGACCCAGGTAAGCTCCAATAGGAGACACTTCTCCCTGCAGCATTTCACCCCCCCGACCAGTGTTTACCTTTGCCTTTCAAATGAAAATCGCTTAATGCACTGCAGTACCACATTTCATTGTAATTTGGTACACTATGGCAGTTACCAAACAGCCAAAAGAAATAATAAAACCCACACAGGGGTCAATGTATCATCTACCAACTGCCTGACTGCGCCCCCACAGGAACGCACTTTGCCAAAATTGCGAGCCCCAATGCCCCATGGAGCCTACCACTGATGCAACACCCAGTACCTCTGACTCCCCTGTGTGGGCTCTGGCACTGACGCAATCGGTAGACTCATTAGCCAGGATAATGCAGTCGTTCCCCATCCCCCATACAGCCAGTACCACCAACCGGGACCGCTCTCACTCTCCCCTGTCAGGCTCCTCACAAAGGGACCGGTCAACATGATGCAGGGAACATCTCCAGTCTAGGATCCTCCATGCCATTAGGAGACGGACCCAATACAGGCCGCCCCAGGGACACTCTCTTACCACGTCTCCTATAGATCCCACATCTCACTCTCCGTCACCCTGAGGCCAGTGTGAGTTTCTCTCTGAAACAGGAACTCTCAGAGTCAGAATCGCCCCAGGACCTGGAGACGACAGACACTCAGACAATGGTTGACAACCTCATTGAGGCAGTTAACCAAACACTAAAAGTCAATAATGACCCTAGCACCGCTCCAGAGCACACAGTGTCCTTAAAAGGCAAAACGCTTCCCGTTGACACTTCTCTAATCATCTTGAATTCAGGAACATAATCCAATGACATAGGGAGCGCCCAGACAAGCACTTTGCAGGTCAGAGACCTATTGAAACTAGATACCCATTCGCTTCAGCCCTACATAAAGAATGGGCTGAATCACCACCCATTGATCCCCCAGTGTCACATCTAGCTAACAGTACCCTCCTAACACTTTCATCTATCAAAGACCCCAACGACCACCAAATAGATAGCCTAGCTAGTTCGGTCTTTGAAGCTTCAGGAGCAGCCCTTTTCCCCTCCTTCGCCACTGCGAGGGTCGCAAAAGCCAAGGCATCTTGGACAGATACCCTACGCAAAATTTTACAAGACTTCAACGTTTCACAAGAGGCAACAGACCTATTCGACCACCTCTCAGTAGCCAGAGAGTACCTCCTACTTGCATCCTTAGACATGGCTAACTGCTCCGCGTTGACAGCTTTGAATGCCACCTTCATTCGCCGAACACTGTGGCTCAGAAGATGGCATGCGGACTCTGCATCTAAAAGATCTCTTATAACCCTACCCTAGCAAAGTGGTCGCCTATTCGGGAAAAGCTGGACCAATTTATCTCTGAAGCCACAGGAGGAAAAAGCTAATTTTTCCCCCAGCAAAAGTTTAGGCGGCCCTTTTGCCGCCTACAGCAACAATCACGATTTCGCCCATCTCACAGGACACCAGATGGCCCATCTCAACTGCCAACACAGGCGCACGACGGCCTCCCCGTGGGGACAGAAGTACCCTATTTCCATTCAAAACGAATCCCATCTGGAAAAGCTGGCCAAAACAAGCCCGCTTTAAAGGCACTAGACCCCAAAGATTTGCCGCATGACTCCCCCCCACCCGATCGACGCCAGCACAATAGGCGGACGTCTCCAACAGTTCCACCACTCATGGCTCACTGTCATCCATGACAATTAGGTCAGAGACCTGGTGTCGTCAGGATACAAATAGAGTTCTCGTCCCGACCCCCAGCTTGTTTCTTCCTTTCACGTCCACCCAAACCAAACGCTTGCCCGTTCTTCAAAGCCAACAGCTCCCCACTCAAAACCGGCGTTATAGCACCAGTACCAGAAACCGAAATGTTCAAAGGATACTACTCAAACCTGTTCGTCGTTCCAAAAAAAGACAGAACTGTACGCCCGATCCTAGACCTCAAGCTCCTCAACAAATTTGTAAAAGTACGACAATTCTGAATGGAATCCCTATGCTCCGTGATCACGTCAATGGAGAAAGGAGAGTTTCTGTCTACCATCGACATCCAAGATGCATATCTCCACATCCCCATTTTTCCCCCCACATCAAAAGTATCTGCGGTTTGCCGTTCAAAAACTTAATTTGCTTATGTATATATGTACGTGTATTCAGAATCTGTGTCATTATCTGCCTGATGAAGGGGCCACAGTGTCCCGAAAGCTTGTATGTTTACCATCTTTTCAGTTAGCCATTAAAAGGTATCAACCACTGAGGACTCTCAGATTCTATTATTGTTCAAAAACATCACTTCCAATTCACTGCACTGCCCTTTGGCCTTGCAACCGAACCCAGAGTCTTCACAAAAGTCATGGCAGCCGTCATGACTATCCTCCATTCGCGGGGTGTGGATGTCCTGCCTTATCTAGATGACCTGTTAAGCAAGGGACCATCCTTTCAGCTTGCTATGACAGCGTCCAAATAACATCGGACATGCTCTCTCACCTAGGTTGGCTCATGAACATAGACAAATGATCCCCAACACCAGCCCAAAAAATATCCTTTCTGGGGATCACCTTTGACACTGCACAAGGGTTAGTTACACTCCCTCAGGACAAGGCCACAGCAATTCGCAAAGGAGTTTGCACTCTTTGTTGTCGATTACCTCAATCCATCTGCTTTGGCATGGGGGTCCTAGGAAAAATGGTAGCGGCAATGGAAGCAGTTCCCTTCGCTCAGCTACACTTCCGACCCTTGCGGCTTGCTCTCCTTTTGGCTTGAGACAAAAGTCCCTTGAGCCTCAACCACTGGTACCGCCTATCCCCGCAAGTCAAAAAGGCACTCAACTGGTGGACGCTGCCATCATCCCTCACCCAGGGAAAATCCTTTCTCCCAGTCTAATGGCCAGTTGTCACCACCAACGCCAGTCTTCTCGGCTGGGGGCCGTCTGTCGACAACACACGGCCAAGGCCGCTGGACGCCCCAGGAGTCACACCACCCAATCAACATCCTAGAGCTACGGGTGATTCGCCTAGCCCTCCAACATTTCCACCACCTTCTATCTGGTTGCCCCATCCACATACAATCAGACAACTCCACAGCAGTGGCGTACATCAATCACCAGGGTGGCACACACAGCAAAGCTGCAATGCGCGAAGTGGAATATATCCACTGGGCCGAAACAAAAATCAAATCAGCAGTCCACATCCCGGGAGTGGACAACTGGGTGGCAAACCTCCTAAGCTGCCAAGGACTGGCCTCAGGAGAATAGTTCCTCCATCCAGAAGTCTTTCTACAAATTTGTTGGCACTGGGAAACCCCTGACATGGACCTGATGGCATCAAGGCTAAGTCCCTGCCTTCATAGCCAGGTCCCGGGGACATCAAGCAGTAGGAGTAGATTTGTTGGTCCTCCCATTGTGCCAATGCCATCTCCCATACGTCTTTCCCCCACTACCGCTGATTCTGTGTGTAATCAGAAAGATCAAAGCAGAGGAGTCCCAGTAACACTCATTGCCCCAGACTGGCCATGATGAGTGTGGTACGCAGATCTCATGCAGCTCCTCGTCGATGAACCCTGGCAACTCCCAAACCGACTGGACCTCTTATCTCAGGGCCCCATTGCCACCAGAACTCAGGGGCCCTGCCTTTAACGGCATGGCTGTTGAATCCTGGGTCCTGACCCAGGCAGGCTTTTCAGCAGAGGTAATAGCCACCGTTGTTAATGCTCAGAAACCGACATCCTCGCGCATCTATCACCATACCTGGAAGACCTTCCAATGGTGCAATGATCCCAACCATAACCCACTCCTTTTCTACATCCCTACAATCCTGGAGTTCCTACAAACCGGCCTTAACTCAGGCCTAGCATTCAGCACCATCGAGGGCCAAATCTCCGCCCTAACCATATTATTCCAATGCAGGATTGCAACAAAACCACAGGTCAAAACAATCTTCTCACACACTCGCTCCCCTGCAAGACACCTGTGGCCATCTGGGACCTAAACTTAGTTATGGTTGCCTTACAAGGGCCTCCATTTAAACTACTACAAGAAGTATCCCTAACCCACCTTTCGTGGAAAGTTGCCTTCCTAATCACCATCACATAAATCAGGTGCGTATCAGAGCTAGCCACTCTATCCTGTAATCCTCCCCTTCTATCCTTCAAAAAGGTTCTCCATCCTTCAACGTCATTGTTGCCCAAGGTGATTTCCCACTTCAACCTCAATGAAGACATCATTGTACCCTCATTTTGTCCAGCACCAGTACACCGCTTTGAAAAAGAGCTCCACACTCTGGACCTTGTAAGGGCTCTCAGACGCTACATCTCCCAAACAGCACCCTTCTGTAAAACTGAAAAGCTGTTTGTCATCCCCGAAGGACCTAGGAAAGGAATGGCGGCTTCAAAATCCACGCTAGCTAGGTGCAATCCGTGTCAAAAACAAGCCAATCCCAGCTGGGATAAAGGCTCACTCAACTAATCAGTGGGCGCCTCATGAGCCATTGAACATCAGGCCTCAGCATCTCAAGTCTGCAAAGCTGCAACTTGGTCCAGCCTGCACACCTTCACCAAACACCACAACATCCACACCCAGGCCTCTGCAGACACAAGCCTAGGGAGAAAAATTTTTCAAGCGGAAGTCACACATCTGTAAGTGGCTGGCGCATGATGCACGACCGCTACTCAGCTAATTCCCACCCAGGGACTGCTTTTGGACGTCCCATGGTCCTGTGTTCCACGATGATGAGAAGGAGAAACAGGGATTTTTGTGTACTCACCGTGAAATCCTTTTCTATAAATTCATCATTGGGGGACACAGCACCTGCTCTAGTGGCCTTCAATGGCCTACACATAGCCTTGGCTTAAGTCCTTTATACCTTAGTAAGTTAACATGTTCTCCTGCTTTAGTACTAAACTAGCTTCCTACTTCTACTGGTGGGGTATACTGCAAGGAGGAGGACTTAATTTTTATTTTTACTTAGTGTCGCCTCCTAGTGGCAGGAAAGAATACACCAATGGTCCTGGGTCCCCCAATGATGAATTCGGAGAAAAGGATTTTACAGTGAGTACACACAGTAAAAACATCCGGTGTAAATTGCGGGCACTTCCAGAATTCAGATCAAAGTATCAAGAATCTTCCAAGGTTTATTGAGTATCAAAAGGATATAACTACGCGTTTCGGCTAAAACATTTAAAAGAGTAGCCTTCCTCAGGTATGGAGCAGCAAGCCAGACTGTTACATATTGACTGCCTTGCTGTATGGAATTGCTTCTGCTGTGGTTTAAATGAAGCCTTTTTTTTCCCCTGCTCTCAGTGTGGAGAGAGGAAGCTAATGAGTGGGAGCTGAGAGTGCAGGTGTGTGGGATGAATATGACACATGCTTAGGTGAGCTGAGGGGCGTGCCTGGGCTGGTTGCTCCCCACCCCTCGGCCATAAATGAGCCAGCTCACATCCACCTGATGTCGCTGATTCAGTTTACTTCTGGACTGTGACCTGTTGTGAGCAGATGCTGATCTGAAGCTGCTGTTTCTTTCTCCATTGGAAGTTGCTGGGTTCTGTGGTCCATGGGTGGAGGTAGGGGCTTATGCCTAGTTCTTCTCAGAAGTTGGGACTTAGGCTGGTGGCTTGGACCTCCTCACCTTTAGAGGTACCTCTGAGATCAGGGTGAGCCAGGGACCCCTGTATCAGGGCCAGAGTAGGCTCCCCTCACCCCCTACATCCTGCTCCTTGTTACCCTGGCCTCCCAAACATGACACAGAGGATCTACAGCCACACCAAGTCACCCAGAATTGGGTGGATGTGGAAAGAAACAAGACAACAAAAAGGTGAGGAAAAAAACCCTTTATAATCCTGTACAGTATTGATATGTGCACTTAGATCTGCACCTTCCTTTCCTTCTCCTCCCTCTTTGCAGACCATACAGCCCTACGAGGTCTATCCCATAAACGATTAGTACACAAAAATCCCTGTTTTGAAGCCTCCACTGCACCATCATGAAGCCGACACTTAGCTTGTCTCAGTAACATCACTTCCGCAGAGAACCTTCTGCACATGCTATCTGTTTCTTTTAATTCAGTACTCTCACAAGCATGCACCGACGTGTGTTCCACTCAACTTCTGTGTAGTCCATAGGCTGGAAGTAACATTTAGAGCTCCTGCCCCCTCTTTCTTTAAATTCAGGCAGCACTTATGATATTGCGCACACCGCCACAAACCTGAAACCAGCCTGACAAGATAATCCATGCTCCGTGACCCCAGCCTGTAGAATTGTATTCCTCTGATCTTTAGGATATATATTTTGTCTTTTTAGGCTCACACCCGGAGCACTGCTCCATTACACCATTTCTGGTATGTATAATCAATATCTCTCCTTGGCAGCATAGAGATCTAGCCACATCTGCTTTTTCTTGTTTTTTTGTTTTGTTTTTTTAACCATAAATTTTTTATTCAAATAAATATTTTAACAACATATATAACTTGCTTACACATTACATCATTATAACAGTCATGTCCAAATAATCACCACCAATGGTCACCAATAAACCAATTCCAAACCGGATATTTATAGAGAGATAAGAAACACCGGGGAAGCAAATAATAGGGCGCAATGCGAATCAAAGTAATTCGAAAAACAACTAATATAGGAAGACTGGATGGCCAAGACGGTAAGCACACAAGAAAGGGCAGCAGATTGGACACAAGAGGTAAATTAATGGATATTGGGGAGGAGGGGGGGCAATAAGCTTTAGGAGCTTTGTTTTAAATATTTTTGTATTCCGATCTAATTATGAGAACACCAGGAAAAATATTAAAACCATCCTAAGTGTGCGCTATCACCAATACAGAAGTCTCCCAAATCTCCCACTGGCGTCTGACTCGTTCTTTTTGCTTTATCGAGTGAACCAAACAGCGTTCATGTAGATAATGAGAATTTATCCTACCAATGAGTTCATCCTGTGTGAGGGTAGAAGCTTCCCTCCAGTGCTTTGCCAAGCTCTGACGGGCCGCTATCAAAACATGAGATATCACTGGAAGTAAGTTTGGGGGAAGAGGGTCCAACCCAATATTTAAGATTGCCAAGGGCCCCTCTAGAGTTAAAGGGAACCTGTCAAGGTTTTGATTAAGTCTGCCACTCGATTCCAGAATTCTCCTATCTTGGGGCACCACCACCACACATGACCCAGATCTCATTATTTACCACAACCCTTCCAGCATGATGGGGAATATGATTTGTTAAATTTGGAAATTTTGTAAGGGGTCAGATACCAGTTCATATGTATTTTCTTTAGTTGTTCTAGATGATTAATGCAGGAGGAGTGCCTGTGAGTAAATGTGGCCGCAGTCCACCATTGTTCGGGGGTGGATGAGAGAGAGAGTGCCTCCTCCCAGACATTCATATAAGGGAGTTTGACCGACTCTGCTGGCGATTTAAGAGTCTTATAGAACAGAGACAATCCATGTTCATTGGTGTATTCTACTTTAAAGTATTTCTGAATCATGTCTGATGGGTGAGGGCTCCACCAAGCTGGAAATGTGCATGACTGGATAAAATGACGAATTTGGAGGTACTGATAAAAGCATGTTTTAGGAATCTTGTAAAGTTGGGACAAATCTGCAAAGGAGGGGAATACAGCGCCATCTAAAAGTTTGTCAAGCGTGCTAACACCTGATTTCACCCACATGTCTAGAGACAACTCAGAGACGTGTGCCTCGATCGCTTTTACGGAAATGTATTTAAATAGGGATTTTGTCAGTGTTCTATCAAGGTTATTCCAATAAGAGATCAAAGAGGAGATCGTATGTAAGGAAAATTCGATTTCAGCGGCTTCAGTAGCTCAATCTCTAGCAAAAGTCTAGTAGACCTGTGGGGAACAAACTGTCTTTCTATTTGGATCCATCTATCCCCACTGTCCCCAATCTCCTCATTCTCCTGTTCAGATCTGGCAGTAAATCACTATAATAACACTCTCAGAAGCACCCTGGACCAAGTAGCGCCCCTCACCCTCTGAACCTCCAAACATAGAATAAAACAGCCCTGGCTCACATCACAAACTCGATTTCTCCAGCGATGCTATAGGAGTGCTGAATACCTATGGAGGAAAACTCGCTCACCAGAAGACTTTATCCATTGGAAATTCATGCTAAAAACCTACAACTCCGCCCTTCACCTTGCCAAACAAACCTACTTCACCACCCTGATTTCCTCACTATCTAACAATCCAAAAAAACTCTTTGACACCTTTCTCTCTCTCCTCAGTCCTAAAGTGCAGGCCCACATCACCGACCTCAGTGCTGATGATCTGGCCTCTTACTTTAGGGAGAAAATAGACAACATCCGCCAGGAAATGAGCTCCCAGCCTCCAACACGACACTCCCATTCTTCCCTACATCTTCTCCAGCTCATTCTCCACATTTGACCCAGTTACAGAAGAAGAGGTTGCCAGGCTCCTCTCTTCTTCTCGTCCCACTACATGCACCACTGACCCCATCCCTCACACCTACTCCGGTCTCTCTGTCCGGTCGTCACCACTCACCTAACCAAAATCTTCAACTCTCCGTCTCTTTGGCATCTTCACCTCCTCCTTCAAACACTCGATCATTACTCCATTATTAAAGAAAGCTTCTCTCGACCCATCCTGCACAAATAACTACAGACCAGTCTCCAACCTCCCCTTCATCTCTAAACTCCTGGAGCACCTGGTCTACTCCCAACTCACCCGTTACCTCTCCGCTCGCTCTCACTCTCTTCTAGATCCAATACAGTCTGGCTTCAACCCCCTTCACTCTACAGAAACTGCCCTCATCAAAGTGACCAATGACCTACTGACAGAAAAACGTAATGGCGACCACTCTCTGCTTATTTTCTACATCTCTCTGCAGCTCTTGACACTGTTGACCACCATCTCCTACTCTCTATGTTGCACTCCATTGGTATAAAGGACACCGCTCTTTCCTGGATCTCTTCCTATCTTTCTCACCGCTCTTTCAGTGTATCATTTGCTGGCTCTACTTCCCCCCCTCTTCCTCTCACTATTGGGGTCCCTCAGGGTTCAGTCCTTGGACCTCTTCTCTTCTCTCTCTACACAGCCCCGATTGGACACACCATCAGCAGATTTGGCTTCCAGTACCATCTCTATGCTGACGACACACAATTATACACTTCAGCTCCTAACCTTACCCCTGTGGTGTTAAAGAACACCAATGACTGTCTAGCTGCTGTTTCCAACATCATGTCGGCTCTCTATTTAAAACTCAACCTCTCCAAAACTAAACTTCTTTTGCTCCCGCCCTCCATTAACCTCCCTAAATCTGACATCTCTCCCTCAGTGTGCGGTTCCACGATATCTCCTAGGCAGCAGGCTCACTGTCTGGGTGTCACATTTGACACCGATCTCTCCTTCACCTCCTACCTACAATCTCTCGTCCGTTCTTGTCGCTTACACCTGAAGAACATCTCTAGAGTCCGCCCCTTTCTCACCATGGAAACAACTAAAACCCTCACCGTGGCCCTAATCCACTTCCGCCTTGATTGTTGCAATTCTCTATTAATCTGCCTCCCCTCTCTAAATTTTCCCCTCTACAGTCCATCCTTAATGCAGCAGCTAGGATCACCTACAGTTAGGGCCAGAAATATTTGGACAGTGACACAAGTTTTGTTATTTTAGCTGTTTACAAAAACATGTTCAGAAATACAATTATATATATAATATGGGCTGAAAGTGCACACTCCCAGCTGCAATATGAGAGTTTCCACATCCAAATCGGAGAAAGGGTTTAGGAATCATAGCTCTGTAATGCATAACCTCCTCTTTTTCAAGGGACCAAAAGTAATTGGACAATGGACTCTAAGGGCTGCAATTCACTCTGAAGGCGTCTCCCTCGTTAACCTGTAATCAATGAAGTAGTTAAAAGGTCAGGGGTGTATTCCAGGTGTGTGGTTTTGCATTTGGAAGCTGTTGCTGTGACCAGACAACATGCGGTCAAAGGAACTCTCAATTGAGGTGAAGCAGAACATCCTGAGGCTGAAAAAATCCATCAGAGAGATAGCAGACATGCTTGGAGTAGCAAAATCAACAGTTGGGTACATTCTGAGAAAAAAGGAATTGACTGGTGAGCTTGGGAACTCTAAAAGGCCTGGGCGTCCACGGATGACAACAGTGGTGGATGATCGCCGCATACTTTATTTGGTGAAGAAGAACCCGTTCACAACATCAACTGAAGTCCAGAACACTCTCAGTGAAGTAGGTGTATCTGTCTCTAAGTCAACAGTAAAGAGAAGACTCCATGACAGTAAATACAAAGGGTTCACATCTAGATGCAAACCATTCATTAATACCAAAAATAGACAGGCCAGATTTAAATTTGCTGAAAAACACCTCAAGAAGCCAGCTCAGTTCTGGAAAAGTATTCTATGGACAGATGAGACAAAGATCAACCTGTACCAGAATGATGGGAAGAAAAAAGTTTGGAGAAGAAAGGGAACGGCACATGATCCAAGGCACACCACATCCTCTGTAAAACATGGTGGAGGCAACGTGATGGCATGGGCATGCATGGCTTTCAATGGCACTGGGTCACTTGTGTTTATTGATGACATAACAGCAGACAAGAGTAGCCGGATGAATTCTGAAGTGTACCGGGATATACTTTCAGCCCAGATTCAGCCAAATGCTGCAAAGTTGATTGGACGGCGCTTCATAGTACACATGGACAATGACCCCAAGCATACAGCCAAAGCTACCCAGGAGTTCACGAGTGCAAAAAAGTGGAACATTCTGCAATGGCCAAGTCAATCACCAGATCTTAACCCAATTGAGCATGCATTTCACTTGCTCAAATCCAGACTTAAGATGGAAAGACCCACAAACAAGCAAGACCTGAAGGCTGCGGCTATAAAGGCCTGGCAAAGCATTAAGAAGGAGGAAACCCAGCGTTTGGTGATGTCCATGGGTTCCAGACTTAAGGCAGTGATTGCCTCCAAAGGATTCGCAACAAAATATTGAAAATAAAAATATTTTGTGTGGGTTATGTTTATTTGTCCAATTACTTTTGACCTCCTAAAATGTGGAGTGTTTGTACAGAAATGTGTACAATTCCTACATTTTCTATCAGATATTTTTGTTCAACCCTTCAAATTAAACGTTACAATCTGCACTTGAATTCTGTTGTAGAGGTTTCATTTCAAATCCAATGTGGTGGCATGCAGAGCCCAACTCGCGAAAATTGTGTCACTGTCCAAATATTTCTGGCCCTAACTGTACCTAGCCAATCGTTACTCAGATGCCTCCGCTCTGTGCCAGTCATTGCATTGGCTGCCTATACACTGCAGGATAAAGTTCACATTGCTTGTTCTCACCCACAAAGCTCTTCACAATGCAGCGCCCCCCTACATCTCCTCCCTCATCTCTGTCTATCACCCCACCCGTTCTCTACGTTCTAAAAATGACCTTCGACTAACATCTGCACTAATCTGATCCTCCCACTCCTGGCTCCAAGACTTCTCCCGAGCCACACCAATTCTCTGGAATACTCTACCCCAAAGAATCAGGACCATCCACAACTTGCATGGCTGCAGACGCTCACTAAAAACACATCTTTTCAAGGCGGCCTATCATGCTCCCTAACAAAATTAATTTGTACTGTACAGTATATACCGTAGCCCATTCACTATCTCTCTCGACATAACTCTTCTTCAAATTCCACCAAACCCAAAAGGTCTACACAGATTGTCTGGTGACCATTTATGTCTATCCCCCATTTCCTCAAGATGCCGGGACCATCAGTGTTATAAGCCCCTGTACTTTGTATAACCCCTATCTCGTTGTAGATTGTAAGCTCTTGAGCAGGGTCACCGTTATTTTTTTGTTTTATCTATTGTATTGTATTTTTTACATTGATTTTATGCTTATTGTATTGTTTCCTATTATTGTACTGTTTTCTTTCTCTACTGGAACTACTGTATTATATTGTGTATTTTCTTACTGCATTATACTGTGTATTTTCATCTATTACCCACTGTATTGTAAAGTGCTGCGGAATATGTTGGCGTTATATAAATAAAGATTTATTATTATTATTATTATTATCATCTATAATTAAGATTCCCAGCCCACCAAACGTTTGTGGCCTCGAGTATGGCCGCCTTGTGGTACAAAGATAGATTTGGTACACCCATTCCACCACGAGAATATTGGAAATGTAGAGCCTTGACCGCCACTCTTGGTTTTTTGTTTTTCCAAATAAACTTACCAAGTAGGGATTGTAGGAGCCCTATCCATCTAGATGGGAATTTGAGGGGGGAGACATCTGAACAAGTAGGTATTCGTAGGCAGCAACATCATTTTTACCATTTGTATTCTGGCAACCCAGGACAGTGGGAGAGGGTTCTGCCTTTCCAAGTCCCCACGAACTTCCGAAATCAGTGATTCCCAGTTCAACTTAATTAGGTTTACAAATTTTGTAATTTTAATTCCCAAATATGTAAATCCCGCTTCCTCCCACTTAAAGGGAAATGCTCTAGTATCCTATCCTTTACTAGAGGTGTAATATTTATGGGGAATATGATAGACTTTGGGGCATTTAATTTGTAATATGAGATTCTGGAGAATTCAGCCACCAGGGACCCCTCCATGCCGGTGAGAAATAATATAACATCATCTGCATACAATCCCACCACATGGTCCGTATCTCCCACACGGACTCCATGTATGCTTGGATTAGTTCTAAGAGCCTTCGCCAGCGGCTCCATTAACAAGGCAAAGATAACTGGTGATAGAGGGCAGCCCTTCTGGGTGCCATTAGTTATCATAAATCAGTCTTAGGTGAAGCCAGACGCACTCACCACCACGTTTGGATTACAGTATAGGGCCAATATAGCCTTTTTAATATCTCCCACAAAACCAAACTTATCCAGGACCTCACTCATATAACCCCAGTGCACTCTGTCAAACGCCTTCTTGGCGTCAAAGAGAGTAGTACACCGGGGAGTTTATTAGTCTCCATTATTTCCAACAGATCTATTACCCTTCTAGTGCTGTCCTTGGCTTGTCTCCCAGGAACAAACCCAACCTGGTCAGGTGCTATCAGAAAGGGAAGGAAAGACATTATTTTGGCCGCAAGGATTTTAGAAAATATTTTTATGTCACAGTTTATTAAGGCGATAGGCCTAAAATTACCAGGAGTGTTCGGGGGTTTCTCAGATTTCGGAATGGTTGTGATTACCGCCTCAAGATTTTCATGGCTTATTGAAGAGCTACATTTCCAAAAATTAAAAGTTTTTAGAAGGTAAGGAGCTAAAAGTTTTGACGAAACAATGATATAGGTGTTAGAAAAACCGTCTGGGCCCAGAGCAGAGGACTTTTTAGTAGAACAGATTATTTGCTCTATTTCAATTATATATATGGAAGTATTTAGATCACTTAGCTGAGCCGCTGATACTTTGGGGAGTGAGATTTTTTCAAGGAAATTACCAATTTTTTGTGGATTAGGCTGAACTGTATGGTGATCCTCTTTTAGGTTGTACAGTGAATCATAAAATCGCCTAAATTCTTTAGCTATGTCAATCGGATTTAGTACTTTAGTCCCATCAGGTTTATTCAAGTATGCAATCCTATTTCTTATCACCCTTTTTTTGATTCTCCAAGCTAAAATCTTCCCTGCTTTATCTCCCAAGTCATAGTATTGTGTTTTGGACTTTTTAAGTGCTTTTTCATACTGGATTAAAAGTAGAGCACGCAGCCTCACTCTATGTTCCGTTATTTTTTGGGAAAACTGTGGGGGTTTGCTTGTTGATTTGTTCCAGATTGTTAATTTGAGTTAATAGGTCTGACACTGCCGCCTCTCTTCTTTTCAACTGCTGCCATCTTAATAAAATACCTCTCATGTATGCCATGTGGGCTGATCATACCACTTCGACTGAAGTGGAGTTATCATTTATGTCAAAGAAGTCTTTTAATTTGGTCTCTATTAATTCAATGTTTTGTTTGTTGGTCAGTAAAAAATCATTTAAATACCACCTATTAGCTTTGACCAAAGATTCCCTATCAGATATGGTGAGTGAGACAGGAGCATGGTCAGACCACGAGATCACACCTATTGTTGCCTCAAGTGCACAACCTAGAATTCTATCGTCCACCAAAATATAGTCTATTTTGCTATAGGAATTAAATCTAGGGGAGAAATGGGAGTAATCTCTCTCAGAGCTGTGGAGATATCTCCAGATGTCATGTAAGTTATATTCTTAAACCAGTGATTTCATGTATCTTCTAGCGGTACGTCTGTTTGAGCAATCCAACACAGTAGACATGGGGAGGTTGAAATCACCACAGAAAATTTTAAACGCTTTGGAGACCACCTGAACTATCAAGTGTTTGTCTGATAAATGAGAACTGGTGCATATTTGGGCCATATAGCGATACAATCGTGTACCTAGTGTTGTTTAAAGAACAATCAAGGAAAATAAAATGCCCCTCCGGATCACTAACTGTGTCATACAATTTAAAGGATAGGGAGTCTCTTATAAAAATAACCACTCCAGCTGCTTTAGGCTGCGTTCACACATTGCGTATTTTGCCGCGTTTTTTTACGCGCGCTTTTCAAAATACGCAATGTGCTTTTTGTCTGCCTGCAAAGTGAATGGGAAATTCACTTTGCAGTGCAGACATTGCGTAAAAATACGCAGTGCGTTTTCCGGGAGAAAACGCAGCTCCGCAAAGAATTGATATGTCAATTGTTTACGGAGCTACTACTGCGTATTTTCCCAGAGGGGAGGAAGAATCCTGCTTCCTCCTCCCCTCTGTGACAGCTGTGGCGGCCCCATTAGACTTCACAGTGTGTTAATACACACTGTGAAGTCTAATTAAACTAAAGCAAGTGTCTGAAAAATAAAAAACAATGAATACATCACCTTCCGACGCCTTTTCCGGTGTGCGATCCCCGGTTGTAAGTCAGATTTCTTCTGCAAGACCTGTGGTGATGTCAGAGGGGGGGCGTTCCTGGGCACTCGCGGTCATGTGACCGCGAGCAGCCAATCAGCGATGGGACCGCCCGGTAACGCCCCCCCTCTGACGTCATCACAGGTCTTGCAGAAGAAATCTGACTTACAACCGGGGATCGCAGACCGGGAGAAGGCACCGGAAGGTGAGTATTCATTGTTTTTTATTTTTCAGACACTTGCTTTAGTTTAATTAGACTTCACAGTGTGTATTAACACAATGTGAAGTCTAATGGGGCGGCCACAGCTGTCACAGAGGGGAGGAGGAAGCAGGATTCTTCCTCCCCTCTGTGACATCACTGCGCTTTCTGGGGGAAAGAAAGCGCAGTGTGTGAAAGCCCCTGCGTATTTTGCTGCGCTTTTTTACGCGGCCAAAAAACGCGGCAAAAAGCTCGCGTAAAAAAGCGCAGCAAAATACGCAAATGTGTGAACGCAGCCTTAGTCTTGTTTGCAAAAAACTGATGAGGATATTGAGGATTCTTTAGCTGAGCATTGTCCTGCGCCAACAAGTGCGTTTCTTGAACACAAATTACATCAGCAGTTTCTTTACAAATATTCTTCCAGAAGATGGATCTTTTACATGGCGAGTTCAAACCATTGGCTTTTATAGATATTACCTTAATATGCATTGTTAATACTATACACTGCTTTATGTGAAACCATTGCTCCTAAATGTGTGAAAAACATGGCGAGGACAGACAAGGGACAGACAGGGAAACAGATTTGCTTGTATAAACAAATGCAGGGTTATCAAGCCTACATTTTTGCTTCATCATAAGAGGAAGTCCCCTTACTGTTCCAAAATCAAGCAAACAGTAAAGAAAAGGGAAAAAAGTGAAAAAATAGTTTGAAAGAGAGTGAAAAAAAACCACTTTGTGGGCAACTCTGCCTGGTTTCAACACCGCCATAGAAGCACTAGACAAGGAGTAGAAAGCAGGAATCAGAGAATGGCTATCCAGTAATCAATCATTCTGTGAACCAGTCTGGGTCCAGTTTCTTCTTTTTCTGTGCCTGAGGAGCTCTTTTGTCATTCGGATATATAGGCTGAATCTTCCATTTTAGCAATAAATCTCTCGCCTTTTCCGGGGATGTGCAGACAAATATGGAATTATCCCTCAAGACTATTAGTTTCGTGGGGATCCTCCAGTGGTACTTTATTCCTTATTCCCTGAGGGCTGTAGTATATGGCATATTCTCCCTCCTCTGAGCTAGAGCACCTGCTGACAAGTCAGGGAATACCTTCAGGTTGGCCAAGTTATCTGAAACTTTTGGCCTTTTCCTGAGACCAGCCTTAAAAGTCTCCTTTATTTTGTAGAAATGAATGCGGGAAATAACATCTCGTGGTAACTCTGGGTTGAGACCCTTTGATTTTGGTATCCTGTGTATTCTATCCACAATTAAGTCCTTGCTGTCTGCAGAAGGAATTACTGTATGTATGAAGCTTTGCAGGAGACTTGGCAAATCTTTGTCAGGAATAGATGCATCAATCCCTCTAATGCAAATATTATTCCTTCTGGATCTGTCCTAAAAATCCAGGGTTTTATTGTGGATTTGGGAAACCTTTTGTTCTAAGGCCTCATTAGCATCTATTAGTTGATTACGAGATTTAGTAAGTTCTGCCAGCTTCTGCTCCAGGTGGTCTATTCTAGTTCCTAAATCCACTAGTTCTCCCCTGATTTCTGCCTTAAGCTCCCGTCACACACAACGACGCAACAGCAATCCTGATAACGATCCTGTAGGGATCGTTGGTGCATCGTTACCTGGTCGCTGGGGAGCTGTCAAACACGCAGATCTCCTCAGCGGCCAGGGACCAGGGAGTCACCTCCACATCGCTGGAAGCAGGAGGACACTGGTAACTATGATAAACAGCGGGTATCTAGGCAGTGCGCGCTGCCTAGATACCCGGTGTTTGCCATGGTTACCAGCATGTGAGGTTGCTGATTGTTGGCCTCTCACTGTCACACGCAGCAATGCGTGCTGACCAGCGGGAACGCAACAACCAAGAAATGACCCAGAGCACTTTGTAACGCTCAGTGATCTCACAGCAGGGGCTTGATCGCTGCTAAGTGTCACACGTAGTGAGATCATTAGCGAGATCACTGTTACGTCACAAAACCTGTTACAACGATTTCGCTAACGATCTTGTTATGTGTGATGGGGGCTTTAAATTCAGCTATCATTCGTTTAAGATCAGATTGGAGTTCTTGCCTGAGGGCCTTAAGCAAAGCCTCCATTGTTTTCTGTGTAAGTGGAATGTCTGAGCTTCTCCTCCCCTCTCTAAGGCTGCTGTGTGCGAGCCAAATTGTGAAAAGCAGGGAATGGAGGCTGGGGGGTGTTGCTAGCTATATTGGAGGCTGAATTGAGTACCTGGTCTCTGCAGAAATATGCAGTAACCTTCTTTGGAGATCTCCTTCTTGCTGGCTTGCTTTATAGTTGTGATAATAATTTGAAAATCAATTTGGTAACCTTTACAGCTATATCTTTGTGAACTTAGATTGTATTATGCTAGAGATGCAGTGAAGGAAAAAAGTATTTAGTCAGCCACCAATTGGGCAAGTTCTCACACTTAAAAAGATGAGAGAGGTCTGTAATTGACATTATAGGTAGACCTCAAGAGACCTCAGAGACAAAATGAAAAAACAAATCCTGAATATCACATTGTATGATTTGAAAAGATTTTTTTTTTAATTTTGGTGTAAAATAAGTATTTGGTCACCTACAAACAAGCAACATTTCTGGCGCTCAGAGACCTGTAACTTCTTCTTTAAGACGCTCCTCTTTCGCCACTCATTACCTGTAGTACTGGGACCTGTTTGAACTTGTTATCGGTATTAGAGACACCTGTCCGTAACCTCAGACAGTCACACTCCAAACTCCACTATGGTGAAGACCAAAGACCTGTTGAAGGACACCATAAACAAAATTGTAGCCTTGCACCAGGCTGGGAAGACTAAATCTGCAATAGGCAAGCAGTTTGGTGTGAAGAAATCAACTGTGGGAGCAATAATTAGAAAATGGAAGACATACAAGACCACTGAAAATCTCCCTCGATCTGGGGCTCCATGCAAGATCTCACCCCGTGGGATCAACACGATCTCAAGAACGGTGAGCAAAAATCCCAGAACCACATGTGGTGACCTAGTGAATGACCTGCAGAGAGCAGGGGCCAATGTTACACAGGCTACCATCAGTTGTCCAAATATCTTTATTGAAATTTCAAGGGAGGGGGGAGGATTAGATACATAAATAAAGAGGGAGGGGAGGGGAGGGAGGGGAAGGGAAATAAACATTACAAGTAAACAAACCAACAAATAACATGAACGGTACAAGTCGTAAGTACAAATGCAGATTCAAATACAGCGCTTGTACAATAAGAGAAAATTGGAAAGGTTCAAATAAATATCTGAATACTGAATAGTCCGAACACACTCGTGCATTTTGTCGCAAATCGTAATGCAAGCTTGAAAGCAGTGTAGGGAAGATAAAGTAAAATCGTCAAATTTTTACGTCAGCGGCCTATTGCAGAAGGGATGGGGAAAAAGTTATCAACCATGCCTCCCAACGCCCTAGGAATTTTGGGAACCTGTTTGCGCGTATAGCGAATTTGTACTCGAAAGTACAGTGAGTCGACACTATTTCAATCAGGTCATCCACTGTGGGGGGTTCTGGTTTGTTCCACCTCGAGGCTATCAGGACTCTAGCAGTCAAAATAATGTGGGATGTTAAGAAGCGTATTTGGTGAGGGAGGTCCTCTGTGCCAATCAGTAGTAAAATTAATTCTGGGGTGAAGTTTATTTGAATCCCAGTGACATTTGAAATCAGAGATTTGACATCTCTCCAGTAATTGGTCAGGACGGGACAGTGCCAGAAAATATGTGAGAGGTTTCCTAGGTTTCCACAGCCTCTCCAGCAAGATGGGTCGTGATTGGGGTTCATATGATATAGTTTGATAGGGGTATAGTACCATCGTGAGAGGACCTTATAGTAAGACTCATGGAGGGTGGCACAAGACGAGCTAGAGTACACGGTCTTAATAGTTTTAGCCATTTTCCCCAGGTCCACGTGGATACCCAACTCCTCCTCCCAAGCTGCAAAGAATGAGAGGTTTAGTAATTCGACTTCTTCGTTGAAGATTCTGTAGAGAGAGCTCGTTCCCCAAAGGGAGGCTTTCCGCGGGGAGTTTATAAGTCCGTCAGTTACTTGCGGAACTGTGAATTTAAGATTGTGAGTGCTGAGGTAGTTGGCTATGACTCTCCAGTTAGTTAGGTCATCCCTAGTGAGGGGGAATTTGTCTTGGAGGATGTGGAAGGGGAGGATAGAGTTCCCTGAAAGCAGAACATTAACATAAAGAATTTCCTTATCCTTCCAGAGAGAGAGGTCCAGGTTCGGCATCAAAATTTCAAGAGTTTCTAGAGGGATTTTGTTGAGAGTGGAAGAAGTGTAGTATTTGGCTGCCTTTTTGACAAGGTCTCTCCAGGCTAGAATAGTTGCTCTAGTAATTGGGTGAGTAGGAGGAAGTTTGGAGGGATTTACTAGGTAAGCCATGATTACAGCTTTTAGATTATTGTTTATGATCGTCCCTTCTATAGAGATCCAGGGCGAATCGTTCGGGCCTATAAGCCCTTTTTGTAAGAGTTTGGCGATGGATGCCAAGTAGTAGTTGTGCAAGTTGGGAACTCCTAGGCCTGCTACTCTCTTGTGCCTCTCGAGGGACAGTCTGGCCATTCTTGGGCGCTTATTAAACCATATGAATGCACGGAGTTGTGATTGGAGTTTAATGAACCATCTCTTCGGGATGAACAAAGGGATGGATCTAATTATGTGCAAGTATTTCGGGAGCAGTGTCATTTTGAAAGCTTCAATCCTGCTCAGCCAGGACAGTTCAACTTTTGAAAGACGTAAGTAGGCCTGATGGAACGAGTTAAATAGGTTTGTTAGGTTTGTCTGTACCGTGGCTGAACAGGGTTTGGTCAAAATAATCCCTAAATAAGAAATATCCTTTTCCGTCCATTTATAGTTAAACTCCTCTTTGAGGTACTTGAGTAGTGTTTCCTCTATATTAAAGTCCAGGATCTGGGATTTTGTTTCGTTTATTTTGTAGAAGGAGAGCTGGGAGAATCTCTCAATGACCCTTGACAGGCGACAGGCTACCATCAGTAACACAGTATGCTGCCAGGGACTCGGATCCTGCAGTGCCAGACGTGCCATCCCCCATTAAATGTCCGGGCCCGTCTGAAATTTGCTAGAGGGCATTTGGATGAGCCAGAAGATTATTGGGAGAATGTCATATGGTCAGATGAAACCAAAGTGAAACTGTTTGGTTGAAACACACCTCTTCATGTTTGGAGGAGAAAGAATGCCGAGTTTCATCCAAAGAACACCATACCTACTGTGAAGCATGGGGTGGCAATATCATGTTTTGGTGCTTTTTCTCTGCCATGAGACAAGGACGACTTATCCATGTACATGGAAGAATGAATAGGGCCATGTATTGTGAGATTTTGAGTGCAAACCTCTTTCCATCAGCAAGGGCATTGAAGATGAAACGTGCCTGGTCTTTCAGCATGACAATGATTTCAAGCACACTGCCAGGGCAATGAAGAAGTGGCTTTGTAAGAAGCATTTCGAGATCCTAGAGTGGCCTAGCCAGTCTCCAGATCTCAACACTATAGAAAATCTGAGGAGGGAGTTGAAAGTCTGTGTTGCACAGTGATAACCCCAAAATATCACTGCTCTAGAGGAGATCTGCATGAGGAATGGATCAACATAACAGCAACAATGTGTGCCAATCTTGTGAAGCCTTACAGAAAACGTTTGACCTCTGTCATTGCCAATATAAGACATATAACAAAGTATTGAGATTAACTTTTGTTATTGACCAAATACTTATTTTTTTTTACCAAAATTTGAATTTTTTTTTTCAAAATCAGACAATGTGACTTTCAGGATCTGTTCTCTCATTTTGTTTCTCATAGTTGAGGTATACCTATGATGTCAATTACAGGCCTCTCTAATCTTTTTAAGTGGGAGAACGTGCACAATTGGTGGCTGACGAAATCCTTTTTTCCCACACTGTATATTCTAGGAGGATCTTAAGGAGCTGCAAGGTTTATTCCCAAATCCAGGATTACTTTGTAATGTAATGTAATTGACAGTGGCAATGTTTGTTTTAAGTCAGAATGTTTTAGTTGTTAATTTCAAATGCTTTTCTCCATTCAGAATGTATCGATTTAAACATTATTGCTAAATAGGATTCCATAATTTTTAGTATCTTTTTGCAAAATTACAGGCTGACTCACCAGCGGATTTTCTGTAAACCCTACCACTAGTAGAGGATTGTTGAGGTTTTTGCCCAAATAATCCAATATTTCTCATTGCCTCTGTGCAACTACTACAACAATTATATTTTTTGTAGGAAGGTGGTGAGCTCACAAAGCTTCAGATTTAGTTTACATATTAACTTAATATTGTGTATCAGACACCTGTTTTGCTGTATGAATATACTTTGCCATTAGCATTTAAGTGACGTCTGGCAAGCAAAATCTGGCCGACATATCTGCATTTGGAGTATGTTCTTACCACATGGTGTTCACTCAAAGTCTCTGCTTATCAGCTGTTTATATTCTCAGCATGAGATCACTGAAATATAGCGCTGATGACCTTACTCAAACATTAAAAATGTCAGCCAATTTGAGTAGTGTCCACACATGACAACCTTGCATGAAATTTTTACCATGCATGTTTCCAGTGTCCATACACTTGTATTATCCCTCCTTTGTTTGAGTGTACAAACTGTCACTTTTTTGCCAAGCCATCTGCTTTCTCTTCTGCCAGCCCATCTGTTTGCTTTCCTGCCAGGCTGCTTCTATCAGATACTGTTCTGTATTCTCAACTGGCTGTCTCTGCCCCATGAAGTGTGTCTATCCATTCATATCCTTAGGAAATGCCAGATGCTCTTCTACTGTTAGGCAAGAGACTAGTATTATTTTGGCTTGACTAACATTCAGTTTATTGGCAATACTTATTTATACCACATTTTTCTCAAAACCACATGTACAGTGTGAAACTACTTAGGGTTAGCGACTCATACATAATGAAATATAAATAGCAGATTCACAAGTAGAACATTTGTTAAATTTATTCCCTTTTTGTTGTGCGCATTTAAGTATTGCACGTAATATGCCTGGAAACAGTGTTGACTTTGGAGATGTGTCCAACATCATAGAAGTCTGTCCATGAGTCTGTAAGTATTGTTTCTCATGGGCTTAGGCTGGTTTCACTCTAGTGTTTGTGTCTGCATGCACGCAAACACAGTGCAAATGCTGCCATACTGATGTGAACGCAGTGGAGAATCTCCGCATGCATTAACATCAGTATGGTGCCAGGCCAGCCAATCAGCGGTCTCAGCCGCCGCCGCTGATCTTCCGATGGTGTAGGTGCGGAAGATTTGAAGAAACAGCTGATCTAACAGCTGTTTAAATCTCCCGCGACGACATAACCTATTGGGTGTCGGTACGGGAGATTTAAACAGCTGTCAGATCAACGGCGGCTCCAGCTGATCTTTCGGTGGCCGCCGCTGATCAGCAGCGGCCACCTGGAGAAATTTCAGTATGATCAATATTCTCCTGCACTGTCATGCGGAGGACACTGTGGATCCATTGACTTCCATGCATTGTTTGTGCTGATAAAACAAGCGCCCGCGACCGCACAAAAAATGCAACAGGTTGCATCTGAATGCAACCGCAACTGAACGTAGCCAAATGCAGGTACCATGCATTCCCATGTTAAACATAGGAACAAAGTGCGCATGTGTTTGGCTGCATTCGGTGTGCTGCATTTACATACACAAATGTGAAACCAGCCTTACAACAAGAATATTGAGATTAAAGATTTGTATAGCATCTTGCCTGATTAATGTTAATGGAATAGTACAAGAACAACATCTACGGGACTTAGAAAAGGTTGAGTAAGGCTGCTTTCACATTGCATGTTGTTGTCCAGTCCATGGGATCCTACTTTTTGCAGGACCCCACGGGCACGAAAGGACAGCATCGAAGGTGACCTCAGGATGCAATTTCTGTGTCCGGGCCCGCGAATTTCACGGGTCCGAACACAGAAAACCTGAGCCTGCAAAGTGCACTTTCATTCCATATGTGGTGAGTCTCCCTATATCCTGCTTCCCTCTGCAGGAAATAGGGAGACTCACTACATACATGATTCTGGCCTCTATTTAATTGAAAACTCAATCCCCACAATGTTTCCACACAAAAAGAGATTACCTTATGATTTATTAGAGAGTTAGTACTCGGTCCGGAGATGTGCTCCCCTCCCTTAGCCGACACGTGTTTCAATCTTGAAATCTTCCTCAGGGCTTGCTATCATCAGCAATGTGTTATAAAAGGAGACCAGGCACAGCAGTTTAGCAAGCCCTGAGGAAGATTTCAAGATTGAAACACGTGACGGCTAAGGGAGGGGAGCACATCTCCGGACCGAGTACTAACTCTCTAATAAATCATAAGGTAATCTCTTTTTGTGTGGAAACATTGTGGGGATTGAGTTTTCAATTAAATAGAGGCCAGAATCATCGGTAGTAGTATGGGTCAGATATTTAAGGAGTAGCAATATGGTGGAATAGTAGTTTGATCTATATCATATAGCACACACACTATAGGTGTTGGTGGATGTAAGGCACAAATATATATTCAGATTCATCGGTAGTAGTATGGGTCAGATAATTAAGGAGCTGTAATATGGAGGAATAGCAGTTGGATCAGCATTCCATATAGCACACACATTATAGGTGTCGGTGGATGCAAGGCACATTTACATATTCAGAATCATCGTAGTAGTATGGGTCAGATTTTGGAGGAGCAGTAGTTGGATCAATACATCATATGCACACATATTGTAAGTGTTGGTGGATGTAAGGCACTTCCATATATATGTTCCAAATTAATTTTTTCACATATTTATTTAGAATTGTAATTTTTGGGAATATATTCCGTATATACTCGTCTATAAGCCGAGTTTTTCAGCCCAAAATTTGGGCTGAAAAGTCTCCCCCTCGGCTTATACACGAGTCAATACGGGGGGGGCTGTGTCCGGGGCTGTGGAGGCAGCAGGAGGCGGGGGGGGGCTGCTGTATGAGCGGCCCCGTCACGTGGGGCCGCTCATTAAATATGCACTACTTCTCCCTGTCAATCAGCGGCAGGGGGAAGCAGTGCATATAGCACCCCAAATGCTGGCACTCGCCCACCCTTGTAAGGGCCCCCCCCCCGATGGTTATATTACCATTCCGGACTTCTGATCCGCGCCGCTCCTCGGTGTTGCTCGCTGCTCCGTCCGTCTGCTACATCCGGGATCTCCGGCCGTCGCAGGCATATGACGTCATTGCGCGACGGCCGGGGATCCCGGATGTAGAAGACGGACGGACGGAGCAGCGAGGAGCGCCGAGGAGCGGCGCGGATCAGAAGTCCGGAATGGTAAGAGAAGTGGGGGGGGCCCTTGCAAGGGGGGGCGAGTGCCAGCATTTGGGGGCTGCTGGGGACCCCTAGGGGGCTCCTGGGGACCCCCTGGGGGCCGCTGTGTACCCCCAGGGGGCTGCTGGGGACCCCCAGGGGGCTGCTGTGTACCCCCTGGGGGCTGCTGGGGACCCCAGGCGGCTGCTGTGTTCCCCCTGGGGGCTGCTGTGTACCCCCTGGGGGCTGCTGGGGACCCCCAGGGGGCTGCTGTGTACCCCCTGGGGGCTGCTGGGTACCCCCAGGGGGCTGCTGGGTACCTCCTGGGGGCTGCTATATGTACATCTGGGGGCCTGCTGTATACCACTGGGGCTGCTGTATACTACCACTGGGGCTGCTGTATACTACCACTGGGGCTGCTGTATACTACCACTGGGGCTGCTGTATACTACCACTGGGGCTGCTATATACTACCACTGGGGAGGCCTGTATACCACTGGGGGGGCCTGTATACCACACTGCTGGGGGCTGTATACCTGTGCTGGGGTCCACCCTCGGCTTATACACGAGTCAATAGGTTTTTCCAGATTTTTGGGGCAAAAGTAGGGGGGTCGGCTTATACACGGGTCGGCTTATACACGAGTATATACGGTATGTCTAATTGATTTGGTTGCACAATTTTTTGGTTGGTTTTGAGTTTTATCATCACATGAATTAATAAGCTCCTAATTGTTTGTAATATTGCACAGGGATTCAGTCACAATTTGTATGTGTATATGATTGATGGATTTTAGACACAAAAATTGATGTTTCATGAGGAAGGATTATAATGCATAATTTTGGGATATAGAGATTTAATTTAGATTGTTTTAATGAATATTTTTATCACGGGACTTTCACAGAACTGTGCTATAGAATATATGATTGATTAGGGTCCCACAAAAATTATATTACGGTATATTAGTATTATGGTTTGGGACAGGTAATGATAGAATAACTTGAAAGATTATTTTTTGAGAAATCTGGTAATGCATTTATGAGTAATTGGGGCAATTTTGTCAGAATTGATTCGGATTATGATGATAGCTGAATAAATTTTATTGTATGATATATATATCATGGGAGATTATGGAGTATATTGAATATGAGGATAGTAATAACTTTTACCTGTATAATATAGAGATCGGTCTATTACGGAACAATGTGGTGATGTGCTCCCCAAATGTCAAATTTGGACTATGATGATAATAATAATTATTGTATGCCTATAGAATTATGAAAAATTTTGTCTTCAATTTTTAATATGCAATTGTGGTGAATCTTTTTGAAAAAAATAAAAACTATTTTCATATTTATAAAATATAGTGTGGTTTTCATGATTCACCAACAGATCTGTTCTAGATATGGGTGTTGATTGGGTTTGAATTGATATTATATTGTGAAAACTGATAATATTCTTTAGGACTGTTTTGGATTGCTCAGCTTTCAGCAGCAGCAGTTAACCCCATGTGTGCTGCTACCGAGCCAACCTGCACTCACCCTGTGCATGCTGCAGGGTTTAGCAATCCCACATTACCGCCGGTCACGTGAGTCATGCCAGCCACGTGCCATAGCGCCGGCATGCCTCACAATATACATTGCGGGAGTGAACAAAGGGTTAAAAATTAAAAAAAAACATGCTCACCTCTCCGATGTGTGTCCCACGCTGTCTTTCTCCCGGGGTTCAATGACATGGCGTTGCCTGGCAACCCGATCAGCTGATCGGGTTGTCACATGACCGCGCAGATTAAATCCCGCGCCCGCCAAAATTGATCGGCGGGAGGTAGATTTAAACTGCGCGGTCATGTGACAACTTGATCATCTGATCGGTCATATAAGCGCCCAGTTGATTGGGTTGCCAGGCAATGCCAGGTCCCCAGGAGCGAGAGAGACAGCGTGGGACACCGCCGGAGAGGTGAGGATAGTTTTTTTTATTTTTAACCCTTTGTATAGTTAATTTCACTTCCACAATGTATATATATACATTGCGGAAGTGAAATCAAAGGGGAACAGAGCAGTTTTAGTTTACTGAGAATGCTCAGTACACTGAAATCAGGTCCGAGAAACTACCAGCTGTTTACTCGGACCCATGCTTCATAGGCCCCCATTTTAAAGGCTGCGGATCATGTTGGTTCCAATTCTGTCCGATTTGGTCCGCTGTGCCAAAATCAGAGCAGTCTCCGATTTTGGGTACATCTAAAAATTGGACAGCACCGAATCTGATGGCGGGTTTACACGTCGCGATATCGCAGTACAATTTCAATCAAAAGTCACGTGGTTCGCTCGCTGGACCCGATATCGTTCCTGCGTTGTATGGTGTGAACGTCCAATGCGATGCAGGAACGATGTCAATGCGATATCGGGGATCGAATGAGCGTGCTATTCAATGCCCCGATATTTCATAGCGATTGAAGCCGGATCGTGCTGTGTAAACGCCCAATTACGATGCGATTTGATACGTCACCATTCACTCCCATGTTAACTATGCGATCCTGGATTGGGAGGCGGAGACATCGCACGGACGTTGTATTTCGATATCGCAGCGTGTAACCAGTCAATGCGATGCGGGTGAAACGTGCACTAATTGCGCGCTCCCGCGCCATTGAGTTGCGATATCGAAACGATATCGTGGCGTGTAAACCCACCATGACACAAATTGGATGGCAATAAGGCCAAATCCGATCAGATCCGTGGCCCATAGGGATACGTGGGGGCCAAATCGGACAGCCACGGATCCCAGAAATACGCAGTGTGAAAGCACCCTAAGCTTTTCCAGTCTGGTAGATGCCTGGGCTCGATCATGTAACTATTACATTTCATAGATTTGGATAAAGAAGATGTAGGTTGAGAATTTAAAATGTTATCCCTTCAGATCTTCAAATATCTCAACCTTCTGCACTTTTTGAAGACATGACTTTCACCCTTTTAGATGCTTAGTTTTTTTATTTCACTCGGCCAGTGTGGCTGGAGTGTCTTGAAGCAGGGAGAGGGAGTGAGGGACGCTAGAGGACCCGTAGAAGCGTTAGTACACCGCAACACGGTTACTGTCGTCCGCCTTCCCTCACTTCCTCGCCCTGCTTCAAGACCCTCCAGCCACCCTGGCCGAGTGAAATAAAGGACTAAGCATCTAAAAGGATTGCTTCTGTGGTCCGGAGTTGCCCGGTTATTCTCTACATATAACGAATACATGACTTTGTAACCTTAAGGTACCTTCACACACGGCAATATTGCTAGGCAATTTCACTAGCAATTTGCTGGTTGCAGTGAAATCATGGACACATTGTTCCATTTGTACACAGCAACAAAATAGAACAATGTGTCCATGATTTCACTGCAGCCAGCAAATTGCCATTGAAATTGCCTAGCAATATTGCCGTGTGTGAAGGTACCTTTAAATATTCAGGTGGCTTATTCTTTTTAAAGAATTACTGCTATTTTCTGTACTAGATTACAGTGAGATGATGAAGAAAAGGTTCTACCTTAGTGGTTCCTTCATGTGAATATTGAGCAATGATGGACACTATAAATTAAGAATACAGTTGAAAAATTAAATAATTATGGTGATTTTTTTTCCTAAATAATCTTTTCTTAGGTATACTGCCAATGTCTTAAAGGGAACCTGTCAAGTGGTTTATGTCCCCCCAGCTATCACTATCTGTATCTGCAGCTTCATAATACTATTCTAATAATCCCTGTCTGAGCCCATAGTGTAATGTGAAAGGTGAAAAAAAAGCATTTATACACCTACATTTCAGTCCCCACCTTGGAGGAGGGAGACTGTCTGTCAGGATAATAGTTAACTCACTTTTAACTTGGATAGCTGAAGGACCTGTGTGATGTAACGATCATGTGACCATAGTGGGCGGATCTAAGCCAGCAAATGTATTATGCTCTATGAGAACTTAGCTCCGCCTATTGTAGTCACAAGGTTGTGACATCACATCAGGTCTCCCAACATGTTCTAACATAAGGCTGAAATGTTAACTATTAACCTGCCAAACAGTCCTCGTCCTCCAAGCTGGAGACTGACTCCCTCATTACATAAGGAAACAGTGGCGTAGCGTGGGGATGGCGGAGGGGGCGGTCCGCCCCAGGCGGCACCTGTGTAAGGGCGGCAGCCGGGCTGTATTCACAACGCAGGGGAGTTCGAGCGTTTTTTTTTGTTTTTTTCTTTACCTCCCTCCCCCCGACTCCATATGAAAACTGGAGTCTTTGTGGGGGAGGGAGGGTGCATTGCCGCCCGGCCGCGGCGCCCGTGGCGCCCGCATGTATTGCTCCCCGCTCCCGGCTTCCCAGCGCTGACAGGAAGCCGCTGGGAGCTCTGCTGCTTCCTGTCAAGTGCGGGTGCGGTGGAGGCGCCTGCAGTGCTGGCGGCTCCTCCACTCAGCCGGCCCCCATGGACCCGGAGACGGCGGAGAGTGTGAGGGAAACTGTGCAGGGGACAGGGGGGCAGAGGAGAAGAGGACAGGGGGCTAGAAGGACAGGGACAGAGGAGAAGAGAACGGGGGCAGAAGGACAGGAACAGGGGGACAGAGAAGAGGACAGGGGAACAGGAGAAGAGGACAGGAACAGGAGGACAGAGAAGAGGACAAGGGTTGCAGAAGGACAGGAACAGGGGGACAGAGAAGAGGACAGGGGAACAGGAGAAGAGGACAGGAACAGGAGGACAGAGAAGAGGACAAGGGGGGCAGAATGACAGGAACAGGAGGACAGAGAAGAGGACAGGGGAACAGGAGAAGAGGACAGGAACAGGAGGACAGAGAAGAGGACAAGGGGGGCAGAAGGACAGGAACAGGGGGACAGAGAAGAGGACAGGGGAACAGGAGAAGAGGACAGGAACAGGAGGACAGAGAAGAGGGCAAGGGGGGCAGAAGGACAGGAACAGGGGGACAGAGAAGAGGACAGGGGAACAGGAGAAGAGGACAGGAACAGGAGGACAGAGAAGAGGACAAGGGGGGGCAGAAGAACAGGAACAGGGGGACAGAGAAGAGGACAGGAGAAGAGGACAGGGTGACAGGAACAGGAGGACAGAGAATAGGACAAGGGGAGCAGAAGGACAGGAACAGGAGGACAGAGGAGAAGACGAGCAGCTGGAGGGACAGAGGAGAGGAGGACGGGTGTGCAACAGGACAGAGGAGAGGAGGACAGAGGATAGGGGTGCAGGAGGACAGAGGAGAGGAGGACGGGTGTGCAGCAGGACAGAGGAGAGGAGGACGGGGGTGCAGGAGAACAGGGGAGAGGAGGACGGGGGTGCAGGAGGACAGAGGTGCAGGAGGACAGAGGAGGACAGGGGTGCAGGAGGACAGGGGTGCAGGAGGACAGGGGTGCAGGAGGACAGAGGAGAGGAGGATGGGTGTGCAGCAGGACAGAGGAGAGGAGGACGGGGGTGCAGGAGGACAGAGGAGGACGGGGGTGCAGGAGGACAGAGGAGGACGGGGGTGCAGGAGGACAGAGGAGGACGGGGGTGCAGGAGGACAGAGGAGGACGGGGGTGCAGGAGGACAGAGGAGGACGGGGGTGCAGGAGGACAGGGGAGAGGAGGACGGGGGTGCAGAAGGACAGGGGAGAGGAGGACGGGGGTGCAGGAGAACAGAGGAGAGGAGGACGGGGCTGCAGGAGGACGGGGCTGCAGGAGGACGGGGCTGCAGGAGGACGGGGCTGCAGGAGGACGGGGGTGCAGGAGGACGGGGCTGCAGGAGGACGGGGTGCAGGAGGACGGGGGTGCAGGAGGACAGGGGAGAGAAGGACGGGGGTGCAGAAGGACAGGGGAGAGGAGGACGGGGGTGCAGGAGAACAGAGGAGAGGAGGACGGGGGTGCAGGAGGACAGAGAAGAGGAGGACGGGGCTGCAGGAGGACGGGGCTGCAGGAGGACGGGGCTGCAGGAGGACAGAGGAGAGGACGACTGGTGCGCAGGAGGAGTGGGGCTGTGTGTGGTGATAATGGCAGCTGTACCAGGTCTCTCTACCTCTATGCGGCAGCCTCCACCTTCCTGTTTTGGCAGGGTGTGGCATGCTGGAAATTGTAGTTCTCCTGCCAGTTCTGGCATCACTGTATGGTTTCTGGGCAGTGTGTTGGATGCTGGGAGTTGTAGTTCTCCTGGGCGGGCTCAATGTTCTCCCACCTCCTGTCTGTGGTTATTGTGCCTCTTCTGGGATGTCCTCAGCTCCGTGCTGTGCACAGACAGTGTACCACAATATCTCCAGCTCCGTGCTGTGCACAGTGTACCACCATGTTCCCAGCTCCGTGCTGTGCAGAGTGTACTACCATGTCCCCAGCTCCATGCTGTACACAGTGTACCACCATGTCTTCATCTTCGTGCTGTGCACAGACAGTGTACCGTATATTGTCTGTGCATAGCACGGAGCTGGGGACGTGGTGGTACACTGTGTACAGCACGGAGCTGGGGACGTGGTGGTACACCGTGTACAGCACGGAGCTGAGGACGTGGTGGTACTCTGTGTACAGAACGGAGCTGGGGACGTGGTGGTACACTGTGTACAGCACGAAGCTGAGGACATGGTGGTGCACTGTCTCTCGCCGCCTTAAAATCGGTCTGTTTCTCATCCAGGGGAGTCGGACGAGTTACATCCGTTTTTTAGTCCGTTTGGCAACTGCTGTGCGAGTGTCCGACATTTTTCTCAGATCACATCTGTGTGCAATGCGTTTTTTTTCTCAGCAGCTATTAGTGTATAATCATTTACAGGAACATTTTACAGTGTTCTCAGCTACAGAATGAGAATGTATCTATGAAAAAAACGGATGCCTCTCGGATGGTCCGTGTGCGGTCTGTGATTTTGTCAGACACATAGACTTTCTTTGGTGAGTCTCGCGCGGGAATCGCATACTGTCACAGCATGTTGCAACTTTTTTCTCATCCTGAATCTGGATGAGAAAAAAGCGTCCGACACTCGTTATTGTGCTCTCAGAGATTGATTGCAATGCGAGAAAATCACACATTAAACTCGAGAGTTTCACGCCAGTGTGTCCGTACCCTAATACTAAAATCCATATAGTAATCCTACAATGTCTGCGGGACATGGTATGGGGAGGGTTTATGGCTCAGTACACACTCCATACTTCGTTATTAACCAGTTAATGCTCTCTTGTCCATCACACTGCAGTGTCAAAAGAGGACGACAGTGAGGCAGACAGCAACATGGCATCAGAGAGCCCCTGACCTCGAAATACAAGATCCTCAAATCCCGGTATTGTGACATAATATTAAGAATAAAGTTTTTTGCATTTATATTACACTATGAACTCCACAGTACAGCTGCGAAAAATTGCTCTGGCCCCGGGCCCTCCTTGAGTCCTGCTAGTTACCATACACTGGGGTTGTGCAGAGGTGGCGGTGCACAGTGACAACATCAATAGGTGAGTGGCCATTTGGCCCAATACTTACCACCCAATTGCACCCCTTCTCTTTGTGTTTTAGTATAGTAGTTATATTCTTGTATATAGGGGCAGACAGTGTATACTATGTATACTTCCGGATTATCAACAACCAAAGGGGCGGCAAATTTTTCGACCGCCCCGGGCGCCACAAACAGTTGCTACGCCACTGTAAGGAAATGTAAGTGTATAAATGCTTTTTTTTCCACATTACACTATGAGCTCAGACAGGGATGATTAGAATAGTATTATGAAGCTGCAGGTACAGATAGTGATAGCTGGGGGGCATAAAGGAGATGACAGGTTCCCTTTAAGGTATCGTCACACACAGCAATATTGCTAGGCAATTTCACTGGCAATTTGCTGGTTGCAGTGAAATCATGGACACATTGTTCCATTTGTACACAGCAACAAAATAGAACAATGTGTCCATGATTTCACTACAACCAGCAAATTGCTGCGTGTGACCGTACCTTTAGGCCGGCTTCACACCACGATTTTGGAGTTTCCGAGTGTATCCGTGTCAAAGCGGATACACTCAAATCCGATTTTGCCTCCCATGTATTGCTATGGGGCACGGATTGTGCTTGGATGTGTCCTTTTTTCCGATTTATGCACAATCCGAGCCACATAGGGATACATGGGAGGCAAAATGCATCCGAGTGTATCCGATTTAACACGGATACACTCGGATGCCTCAAAATCGTAATGTGAAGCTGGCCTTACAAACACCTAGGCATATGTTGACCTCAATTACTCATGAGTTAGTAAAGGACTAAATACACAGTATAACATGCTCAGCTGCTTCTCACTTTGCCTAGAGTTGCACCATTCATATAAAACAACAATATAACTTGTTTAAGCAAAAATTATTTTAGCGTCGACTCAGTTCCTTTGAGGTTCCAGTAGTTTCACCCCTACTGATTTATCCGGGTCCTCATTTATTCTAGCGCAACAGCACTTAACTGTTTCACATAAAACTGTGACCCGTAACTACCCATGAATTTCAGGTGGTAATTTAAGCTTATTAAATGCCATCTGAAGAAGTTCATTAAATGGTTATTGATTCCTCCCACAATCCTCCAAGACTGATGTGCATGCAGTGGCGTAACTACAGAGGTTGCAGCGGTCACAACTGCGACAGGGCCCAGCAGGGGAAGGGGCCCGGGCCGCCCTGCAGAGAAGCAGCCGCTCCTGTCAGTGCTGCTGCGCTGTTCCCGACTTCCTGTACTTTGAAATACAATAAGCCGGGAAGCGCTTGACACCACCCCTTCCAGTCTCTGTGAAGCTGCTGTGACGATCTCTTGTCTCTGTCTCTCCTGATACAGCGTGATGTGATCCCGCCCAGCCTCTGCAGAAGGTAGATCAGCAGGTGAGGGCAGTAGAGTGACTGCACAGTGTCACAGAAAGTATGAGGTAGAAGAACCCAGCCTTAGTCTGCCTGCTCATCCCAGAAGCACAGGCTGTGATACATCTGAATGTTTATCTGCCTCCCCTCTTCCTCCCTCTGTTCAATGACCAACAGTGTCTGTAGGCACCGATCTGCCAGGAAAACATTGGAATCTGGGAGGGGGAATGATAGATGGGGGTGGTGAGGGGAATGATAGATGGGGGTAGGAGCTGCCACAGAATCTGTCACATACAATGTGAGCAGTGGAGGAATCATTTGGAGCAGCTTTTTTTTGTTGAAGGCACACAGCAGAGCCCATATATATCTAGCAGGATGGAGACCATATATCCAGTGTTATGGAGGACATATATACAGCAGGATGTAGGACATACATATAGCTGGATAGAGGACATGTATATAGCAGGATGGAGACCATATATACAGCAGGGTGTAGGACATATATACAGTAGGATAGAGACCATATATATAGCTGGATGGAGGACACAAATATAGCTGGATGGAGACCATATATACAGCAGGATGGAGCCTATATGTATAACAGGATGCAATACGATATATATAGCAGGATGGAGGACATACAGTTGTGGCCAAAAGTATTGACTTCCCTGCAATTCTGTCAGATAATACTCAGTTTCTTCCTGAAAATGATTGCAATCACAAATTCTTTGGCATTATTATCTTCATTTAATTTGTCTTCAATTAAAAAACACAAAAGAGAATGAAGCAAAAAGCAAAACATTGATCATTTCACACAAAACTCCAAAAATGAGCCAGACCAAAGTATTGGCACCCTCAGCCTAATACTTGGTTGCACAACCTTTAGCCAAAATAACTGCGATCAACCGCTTCCGGTAACCATCAATGAGTTTCTTACAATGCTCTGCTGGAATTTTAGACCATTCTTCTTTGGCAAACTGCTCCAGGTCCCTGATATTTGAAGGGTGCCTTCTCCAAACTGCCATTTTTAGATCTCTCCACAGGTGTTCTATGGGATTCAGGTCTGGACTCATTGCTGGCCACCTTAGAAGTGTCCAGTGCTTTTTATCAAACCATTTTCTAGTGCTTTTTGAAGTGTGTTTTGGGTCATTGTCGTGCTGGAAGACCCATGACCTCTGGGGGAGACCCAGCTTTCTCACACTGAGCCCTACATTATGTTGCAAAATTTGTTGGTAGTCTTCAGTCTTCATAATGCCATGCACACGGTCAAGCAGTCCAGTGCCAGAGGCAGCAAAGCAACTCCAAAACATCAGGGAATCTCCGCCATGTTTGACTGTAGGGACCACGTTCTTTTCTTTGAATGGCTCTTTTTTTCTCATGTAAACTCTATGTTGATGCCTTTGCCCAAAAAGCTCTACTTTTGTCTCATCTGACCAGAGAACATTCTTCCAAAATGTTTTAGGCTTTCTCAGGTAAGTTTTGGCAAACTCCAGCCTGGCTTTTAAATATTTTGGGGTAAGAAGTGGGGTCTTCCTGGGTATCCTACCATACAGTCCCTTTTCATTCAGATGCCGACGGATAGTACGGGTTGACACTGTTGTACCCTCGGACTGCAGGGCAGCTTGAACTTGTTTGGATGTTCGTCGAGGTTCTTTATCCACCATCCGCACAATTTTGCGTTGAAATCTCTCGTCAATTTTTCTTTTCCATCCACATCTAGGGAGGTTAGCCACAGTGCCATGGGCTTTAAACTTCTTGATGACACTGCGCACTGTAGACACAGGAACATTCAGGTCTTTGGAGATGGACTTGTAGCCTTGAGATTGCTCATGCTTCCTCACAATTTGGTTTCTCAAGTCCTCAGACAGTCCTTTGGTCTTCTTTCTTTTCTCCATGCTCAATGTGGTACACACAAGGACACAGGACAGAGGTTGAGTCAACTTTAATCCATGTCAACTGGCTGCAAGTGTGATTTAGTTATTGCCAACCCCTGTTAGGTGCCACAGGTAAGTTACAGGTGCTGTTAATGACACCTCCTTCACATGGATATGCATCCCCGAAGGGGGGCCCAGGTCCAAATTTCGCAGCGGGGCCCATCAAACTCTAGTTACACCACTGTGTGCATGCATTGCCAGCTAGTGTGGGGACCATTATCATGGTCAGCAGGAACGGTATGGGCTATGACTTGTCTTTTCTTTTTTTTTTTTTTTTTGAGTATATCTGGGGCTGCTTCTAGTCTGCTCCAGACATGTCTGCTACAAAGTGCCTGATTAAAGTGGCAAAATATGAACTAGACCAGAAATTGACCGGAATTGACTGGGAAAGACTGGAAGGTAATGACATAGAGGGCCACTAAAACAATGTGTATAACTCTATTCACTACTAATCTATACCATGTCTTTGATTTCATTGTTTGTTTTCCTATGTGCTCTCACCACCAACTTTCATCACCCTATTCCCCCTCCATCACCACTCATTCACATCAGCCCCTCTCTACTGCCCTACCCTATGTATAGCTCCCATGCTATCTTCAGTTTATTGAAGACTCTTAGCCCATCTTATTCCAAATTTGTCATAATAAACCAAGTCCCAAATCCAAAAACTATCTGCCCTTTCTCTTTTTGCTACTGCTCCTTTCAGGATATCTCTCCCAACCCTTGTCCGTCCTCTGCTAACTTCAACCCCTCTCTCACCTCACACAGAAACCCCACTAACATTATTACCATTACGTGCACACCTTCTTCTCCCTCTAATAATTGCGCTCTCTGGAATCCACGGTCTGTATGTAACAAACCTCCCTTCATCCATAACTACTTTCTCATTAACTCTCTAAACCTGCTGGCACTCTCAGAAACCTGGATCCCAGACTCAGACACTGCTTCCCTTGCTGCTATTTCTCATGGCAGCCTACATTTCTCCCACTCCCCAAGACCTGGGCACAGACATGGTGGTGGAGTTGGCTTACTCCTGTCCCCACAATGTACTTTCCAGGTCATCCCTCCAGCCCCATCACTCTCATTCCCTTCTTTTAAGGTTCACACCATTAGGCTCTTCCACCCCTTCCCCCTCAGAGTATCGGTAGTATACTGCCCCACAGGATCACCCACCCAGTTTCTCTATCATTTCTCAGCGCGGCTGCCGCACTTCTGGTCCTCAGAATTACCAACCCTCATTCTGGGAGACTTCAACATTCCCATAAACAGTCCCATCTCCCCATTTGCATCCCAGCTCCTATCTCTAACCACATCTCTTGGCCTCTCACAGCTCTCAACCTCTGAGACACACAAATATGGTAACACCCTTGACTTGATCTTTACCCGACTCTGCTCAACCTCCTCCTTAGATAATTCAACTCTTTTCCTTTCTGACCACCACATTCTCTCCTTCATGCTCACTAACCCTCGCTCACCACACCCCACCCCTACCTATCACACATCCAGAAATCTACAGGCCATTAACCCTCTTGCACTCACAGACTCTCTCATCTCATTTCTGTCCCCAATCTCCTCATTCTCCTGTCCAGATCTGGCAGTAAATCACTACAATGACACTCTCAGAAGCACCCTGGATCAAGTAGCGCCCCTCACACTCAGAACCTCCAAACATAGAACAAAACAGCCTTGGCTCACATCACAAACTCGATTCCTACAGCGATGCTCTAGGAGTGCTGAATGCCTATGGAGGAAACCTTGCACACCAGAAAGCTTTATCCATTATAAATTCATGCTAAAAACCTACAACTCTGCCCTTCACATTCAAACCTACTTCACCACCCTGATCTCCTCACTATCCAACAATCCTAAAAAAACTCTTTGACACCTTTCACTCTCTCCTCAGTATTAAAGTGCAGGCCCCTATCACTGACCTCTGTGCTGATGATCTGGCCTCTTACGTTATGGAGAAAATAGACAATATCAGCCAGGAAATCAGCTCCCAGCCTCCAAGTGCTGTTACGTTACCCCCATTCTTTCCCACAACTCCTCTGGATCATTCTCCACATTTGACCCAGTTACAGAAGAAGAAGTCGCCAGGCTCCTCTCTTCCTCACATCCCACTACATGCACCACTGACTCTATTCACTCACACCTATTCCAGTCTCTCTCTCCTGTCGTCACTTCTCACCTAACCAAAATCTTCAACCTCTCCCTCTCTTCTGGCATCTTCTCCCTCCTCCTTCAAATACTCTTTCATTACTTCATTATTAAAGAAAAATTTTCTTGACCCATCCTGCACAAATAACTACAGACCAGTCTCTAATCTCCTCTTCAGCTCTAAGCTCTTGGAGCACCTGGTCTACACCCGCCTCACCGTTACCTCTCCACTCACTCTCTTCAAGATCCATTACAATCTCGTTTCTGCCCCCTTCACTCTACAGAAACTGCCCTCATCAAAGTGACCAATGATCTTCTGATGGCAAAACGTAATGGTGACCACTCTCTGCTTATTCTTCTTGACCTCTCTGCAGCTTTTGACACTGTTGACCACCATCTCCTACTCTCTATGCTGCACTCCATTGGCATAAAGGACACTGCTCTCTCCTTGCTCTCTTCCTATCTTTCTGACCGTTCTTTCAGTGTATCATTCACTGGGTCAAGTTCCTCCCATCCTCCTCTCACTATTGGAGTCCCTCAGGGTTCAGTCCTCGGACCTTTTCTCTTCTCTCTCTACACAGCCCCTATTGGACACACCATCAGCAGATCTGGCTTCCAGTACCATCTCTATGCTGATGACACAAAATTATACACTTCAGCCCCTGACCTTACCCATGTGGTTTTACAGAACACCAATGACTGTCTGACTGCAGTTTCCAACATCATGTCTGCTCTCTATTTGAAACTCAACCTTTCCAAAACGAACTTTTTTTTGCTCCCGCCCTCCACTAGCCTCCCTAAATCTGACATCTCACTCTCCACGATAACGCCTAGGGAGCAGGCTCGCTGTCTGGGTGTTATGTTTGACACTGATCTCCCCTTCACCTCCCATACACAATTTCTCATCCGCTCTTGTCGCTTACACCTGAAGAACATCTCTAGAGTCCGCCCCTTTCTCAGCATGGAAACAACAAAAACCCTCACCTTGGCCCTAATTCACTCCCATCTTGACTACAGCAATTGTCTATTAATTGGCCTCCACCTCTCTAAATGTTCCCCTATTCAGTCCATCCTTAATACAGCAGCCAGGATCACCCATCTGGCCAATCGTTACTCGGATGCCTCCGCTCTGTGCCAGTCATTGCACTGGCTACCTGTACACTACTCGATCCAATTCAAATTGCTTGTTCTCACCCACAAAGCTTTTCACGGTGCAACACCTCCCTACATCTCCTCCCTCATCTCTGTCTATCATCCCACCCATTCTCTACGTTCTACAAATGACCTTCGACAAACATCTGCACTAATCCAATCCTCCCACTCTTGGCTCCAAGACTTCTCCCGAGCTTCACCAATTCTCTGGAATGCTCTACCCCAAGAAATTAGGACTATCCACAACTTGCATGGCTTCAGACGCTCCCTAAAAACACATCTTTTTAAGATGGTCTATAATGCTCCCCAATAAAATTCCTTTGTAGTGTATATTGCCCATTCACTATCTTTCTCAACATAATTCTTCATCATACTCCACCAAACCCAAAACCTCTACACAGATTGTCTGAGGACCATTCATACAACTTTATTTTTATTCCCCATTTCCTCAAGATGCCCGGATCATCAGTGGAATAAGCCCCGATGCTTTGTGTAACTCCTATCCTGTTGTAGATTGTAAGCTCTTTTGAGCAGGGTCACCTTTATTTTTTGTTTTATTTATTGTATTGCATTTTTTATATTCCTTATATTTTTTTATATGCTTATTGTATTGTATCCAATTATTGTGCTGTATTCTTTCTCTACTGGAATTACTGTATTGTATTGTATATTTTTAGTTTATGAACCACTGTATTGTAAAGGGCTGCAGAATATGTTGGCACTATATAAATAAAGATTTATTATTATTATTATTGAGGTGCTGAACACTTGGCACACAGCCTCTGATAGCAGGGTGTATTATATAACTTTATTTTGTTCTATTGATGTTTTTTTTTCTGCTGTTCTTAAAAACTGTTTGTAACCAATTTTAAATTGAAAACCAGTAAGGCTGGCTTCACACCACGTTTTTTTTGATCCGGGGCTGTCCGGTGTAAACCAGACAGCCCCGGACCGTTTTTTGGCCCCATAGTAGCCTATGGGGCCGGATGGAAGAGAGGTGCCATCCGGTTTCATCACTCCGGGACAATCCGGGAGAATACGGATTATTCTCTCTCGGACACAAAAATGATGCTTGCATCATTTTTTGGTCCGAGGAGAAAAATCTCCCCAATTTGCCGGATCCCGGATTTGGCCGGATTCCTCTGGAGTCGGGGCAATCCGGCGCTCCCTAACATGGGAGCCTATGGGGTCAGATTGCCCCATAGGCTCCCTAACATGGGAGCCTATGGGGTCAGATTGCCCCAGACCGGGAGGATCTGGGAACCGGACACTAGCGGCTGCAAGGAGCTAGCCGCGGTCTTGAAAAAGCAGCAGCTGCGGCTGCAATTAGCAGCATCCGGCTGCACACAGGACCGGAGGGCACATTTGGCCCTCCGGTTCTGTGTGCTGATCTGGTCCGGACCGGATCTTACCGTGGTGTGAAGCCAGCCTAAGGCGGCCGTCACACGGTTCAATATTGCGAACGATATCGTTTAAGTGATCTGCTTTTTGATCGCTTAAGTGATATCGTTTGCGCATCGCTACGTGCGATCAAGCGATTTTACAATGTAAAATCGCTTGATCGTTACATCGCAGATATGGGAGCCGGAGCTCATATCAAGCGATCATCGCTTGTTCAATCTGCTTCATCGTGGTGTGTGACACCACAATGAACGATCTCCCAGCGGCAGACCCTATGCTGGGAGATGGTATCTATGGTAAACGTTGGGTTACTAAGCGCCGCGCGGCGCCTAGTAACCCGATGTGTACCATAGTTACCAGCGATCTCGCTGGCCCACATCGCTGGTGAGTCTGTCTGTGTGACAGCTCACCAGCGATGTGAACGATATTGTTAGCGATCGCGCGTGCACGTGATCGCTTACAATATCGCTCACGATATTGATGAGTGTGACGGCCGCCTAAGTTAAACCAAATATTCCTCTTGTATCAACCATTCAGTCCAAAAAATAGCTTATTTACCCGAGTTGCTATAATTTATATTATTATTATCATCGCAACAACTATTTTCTGGTGCTAAAAATAACTTGTACACATTAGTTTTTAGGTGTTTCAATGAATATATGAAAATGTAATTTGTATGCTGTACAATACTATACTATACATACAGAATATTTGGACATTTTTATTCAGTTTGTAATATGTACAGCGTTAGATTATTGAGACCTTATCAAAAAGTAAAATCTCTCAGGCTGAATGGATAAAATGAGTGTTCTTAGCTGTAAATAAATAGAGCTTTAGATTTCATCACATTCTGAATACTGACACTATAATAGTCTCACGTCTACGCTCTCTAAGCCACTACTTCTAAGGAGGACATTTCTGATGTGAAACTCACATCAATATGACAAAAATGTCACAGCTGACATGATTCAGGGCATGGGCGTACCCAGCGTGGGGCAGGGGGGGGCAGGTGCCCCCCCCAAGAGGCTGCCCCGGGTGAGCGCACCTACTGTAGTACTGTCACTACTGTGACTGTGACATGACAGCGGCACCCCGGGTGAGCGCGGCACTGTGCGGACCCCACCTGGCACCTATTGTGTGTGACTGTCACACTGACATGACAGCGGCACAGAGGCACAGTGCGCCGCCCGTGAGTGACATGGGGGCCGGCGGCAGGCCGGCAGCTGCAGCAGCCAGCAGGCATGGCAGGGCGCAGGGTGGATAATCACATCTCCGGGCGCCCTCAGCAGCCTCAGACACAGACAGTGTCTGCCGATTGCAGATCAGCTCGGCAGGCACTGTCTGGCAGGCCAGCAGGGGGACTGCACTGAGTGCTGAGGCTGAGTCCCAGGCTGCGGCTGCGGTGCAAGCTGGAGTGGGGTCCTTCTGGGGACACTGCTGGCCTGGTCTGGTGAGGAGGGAGGCTGGAGCCAAGAGCTCAAGGCGAGCTACAAGTGAAGACAGAGTGAGTGAAGAGTCAGAGGCAAGACATCAAGAGAACGACTGACTGTTAAAAAATAGATCAAGTATGTAAAAAAAGTGATGTGTGGGGGGTTGGGGTGATGGGAGGCCAGAGGGTTGTATATGGGAGCCTTATGTGGGGGCTGCGTGCTGTATATAAGATGACATGTACTCCCATGTCATATACAGCCCTGGCCCCTGCCCCCCATAGGCTCCCATATCATATACAGCATCCCTATTGGGCTCCTATATCATTCATATATATGAGCCCTAAAGGGCTCCCATTATTGGAGCCCTATGGGGGGGGCTGTATATGACATGGGAGCCCTATGGGGCTATATGTGATATGGGAGCCCTATGGGGCATTAAGGGGGCTGTGTGGGATATGGGACTTCCATATCATATACAACCCCCCCATAAGGCTGCCATATCGTATACAGCCCACCACATAGGGCTCCCGTATCATATACAACCCCCCCATAGGGCTCTCATGATGGGAGCCCTATGGAGGGGCTGTAAATGATACAGGAGCCCTATGAGGGGGCTGAATATGATTTGGGTGCCCTATGGCGGTGTTATATATGATATGGGAGCCCTATAAGGGGGCTGTATATGATATGGGAGCTCTAAGGGGGGCTGTATATGAGACGGGAGCCCTATGGGACATGGGGGGGGGGGGCTGTATATGAGAGATGGAACTTCCATCTCATATACAGCCCCCCATAGGGCTCCCATGTCATATACAGCCCCCGACCCCCATAGGGCTCCCCAGTGGCGTAACAAGTCTGATGGGCACAGGTGCGCAATTTAGGCCCCCCACCTTCCACGTGCATGTTGGTCAGATGTATGGGCCCCGTGTAACATTCTAAATCCTATAAAGAGTCTGAAATTGACCCCTCTCCCCCTTCATTATGTGTTAATGTCCCTTATCCTGCTGTATATGGCCTTTCTCCTGGAATATGTCCCCCATCATGGTTTATATGGTCCTCCTCCTCTGCCACCATAGTCCTCCAATTATTATAATGCATCCCCACATTCCTCCATACATTACAATGTATTCCCATAGTCCTCTATGTATTATAATGCATCCCATAGTCCCCCATTCATAAGGTACCCCCATAGTAGGGCTGGGCGATTAATCGAATTAATTAGATTAATTCGCCCCTGATGTGGCCACGATTCTGATTTTTTCAAAATCGTGTAATTCGATTTAAAATGGCGCCCCCCCATGGGTATACAGGGCGGCAGCGGCGGGGATAATGACATAGTGCGCCTCCACACTTCCGCCTGGTAGATGCCGCAAACAATGTGACTTTGGCAGGAGGCAGGGGACTTGTGGCGCCGCAGCCGGGAGCCGTGTGACCTGCGGCAGACATGGGGAGCGTCTCCCCGGATCGGGGGCTCGCAGTGCAGCAGCCGTAATCCGGTGCACGGCCGGCGGATGGGACTGCAATGTCGGTGGAAACATGGCAGCTCAGTCCAGAGATGGGGGAGACCGGAGCAGCCTGCAGCACTGTGCGGGAGTGATCGGCACCATCCCCAGGCTCCAGGTCAGTGTGTGCACCGCTGAGGCTCCATAGACCGTGCAGGGAGCAATCACTGCAGTCTGGGGCTGGTGCACTCACCAGTGTCCTCCATACACCACTGGGGCTGCTACTGTGTACACCACTGGGGCTGCTACTGTGTACACCACTGGGGCTGCTACTGTGTACACCACTGGGGCTGTTGCTGTATATACCACTGGGGCTGCTACTGTGTACACCACTGGGGCTGCTGCTATATACACCACTGGGGCTGCTACTGTGTACACCACTGGGGCTGCTGCTATATACACCACTGGGGCTGCTACTGTGTACACCACTGGGGCTGCTACTGTGTACACCACTGGGGCTGCTACTGTGTACACCACTGGGGCTGCTACTGTGTACACCACTGGGGCTGCTGCTATATACACCACTGGGGCTGCTGCTGTATACTACCACTGGGGCTGCTACTGTGTACACCACTGGGGCTGCTACTGTGTACACCACTGGGGCTGCTACTGTGTACACCACTGGGGCTGTTGCTGTATATACCACTGGGGCTGCTACTGTGTACACCACTGGGGCTGCTGCTATATACACCACTGGGGCTGCTACTGTGTACACCACTGGGGCTGCTGCTATATACACCACTGGGGCTGCTACTGTGTACACCACTGGGGCTGCTACTGTGTACACCACTGGGGCTGCTACTGTGTACACCACTGGGGCTGCTACTGTGTACACCACTGGGGCTGCTGCTGTATACTACCACTGGGGCTGCTGCTATATACACCGCTGGGGCTGCTGCTGTATACACCGCTGGGGCTGCTGTATACTACCACTGGGGCTGCTACTGTATACACCGCTGGGGCTGCTTCTGTAACACTGCTGGGGCCTATATACTACACTGCTGGGGGCTGTATACCTGTGCTGGGGTCCACCCTCGGCTTATACAAGAGTCAATAGGTTTTCCCAGGTTTTGGGGGCAAAAGTAGGGGGGTCGGCTTATACAAGAGTATATACGGTACCTCTTAGTTTTTCTCTTTATTCATCAAAGAAAAGCAAAAAAAAAAAAAAGCAAAAAAAAAATCGAGATTTAAATCGAAAATCGTCCATAGGTTTAAATAAAATCGAGATTTTGATTTTTTTCAAAATCGCCCAGCCCTACCCCATAGTCATTCAATTATCATAATGCAACCCCACTATCCTCTATATAGTATAATGTAGCCTCGTATGCCTCCTTACATTATAATGCACCTCCATACAGTATAATGCACTCTCATAGTTCTCCATATAGTATAATTCACCCCCATAATTCTCCATATAGTATAATTCATCCATAGTCCTCTATACAGTATAATGCACCATCAATAGTACTCCATATAGTAAAATGCATCCCCATAGTTCTTCATATAGCCCTCCATACAGTATAATGCACCCTCACAGTCCTGTGTTTAGTATAGTACAGCCTTCCATATAGCACAGTACAGCCTCATAATTCTCCATACAGTATAATGCAGCAACGGTGAGCCAACCCCTTTCCCCCCCCCATACTCCTCTGGCCAGCGTGTACTCCTTAAAAAAAATCTGTACTTACCTCTCCTGGTTCCACCGCAGCTTCCCAAAACTGAAGTCACAGGAGGAGGCGGTGATGCCGAGAGTTGCACAGTGGAACGCATAAAAGCAGGAAGTGCCGCCTAGTCCACACTAGGAGTAGGTTGTGCTTCCTGCTTTTTATTCGTTCCACTGTGCAACACACGGCATCACCACTGTGGTAAGAGGATGCGCAGGGGGGCGGCAGTGGATAGCAGGAGGCTCAGTGAAACACACGGGACCCTTAGCGGCCCGTGTGCTGCTGCGCAGTGATGGTACGAGAAGCGGGCGCAACCTGAACGACCATGGCTTGCCCCCCCCTAGTTTTGATCCTGGGTACACCCATGATTCAGGGAATGAGCTGAACTGCTGGGACATATCATTGAGGAGCATGCAGTATAAATCAAGGCAGCTTGTTAATCTACTTCTCCTATGACTGGGATTCTAAAGCTCTAGGGCTCTCTTGGTGACTGATTCTATCTTCAGGGCATTGTTACTGGCATCAACTCTTGTGGCGCTGACGACTTGATTTTGAAGGGAGGGCCCTGTTTCTATGAACTTCTATTGAGCAGATGTTACACTGGCACATAGATGCTTGCGAAATATGTTAATTGGTTATTTACTAGGTATAACGTTTGGCAATAGTTTTAATATAAATTATCATTTCAATTTTTTTTTTAAAAAAGAAGTAATATTAGACACGATTGATTTTTTTTTATACAGTGTGAGGGCCACTTTACACACACCACCTTCTGTGTCCAACTTCTGACCAACTTCCTGGTTGCAGTGAAATCATGGACACATTGTTCCATTGTACACAGCCACAAAATAGAGCAATATGTCCATGATTTCACTGCAACCAGGAAGTTGGTCAGAAGTTGGACAGATAAGTTGGTGTGTGTAAAGTGGCCCTAACAGTGGTTTATTATACGTTTTGTTTTTCTTTAACTTGTCTTAATAGTTGTATAACTGCAACATATTTAATACTTTTTTGTATTTGCAGAATGCAGAAACCTATTTTTATGTAAAAAGGTATAAATAAAGCAATATTTGCAAAAGAAATTTAGAAATAACAATTTTTTTATAAAGCCTTTAAAAGACATATTTTTAGAGGCCTATTCACATTTGAAATGATTTTGAAAGGCCTATAGATGTTGGAAAACACTCTAAAGTGATCTCATTTGAAAACTGCACCTCCACCCCCAATTTCCTTTTTTTTTGATAATGTTAATTGTAGAAAATAGACCTGTTAATTTGGTGCACTATTTATATGGAATGCAGCAATTCTGCATGTCTGCTCAGAGACATCTATTTGAAACGTCTATTTAAGGCCACGTGCACACGCTGAGTATTTGATGAGTTTTTTACCTCAGGATTTGTAGACAAAACCAGGAGTGGAGCAATCAGAGGGAAAGTCTAATAGAAACACCTGCACCACTTCTGTATTTAATTACCGTATATACTCGAGTATAAGCCGACTTTTTCAGCCCTTTTTTTGGGCTGAAAAAGTCCCCCTCGGCTTATACTCGAGTCAGTAAGTCTGGCCTGCCGGTGGGTGCTTACACACAGATCGCGTTTCCCCTCCTGCCACTTCCCTCCATCCTCCTGTCAGTTTGTGCTTTCTCCCAGGTTCCCCTATTGTTTTCCCCACCGGTTACCGGTATCTTCTTCCTTCTGGCACAGACTGCTGATCCCAGATCCCTCCTCCGCTTGCCTCCATGCTCCAAATGTGCTTGGAGCCAGATTGCTGCTCCCAGATCCCTCCGCCGCTTGCCTCCGTGCTCCAAATGTTCTTGGAGCCAGATTGCTGCTTCCAGATCCTTCCGCTGTTTGCCTCCGTGCTCCAAATGTGCTTGGAGCCAGATCAGTGCAATGAAATCCCTCCGCTGCTTGCCTCTGTCCAAGTAATGTATTTGCAGCCAAATCGCTGCAATGAGATCCCACCGCCGCTTGACTCAGTCATAATGTACTGTACTTGCGGCCAAATCACTTTACATAGATCCCTCCACCACAGTGTGCACTGTCCAGGGCACAGTAAAAAAAAAACACCTGCAGCTGCAACACTGCTTTACATTGTGAAAAAAGAAGGTGAGGCATTATTACTAGCACAATAGAGTATCTATAATATAAAAGCCGAAGGCCACTTCCGGAAAACCCGAAGGTTACTTCCGTGATGGCCTCCGGACCCATGGTGGTGACGTCAGCAGAGCACCCGGCTACAGGGACCGACGGAGAAACGTTCTGGCCAGGAACGTTCCCGTCTGTCCCGGCGACTCCTCTCTTCTCCGCTCCAGCCTCTCCCGCTCCAGCCTGTGCCCGCTCCAGCCTGTCCCGGCGCCTCCGCTCCAGCCTGTGCCCGCTCCAGCCTGTCCCGGCGCTTCCGCTCCAGCCTGTGCCCGCTCCAGCCTGTCCCGGCGCCTCCTCTCCAGCCTGTGCCCGCTCCAGCCTATCCCATCGCGCTTCCGCTCCAGCCTGTGCCCGCTCCAGCCTGTGCCTGTCCTCTGACCCCTCCGGCCTGTGCCTGTCCTCTGACCCCTCCGGCCTGTGCCTGTCCTCTGACCCCTCCGGCCTGTGCCTGTCCTCTGACCCCTCCTGCCTGTGCCTGTCCTCTGACCCCTCCGGCCTGTGCCTGTCCTCTGACCCCTCCGGCCTGTGCCTGTCCTCTGACCCCTCCGGCCTGTGCCTGTCCTCTGACCCCTCTGGCCTGTGCCTGTACTCTGACCCCTCCGGCCTGTGCCTGTCCTCTGACCCCTCCGGCCTGTGCCTGTCCTCTGACCCCTCCGGCCTCCGCTCTCCTCACTCCTCCGGCCTCCGCTCTCCTCACCCCTCACTCCTCCGGCCTCCGCTCTCCTCACCCCTCACCCCTCCGGCCTCCGCTCTCCTCACCTCTCCGGCCTCCGCTCTCCTCACCCCTCCGGCCTCCGCTCTCCTCACCCCTCACCCCTCCGGCCTCCGCTCTCCTCACCCCTACCCCTCTGGCCTCCGCTCTCCTCACCCTTCACCCCTCCGGCCTCCGCTCTCCTCACCCCTCCGGCCTCAGCTCTCCTCACCCCTCACCCCTTTGGCCTCCGCTCTCCTCACCCCTCACCCCTCAGGCCTCCGCTCTCCTCACCCCTCACCCCTCCGGACTCCGCTCTCCTCACCCCTCACCCCTCCGGCCTCCGCTCTCCTCACCTCTCACCCCTCCGGCCACCGCTCTCCTCACCCCTCACCCCTCCGGCCTCTGCTCTCCTCACCCCTCTCCCCTCCGGCCTCCGCTCTCCTCACCCCTCTCCCCTCCGGCCTCCGCTCTCCTCACCCCTCCGGCCTCCGCTCTCCTCACCACTCACCCCTCCGGCTTCTGCTCTCCTCACCCCTCCGGCCTCCGCTCTCCTCACCCCTCACCCCTCCAGCCTCCGCTCTCCTCCGGCCTCCGCTCTCCTCACCCCTCACCCCTCCGGCCTCTGCTCTCCTCACCCCTCACCCCTCCGGCCTCCGCTCTCCTCACCCCTCACCCCTCCGGCCTCCGCTCTCCTCACCCCTCACCCCTCCGGCCTCTGCTCTCCTCACCCCTTCGGCCTCCGCTCTCCTCACCCCTCACCCCTCCGGCCTCCGCTCTCCTCACCCCTCCATATGCAATGTACAGTATGTGTATATGTGTGTATGTAGGCACTTCCGTCACTTTGTCCACCCCGCACAATCCACACCACACCTACTACCACCGGCCTCGTCCGCTGCTACTACGACACCCCCCACTACATCCATACTTCAATCTCCACTACCGGACGACATTCACTAACCACTGCTTCTACCACCGGCCCTGCGCTCCCCTGCCTGGATCCCTCGTCCCGACAGTCCCACCCCCGAAACCGGATCCAATACTAGCTCACGAGTCCTCGCCAAACTACCCGGACACTCCGCTCACTCTAACCACTGAGCCCAGCGCGCTCCGGTAACCCTGCCACCGCGCTCACTGCTACCACTGAGCCAGTCGCGCTCACTGCTAACAACTGAGCCACCCACTCACCGCTACCACTGAGCCACCCGCTCACTGCTCACCTGAGCCACCGCGCTCACTGCAAACCCCACTGACCAGCCGCTCTCCTAACCCTGACTTGCATGTCCTATGTGTCATTGTGTAGACTCGTCATATTGGTAGCACTTCCCTCAACTTTGTACACACTCATAACTTACACACACACACACCACACACACTGCTATACTTACCACCGGCCCTGCGTCCGCGCCTTCCTCATCGACATGTCGCCGCCCCCAAACTACTGGATCCATATATGTTCAAGATGTCTCGCCAAACACCCGGACGACATGTTGGATCCAGTCGTCCGGGGGCGGCGACATGTCGACTCAGGATCCAGGCGGTGGGGAAGACGCAGGGTCGGTGGTAAGTATAGCGGAGTGTGTGTATGTGTGTGTATGTGTATATGTGTGTGTGCTGACCACCCTGCCCACGGCGCTGCGCTGACCACTCTGCCCACGCCGCTGCGCTGACCACTGAGCCACCGCACTCACTGCTAACCACTGAGCCACCGCGCTCACTGCTAACCACTGAGCCACCGCGCTCACTGCTAACCACTGAGCCACCGCGCTCACTGCTAACCACTGAGCCACCGCGCTCACTGCTAACCACTGAGCCACCGCGCTCACTGCTAACCACTGAGCCAGCGCGCTCACTGTTAACCACTGATCCAGCGCGCTCACTGCTAACCACTGAGCCACCGCGCTCACTGCTAACCACTGAGCCACCGCGCTCACTGCTAACCACTGAGCCACCGCGCTCACTGCTAACCACTGAGCCACCGCGCTCACTACTAACCACTGAGCCACCGCGCTCACTGCTAACTACTGAGCCAGCGCGCTCACTGCTAACCACTGAGCCACCGCGCTCACTGCTAACCACTGAGCCACCGCGCTCACTGCTAACCACTGAGCCACCGCGCTCACTGCTAACCACTGAGCCACCGCGCTCACTACTAACCACTGAGCCACCGCGCTCACTGCTAACCACTGAGCCACCGCGCTCACTGCTAACCACTGAGCCAGCGCGCTCACTGGTAACCACTGAGCCAGCGCGCTCACTGCTAACCACTGAGCCAGCGCGCTCACTGCTAACAACTGAGCCACCGCTACGCACCATGGCCACCGCGCTCGCTAACCACTGAGCCACCGCGCTCACTGCTAACCACTGAGCCAGCGCGCTCACTGCTAACCACTGAGCCAATGCAATGTACAGTATGTGTATATGTGTGTATGTAGGCACTTCCGTCACTTTGTACGCACTTCCCTCAACTTTGTACACACACATACACACACACACACACACACTCTGCTATACTTACCACCGGCCCTGCGTCCGCTGCCTGGATCCTCAGTCGACATGTCGCCGCCCCCAAACTACTGGATCCAATATAGCGTTCAAGATGTCTCGCCAAATACCCGGACGACATGTTGGATCCAGTCGTCCGGGGCGGCGACATGTCGACTCAGATCCAGGCGGTGGGGAAGACGCAGGGTCGGTGGTAAGTATAGCGGAGTGTGTGTATGTGTGTGTATGTGTATATGTGTGTGCTGACCACCCTGCCCACGCGCTGCGCTGACCACTCTGCCCACGCCGCTGCGCTGACCACTGAGCCACCGCACTCACTGCTAACCACTGAGCCACCGCGCTCACTGCTAACCACTGATCCAGCGCGCTCACTGCTAACCACTGAGCCACCGCGCTCACTGCTAACCACTGAGCCACCGCGCTCACTGCTAACCACTGAGCCACCGCGCTCACTGCTAACCACTGAGCCACCGCGCTCACTGCTAACCACTGAGCCACCGCGCTCACTGCTAACCACTGAGCCAGCGCGCTCACTGCTAACCCCTGAGCCAGCGCGCTCACTGCTAACCACTGACCAGCGCGCTCACTGCTAACCACTGAGCCACCGCACTCACTGCTAACCACTGATGCCACCGCGCTCACATGCTAACCACTGAGCCACCGCGCTCACTGCTAACCACTGAGCCAGCGCGCTCACTGCTAACCACTGAGCCAGCGCGCTCACTGCTAACCACTGAGCCAGCGCGCTCACTGCTAACCACTGAGCCACCGCCTCACTGCTAACCACTGAAGCCACTGCGCTCACTGCTAACCACTGAGCCACCGTATACTCTGCTACCCATGAGCCACCTGTATACACAAAATTTATTTCACCGCACTCCCCTAACTATTAGTAAATAAACTATATATGGATTCTAGACTACCCGATTCTTTAGAATCCGGCTGCCATCTAGTAATAGTATAATAGAGAAGGGGACAGAAGATTAGTGAGGAAAGGAGAAGTAGTGCAGGGTATAGGATAAGCTGTATGCAGAGGGAAAGATGAATAGACCAGGGAAAGATGGATTCTTAGGGAGAGTACAGTAATAATAGAGCAGGGGTTAGCTGTATGCAGAGGAAATATGAAATCATGGCAAAATTGTATAGCTTAGGCTACTTTCACATTTGTGTTCGGCTCTGCTGCATCTGGTTTGCAGACTGCAACGCAGTGCCGAACACATGAATTTTCAGTAGCTGCGGTATTTTGCCCCTAGGCTTATACTCGAGTCAATAGGTTTTCCCTGTTTTTTTGTAGCAAAATTGGGGGCCTCGGCTTATACTCGGGTCAGCTTATACTTGAGTATATACGGTATCCACTCCTGGTTTTGGCTACAAATCCTGAGGTAAAAAACTCATCAAATACTCAGCGTGTGCACGTGGCCTAAGGGTGGTTTCACACCACTTTTTTTTGTTCCGGGCTGATCCGATGAGAAGGGGATAGGCCCGAATCACTTTTCAGCCCAATAGTTTGCCTATGGGGCCAGATTGTCCCAGATGGCAGTGTTTAGCCATCCGGTTTTATGCTTTCCGGATGGATCCAGGAGAACTCGTTTTTTGTCCTCGGACCCAAAAACGGCCCACGCACGATTTTTGGTGCCCGTTGTGAAAATCAGTCAAAATTGGAATCTTAATATTAACTAAGATACATAGATCTCCACTTTGCTTCCCCCAGTCAGGAATTTTTACAACTAGCCATAAAACTCTGAGCTGAGCAGTATTCAGCTAGTCTTTTAACATCAAATTTCATTTGTTCACGGCACAAATTCATAAATCATATTTTTGGGATGTGTACCTTTTTCAGTTATAATGGTATATCTTTTATATCGGGGAAACAATCAGAAACCTGGGAAATGAGTTCTGACCTTCTGAACATCATAGATATATCATAGTTGATATCAATCTTTGTGTAAATTTCCAAGGGAAAACATGATGTTCATGGTTTTGAGGGGGCAGTGGCCCAACCAAAGATATGAAAATGGAGGTTTTTGGAGAATTGTGAAAGAGGTGGGTTTCAGAGGACCAGCCTACCATGGAGGTGAACACAAGTGGGAGTACCTGGATTTTATGCCTCATTACTAGTGATGAGCGAGTACTAAAATGCTTGGGTGCTCGAAGCTCGGGCCGAGCATCCCGAGATACTCGTGTACTCGGCCCGAGTAACGAGCCCAATGTTATCCTATGGGAGACACGAGTATTTTTATGAAATGACTGCCGGCTGCCTGGAAAAACCCTAAAAATGTCACAAAAGTCTCAGAAGAGTGCTGAAATGACATGGCAACACCATGGGGAAGACCCCTGGAAGCATTTCTCACTCAAAAGTCACAGCTGTGAACAATGTTGTCCGAGTTTCACGCCAATTTTACGGAGTGTCCAGAAAACCTTCCAAAATGACACCAAAATGAATATTTAGGGTGGAAATGTTAAGGGCACATACCCAATAGTGAGATACAGCTGGTGTATGTCACTTTTTGTGATTACATAAAAGATTTTACGTGAAAACATTGTGCGACACTCCGATGACCCTGACAAGAGACGTACATGAAGCCCTGTCTAGAAATAAAGTGCCCATTTTGAGGAACTAGGTCTATTGTAGTATCTTCCATTGCAAGGGCAGTCAAAAATTTGGAGGTTCACCAATGCCCCTGGATACAGACATGTAGTAGGGCCTGTAACCCTCAAGTGGGTGTATTTTAGTATAGCCCTTTGGTCAGGGCAGCCAAAAATTGGGAGGTTCAACAATGACCCATGCTTACAGACATGTAGTAGGGCCTGTACCCTCAAGTGGGTGTATTTTAGCCTAGGCCTTTGGCCAGGGCAGCCAAAAATTGGGAGGTTCAACAATGACCCATGCATTCAGACATGTAGTAGGGCCTGTAACCCTCAAGTGGGTGTATTGTAGTATAGCCCTTTTGTCAGGGCAGCCAAAAATTGGAGGTTCAACAATGACCCATGCTTACAGACATGTAGTAGGGCCTGTAAACCTCAAGTGGGTGTATTGTAGTATAGCCCTTTGGCCAGGGCAGACAAAAATTGGGAGGTTCAACAATGACCCATGCTTACAGACTTGTAGTAGGGCCTGTAACCCTCAAGTGGGTGTATTTTAGAATAGCCCTTTGGTCAGGGCAGCCAAAAATTGGGAGGCTCCTCTTTGTCCCTGGATAGAGACGTGCTGGAGGGCCTCAAAACATTTTTCACATAGAAAAGATGCGGGTATCCTGTCTTTGTAATGCCCATTCAAAAAGAATGGGCGTAAAAATTTACCACTGTGGGTATACCTGAAACTACAGCCAAACTATTGTAACGGTCATCATGGTGCCACATGAGGAGAAGGAGGAGCAGTCCAGCGATTAGCCAAGGAATAGGAAGACAACGTGGTGGATGATCCAGTAGCTTACCCAACCTGGCAGGAGTATATGCAGAGCGAGGACAGCAGTGCACAGGGGGAGGGAGGCATAGCATCCCAACAGGCAGTACGAAGCAGGGTCGGGTACGCAGGCATAAGGCAGGCAACCGTTCCCCGGAACAACAACACGACACAAGGTGCCTGTGCAAATGTTAGGTCTTCCCGAGTCTGGCAGTATTTTCAGTTGGCTCCAGATGACTCTAAAAAGGCCATTTGCAACACCTGCCATGCCAGCATCAGCAGGGGTACGAAAAGTAGCAGCCTGCCCACCACTAGCATGATCAGGCACATGTCAGCCAAGCACACGACTTTGTGGAAACTACAACAGAGTCGAGAAGCGGTGCTTGCTGATGTCACTGCTACGTCTTTGCCTGTTGTGCGTGCGAGCCAATCCCCTGTCCAAGCTGGCCGCGAACAAGCCTCCGTCCCTGCACCTGAAGTTGCCCACGTCCAAATTACACCACCATCAAGCACGTCCTTTTCCCAGCGCAGTGTTCAATTATCCATTCAGCAAACATTTGAACGCAGGCGCAAATACGCTGCCAACGCCCCACATGCCACAGTCCTGAATGATCACATTTCGCAACTCATTGCGCTACAAATGTTGCCTTTCCGGCTGGTGTAGACGGAAGCATTCCGCGACCTGATGCCGGCTGCTGTCCCACGTTACTCGGTCCCCAGCCGCCACTATTTCTCCAGATGTGCCGTCCCCGCATTGCATAACCACGTGTCCAACAGCATCACACGTGCCCTGAACAACGCTGTTTCAGCCAAAGTCCACCTAATAATAATAATAATAATAATACAGCTTTATTTATATAGCGCCAACATATTACGCAGCGCTTTACAATGTAGGGTTAGAGTACAGAAAATATAATACAGTAAGTAATTACAGTACAGAACAAATACAGTAGAATAATTGGATACAAAACAATAGGCATAGAATCAATGTAAAAAAGAAAATACAAAAAATAAAGCAAGAAATGAAGGTGACCCTGCTCAAAAGAGCTTACAATCTACAACGGGATAGGGGTTGCACAAGGTACAGGGGCTTATTGCACGGATGGTACAGGCATCTTGAGGAAATGGGGCATAGAACTAAGCTTACATGGATGGTCATTATACAGTCTGTGTAGACCTTTTTGGTTTGGTGGAGTTTGTAGAAGAGTAATGTCCAGAGGGATAGCCCACTATCTACAGTACAAAGGACTTCTATAAGGGAGTATGATAGGCCGCCTTAAAAAGATGCTTTTTTAGGGATCGTCTGAAGCCATGCAAGTTGTGGATAGTCCTGATTTCTTTTGGTAAAGCATTCCAGAGGTTTGGTGCAGCTCTGGAGAAGTCTTGGAGCCGGTACTGGGAGGATCGGATTATTACGATGTCAGTCGAAGGTCATTTGAGGAACGTAGAGGGGCGAGTGGGGTGATAGACAGAGATGAGGGAGGAGAGGTAGAGGGGTGCTGCACTGTGAATAGCTTTGTGGGTGATAAGAAGCAATTTGAATTGGATGCTGTAGTATACGGGCAGCCAGTGCAATGACTGGCACAGAGCAGAGGCATCTGAGTAACGATTGGCCAGATGGGTGATCCTGGCTGCTGCATTAAGGATGGACGGGAGAGGAGAAACTCTGGTGAGGGGGAGGCCGCTTAATAGAGAATTGCAATAGTCAAGGCTGTAATGGATTAGGGCCACGGTGAGGGTTTTTGTTGTTTACAGGGTGAGAAAGGGACGGACTCTGGAGATATTCTTCAAGTGTAAGTGACATGAGCGGACGAGACATTGTGTGTGGGAGGAGGAGAGATCGGTGTCAAACATAACACCCAGACAACGAGCCTGCTGCCTAGGCATTATCGTGGTGCCACAAACTGAGAGAGAGATGTCCGATTTAGGGAGGTTAGTGGATGGGTGGAGCAGAAGAAGTTCAGTTTTGGAAAGGTTTAGTTTCAAATAGAGAGTGGACATGATATTGGAAACTGGAGGTAGACAGTCATTGCTGTTCTTTAATACCGCAGGGGTAAGGTCAGGGGCTGAAGTGTATAACCACAGACACGTGGACAAGTGCTTGTGGGCAAGGCCGCTACATCTCCTTGACAAAACACTGGGTTAATATTGTGGAGGCTCTGACACAGTCTGATCGAGGGACGGAACACGTCCTTCCCACACCAAGGATAGCAGGCCCTACCTCTGTCAGGGTTTCACCGACACTCTACAGCTCCGGAATGTCATGCTCTTCAGCGTCCTCCTCCTCCTCCTGCTCATCCTCATCCACTGTACCCTCCACACCAGTCCCAAGCTGGAAGCACTGCAGCACTGCCTCTGCGAAGCGTCAACAGGCTGTGCTGAAGCTAGTCTGCATAGGTGACAAACCCCACAATGCAGAAGAGGTGTGGACAGCTCTGAAACAGCAGGCAGATCACTGGCTCACACCTCTGAATCTAAAGCCAGGAAAGGTCGTGTGTGACAATGGACGGAACTTGGTGGCAGCTTTGAGGCGAGGCCAGCTGACTCATGTTCCATGCGTGGCCCACGTGCTCAACCTGGTGTTTCAGAGGTTTCTAAAGTCATACCCAGAGCTGTCTGAACTGCTGGTAAAAGTTCGCCGTCTGTCTGCACATTTTCGCAAGTCACCTGCTGCTTCAGCCGACCTTTGCGGATTTCAGCACCGTTAGCGTCTTACGGCCCACAGACTGGTGTGTGATGTCCCCACGCGTTGGAATTCTACTCTGCACATGTTGGTCAGGATATGTGAGCAGAAGAGGGCAGTTGTTGACTACCTGCATCACCTAAGCCGTCGGGAAAATGGTTCAAACTCCACACATAACACCTGAGGAGTGGAGATGGATGTCGGACCTATGTACCGTCCTCCAAAACTTTTAGGACTCCACCCAGATGGTGAGCTGTGATGACGCCATTATTAGCGTCACCATACCACTACTCTGCCTTCTAAAATGGTCTCTGCTGAAAAACAAAGAGGATGCATTGCAGGCCGAGCGCGATGACTTGGAGCAAGAAACAGTAGTGGGTGTGGGTGAAAACACAGAGTCCAGCCTCATCTCATCACAACGTGCAGTGGAGGACTATGACGGGGAGGAGGAGTATGAAGACATGGAGCAACTCTCTGGCCAAATTGAGGATATGACATGCACACCAGTGATACCTCGATTCAGCGTGGCTGGGCAGAGGACAGGGGAGATGAGGAGGAGGAGGAGGAGGAGGACAGCATGTTCAGTCATCGTGTTGGTCTGGATACTAAAGTGATGGGTGTTAAGAGTCTGGCGCACATGGCTGACTTTATGGTAAGCTGCCTGCCTCGTGACCCTCGCGTTCAGAACATCTTGGCCGACAATCAGTACTGGTTGGCAACACTGTTAGACCCACGGTACAAGGAGAAATTAATGTCTGTCATTCCTGAGGCGGAGAGGTCAGCCAAAACGCAGTAGTTCCAGAAGGCCATAGTCACGGAAGTAGGCTAATCATTCCCTCACAAAACGCTAGCGGCATAGGTGAGGAATCGGTGGACAACCAAGGCGTTCGGCCGAGAGGGGCACAAGTCCAATCCGCCAAAGGTAGGGGAACAGTCTTTAGGAGGTGGGACAGTTTTCTTAGCCCCTCACGTACCACAGCCCCTGAGGTGCGGGGTAGTGCCACAAGAAATGCTAAGTTTGGTCAGATGCTGAAGGAGTACCTTGCCGATCGAACAACTGTACTGCGAGATTCCTCTGTGCCTTACAATTATTGGGTCTCCAAGCTGGACACGTGGCATGAATTGGCTCTCTACGCCTTGGAAGTCCTGGCCTGCACTGCCGCTAGCATTTTGTCATAGCGTGTTTTCAGAGCTGCAGGTGGAATCATTACTGATAAACGCAACCGCCTGTCAACTGAAAATGCTGACAGGCTGACTGAGATCAAGATGAACAAGGGTTGGATTGGGCCAGACTTCACCACACCACCAACAAATGACAACTGAATTTAAATTTTGTAATGGGAATTTGCCATGTACCTCCACTGACCCATGGGTACACACTTCTGGACTTCCGAGTGTCCAAGTGTGGGATCAGTAATGTCCGTGGACGTGCACTCAGCCAGTTGGTAGGAAGGAGGATCAGGTTGGGAAATGTGCAGTGCAGTATCACGGCTACTGACAATTGACCGTGTGGAAGACAGGGTGTTTGTGGAGGTGCCAATCAGACTTGAAGCATTATCCGCTATCCAAGTAACAAGCTGTTGACACTAGTGTTGGTTCAAGAGCGTAGTACTGCAGCGGGCCCCAACAATTTGGGACAGGACGTGTGAGCGAGTAGATGTGCCACTTTATTGTTGCGAAATTAGTGCTTGCACACGACCTCGGCCTCTGCCTGCACCACCATCACGTTCACCTCCTTGTTCCTTGCCAACGCCCTTGCGCATTTTGCTTGTATACTGCGACAACAGTCACAGGAGAGGATTTTAGTCCCTAACCTGTATCAAGGTATGACGTACACCAGTCTGGTGACTGTTCAGATCACAAGAGATTAGGATTTTAGTTCCCTAACCTGTATCAAGGTAATCAAGGTATGACGTACAACAGTCTGGTGACTTGAATGGTTTTAGGAGAGGATTTTATTCCCTAACCTGTATCAAGGTATGACGTACAACAGTCTGGTGACTTGAATGGTTTTAGGAGAGGATTTTATTCCCTAACCTGTATCAAGGTATGACGTTCAACAGTCTGGTGACTTGAATGGTTTTAGGAGAGGATTTTAGTTCCCTAACCTGTATGAACGTATGACGTACAACAGTGTGGTGACTGTTGAGATGCCAAGAGTTAGGATTTTAGTTCCCTAACCTGAATAAAGGTATGACTTACAACAGTGTGGTGACTGTTGAGATGACAAGAGTTAGGATTTTGGTTCCCTAACCTGAATAAAGGTATGACTTACAACAGTATGGTGACTGTTGAGATGACACGAGTTAGGATTTTAGTTCCCTAACCTGTATGAACGTATGACGTACAACAGTGTGGTGACTGTTGAGATGACAAGAGTTAGGATTTTAGTTCCCTAACCTGTATGAACGTATGACGTACAACAGTGTGGTGACTGTTGAGATGACAAGAGTTAGGATTTTAGTTCCCTAACCTGTATGAACGTATGACGTACAACAGTGTGGTGACTGTTGAGATGACAAGAGTTAGGATTTTAGTTCACTAACCTGTATGAAAGTATGACGTACAACAGTGTGGTGACTGTTGAGATGACAAGAGTTAGGATTTTAGTTCCCTAACCTGAATAAAGGTATGACTTACAACAGTGTGGTGACTGTTGAGATGACAAGTGTTAGGATTTTAGTTCCCTAACCTGTATGAACGTATGACGTACAACAGTGTGGTGACTGTTGAGATGACAAGAGTTAGGATTTTAGTTCCCTAACCTGTATGAACGTATGACGTACAACAGTGTGGTGACTGTTGAGATGACAAGAGTTAGGATTTTAGTTCCCTAACCTGTATGAACGTATGACGTACAACAGTGTGGTGACTGTTGAGATGACAAGAGTTAGGATTTTAGTTCCCTAACCTGTATTAAGGTACTACGTACACCTGTCTGGTGACTGTAATGGTTTGAAGAGAGGATTTTAGTCCCTAACCTGTATTAAGGCAGTACGTACACCTGTCTGGTGACTGTTTTGATGACAAGAGTTAGGATTTTAGTTCCCTAACCTGTATTAAGGTACTACGTACACCTGTCTGGTGACTGTAATGGTTTAAACAGAGGATTTTAGTCCCTAACCTGTATTAAGGTAGTACGTACACCTGTCTGGTGACTGTTTTGATGACAAGAGTTAGGATTTTAGTTCCCTAACCTGTATTAAGGTACTACGTACACCTGTCTGGTGACTGTAATGGTTTGAAGAGAGGATTTTAGTCCCTAACCTGTATTAAGGTAGTACGTACACCTGTCTGGTGACTGTTTTGATGACAAGAGTTAGGATTTTAGTTCCCTAACCTGTATTAAGGTACTACGTACACCTGTCTGGTGACTGTAATGGTTTGAAGAGAGGATTTTAGTCCCTAACCTGTATTAAGGTAGTACGTACACCTGTCTGGTGACTGTGTTGATGACAAGAGTTAGGATTTTAGTTCCCTAACCTGTATTAAGGTAGTACGTACACCTGTCTGGTGACTGTAATGGTTCAAGAGAGGATTTTAGTCCCTAACCTGTATTAAATGTAAAAGAAAAAACAACAACAGCTTGTAGTGCGCCTATACACTTACCTCAGCGCCCAAACATACATCACGCTTCCATCTTTTTGTACTAACCTGTATTAAGGTAGTACGTACACCTGTCTGGTGACTGTTGAGATGACAAGAGTTAGGATTTTAGTCCCTAACCTGTATTAAGGTAGTACGTACACCTGTCTGGTGACTGTAATGGTTTGAAGAGAGGATTTAAGTCCCTAACCTGTATTAAGGTACTAAGTACAAGAGTGTGGTGACTCTAATGGTCACAGAAAAGCTTGGATTTCAATCTGTATCACCCTGCCTATATCCTCCTAGATTAGTCCTGAGAAGGACTGTTCTGGTCACTGGAAATCTTGGACTCCGATCTGGATCACCCTGCCTATGTCCTCCTAGATTAGTCCTGAGAAGGACTGTTGTGGTCAGCAGCAGCAGTTTGCAGCCCTGATCCGGATCTACCTATGAGGGCCGCAAATCTGTCCCTAATCAGCAGCAGACACTCTCCCTACACTCACTGTCTGGAAGGCTGTGTGCCAAGCACAGCGCGCCGGGACTTATAAAGGCTCGGTGACGCTGTGCAGGCCGGCCAATCACTGCTATACCACAACCAACAGGGCTGTGGCATTGCAGTGGTCTGTCAGCCAATCCCTGCACGTGGGCTGGCTCTCAAAAGAGCGCCAACATGGAGAGATGACGACCACGAGCACAGCACGAGTATCGCGAGATTACTCGGTGCTCGGCGAGTCGCCCGAGTACAGTGATACTCGTGCGAGTAACGAGTAGTGCCGAGCATGTTCGCTCAACACTACTCATTACATAAAACCAGAGATTCCATTTTGGCTTTATTCCACCCTGGGACATCAGATGCAGCACCACACTCTGCGTGGAGGAATCACACATAATTTCTGGGGAGCCGTCCCCCCACAAAATCTGGGATCGTCACCGCGTGGAGCAGGATTTGGAATTTCTCAATTATTCCCTTTTATTTTAACCTCTTAACGACAGCTGTACGTCTACAGACGTCGGAAAAAAAGGGTACTAAAGCCTAGCCTTACGTCTGTAGACGTACCCCAGGAAAAAGCCATGTAGCGCCGCCCCTTGAGCTAATACCTCTAGGGTGTCAGCGTACCGATTGTAGCTGAGACCCTAGAGATTAGTAATTAGCTGTTTTTGTACCCGCACCTGTAATGTGATGACCGGTAAGCACCGTTTACCGATAAGCACATTACAAAAGTGAAAGTGCTTTGTAAAAAATGCTTTCCCTTTGATCCGACATGAAAACACATGTCGGATCAAAGTGATCCATTAACCCCAAGGCCCCTAAGACCCCCTGTGTCTAAGATCGAGCCCCCCCAGGCCCCCCACACCTCCATCCCCCCCGGTCCATTCAAAAATGGCGGCGGTGCGCTGCCTCCCCTGCATCTCCATGCAGACTGACATGTCACACATGTCAGGCTGCATGGGAATGTCCTCCCCCGGTGCTCCCCAGTCCCCTCCAGGGATCCCCAGCCATAGCCTCCGGGATCCCCCAGCCTCCGGGATCCCCCAGCCTCCGGACACCCCCCGCCCCCCTCCCCCCTCCCCCGATGCCCTGTGCCTTTTCCCCAGAGGCCCAGTGAGTTCATGACCTATCAGAATCCTCGGGTCACAAGGGGTTAACTGTGCTGTTCATGGTGGTCTCCACATCAGATCACCATCAGTGGTGATCCCAGGATCCCAGGATCCCTATGGGATCCCAGGATCCTGATAGATCACCACTGATGGTGATATGATGTGAAGACCACCATGAACAGCACAGTTAACCCCTTGTTAACTGTGCTCTTCATGGTGATCTCCACATCAGATCACCATCAGTGGTGATCCCAGGATCCCTGTGGGATCCCAGGATCCTGATAGGTCACCACTGATGGTAATCTGATGTGGAGACCACCATGAAGAGCACAGTTAACCCCTTGTTAACTGTGCTCTTCATGGTAATCTCCACATCAGATCACCATCAGTGGTGATCCCAGGATCCTGATAGATCACCACTTATGTTGACCTGATGTGGAGACCGCCATGAAGAGCACAGTTAACCCCTTGTGACCCGAGGATTCTGATAGGTCAAGAACTCACTGAGTTCATGACCTGTCATCCTCCTGACAATGAACCTGCTTTTATAGCATATGGGGGATGCCCCATATGCTATAAAACTGAGAATTGTCGCAGGACCTCCCACTGGACTACGTCGGACCTTCCCACTGGACTACGTCGGATGTCAAAGAATAATAAAGATGGAGTCCAAGTAGTGTTTGTGTTTTTTTCTAATAAAAATATTTTTCTCTGTCTTGTGTCTTCTTTACAAATTACTAGAGATTCCTAATGGTCCGGTCTAATATTGGCCAGACGTTATGAATCTCGGGCTTAGTACCAGCTGAGAAAAAGCTGGCATTAACCCCTTATTACCCAGTCTGCCACCGCTACACGGCAGCTGGAAGAGCTGGATACAGCGCCAGAAAATGGCGCTTCTATGAATGCGCCATTTTCTGGGGCGGCTGCGGGCTGCAATTCGCAGCGGGGGGTGCCCAGAAAGCTTGGGCCTCCCTATGCTGAGGATTCCAGTCCCCAGCTGCCTAGTTGTACCTGGCTGGCCCAAAAATATGGCGAAGCCCACGCCATTTTTTTAAAAATTATTTCATGAAATAATTAAAAAAAAAAAAAAAAAAAAAGGGACTTCCCTATATTTTGGTTTCCAGCCAGGTAAAACTAGGCAGAAGCGGTTGGTGGCAACCCGTAGCTGCCTGCTGTACCTGGCTGGACCAAAAATATGGCGAAGCCCCACGTCGTTTTTTTTTTTTAATTTAATAAAGAAATACTAAAAAAAAATGCAGGGGAGGAGACAACCAGGACGCAGTGTCTACGTATCTTGTGCACATGCTCTAAAAGTGAGAAATTGTGTGAAAAAAAGAAAATGTTCAATATGACATTATCAAATTCTGTGAAGTAGCTGTAGGTTCCAAATGCTCACTATACCCCTAGATATAATCCTTGAGGTGTCTAGTTTCCAAAATGGGGTGACTTGTGCAGGAGCTCCAATGTTTAGGCACATAGGGGCTCCCCATATGCGACATGGTGTCCGCTAACTATTGGAGCTAATTTTCCATTCAAATTGTTAGCGGACACCATGTTGCATATGGAGAGCCCCTGTGTGCCTAAACATTGGAGCTCCCCCACAAGTGACCACATTTTGGAAACTAGACCCCCCAAGGAACATATCTTGATGCATAGTGAGCACTTTCAACCCCCAAGTGCTTCACAAATTAGTCTGTAAAAAGGAAAAAGAGAAAATTGTGAAAAAAAGTACTTTTTCATTTTTACGGATCAGTTTGTGAAGCACCTGGGGGTTCAAAGTGCTCACTATGCATCTAAATAAGTTCCTTGGGTGTCTAGTTTCCAAAATGGGGTCACTTGTGGGGGAGCTTCAATGTTTGGGCACATAGGGGCTCTCCATACGTGACATGGTGTCCGCTAACAATTGGAATTGTAAGTGGATACCATGTCGTGTATGGCGAGCCCCTGTGTGCCTAAACATTGGAGCTCCCCCACAAGTGACCCCATTTTGGAAACTAGACCCCCCAAGGAACGTATCTAGATGCATAGAGAGCACTTAGAACTCCCAGGTGCTTCACAAATTGATCCGTAAAAATTAATAAGTACTTTCTTTTCCACAAAATTTTTTTTTTTCATTTTTACGGATTCATTTGTGAAGCACCTGGGGGTTCAAAGTGCTCACCACCAATCTAGATAAGTTCCTTGGGAGGTCTCGTTTCCAAAATGGGGTCACTTGTGAGGGAGCTACAATGTTTAGGCACACAGGGGCTCTCCATACGTGACATGGTGTCCGCTAACAATTGGAGTTAATTTTCCATTCAAATTGTTAGCGGACACCATGTCGCGTATGGAGAGCCCCTGTGTGCCTAAACATTGGAGCTCCCCCACAAGTGACCCCATTTTGGAAACTAGACCCCCCAAGGAACTTATCTAGATGCATAGTGAGCACTTTGAACCCTCTGGGGCTTTACAAATTGATCCGTAAAAATGAAAAAGTACTTTTTTTTCACAAAAATTTTTTTTTGTCCTCAATTTTTTCATTTTCACATGAGCAACAGGATAAAACGCATCCTAAAATTTGTTGGCCAATTTCTCCTGAGTATACCGATACCTCATATGTGGTCATAAACCACTGTTTGGGCGCACGGTAGGGCTCAGAAGAGAAGGAGCGCCATTTCACTTTTTGAATGGTAAATTAGCTCCAAAAGTCAAATTGCGCTTCTTCCCTTCTGAGCCCTGCGTGCGCCCAAACAGTGGTTTATGACCACATATGAGGTATCGGTGTACTCAGGAGAAATTGGCCAACAAATTTTAGGATGCATTCTATCCTGTTGCCTATGTGAAAATGAAAAAATTGAGGCTAAAAGAACATTTTTGTTGGAAAAATTAAAATGGCCATTTTTTGTTTCCACGTTGCTTTAGTTCCTGTGAAGCACCTGAAGGGTTAATCATTTTCTTGAATGTAGTTTTGAGTAGCTTGAGGGGTGTAGTTTTCGGAATCGTGTCACTTTTGGGTGTTTTCTGTCATGTACACCCCTCAAAGAGACTTCAAATGTGATGTGATCACTAAAAAAAAGGTTATGTAAATTTTGCTGGAAAAATTAAAAATTGCTGATGAACTTTGAACCCTTATAACTTCCTAACCCAAAAACTTTTTTTTTCCAAAATTGTGCTGATGTAAAGTAGACATGTGGGAAATGTTATTTATTAAATATTTTGTGTCACATAACGCTCTGGTTCAACAGAATAAAAATTACAATTTGAAAATTGTCAAATTTTCAAAATTTTTGCCAATTATTTTATATTTTCACAAATAAACACAAAAATTATCGACCAAAATTTAATACTAACATGAAGCCCAATATGTCACGAAAAAACATTCTCAGAATCGCTAGGATCCGTTGAAGCGTTCCGGAGATATAATCTCATAAAGGGAGAGTGGTCAGAATTACAAAAAACGGTCTGGTCATTAAGGTGGAAATTGGCTCCGTCACTAAGGGGTTAATAACTGTTTTATGCATATATGTCTCTTTTGTAATATCTTGTATATCTTTTGTAAACAATTGCCAATTTCCTGGAGTAAAACTTATAATTTACAAGTTTTGTTCTTCATGTTGTATGAACGTGCTGAATACGTTCCTCTTCGCAAATTCACGTAACCAGACAGGTTACCGATCCACCTGAAAGAGATTGGTGGTGGCAGCATAATTTTTGTATTTATGTGATATTGTGGGCCTGAGGGTGACTGGATCGAGGTATACAGTGTTGGCCAAAAGTATTGACACCCCTGCAATTCTGTCAGATAATACTCAGTTTCTTCCTGAAAATTATTGCAATCACAAATTCTTTGGTATTATTATCTTCATTTAATTTGTCTTAAATGAAAAAACACAAAAGAGAATGAATCAAAAAGCAAAACATTGATCATTTCACACAAAACTCCAAAAATGTGCTGGACAAAAGTATTGGCACCCTCAGCCTAATACTTGGTTGCACAACCTTTAGCCAAAATAACTGTGATCAACCGCTTCCGGTAACCATCAATGAGTTTCTTACAATGCTCTGCTGGAATTTTAGACCATTCTTCTTTGGCAAACTGCTCCAGGTCCCTGATATTTGAAGGGTGCCTTCTCCAAACTGCCATTTTTAGATCTCTCCACAGGTGTTCTATGAGATTCAGGTCTGGACTCATTGCTGGCCACCTTAGAAGTCTTCAGTGCTTTCTCTCAAACCATTTTCTAGTGCTTTCTGAAGTGTGTTTTGGGTCATTGTCCTGATGGAAGACCCATGACCTCTGAGGGAGACCCAGCTTTCTCACACTGGGCCCTACATTATTTTGCAAAATTTGTTGGTTGTCTTCAGACTTCATAATGCCATGCACATGGTCAAGCAGTCCAGTGCCAGAGGCAGCAAAGCAACCCCAGAACATCAGGGAACCTCCTCCATGTTTGACTGTAAGGAACGTGTTCTTTTCTTTGAATGCCTCTTTTTTTCTCCTGTAAACTCTATGTTAATGCCTTTGCCCCAAAAGAAAGAACATTCTTCCAAAACATTTTAGGCTTTCCCAGGTAAGTTTTGGCAAACTCCAGCCTGGCTTTTTTATGTCTCGGGTAAGAAGTGGGGTCTACCTGGGTCTCCTGCCATACAGTCCCTTTTCATTCAGACGCCGACGGATAGTACGGGTTGACACTGTTGTACCCTCGGACTGCAGGGCAGCTTAAACTTGTTTGGATGTTAGTTGAGGTTCTCTATCCACCATCCGCACAATCTTGCGTTGAAATCTCTTGTGAATTTTTCTTTTCCGTCCACATCTAGGGAAGTTAGCCACAGTGCCATGGGCTTTAAACTTCTTGATGACACTGTGCACGGTAGACACAGGAACATTCAGATCTTTGGAGATGGACTTGTAGCCTTGAGATTACTCATGCTTCCTCACAATTTGGTTTCTCAAGTCCTCAGACAGTTCTTTGGTCTTCTTTCTTTTCTCCATGCTCAATGTGGTACACACAAGGACACAGGACAGAGGTTGAGTCAACTTTAATCCCTGTCAACTGGCTGCAAGTGTGATTTAGTTATTGCCAACACATGTTAGGTGCCACAGGTAAGTTACAGGTGCTGTAAATTACACAAATTAGAGAAGCATCACATGATTTTTCTAACAGTGCCAATACATTTGTCCACCCCCTTTTTATGTTTGGTGTGGAACTATATCCAATTTGGCTTTAGGACAATTCTTTTTGTGTTTTTTTCATTGAAGACAAATTAAATCAAGATAATAATACCAAAGAATTTGTGATTGCTATCATTTTCAGGAAGAAACTGAGTATTATCTGACAGAATTGCAGGGGTGTCAATACTTTTGGCCAACACTGTATATACATTCCTGGCAGGAACTGGTGGTATACATACATCCCATCACATTACGTGCCACAGTAAACAACATAAATCAAAGCAGCTGGGCTCCTTGTTTTATCCTTTGGCAATACCTGTTTTGGCCAGCAGGATAAGGGGATGCTAGAGAGCTGCAGGTCCTGACAAAGTTTTTGTGACATGGTTAATAACAAAAGTTAATCTCAATACTTTGTTATATGTCCTTTGTTGGCAATGACAGTGGTCAAACGTTTTCTGTAAGTCTTCACAAGTTTGGCACACACTGTTGCTGGTATGTTGGCTCATTCCTTCATGCAGATCTCCTCTAGAGCAGTGATGTTTTGGGGCTGTCATTGGGCAACACGGACTATCAACTCTCTGCAAAGCTTTTCTATAGGTTTGAGATCTGGAGGAGGGCTAGGCCACTCCAAGACCTTGAAATGCATCTTACAAAGCTACTCCTTCGTTGCCCTGGTGGTGTTCTTGGGATCATTGTCATGCTCAAAACTCAGCCACATTTCATCTTCAATGCCCTTGCTGATGGAAGGTTTGCACTCAAAATCTTATGCTATATGGCTCCATTCATTCTTTCATGTACATGGATCAGTTGTTCTGGTCTATTGGCAAAGAAACAGCCTCAAAGCATGATGTTGCCACCCCCATGCTTCACAGTAGGTATGGTATTCTTTGGATGCAACTCAGCATTCTTACTCCTCTAAACACGACGAGTTGTGTTTCTACCAAACAGTTGTACTTTGGTTTTATCTGGCCATATACCATTCTCCAAATACTCTTCTGGATCATCCAATTGCTCTCTAGCAAACTGTAGATGGGCCCGGACATGTAATGGTTTAAGCAGGGGGACACGTCTGGCACTGAGGGATCTAAGTCCCTGGCAGCGTAGTTCTGTCACTGATGGTAGCCTGTGTAACGTTGGTCTTCTGCAGGTCTTTCACTAGACCCGTGTGGTTCTGGGAGATCATTTGGAATTGGAGATTATCAGTGGTCTTGTATGTTTTACATTTTCTAATTATTGCTCCCACAGTTGATTTCTTCACACCAAGCTGCTTGCCTATTGCAGATTCTGTCTTCTCAGCCTGGTGCAGGACTACAATTTTGTTTCTGGTGTACCTCGACAGCTCTTTGGTCTTCACCATAGTGGAGTTTGGAGTGTGATTGTTCGAGGTTGCAGACAGGTGTCTTTTATACTGATAACAAATTCAAACAAGTGCCAGTACTATAGGTAATGAGTAGAGGACAGACGAGCCTCTTAAAGAAGAAGTTACAGATCTGAGAGAGCCAGAAATCTTTCTTGTTTGTAGGTGACCAAATATTTATTTTCCACCAAAATTTGAAAAAGAATTATTTTCTCCTTTGCCTCATTGGGGGATACAGGACCGTGGGTGTTATGCTGCTATCCACTAGGAGGCGACACTAAGCAGAATTTGCAAAAGAGTTACAGTGGCTCCTCCTCTGCAGTATACATCTCTGGAGCAGGGACTGCCTCACCAGTTTTTGCTTAGTGTCGTTAGGAGGCACACCTAAATTTAATTTTCTTTCAATTTTTTCTTTTTAATTTTTTCTTCAAAGGAAGAAGAAAAGTGAGTCCCTGGCGAGACCCCCGGCATGCTCCTTCCACGGCTCCCACTGTTGGGGTGCTGGGTCGAAGTCGCAATATCCTTACATATGCCACCCTCCTTCCTCGGCATCCCACTGTTGGGGTGCTGGGTTGAAGTTGAGACATCCCAGCATACCATCCTCCTTCCTCATTTCCCCACTGATGGTGACTTGAGTGGAAGTTGAGGCTCTACAGCATCTCCTTCCACAGCACCTATCAAGAAGGAGCATCAAGAAGTGACAAGGAGCATCGGGAGACATTCCCCCTAATCACCCCACTGGGGAATTAGGTTGTGGCACCACAGGCCAAGACTGCCCGGCTGTCCTCTCCAGAGCCCATGGGGAGACCCAGGGTTGCAGGATCAGGCTATATCATTGGCCAGAAAGAACAGCCATTCTCCCCATTTCACGCTGGGTACTTGGGTCGAGACATCATTCCAGGTACCCTCAACATCTCTGTCTGATGCAGGGCTCCGTAGCTCCGTCTGATACAGGACCCCCTGTCAGGGCTCCCCTCAGAGCTGCTCCTCCCATTTTGCCGCTATGGTGCCAGTCCATAATCATGGTTCCAGTGGGGTTCCTGGGCTTCCGTGCTGGCAATCTGTCCTCCCCTCTCACCCCCACAGGGGTCTGAAGGTCGAGCCCACAGCCCAATTACGCGCACAGTCCTGCCGGGCACAATGTTAAGGCCACAAAGTACTATGCCTAGTACTCCTAGCGGGGGCCCCCATCTTAATTACACCTTTTTTTATAGGTGGTCCCCCACTGTGCCATCCGGACTTCCGCGCCGGCCTTTTCGGGGCTGCATCATAATCTAGGCCCCGGTTTGGGCCTAGATTACAGCAGCCCTGCCCAGCCCTGCCTACCTACTGCACACCGGATGATGCTCCAGCCGCGTCATGGCAGAGGCGGGACGATCGTCTTCAGCGCCTCTCACTCGCTTGTGAGACCTCCTGCGTGCTCTGGTTGATCAGTCCCGCCCCTCCTTCTCCTCCAGTCGTACGGCGGCCGCTACCATGGCATCCCAGGGCAACATTATACCGATATTGGAAGTGCAGGACACACGATCGCTGGGCTGGTGCAGACTTTAAGGGGGTAAGAAGTTCAATAGTATATTACTACTGAAGCTCTCCCCTCCTCCTTTCTCTCCTCTCTTGGCAATACCAGAGTAGGAGTAAGCTCTTCTCTCCTTCTTTCTCTCCCCTCTCAGCAATACCACAGTAGGAGCATTAAAGCAGCAGGGGCAGTATTGTCAGTGCTGCCCTGGGTAACCATGTTGGTCTCCAAAAACAAAAACACTTCCAAACTATATGCATCTTGTTCTGCTTCTAGCACAGCATGCAGCTACCCTGCCTAGTACATGTAATGCCATGGTGACCGAGGTCCTATCGCAGCCTTTATGTTTTAAGTCTTGCAGAATCGCTCCACATCAGACATCTCAGGTCAGGTCACACTGCATGAAAGCAGCATGGACCAAAGGGGACCCTACACTCACACTTTCAGATCCTAGGAAAAGATCCAGAGGCCGCCTTCTCCAGCGTCCCTCCACGGACCCAGAGATCCCCCCAACAGGGACAGGTGCCAGGGTTACCCCCCGGCTGAGGATGGTTATGGCCCAGACTCAGACGCTGGTTTACATATGTCCCTACAATTAAAGACTGGACATAATGGAGAATCTGATCATGTCCATAAACCAAACAGTGGAAGTGACAGACCATGCAGTTTTTTTCTGCAAAAGTGCGAAAAGGCCACACAACCGGTAATAGCCCAGGGCTGAGCAGAATCTCCACTGGTAGATTCTCCAGTCCCATCTAGCCTTACAGTCTCTTCTTCCTCCCCTTGACAGATCCTTATAAGGATGCTATGAATCGTCGGGTAGTACAAATAGCACCCGAGGCAAATAGCTTCGTCACTATCCCATTCCTTCGCCTCGGTCTGGGCAATCAAAACGCTTTGGATCTAGGCTGACAATTTTCACACCGCCCTACCAATTAGGGACTCTGATCCAGGTCTGATGGATCTGACAGCATAGATCTCAGTATCAGGGGAATACCTAATTTATGCATCGCCAGACATAGTCAATTGCACGGCCGTAGCCGCTTCCAATTCCATTACAATCTGACAAGCTCTTTGGCTACGTGACTGGTAGGCAGACGCTGCCTCTAAAAATCACTCACGAGCCTTCCTTATCTCAGTGGCCGTTTTCTTTCAGCAAAAGATTAAACATACTAATCTCTGCCGCCATGGAAGGAAAGAGTTCTTGACTTCCCCAACGCAAGCCTAAGCGACCCTTTACTCGTCGCCAGCAGACACAATTCGTTCCTTCCGGAACTTGGTTGATTAGTCCACCTCACGTGGGGCACAGACTGACAGTCGCCCACCATCTAGAGGCAAGACCTCTCAGGCCTCTCAGAAGTTAAATACTAACAGACAATTCATTCAAAACCTAAGGGATCTAGATCCCATTTGTTCTCATCCTCATGTCTATTCAATCCCGGAAGACACAACAAATATTTCAGAGGTTCTACTTTTGTAGTCCTCAGGAAAGGAAGTTCAGTTCGACCAAGCCTGGACTTGAAACAACTACTCAAGTTTGTTCGGGCGCAACATGTAATCTCTATGATCAATCATTTTTTCAGTGACAGACAGAAAGTTCCTAACACAGGAACTTTATCTACATATCCCAATAACTGTGGCACAGCAGAAACTTCTGCGTTTCACAATCAACGAGGAACATCCAGATCGTGGTGTTGATCGCTATGACACCCAGGACTTTGGCCAAAGTCAAGACAGTTGTCTTCTCTATCCTACACTCAAGGGTGTAGTCGTTCTTTCATCTCTGGATGACATACCCAACAAAGCACCTTCCTTTATGGATTGCAAAGAGGTACCCATACCACAATAGACTACGGCGTTTAGGTTGACCCATCATCCTGCTAAAATCTCTTCAGTTCCGAACTAAACACTGACCTTCCTGGGAATGCTTTTCAATACCTCCCACAGGTTGGTTCTTCTTCCCTACAACAAGTCACAACTCTCATGCCAAGCAGTTTGAACACTCCTTCGCTCATCACTTCACTCCCTCCGATGCAATGAGTGTATTAACCAGAAGAGTGGCGACGTTGGCAGCAGTGCTATTTGTCCAACTATGCCTCAAATCTCTCCAATGGGCTTTTTTCGTAGCCTGGGTCAGGAGCCTCTTCCACCTCGACATGAAGCTTCATCTGTCAACCGTCACCAAACGCCCTCTTCTCTGGTAGCTCTCTCACAAGGGAGATCCTTTCCTCCAGTTTTATGGGAGGTGATTACCAACCGTGCTAGCCTAACAGGGTGGAGGGCTGTGTATCGTCATCACACGGCCCAAGGTTGAGGGTCTCCCTCAGAGGCCACCTTACCCATCAACCTACTGGAGGTTCATGTCATCCACTTAGCACTACAGAATTATCATCAGCTCCTCATGGGTCGCTATAGCCGAATACAGTCAGACAATGCCACGGCAGCGGTATACGTCAACCAGAGCGAGGTGCAGCCCATCTCCCGCTGGGCTGACTCAAACGGATTAGTTCTGTCAGTAGTACACATTCCAGAAGTCGACAACTGGTGGCAGGCTTACTCAGCTGTCATGGTATCGCGCCAGGAGAGGGTACATCTGGGAGTGTTCTACCAGATAGATCACCGGTGAAGAACTCAAAATGTAGATCTCATAGCATCGCTCCTCAATCCCAAGTTACCCATTTTCATGGCCAGGTCTCATGACCCAGAGTACCTGAGAACAGATGCTTTAGTCCAATCTAGACACAACTTTACTTATCTCCCCTACATCTTTCCCCTCTGCCTCTCATACCCACAGTGGGACGGAACATCAAGTCGGAGGGCATCCGGTCATCTTTGTGCCCTGGATTGGCCCAGGTGTGCCTGGTATGCCAACCTGGTTCACCTCCCTGCTGACGTCCCCTGTCGTCTTCCAGACCAGCCAGACCTTCTCTCTCAGGGCCTGTCTTTCCCACCAGAGTTCTGGGGTCCTGAATTTTATTGTGTGGCCCTGGCAGCCTGAGTTTTTACTCAGACCGGGGTTTTTCCTCAGAGGTTGTTGCGGCTATGTTCAGGCCAGGGCCAGCATTAAGGGGGGGTCAAACCGGGCAGTTGCCCAGGGCCCCACTCTCTTGTGGGCCCCAAAGGAGCTGCACTAAAAATAGCATTAAAACAGTTAAATATATAAAAAAATACACATATTTGGTATTGCTGCGTTAGTAAGAATCTAAGCTATCTATATATGAAGTAAATTAATCCAATTGGTAAATGGCATAATGGGAAAAAAATAAAAACACCAGAATTATGTTTTTTGGCCACCACATTGTTACAATAAAACACAATACAAGGCAATCAAAATATTGTATCTGACTCAAAATGATACCAGCAAAAATGGCAGCTCAGGGCGCAAAAAGGAAGCCTCAGATAACCCTGTATCTTGAAAAATTAAAACATTTATGGGTCTCGCAAAATTACATATAAAGCAAATTTTTATTTTATTTTTATTTTTTTTTATTTTTTTTAACAAATTTCAGTTTTTTTTCCATTATTGAAATAAAATAAAAATGTTCGGTATCTGTTTATTCTGACCCAGATAATAAACTTATGAGGTCACTTTTACCATATAGTTAAAGGGATCCTGTCACCCCCAAAACACCTCATAAGCTATTAAAAGATGTCCCTAGAGCATATTTACACTTATCCTACACTACTTTTAGCTCCTAAATGCATCTATTGAAAATGAAGATAAGCGTTATTAAACTACCTCATTAGCGATGTTAATGAGTGACTACTGTATGCATAGTCACCCAGGCAGGCTCTCCCTCTTCCTAATATCACGCCTCAATAGGCGTGATCTTCAACTCAGATTCAAATGGGCGCCTCCCCGCTCTCCTATGCCGGCCGGGCTGCAGTGTTCGGCTGTATGACGCGAATCGCGTCATTTCCAGCTTCGGGTGACGTATGTACACCCGCGCCACTCTGTTAGCTTCAAGCCCCGCACTGCGCATGCGTGCTGGAGGCATAACAGAGTGGCGCGGGTGTACATACGTCACCCGAAGCCGGAAATGACGCGATTCGCGTCACACAGCCGCACACTGCAGCCCCGGCCGTCATAGGAGAGCGGGAGGCGCGCATTTGAATCTGAGTTGAAGATCACGCCTATTGAGGCGTGATATTAGGAAGAGGGAGAGCCTGCCTGGGTGACTATGCATACAGTAGTCACTCATTAACATCGCTAATGAGGTAGTTTAATATACAGCCCCCAGCAGTGTGGTATACAGGCCCCCCCAGTGGTATACAGGCCTCCCCAGTGGTAGTATACAGCAGTCCCAGTGGTAGTATACAGCAGCCCCAGTGGTAGTATATAGCAGCCCCAGCAGCCCCAGTGGTAGTATACAGCAGCCCCAGCAGCCCAAGTGGTAGTATATAGCAGCCCCAGCGGTAGTATACAGCAGCCCCAGCAGCCCCAGTGGTAGTATACAGCAGCCCCAGCAGCCCCAGTGGTAGTATACAGCAGCCCCAGTGGTAGTATACAGCAGCCCAGCAGCCCCAGTGGTAGTATACAGCAGCCCCAGTGGTAGTATAAAGCATCCCCAGAAGCCCCAGTGGTAGTATACAGCAGCCCCAGCAGCCCCAGTGGTAGTATATAGCAGCCCCAGCAGCCCTAGTGGTAGTATACAGCAGCCCCAGCAGCCCCAGTGGTAGTATACAGCAGCCCCAGTGGTAGTATACAGCAGCCCCAGCAGCCCCAGTGGTAGTATACAGCAGCCCCAGTGGTAGTATATAGCATCCCCAGAAGCCCCAGTGGTAGTATATAGCAGCCCCAGCAGCCCCAGTGGTAGTATACAGCAGCCCCAGTGGTAGTATACAGCAGCCCCAGCAGCCCCAGTGGTAGTATATAGCAGCCCCGTCATGACGTCATTGCCTGCGACGAACACAGGAAACCGGAAGAAGACGCATGAAATGGAGGATCGCTATGTCGGCAGCGGCGGGCGCGGACGGCAGCGGGACAGTGATAAGTATATTTTACTTTACAGGTTACCGGAGCAAGGCTGGGGGGCCTGGATTACTGGGCTGCTGGGGCTGCCGGGGCTGCCGTATTGACTCGCGTATAAGCCGAGGGGGGTACTTTTCAGCCCAATTTTTGGGCTGAAAAACTCGGCTTATACGCGAGTATATACGGTATCTTAATCTTAATTTTCAATAGATGCATTTAGGAGCTAAAAGGAGTGTAGGATAAGTGTGAATATGCTCTAGGGACATCTTTTAATAGCTTAGGAGGTGTTTTGGGGGTGACAGGATCCCTTTAACATGAGAAATAAAAAACTGAGAAAAAATATTGTGGAATTGCATTTTTTTTAAATTTCAAAGCGTTCTGACTTTTTTTTCTCATTCTCCAGTAGATTATGTGGTAGAATGAATGATGTCATTCAAAAGTACAACACGTTCTGCAAATAAACAAACTCTGATATGGCTATGTAGAATGAAAAATAAAAAAGTTATGGCTCTTGGAAGAAGGGGAGGAAAAAACAAAAATGAAAAATCGCTCAGTGGTGAAAGGTATAAAATCCAAGTAATAGCCAAGTAATAGCAGCAGGAGCGCCCCCCACAGGCTTCAATCTTCACGTGTTCATGATGGCTGTAACTAGTTAGGGGACCTCCTTAATTACTAATTTGAAGAGAGTTATCAGGCAGAATTTAGAAGGCATTAAAGGAGTTGTCGAGGATTAATAAAACTTTACTACATTCTTTCAAAAACAACGCCCCCCTTTCTACAGGTTGCATGTAGTATTACAGCATAGGCCCATTCCCTTCAATTGAGCTGAGCTGCAATATCACACACAACCTGTAGACAGGAGTGGTACAGTTTTTGAAAGAAATCCGTAATGTTTATAGAATTCTGGACAACTCCTTTAAGGTCAATATTTCCATTAGTGACCCCAGAACAACACAAGACCACTAGGACGGGCCTTATTCATATGTTTTGTTCTTATAATGTGAAGAATATAGCAGATCTTTGTTAAAGATTATAATAAAGATATGCTGGCACCTTCATCCGATGAAAAAGTTTTTACTTTATTATGTAATTCACAACATTAAAATAAAAGCATCTTGGTGGCTGAGCATGCCCCGTCAGACGCGTTTCGATAAAAATCTTTATCAATGACAAAGAGGCAACAAAACAACATGCAATATATATATACAAAAAACATTACACCTGTGAGATTACAAACGAGTGTCACCTGAATGGGTTAAGTAAAAAACAATGACTTGAATGGTCTCATTATAGAATATAGGAAAAAAGTTCTCTAAAATGCAAAGGAACTACTTTATATTACAACATGAAGGATAGCAGCAAAGATACAAGAACATGTGCATATGTATAATGTATATAGCAATAGATTAAATGAATAGTGGCAATGTACAGAGAGAGGGGATACACTTAACGCAAAATATTATACACAATTGTTAGATGTACTGGATATAACCTGGATTAGGAAGAAAAAGTAGGAGCCTGTCCTGGTATAAGGATGTATATGAACAGGACTAGTTAATTTCAACAAAAAGCACTTGTATTAATAAAAATACATCAAATCGCTCCTATAATTCATTCCCCCAGGAAATCTGCTGTTCAAGCATAATATCCAGAAACTTTCGCGATTTAACATGTCTCGGATTCGATCCCCTCCTCGTACTGAGCTCCTCACCACCTCCAATCCTTTAACAGACAACTTGCTGGTGTCGCCACCGTGATACTCAGAAAAATGCTTAGATAAGCCTGACATAGAGCGTCTATTCCCTGAGGATGAAGGGTTGGCTGCTGATATATGTTCTGAGATACGTTTTCTTAGAGGCCGACTGGTACAACCAATATAGTCTAAATTGCAGGACATGCAAGAAGCCATGTAAACCACAAAGGTGGTCGCACAGTTAATGTAATTTTTTATTTTATAAATTCTACCACTAGATCTATCCTGGAATACATCTGTTTTTTTCATGTACCTGCATAGATTACAACGAGGTTGACCACATTTAAAATTGCCAGTGTATCGTAGCCAAGTGGGTTTGCTGTGGCAGTCCACTTGCTTAAAGAGACTCGGTGACACATGACTGGCAAGATCGCGACCCTTCTTAGCAACGCACCTGAAACCATAATTTAGAACCTTGCGCAATGATGTATCTTGATATAGCATCGGAACATATTTATGTAAAATGTCCACGATGCCGTTGTAATCAGTGCTAAATGGGGTAGAAAAGGTAATGGGTTGTTTCCTATTTTGAGATAAGGGACGTTGATTATGTTGTTTATGACAGTCCATCAACTGCTCTCTGGTTTTACTTTCGACGATTTTTTTGGCGCGATTGACAACCCACCCTTTGTAGCCCCTGGTTTTCAGTCTTTGTTCTATGTCAGTAGCCTGTTTATTATAATCACTCTCTAGGGTACACATGCGTTTGGCTCTAATGAATTCTCCTACCGGTAAGTTTTTAACCGTATGAGGAGAATGGCAACTATCAGCATGCAGTAATGTGTTGCCGGATATGGGCTTTCTATAAAGATTGGTGATGACCCTACCAGACCCAGCATCCCCTGTAAGTGTACAATCAAGAAAGGGAGCAGAGGTACCATGATCCTGCATAGTGAACTTTAAATTCATGGCATTATCATTACAAAAATCAAAAAATGATGTGATACTGGGGTTGGATGAACCTCCTGGGGGTACACCCCAAACAAAAATGAGATCATCAATATAACGTCCATACCACTTAGGGAAAAGATGGTATGGATTGTTTGGGGAAAAAAGGAACTCCCTCTCCCACACAGACATGTAAAGATTGGCCAATGAGGGGGAAAATTTCGCCCCCATTGGACAACCGCATGTCTGGAGGAAGAAGGAGTTCTCAAATTTGAAAAAATTATTCTTTAGGAGAAATTGTACTGCCATGAGAATGAAGTTCACCATGTCCTGTGAGAAAGGAGAGTCCTGAAAACAATACTTAGAGCTTGCAATGCTTTTTCATGTGGGATACAAGAATATAATGATATCACATCAAGTGTGACCCATCTGTCACCGCGAGCCCATTTAAAATCCTTTAAAGCATATAGTAGATGTTTAGTGTCCCTAACATAACCAAGAGAGGAGACAACTAACGGCTGTAGCTGTTGATCTACCCATTCTGATAAAGGTTCAATTAAAGAACCAATCCCAGCCACTATAGGTCTAAGAGGAGGTGGAAATAAATTCTTGTGGGTTTTAGGCAAGGCGTGAAAAATTGGACATACTGGGTTAGACACAAACATATGTTTGTGTTGTTTCTCGGTGATTACACCCAGAGCCATGCCCTCATCCAACAAGGTCTTTAAGTCCGCCCTCACTTTTTCAGTAGGGTCTCTTTTTAAAATTCTGTATGTATCACCATCACTTAGCATATTCATGACCTCTCTACGATAGAGGGCAGCGTCCAACACTACTACAGATCCCCCTTTGTCTGAATTGCGAACAATAATGTGAGGATTTGATTTTAGATCCTCCAAAGCCAATCTACTAGAAGGAGGAAGATTATCACCTGTATTGTTTTGATTGTTTAAAAGATCCCTTATCTCACCTTCCACAATTGTCTGAAAAGAATCCATTATTGGAGCCCTAGATTTAATAGGGTAATAATATGGATTAGGTACAGTTGTAGCTTTGCCATGGGAGGTACAGTTTGATATGGAGATGTCACCTTCTTTCTGCAAGGCATTTAAAGCGGACAAAGTGCATACGTCTTTAAAAGGCATGCACAATTTGTCCGGATCAAATATATTATTGCCTTTTTCAGTATATGTCAGAAAATCTGGTTGTGCACCATAATCAATGGAGAAATCAGTATTCATAGATGAAGATGGAGTTTGATCGGGCTGAGGTGCTATCGAACCATCAAGGAAATGTCGTTTAATAGTAAGGTTTCTAACAAATTTGTTTACATCCTTGATGGTTTGAAACAGATCAGCTCGGGGGGGCGTGGTTTGGGAGCTCATGGCGCCAGACGCACTTTACTGAGCTCCTGGAAGAGGCCCGAGGAAAGCGGCACCAACGGCTTGAATCAAGCTCCTTTCCCTCTGAGAAGCAGCTAGGACCTTCCCCACAATAGCGGCGATGCCCAGGAACTCTTCCCGCCGACGAGGTGAGCCCTCCAGGGTAACGGACTTCTTCCCGCCGGAACGGCCCCCGGCCAGGCCGCACATGGCGCCGTCTCCCTCCATCCCCTCCCTAGCAGCACCTGGCGCACGTTCTCCTCGCGGCTCTGGGAGAGAGACAGCGGGGGAGACAGGGGAAGCCTTGGTGACCAAGGACTTCCTCACAGAGGTGCTGGGCTCCCTCCAGAAGTCCCTCCTGGATGAAATCCGGGGGATGGTGGGAGGACTCAGAGAGGACCTAGACGCCCTGGGGGAGCGCACAGGGCAGATGGAGGAGAAGATGGCGGAGTACGCATCCGCTCATAACGAGCTTGCGGATGATTATACAGCTATGGAGGGAGAGCTCAAACAGCTCAAGCTGAGGATGTGGGACATGGAGGACAAAGCCAGAGCGGCGAATCTGCGGTTCAGGGGCTTCCCGGAGGCAGGTGACGGAGAGGACCTGCGGGACACTGTGCTGCGATTTCTGAAGGTACTGCTCCCAGAAGCCCATTACACTGTCTCCCAGATTGGGAAGACTTTTCGCCTCCCTAAGCCCCCACACATTAGCAAATCCCTACCCCGAGACATCCTTGTGGCATTTGATAACACTAAATCCAGAGACAGTGTCATGCAGGCGGCTCGTCAGAGATCTTCACTCCCGGATCCATACATGAACATTCTGACTTTCCCAGACTTATCTCCGGGCACTCTGGCCCGCAGACGAGAGTTTGCTCCCCATTGCAAAGTCCTTCGGGACAGGGGAATTACGTACAGCTGGGGTACACCTGTTCGCGTCAAGTTCAGATATAAAGGATCCAACCAGTTGTTCGTGTCCCCTAGCCATTTGGGAAAAGCGCTGCGGCAATGGAACCTGACTGCAAGCCCCAAGGGGCAACCCAGAAGCCCACCGGGAAGAGACGAGACCCCATCGACTCCCCCAGAATTGGAAAGAATTACCTGATTCGTATACTTACCCGACGTCCTCGGACCACTCCCAGGACCTCTGAAGGAGACTGTTTTCTTTTTCTTTCTCTCTTCCTCTCCGTTGAAGAGACATTGATTACAGCCTTGTGAGACCTGTTACTCACTTTTGTGCTGGACGATGGGAGACCTTTACTCCCTGCATAACCTCCCCCCCCAGACGGAGGGGCCCCACGTGGGCCTGTGCTACATTTTTCCGTGGTTTACATATTTGTTCTTTGTGTATTTTTATCTCTATGTTGTCTTTTTTTCTCCCCCCCCCCTCCTCCCTACACCCTTCCTTACCCCCAGGTCCTGTTCTTCCTACCCCCCCCAATTCCCCCCTTCCACAGAGTCACCCGGCGGATCGGAACACATCATTCAGGTGAGCGAATCTACAGTTGTACTAAAATAACATGAAAATTGTATCCTACAACGTAAGGGGGCTGAATTCCCCTTTAAGCGCTCCCTCCTTTGGAGGGATGCACAAAAACTAAAAGCAGATATTATTTGCGTCCAGGAGTCACACCTCCTAGTGGGTGACAACTTCAGAATGCAACACCGATCATACCCGGTGGCTTTTTTCGCCAATGCACCTGAAAAGAAAGCTGGAGTGTGTATTTTTATCAAGCATTCAGTGGACTTCTCTCTTTTGAAAGTAGACACTGACCCCGCAGGCAGATATATCATCTTAACGTGTGTAGTGGCGGGTTCCCTGATGACACTGGCCTCAATATATGCGCCTAACGTGGGCCAACTGCGCTTCCTGCGTTCTATACTTGACAAAATAGACGGTCCCTCGGCCGGCTACACAATAGTATGTGGCGACTTCAATGTGGTTCCAGACAGAGTAATGGATTGCTCGGGGAGGGCACCGGGGAGGGTCCGGGAGTCTGGTCTTGTGTGCAGAGAATATCACATGCACGATCCCTGGCGTTACTTTCACGCGAATGAAAGGGACTACTCCTTTTACTCCCTCAGGCACAGGTCCTATTCCAGACTAGACTATTTTCTGGTAGATGATAAGACTCTACTGGCCTGTGCCTGTGCGGAGGTGGAGTCGATCACATGGTCGGATCACTCCCCGGTGTCCCTCGAGCTGTCCCTAGGTGTCCGCCCTCTCCCCCCGTTCTCCTGGAGATTGAATAGAGCTCTGCTCTCTGACCCGGGCCTGGTGGACGAAGTAAACTCCCGGCTCGTTGACTTTTTCCAAATTAATGACAACGGCCTGGTCTCAGAGGAAACCCTCTGGGCCGCGCATAAGGCCTACGTCAGGGGAGTCTTCCTCCAGAAGGCCTCACAGATGAAGAGAGCGCGGGAGAGGGAGCAGGACTCGCTACTTACACAGCTAAAACATCTAGAGGATTTAAACAAGGCAAACCCTAGTCCCAACATCGCTGCCCAGTTATCCACACTTAGGCTGCAACTGCGCTCTCTATTGCTCCTCCGACATGAAAAATATCTCCGACGGTCTAAAACCGCTTTTTATGAGTCAGGAGACAAAGCTGGAGCCTTGCTGGCTAAAAGATTGAGGAGGAGGGAGGCGCGCTCAGTAATAACTAATATGAAGGATGAGTCTGGCCAAACGATTAAAAACCCTAACGAGATTGCCGCCATCTTCCAACGCTTCTACTCTAAGTTGTACAATCTCAGAGAGGACAGGGACACCCCCCAACCCTCCGCGGCGCTGATAGGTGACTTCTTGGAGGACCTGAGCTTACCAAATATCTCCCCAGCAGACATGGAAAAACTAAACCTTCCCTTTACCCTTCCGGAGGTCCTCCGGGCTATTGGCGCCTCTAAACTCCATTCGGCCCCGGGTCCGGATGGCCTCCCGAATGAGTACCTCCGTACGTTTGGGAGCACTCTGGCCCCTTTTCTCTTACGGACATTTCAACAATGGAGAGAGACAGGTATAATTGCCCCCTCTCAACTACAGGCCACAATTGTCACCATCCCCAAACCGGGGAAACCCCCAAACCTGCCCGAAAATTATCGACCTATATCACTACTAAACTGTGATTTGAAAATTTTTGCTAAAATCTTGGCGTCTAGGCTGCTGGAGGTGGTTCCCAAACTGATCAACCCGGACCAAGTGGGATTTGTGGCTGGCAGACAGGCGAAAGATGGGACGAGGAGGATGATTAACCTCATTAAGACCCTGGAGCTGCGGGGAGTCCCCGGTGCATTCTTGTCCTTAGACGCTGAAAAAGCGTTTGACAGGGTGCACTGGGGATACCTGGAGGCGGTCCTCAGGAAATTCGGCCTTGTTGGCCCTTTCCTTTCGGCCTTTTTATCCTTGTACTCCTGTCCCAACGCCAGAGTTTTGGTATCTGGCTTTCTTTCGCCTGCCTTCCAGATCACAAATGGAACTCGACAGGGCTGCCCCCTGTCCCCAGTGATCTTCGCCCTGGCAGTCGAACCCCTGGCGGAAAAAATTCGTTCCACTCCAGGGATCACGGGCATTAAGGTCGGTGGGGAGACGCACACCATAGGCCTATACGCCGACGACATCATCATCACCTTTTCTAATCTCTCCACCTCTCTTACATCAATAACGGAAATTCTGCGGAATTACTCTGCAGTCTCCATGTATAAGCTCAACGCCTCGAAATCCGAGATTTTGCCTTTGAACGTCGCGGAGGGGGAAATCCCGAACCTATCCAGGGCCTTCCCCTTTAAGTGGTCACGTCAGGGAATCTCCTACTTGGGCATAAAACTAGCACCTTCCTCCCAACTAACCAAGCTCAATCTAGACACTCTTACTGCTAAAATAAGCGCCGACACAGCACTTTACAATACCTCCAAGCTCTCTTGGATAGCAAGATTACAAACCCTAAAAATGATGTTATTGCCCAAGATACTATACGTCTTCAGGTGCGTTCCCCTTAAAATACCAAAACAGTTGATTAATAGGCTACAAACCATACTTAATAGGTTCGTTTGGGCGGGAAGGACTCCTAGAGTTGCCAGAGAAGTTATGTACCGTCCCTTCCAATATGGAGGGATGGGGCTACCTAACTTATGGGAATATCACAGGGCATTGATCCTGGAGGAGGCCAAAGCCTGGTGGCATGAGCCAAAACACCTTAAATGGGTATCTATAGAAGTTGACTCATTGAAGGGCGGATCGCTCCGAGATCTTCTGGCGGCTGAATCTATCCACCCGACTGGAAAAGCCTCCCGCTTAGATTCCGTTCAGACCCTCCTCACATACTGGAGGACGGTCCCTCGGGCCTGGACGAGGCTTCCTCCGGGAGTCATTTCCCTAGACGCTCTGAAATTCCTGATTCCCATGCTCCAGCTGCGGTGGTGGCGGGAGGCGGGACTAACGACCTTGGAGGATTTTTTGAGAGATGGACGCGTCCTCTCTTTGAGTCCTTTTGCAGCTTCTACCCCTCTTGTCGGCCTGCCTTCTTCCAGTTCTGTCAGCTCGACCATCTACTTAAATCGGGACCACTCCTTATTAGCCGAACCTCCGACCCAGACCAACCAGCCTTGCGAAAATTTATCTTGTCCGACCCCTCTAAGACCAAAGGTTTGTCAAAAATATACAAGGAACTAGTGGGAGGCGATCTGTCATTGAAATTATCTTACATGAGGATTTGGGAAAGGGACCTGGGGTTCTCCTCCACAGTGGAGGATTGGCATATGGCCGTATCAGAACTGGGGAGGGCCACCAGATGTGTCAACCACACCGAGAACCTAAAGAAAATACACCTTAGATGGTATGTCCCCCCTGTTAGGGTGGCATGTTTCTCTAAAAACTCTCCCCGCTGTGCTGGAGGCATTGTGGAGGACGAGGCAGTTTGGTCCACATGTGGTGGACTTGCCCCAAACTAAACGCATTTTGGTCCTCAGTCATGAGCCTAGTGTCCTCGGTTACGGGGATACGGCAAGGCCTCCCCCCACAACTTCTGATCCTAAACATAGGCATACAAGACTATCCTTCAACGGTTAAGGGCACGGTGGCCTACATTCTCATAGCAGCCCGACTCTGCCTTGCCGCAAGGTGGAAGGCACCTCTACCGCCCACCATACAGGAGGTCATCGGAAAGGTCAACTGGATATTCCACCAGGAGTTCTACCTAGCTCTGGACAAACCCACAAAGTCCTCGGTTAAGAATAGATGGGAGATCTGGGCCGCTCACCCGCAAGCCTCCCCAATCCCAATGGAGATGCTCCGTTCTTCATACGCCCCTCCTCGGATTGGTGTCCCCTTAGACGGGGGGAGGTGATGCGTTACAGTGGGACAGCACCATCTCTCCAGGTTATCCTGGTTTTACCTGATGTGAGATCCGCCAGGGTGCCTCTTCCCCCTCCTTCCCCCCCCTCCCCTACCTTCCCTACCCTCCTCCCTTTGTCTATTTTCTTACTTTTGGTATGTTCCCTCCTCACTGCAAATGTTTGATTTGTTTTGACTTCATATATGGACCTGATCTCATGTTCCGAGATATCAGGCCGTGCATACTTTTCTTCTCTGTTTAAACCAAAAATTTCTCTTCTGAATAAAAATTTATTGGTTAAAAAAAAGAAACAGATCAGCTCGACTGGAAGTTACAAAATTTAAGCCCCTTCCCAGTAAATCCAAATGATTTTTCGTCAAAATACATGCTGATAGATTTAGTACATCAAATTGTGTTGACACATTAGATATAATGGGAATAGTATTGGAAGAAAGTGAGTCACAATGGGGAGAGACATTTGTTAATGATGAAAAAACTTTCTCCTTTTCATACGTTTTGGATACCTTGGTCCTCCTACGTCCTCTCCTACCCCTTCTCTTGTTCCCCCCGTTTTTTGGAGGAAAAAAGGACATAGTAGAACCTTTATTTATGGGAGAAACATTACACACAATGGCAGATTTTCCAAAGTAGAGTTAGTGCCTATGGAGCTGACACTGGTATCTAACATGGAGGAGGAAAAACTTACTCTACGTTGTGCAACAGAGGAATTTTTCAAAATCGATTTTGGCTTATTTGTTGTTGCACGTTTCCAATTGTACACATTATTAGTTTCATAGTCATTACAGTCACGTAAGAACTTTTTCTTTTTGTTTCCGGTGATAAAGTCCTCCAATTCAACAAGTTTCCTCTGTAAGTTCGTATTTAGCAAAGAATAGTCCTTATGATCTACAAAGTTCTTGGCTGTTACATTGAGATCTTCTATGGACTTTTCAAGTGCTGACAATTTCACTGATTCCTCTGCAATGATCAGTTCCATTAGCTTAATAGAACAGGTAGAAAGAATGTCCTGCCACTGCTTAGTAAATTCCTCCCATAGTTAGTAGTGGGGGATTTCCTGAGGCGTAAGCCCCGCGGTATCATAGCATGGCCCACATACTTTTCAAGTGTTAAATGATCCCATGATACTTTTAAGTGCTGAATCATTTGTTTCTCCAATGATAAAAAGATAGCATAAATGTCACCTGTTTGTGTAGATGGTGCAGAGCCATTCTTACTGAAGATATCTGCTGCCTTCCTTAGACGTTGTTCTTTATGAAGATTGAGACCACCACTATTTTCCCCCTCATTGGCCAATCTTTACATGTCTGTGGGGGAGAGGGAGTTCCTTTTTTCCCCAAACAATCCATACCATCTTTTCCCTAAGTGGTATGGACGTTATATTGATGATCTCATTTTTGTTTGGGGTGTACCCCCAGGAGGTTCATCCAACCCCAGTATCACATCATTTTTTGATTTTTGTAATGATAATGCCATGAATTTAAAGTTCACTATGCAGGATCATGGTACCTCTGCTCCCTTTCTTGATTGTACACTTACAGGGGATGCTGGGTCTGGTAGGGTCATCACCAATCTTTATAGAAAGCCCATATCCGGCAACACATTACTGCATGCTGATAGTTGCCATTCTCCTCATACGGTTAAAAACTTACCGGTAGGAGAATTCATTAGAGCCAAACGCATGTGTACCCTAGAGAGTGATTATAATAAACAGGCTACTGACATAGAACAAAGACTGAAAACCAGGGGCTACAAAGGGTGGGTTGTCAATCGCGCCAAAAAAATCGTCGAAAGTAAAACCAGAGAGCAGTTGATGGACTGTCATAAACAACATAATCAACGTCCCTTATCTCAAAATAGGAAACAACCCATTACCTTTTCTACCCCATTTAGCACTGATTACAACGGCATCGTGGACATTTTACATAAATATGTTCCGATGCTATATCAAGATACATCATTGCGCAAGGTTCTAAATTATGGTTTCAGGTGCATTGCTAAGAAGGGTCGCGATCTTGCCAGTCATGTGTCACCGAGTCTCTTTAAGCAAGTGGACTGCCACAGCAAACCCACTTGGCTACGATACACTGGCAATTTTAAATGTGGTCAACCTCGTTGTAATCTATGCAGGTACATGAAAAAAACAGATGTATTCCAGGATAGATCTAGTGGTAGAATTTATAAAATAAAAAATTACATTAACTGTGCGACCACCTTTGTGGTTTACATGGCTTCTTGCATGTCCTGCAATTTAGACTATATTGGTTGTACCAGTCGGCCTCTAAGAAAACGTATCTCAGAACATATATCAGCAGCCAACCCTTCATCCTCAGGGAATAGACGCTCTATGTCAGGCTTATCTAAGCATTTTTCTGAGTATCACGGTGGCGACACCAGCAAGTTGTCTGTTAAAGGATTGGAGGTGGTGAGGAGCTCAGTACGAGGAGGGGATCGAATCCGAGACATGTTAAATCGCGAAAGTTTCTGGATATTATGCTTGAACAGCAGATTTCCTGGGGGAATGAATTATAGGAGCGATTTGATGTATTTTTATTAATACAAGTGCTTTTTGTTGAAATTAACTAGTCCTGTTCATATACATCCTTATACCAGGACAGGCTCCTACTTTTTCTTCCTAATCCAGGTTATATCCAGTACATCTAACAATTGTGTATAATATTTTGCGTTAAGTGTATCCCCTCTCTCTGTACATTGCCACTATTCATTTAATCTATTGCTATATACATTATACATATGCACATGTTCTTGTATCTTTGCTGCTATCCTTCATGTTGTAATATAAAGTAGTTCCTTTGCATTTTAGAGAACTTTTTTCCTATATTCTATAATGAGACCATTCAAGTCATTGTTTTTTACTTAACCCATTCAGGTGACACTCGTTTGTAATCTCACAGGTGTAATGTTTTTTGTATATATATATTGCATGTTGTTTTGTTGCCTCTTTGTCATTGATAAAGATTTTTATCGAAACGCGTCTGACGGGGCATGCTCAGCCACCAAGATGCTTTTATTTTAATGTTGTGAATTACATAATAAAGTAAAAACTTTTTCATCGGATGAAGGTGCCAGCATATCTTCATTATATTCCTTGACTTGGGCGGTGGCCGGCCGTCAGCTGCAGCACCTGACTGGATCTTCTGAGAAGGAGGGGTGAGCGTACTCCTATTCCCTGTTCCCTGTGACTTTGTTAAAGATGACATTTAAGTAGATGATCCTATGAAAACATTTCTCTTAAGCGGCCGTCACACGCTACGATATCTTGAAAGATATCGCTTGAACGCGCCAGATTAAACATCGCTTGAACGATGTCTGTGTGTGTGACGGCAAGATACGACGAGCGATACATGATCAAATCGCAAGATCGAGATCTGAGCTCCGGACCTCACATCTTGCGATGAACGATTAAACAATCTGCTTCATCGTGGTGTATAACACCACGATGAACGATCTCCCAGTGGCACAGCCTATGCTGGGAGATGGTAACTATGGTACACGTCGGGTTACTAAGCGCCGCGCGGCGCCTAGTAACCCGATGTGTACCATAGTTACCAGCGATCTCGCTGCTCCACATCGCTGGTGAGTCTGTCTGTGTGACATCTCACCAGCGATGTGAGCGATATTGTAAGCGATCGCGCGTGCACGTGATCGCTTACAATATCGCTCACGATGTCGACATGTGTGACGGCCGCTTTACTGACTTCAGTTTTTAAAACCTATTTCATTAAACACTTGTAGGTCATTTGTAATCAATATAAGGAGTCCTGTATTCAGAATCCCCATCTCTTGGTCAGAGGATACAAGGTTAGAAAGAGCGACTCTCCCTGGAGGAGCTGTGCTGTATGACACAGACAATGATGGGAATGGATGTGTGTGTCTATGTGTGTGTGCTCAGTGTATCCGTGTAATATATAGTGTTTGCGTCACACGTTTTGTGTGTATGTAGCATCCACATTTATAAATCCCGGATGCACAGACCAGAGTTCCTAGGTGTAAACATGTTGGCAATCGCCCAACAAACGAGCAAAACGCTGCTCCTCATCAGGTGTTTGAGGCCCCGTTACACAGTATGATGTCCCAGCGATCCGACCAACGATCCGACGTGACCGGGATCGCTGGGTCATCGTTTTGTGATTGCTGGTGAGCTGTCAAACAGGCAGACTCACCAGCGATCAGCAAGAATGCTGGTAACCAGGGTAAACATCGGGTAACTAAGCACAGCGTTGCGCTTAGTTTACCCTGGTTAACAGCCTCCCAGCGTGTGGTGTGTGGCGCTGGGAGGTCGTTTATCGTTGGCTGCCCAGCGAGAGACCAACGATAAAATAATGGTTCTGGCCACACTTCCACGATCAAGGATCAACAAACTTATCATTGGTCTTTGATACGTGTCACACGAAACTATGTTGTTTCGACATCGCTGCAATGTCACAGAACCGGTGACGTTGCAACAATATCGTTAACGGTATTGTAGCATGTAACGGGGCCTTTAGACTGTTTATAGAGTAACAAAATCCCTTTCTCTAGGCAGCAGATCACCGGCTGAAAACTGTAGAGGTTCTGCTGATAACATGATACTGTAGGGGCAGATTGTTCTACCAGTGATTGTTCTGTATCCATCATTCTTCATCATGATGGGTAAAAAGGCTGGAAACAAGTGCCGAAGGACTTGAATATTATAGATTGCGTTCAATTACCAGTCTAAAATCGACGCTTGTACATGTAACCCAAATGTCTGAGTGTGATGGTGCAATATGTGAGCATTTAGGGTCCACTTTAACCTTTTGCCTAGGGCCACACTTTGTGAATTGTTCAATGAGCAGCAATGGGCACGCAATGCTTCTTCCAGACGCCAGGCATAAGCTCTTATGTCATCTCCCGGCCTCTGGTAGCAGTGATGGAATCGCATGCGTATATCAGCTTCATTGCACTCCTCGAAAGTAGCTCTCAGTTTGTTGAATATAGCAGAGACGGATTTGCGATCCGCAATAGACCAAGACGCATTTTCTTTCTCTGCTGCACCAGTTACCTGTCCGAGTACCACAGCAGCGTGTTGTTGGCCGATCATCGCATACATATCTAGGACGCTGTTAATCTTTCTTTTAAACTCTTCGAATGCATTGGGGTGTCCGTGATACTGGGGCAACCACTTGGCACCCAGGATGTATGGGAGTGACATTGGCATTATCGGGGCGACTGCGCCCGGGGCGCTGTAGGTGCTGGCAGTGCTACTGGCGGGAGCCATAGATCTTTTGGCGTAATTCCGGGGATCAGCGTACGCACAGTCATCATCGCTGGAGGAGGCTGACATTTTGGAGGCCCCCCTAGTGAATTACAGCCAGTCCTTAAAGAGTTAAACAGTTCGGGAGTTTCCGGACTAGGCCACGGCGCTCAGGAATGCTCGGCTGAGCGAGGGGAGGGTTTCACTTTCGCGCTCAACAGGCTGGCACGCCCGCCTTTGTAATGGCGGCGTAGTTTAAACAGTCACTTAATACAGTCAATATCACGGCACATAGTACCCGGTAATACCGGGCATGGGATCCTGTTCGTGAACGCCAGAAAGAGATGTGTCTCCCCAGGGTGTGGGGTACTTCGGTATCAGGCGGCAGAAGGGGTTAACTGTGCCACGGGGAATGACGGCCGCGCCTGACCCCGTGTCCCGGGGGACTATTCTCTTGAAAAAGGGGGGATTATGTATAATGGTCCATTTACACGCCGCTACGGAAAGGTAGAAACCGGCAGGTATCAGAGACAATTGTACCTGATACCTTGTAAACACCGCGCAGTAGCGGCGTGTAATTCAGGTTGTTCCTCCCTGTCTCTTTGGATACCTGTCTTTCAACCTAAATTACACGCCGCTACTGCGTGGTGTTTACAAGGTATCAGGTACAATTGTCTCTGATACCTGCCGGTTTCTACCTTTCTGTAGCGGCGTGTAAATGGACCATAAGGGATTATTTACAAAGTTAGTTGTCGTGACGCCACCTGCAGTTCCTGGTGAAGTAGCACCAGCGCCGCCACAGTCCTCCGGATGTCGGTGGTATTGTGGCTGAGATGGTACAGTCCTCCGCAGGCAGCTTAGTGAGGAGGGAAGGGTTGTAGTGGAACTGGGGTTGTATAGGGAGAGTTGGAACAGTCTATGGAGTATACTGGGAGTGAAAAGGAAGGATACACACACGCAGGAAAGTCTCTTTTACCTTTTACTGTTGTTAAGCAGGTAAAATGATCCAGGGCACTGATGGGTGGACAGGTTGCACAGTGGGTCCCCACAGCAAGTGGGTATATAGCCTCCTCTGGTCTGTGGTGTTTGTCTAAAGCACAGTCTGCTTGCAGCCTGACTTGACTCCTCTCTCTTCCTGACTGTAGTGTCTTCCTCTTCTCCTGTGCGGTCTACGGGATACCTTCTCCTGATCACTGCGGCTCTGCCCTGCTGTGTCTGGCTCCCTCTCTTGACTCAGTGGGGACAAACCGGGTAGCCGAGGCCTCCACGGTGCAACAGAGTTTTCTGTGGTCCTATAGTGTCCCACAGGTGCGGATCCCCAATATACGGTGTTTCTCCTGGGAAAAACTCCCTCAAGTTTCTTGTTCCCTTTCAGTTCTCTGTTCCTAGCCCTCAGTCCCACTTAGACTGGTGGGACACTGAAGGGCCACTCCGGGTCACTGGCTCGGGCCTGATCGCAGCACTGACCACCAGGACGTCCTTGCAGCTCTGCTAGCGTCTGCTCACACTATGACTAACTCCTCCCCCAGCAGCAGTATTTATAGGGGAACTTGCCTAAGGGCAGCAAGTGGTGCTCCCCCTACTGTGTCGGGGTGAAAGGTGTTGTATGCAGTAGATACCTGCTGTGGAAACCCAGCTGTGCATTAGAGAGGTCTGTGGTTACCTGCGTGAGCAGGGCACCACACTATTCACTTATATCTCATCAGTTTTAAGTCGCATTGGTGGTCACTAAGGGTCTAGGTAAGGCTCCTCTCAGATCAGCATTTTTCACTGATCGCGGCAGATGCGGCGGATTTACCGCATCTGCCGCATCTGCCGCCTAACCATCACACTTGTGGTTCACCTGCGGCAAGCCCCATGCAATGTCTATGTGGCTTGCGGCAGGTGTGGCAAGTGCGGTATAGTTGCGGTTTCAGCACTTGCGGCAGCGAAAAAAACGCTGCTTACCGCAGTTTTTTCACGGCCGCAGCTGCTGCAAGTGCCGAAACCACAACTATACCGCACTTGCCGCACCTGCTGCAAGCCCCATAGACATTCCATGGGGCTTGCCGCAGGTGAACCACAACTTTGCCGTTAGGCAGCAGATGCGGCAGATGCGGCAAATCTGCATCCGCGAAAAACGCTGATGTGAAAGGGACCTAAGAGTGGTTATGATACTCAAAATGCATTTTTTCCATCTGTGTTCCCAAGGATATAAGAAGCAGAGCTTGGGCAAATAAAGGGTAGTGCTGGAGATCTCGGTGGAACATCTAAGATGTCAGAGTGATGTTTTTCTGAAAAGGGTCTCCACGGTAGGTTCCTCAGTTATCAACAATTGTTGGACAGCAAATCACCCCAGTTAGAAAAGTAGTATTATGCTCTTAGATTGTGCTCACAGGTGTTCATCACAGTACAATAAATAACATTGCTTGTATGAAGAGACAAATCTTTCAACAGAATCATTTGACAAAAAAATAATCAGTTGGAAGGAAAAGCTACTAGGGATGAGCGAGTCCTAAATTACTCGGAATCGCTAGACCCGCACGAGTCCGAGCCCAGGACTCCTACTCGTTGCGAGTCTAGCGAGTCCAATGTTAATGAATAGGGAACCGAGTAATAACGAATAATGCTATTTCCAAATCGCTGATGTGTCTCTGAAAGTGTGCGAGTCCAAACTCGCAGGTTTTTCTCTTATTTGGAGCCGAGCTGCAGGCAGGACACCGTACAGCAACGCACTGGCACAGGAAAAAATTGTTTAGTACGCAGAACCAGGCACTGTTAGGGCTCCTTCACATTTGCGTATGGTAACGCAGCGTATGCTGCGTTCCCATACGCATCCAAACGCATGCGCACTGCGTTCCTATGTTTAACATAGGAACGCATAGTGCCTGCGTTTGGCAGCGTTTGCTGCGTTCGGGTGCGGATGCGGACGATATCTGCTCTCTTCAGGGTCCAGCGTCCGCACCCGGGACGCAGCATGTTGCATTTTTTGGGCGCTCGGGGACCTTGGAAGATCAGCAAGCGTCCCCAAGCGCACAAAACCTGCATTGTCTTCAATGGGTCCGCAGTGTTCTGCGCTTGACAGCGCAGGAGAACGCTGCGGACCCATTGAAAAATCTCTCGGTGGCCGCCGGTGATGTCACAGGAGCTCACCGACGGCCACCGGGAGATCAGCTCAGCCTCTGCTTCTTCTCTTCTTCTTCCTTCTTCTTGTCTTCTCCCCGCCGGCGGTAATCTCCTAGCGATGTCGGCGGGGAGAACAGCTGATTTGACAGCTGTTTTGAATCTTCCCGCGCCGACATCTCCTCTCGGTGTCGGCGCGGGAAGATTCAAACAGCTGTCAAATCAGCTGTTCTCCCCGCCGACAGTCCCGGAGCTTACCGGCGGCCGGGGGGCGGAGATCTCCGGCGCTGATCTCCGCCCCGGCCCGCCCCCGGACAAAGCCGATTGGCTGGCCCGGCTCCCTAGTGATGTGTCCGCAGGCGGACATTATCCGCTGCGGACACATCAAAAGACCATGCTTTTGACAGCGTTTGTGTCTGCATGCCATCAGCATGCAGACACAAACGCAAATGTGAAGGTAGCCTTAGGCTGCGGTGCTGGCTGCGTGCAAGTTTACAAGTACCGTGCGAGCTGCAGGCAGGACACCGTACAGCAACGCACTGGCACAGGAAAAAATTGTTTAGTACACAGAACCAGGCACTGTTAGGCTGCGGTGCTGGCTGCGTGCAAGTTTACAAGTACCGTGCGAGCTGCAGGCAGGACACCGTACAGCAACGCACTGGCACAGGAAAAAATTGTTTAGTACGCAGAACCAGGCACTGTTAGGCTGCGGTGCTGGCTGCGTGCAAGTTTACAAGTACCGTGCGAGCTGCAGGCAGGACACCGTACAGCAACGCACTGGCACAGGAAAAAATTGTTTAGTACGCAGAACCAGGCACTGTTAGGCTGCGGTGCTGGCTGCGTGCAAGTTTACAAGTACCGTGCGAGCTGCAGGCAGGACACCGTACAGCAATGCACTGGCACAGGAAATGTTTTGTGGAAAAATGGCACCAAAATTATTTGGTAGACTAGTGCCAAAAATAAGAAAAAGCTTAGGATTACAGCTCTGCGGAAAGCTGGGTGAACTAAGCTCTGAGGATGGTGCTGGATTCACTGTAAGGCTGCTCCTATCTCCCCTTCCTTACAGTCCTGTACAGCAATCCTCCGTCCTGGTAGTTCTGAAAAGAACTTTTGGGTTATGTGTGAGGAATCTTGACTCCTACACTCCGTCCTGTTAGTTCTGAAAAGAACTTTTGGGTTATATGTGACTCCTACACTGCCTAACTGTCCCTAGATCTGCTCCAAGTCTCCCTGCACTAGGTCAGCTCTTCTCAGGAATGTGCCCAAAATGGCGGGGGCAAGCCTTATATACTGCCTTGCCTGTCATAGATGACATAGGCATCACGATGGACAGCAGCCAATCATAGTCCTGACACAACCAAAGCTGCTATGGCATTACTGACTATGATTGGCTAAGATGCTTGTCCTTCTTCACAAGTTTTCTGACCTAACACGCAATGCTGACTAGTAACATAAAAGATTCTGGATTCGCGAGTCCCGAATAGAGAATACAGGACTCGGAATCGCAGACTCGCTAGGATTCGGACTCGTAGACTCGCTCAGACTCGCTGCTGTTTGGGGAGATTCAAGCTATATAGCGATGTGATAGAGCGAGTCTAGCGAGTCTAGCGAGTGAGATAAAGTAAACTCTGACAAAACTAAGATTGCCATTGACTTGCATTGGACTCGTTACTGAGCGAGTATTCGCTAAAAGACTCGCCGATTACCGAGTCCAGCGAGTCCCTTAAGAATCGCCGAGTAACGAGTCCTAGCGAGTAGACTCGCTCATCCCTAAAAGCTACATAAATGTTGGCATGTCTATATGGCAATGGCCAGCAGATTTATGAAAGAACAAGAAATTATAGCAGGAAGAACTGTAATTGACCATGAAACTATTCATGCAGGAAGGTTAACATGTGTATAAGACTATTCAGTATATTTTTTTGCTCATTAGTTAACTCTAGAAGCTTAATAAATAGTCTTACTGCACTAATTTGTTCATATTGCAAAGGATGAAATCCATGTTGAAAATCTGCTGCATAAATTACCATACTGGGGATGTCAAAGCCAATTTAAATGAAATTTTGTAAAAGCACCTCCGGAATGGCACTGTGCTATGCAAAAAATTTTCCATCCGGATTTACCCTCTGCATATACAGTAACATCTTTTGAGAACATCTTTAAAGGGACTCTGTCAGGTTATTTTTCAGTATGATACTAATAGTACCCTTGAATGGTGCCTGGGTAGACCTTTTAAAACATGTAAAAATTATTACTGTACCCTGTGTAGTTTTCTTGCCATAAGCATCTTCAAACCCAGCAGTCAGCTGGCTGCACTAGTCCGGTTCATTACTTGCATTGTCGACTCGTCAATAGTATGTACCGTATATACTCGTGTATAAGCTGATGTCACGCTGGGAGTGGGGAAGACACCCAGCGTAGGATAACGACGGGGGGGGGGAATAAGGAGTCCCTAACGCTAAGGGCACGAGAAGGAGACGGTGACCCCTAGACTTCCTAGAGCTGACCCTGTCTGCCCTAACGTCCCTATACAGTCTCCTCAACTGTCGCCGACCACGAACCTCGTCCCTCTCTGATCCTAGCACTATCTTATCTAAGGATCAGATGGAGAGGTTCACTAGACCCCTCCACTATCAACTAAAGACAAACACCAGGGAAGACAGACATTTGGGAAAAGGAAACACTTATCTGACAGCAGAACTCAGCAACCTTCACAACCTCCGCGTCTGCTGGAGCAAGGATAATGAGAGCACAAGGAACTATCACCTGCACCGAGGAAGGGTAATGAACCTCCTTATAAAAGTGGAAGGAATCTGCTGGGTCCTAGTGACCTACGATATTGGTGGATAAAACCAGACCGAGCACAAGACCTCCACAGCCGTCCCCCCATAACAGCGAGATCCCATCACACCCTCTCTCTATCTACACAGAAGGTAAATGCCCCTGAAAGGGACGGACCATCCTCCACCATTATGGCTGGTGGGCCACACGCTGGGATCGTCTGCGCGTGGCCTCCACCCTGTCATCCGTGCCACCCGTGACAGTACCCCCCCTCCAACGAGTGGCCCCCGGACACTCAGGACCAGGCTTATCCGGATGGGAATGGTGAAAAGCGCGGACCAGCCTCGCGGCGGACACCTCCGACGCCGGCACCCACATCCGCTCCTCAGGACCGTACCCCCTCCAGTGCACTAAATACTGAAGAGAACGGCGCAACATGCGGGAATCAACCACCCTCGAGATCTCGAATTCCAGATTCCCCGCCACACAGATGGGCTCAGGAGGCAAAGGAGACGGGTTAGATGATGGCACATACGGCTTGAGGAGCGACCTGTGAAACACATCGTGAATCTTAAGAGCAGGAGGCAACGCGAGACGAAACGCCACGGGATTGATAACGGCGGTTATCCTATAGGGGCCAATAAACCTGGGCCCCAACTTCCAAGAGGGCACCTTCAACTTCACATTCTTGGTAGACAACCACACGTAGTCATTCACACATAGGTCCGGACCTGGCGCACGCTTCCTGTCAGCCATACGTTTGTACCTGTCACCTAAGAGCTTCAAGCTACGCTGCACACCCCGCCAAACCGAGGAGAGGGACGAGGTAAAACGGTCCTCTTCCGGAACTCCGGAAGGACTCGTACCACTAAAAGTACCAAACTGAGGATGAAACCCATATGCACCGAAAAACGGTGACTTGCCAGTGGACTCCTGAAGGCGATTATTAAGGGCAAATTCGGCCAAGGGCAAATAACTTGCCCAAGTCTCCTGATGGTCAGAGACAAAACACCTCAGGTAAGTCTCCAAATTCTGATTCACACGTTCGGTTTGACCATTAGACTGAGGATGAAAAGCAGAAGAAAAGGACAACGTAATCCCCAAACGTGTACAAAAAGCCTTCCAAAATTTGGAGACGAACTGAGTACCGCGATCAGAAACCACATCAGAGGGAACCCCATGAAGCTTCACGATTTCACTTACAAACACCTGTGCCAGAGTCCGAGCATTAGGAAGTGCGGGCAGTGCCACAAAGCGAACCATCTTACTGAATCTATCTACTACTACCAGTACCACCGTCTTGCCCGCAGACGCCGGAAGATCGGTGATAAAATCCATTGACAAATGTGTCCATGGCCTCTCAGGAATAGACAATGGCACGAGAGACCCAGACGGACGGGTATGCGGAACCTTAGCACGTGCACACACCCCACAGGCGGATACGAATTCCGCTACGTCCTTCCTCAACCCCGGCCACCAAAAGCGACGAGACAAGAGATCGAAAGTGGCCCTACCGCCCGGATGCCCCGCCAGTACCGAGTCGTGATGTTCCGACAGCACCCTGAGACGCAAAGAGAACGGCACAAAAAGCCTCCCAGAAGGACAGGAGGCAGGGGCGCCCCCCTGAACCTTCAACACCTCCCCCTCTAGATCAGGGCAAAGAGCAGAAACAACCACCCCCTCCTGCAAGATGGGGACGGGACTCTCATGAGTACTACCACCCGGAAAACTACGCGATAATGCATCCGCCTTCACATTCTGAACCCCCGGACGGTAGGTGACGGTAAAATTAAATCTCGTGAAAAACAAAGACCACCTGGCCTGCCGGGGATTGAGACGCCTGGCGGACTCAAGGTAAGACAGGTTCTTATGGTCGGTAATAACCGTGACGGGATGGACAGCCCCCTCCAGCCAGTGCCGCCATTCCTCAAAAGCCAACTTAATAGCCAAGAGCTCCCTATTACCCACATCATAATTCCTCTCGGCCGACGACAACTTCTTGGAGAAGAACGCACAGGGCACCCATCTCCCGGGCGAAGGGCCCTGCGACAACACAGCCCCCACCCCCACCTCAGACGCATCCACCTCCACAACAAAGGGCCGAGAAAGATCGGGCTGACAAAGAACAGGCGCGGAAGCAAAACAACGCTTCAGGGAGGAGAAAGCCTGGCGAGCAGAATCAGACCACTCAGAAAAATCCGTCCCCTTCCTAGTCATGTCCGTTAGAGGCGTCACCAGTACCGAATAATTCTTAATAAATTTACGGTAAAAATTGGTAAACCCCAAAAACCGTTGCAATGCCCGTAGATTGTCCGGCCGCTCCCAGTCCAGCACCGCCCGGACCTTTTCCGGATCCATCCGGAAACCCAACGGCGACAAGAGGTACCCCAAAAAACGAACCTCCTGAACGGCGAAAACACATTTCTCGAGTTTAGCATACAGTTTGTTGTCCCGTAAGACCTGCAACACCTGTTTGACATGGGACTGATGCGTCTCCATATCGGGAGAATAGATCAAGATATCGTCCAAGTAAACAACTACAAATCTACCCACCAAATGATGGAAAATATCATTGACAAAATGTTGGAAAACCGCAGGGGCGTTAGTGAGCCCGAACGGCATCACGAGACTTTCAAAATGGCCGTCCGGGTATTGAATGCAGTTTTCCATTCATCCCCCTCTCTGACCCTAATCAGGTTGTAGGCCCCCCTCAAATCCAACTTGGAGAACCATTTAGCACCCACAACCTGACTAAACAAATCAGGGATCAGAGGGAGGGGGTATGGATCACGGACAGTAATCCGATTCAATTCCCGAAAATCCAAACAAGGACGGAGGCCCCCATCCTTCTTTTTCACAAAAAAGAAACCAGCCGCAACCGACGACGTGGAGGGCCTAATGTGGCCCGTCTCTAGACTTTCAGAAATGAAATCCTTCATTGCTTGTCTTTCGGGACCAGATATAGTAAACATCCTAGCTTTAGGCAGTTTAGCTCCGGGAACGAGGTTGATAGGGCAATCATATGCCCGATGAGGGGGCAAGTCTCGGCACCCCTTCTCTGAGAACACATCCTCATACTCCGATAGGAATGGGGGCAGAGATTCAGCAGATACCACCGAAAAGGATGTAGCCAAACAATTCTCCGAACAAAAATCACTCCATTCCACAATGTCCCTGGACTGCCAATCCACTACGGGATTATGTTTAATCAACCATGGCAAGCCCAGGACAATGGGAGCGGGGAGACCGTCTAAGACAGGGGTCTCAAACTCCAGGCCTCGAGGGCCGCACACAGTGCAGGTTTTCAGGATTTCCTTGGAATTTGACAGTTGGTCATTTGATTACCAACTGTCAAATGCTATGGATATCCTGAAAACCTGGACTGTGTGCGGCCCTCGAGGCCTGGAGTTTGAGACCCCTGGTCTAAGACATAGCAAGATAACGTCCCCTGATGTTGGGATCCAACCGTTAACTTAATGTTATGTACGATATGTGTGAGACTACCCTGAGCAAGCGGTGCAGAGTCGATGGCATAGATACGGATGGGGCGAGACAATAAACAGCGGTTAAGCCCATGAGCGTGTACAAAACGAGCATCCACCATGCTGACCCCAGCACCACTGTCCACAAACACAGAAATGCCTTCCGTTTTGCTCTCTAGCGCCACCTCTGCACTCAGGAGAAAATGGGAAGTACAAACGGAGGATACACACACCTCCCGCTCGACTACCCCCACACCCCCCATAGACACATGAGGTCCCGGCACCCCAGTCCGTTTAGGAGCGTAGGGACAGGCCCCGATAAAATGGTCTCCTTTCCCACAGAAAAAACAGACCCCCTTCCCCCTGCCCCGGGAGGCACCGGAGGAGAGCCTCGAGGCCGCCGCTCCTCCCAGTTGCATAGGTTCCTCCCCCCTCGGGAGGCATGACTCGCCCTCCGAGTGACCACCTGGCAACAAGGAACCACCACGAGAAGGGCTCCCAGTTGCAGGAGGTCTACCCCTCCGCTCCTGGAGGCGTCTATCCATGCGAATAGCCAACGACATAGCTGCCTCCAGGGACGGAGGGGTCTCATACACTGCCAGGGCATCCTTCAGTCTTTCCGAAAGACCCTGGCAAAAATGACTCCTGAGAGCCGGATCGTTCCACTTCGTGTCCATAGCCCACCTGCGGAACTCAGAACAATATGATTCCGCTGACCGAGTCCCCTGGTGGAGATGGCGCAATTTGGATTCAGCCAAAGAGACACGGTCAGGGTCATCATATATGAGGCTTAAGGCGTCAAAAAATCCATCCACAGACTGGAGACAAGTAGAGTCCTGTGGCAGAGAGAAAGCCCAGGATTGGGGATCCCCCTGCAGCAATGATATAATAATTCCTACCCGCTGCTGCTCGTCACCAGTAGAATACGGCCTAAGCCTGAAGTATAATTTACAGGCCTCTTTGAACACAGTAAATTTATCTCTGCCTCCTGAAAACCTGTCAGGGAGGGCAACCTTAGGTTCCGGTCTGGCCGGACCCACTGCTTGATTCCCCAAGACACCATTTTGTGATTGTGGTCCCTGTAGAGCCGACCGAAGGTCCGCAACCTCCAAAGACAAGGTCTGCAGCTGCTGGGCCAAAGCAGACACAGGATCCATAAGGAAAAGGAGAAAAAATCGAATCCTCCCCTTCCTTCACTTACAGTTACGGCAGGTGATAATGTCACGCTGGGAGTGGGGAAGACACCCAGCGTAGGATAACGACGGGGGGGGGGAATAAGGAGTCCCTAACGCTAAGGGCACGAGAAGGAGACGGTGACCCCTAGACTTCCTAGAGCTGACCCTGTCTGCCCTAACGTCCCTATACAGTCTCCTCAACTGTCGCCGACCACGAACCTCGTCCCTCTCTGATCCTAGCACTATCTTATCTAAGGATCAGATGGAGAGGTTCACTAGACCCCTCTACTATCAACTAAAGACAAACACCAGGGAAGACAGACATTTGGGAAAAGGAAACACTTATCTGACAGCAGAACTCAGCAACCTTCACAACCTCCGCGTCTGCTGGAGCAAGGATAATGAGAGCACAAGGAACTATCACCTGCACCGAGGAAGGGTAATGAACCTCCTTATAAAAGTGGAAGGAATCTGCTGGGTCCTAGTGACCTACGATATTGGTGGATAAAACCAGACCGAGCACAAGACCTCCACAGCCGTCCCCCCATAACAGCGAGATCCCATCACACCCTCTCTCTATCTACACAGAAGGTAAATGCCCCTGAAAGGGACGGACCATCCTCCACCATTATGGCTGGTGGGCCACACGCTGGGATCGTCTGCGCGTGGCCTCCACCCTGTCATCCGTGCCACCCGTGACAGCCGACCCGTGTATAAGCCGACCCCCCTACTTTTGCCCCCAAAACCTGGGAAAACCTATTGACTCGTGTATAAGCCAAGGGTGGACCCCAGCACAGGTATACAGCCCTCAGCAGTGTGGTATACAGTAGCCCCAGTGGTATATACAGCAGCAGCCCCAGTAGTTAGTATACAGCAGCCCCAGAGGTATATACAGCAGTCCCAGTGGTAGTAAACAGCAGCAGCCCCAGTGGTATATACAGCAGCAGACCCAGTGGTATATACAGCAGCAGCCCCAGTAGTTAGTAAACAGCAGCCCCAGAGGTATATACAGCAGCCCCAGTGGTAGTATACAGCAGCCCCAGAGGTATATACAGCCCCAGTGGTAGTATACAGCAGCCCCAGTGGTAGTATACAGCAGCCCCAGTGGTAGTATACAGTAGCCCTAGTGGTATATACAGCCCCAGTGGTAGTATACAGCAGCCCCAGTGGTATATACAGCCCCAGTGGTAGTATACAGCAGCCCCAGAGGTAGTATACAGCCCCCCATCAGTATACAGCAGCCCCAGAGGTATATACAGCCCCAGTGGTAGTATACACGCAGCCCCAGTGGTATATACAGCCCCAGTGGTAGTATACAGCAGCCCCAGAAGTATATACAGCCCCAGTGGTAGTATACAGCAGCCCCAGTGGTATATACAGCCCCAGTAGTAGTATACAGCAGCCCCAGAGGTATATACAGCCCCAGTGGTAGTATACAGTAGCCCCAGTGGTATATACAGCCCCAGTGGTAGTATACAGCAGCCCCAGAGGTAGTATACAGCCCCCCCATCAGTATACAGCAACCCCAGAGGTATATACAGCCCCAGTGGTAGTATACACGCAGCCCCAGAGGTATATACAGCCCCAGTGGTAGTATACATGCAGCCCCAGTGGTATATACAGCCCCAGTGGTAGTATACAGCAGCCCCAGAGGTAGTATACAGCCCCCCCATCAGTATACATGCCCCCCCGCCTTGTGGACAATCCTGTAAAGGAAGAGATTAGTATACTTATCACTGTCCCGCTGCCGCTGTCCCGCCACCGCCATTGCGCTCCTTCGTCTTCTTCCGGTTTCCTCCTCGGTTGCGCAGACAATGACGTCATTGCCTGCGCCGACCGGAGGAAGCCGGAAGAAGACGGATGAAGACGGAGGAGCGCGATGACGGCGGCGGGACAGCGGCAGCGGGACAGTGATAAGTATAATAATCTCTTCCTTTACAGGATTGTGCACAAGGCAGGGGGGCCTGTATACTGATGGGGGCGGGCCTGTATACTGTATACACTGTATACAATGTATATAGTATACAGTGACTCGCGTATAAGCCGAGGGGGGGACTTTTCAGCCCAATTTTTGGGCTGAAAAACTCGGCTTATACGCGAGTATATACGGTAAATGTTAATTAAATTTTCATGCCTACCCAAGGTGGTATACATCTCCTCCCCCAAATCTCAGGCTTGTGCAAGCTGCTTCTGAGGTGGAGGAGGAAGGGGAGGGTGAGGGAGAGAAAGAGAACGAGAGAGTAAGAGAGAGGGTGAGGATGATATAGGAGAGGGGTGAAGTGTTTGTTACTCTGAGCACAAGCTGTAACATCACTACAGTGTGCTGTCTGTGAGAGATTTCTACATGTTTATATGAACATTTGTTTTCCTGCATACATGTAATGTGTGTATCTACTAAGCAAATGAATAAATATACATATAAACACATAGAAATATCTCACACAGCGCACACTACACATATGCCGCAGATACACACAATGACACTGCATCATGCTGGATAAGATGTCAGAGCTGCAGCTGTTCCGCTTTTGCTCAGAACACTCATCTTCCCCATCCTCTCTACTCTGCAGTGAGTGCCAACAAGACAGGATCCATTGCCCTGCAGAGGAGGACAGACAGGAGAATACAGATCGTTCCATGTGAATGATTTCCCCCGAACTTTGGTTGTGTGTTTGCCAAGGAGGTCAGTGCAGGGCGGTGATGTCTACATGAATATTCATTCACTGGGGAGTGGGCAGCAGAGAACTAAGTGATCACTCACTGTGATTGACAGATGGAATTAATCTTTTTTTGCAGTTTACACAGAATAGGGAGTGAGTATAAATAAAAGAAATACATGAATAAAAACTGCTCACCAGAAGAATAAGGCTGCCTTCAGGTTTGCAGATGCCTCCGCAGCGTTTTGCTGAGGCATCTGCAAGCATCTGCATGCAGACGGCAGCCCCTATGTTTATAATGGAGCGCACGGCGGTCTGCAGATGCTTGCAGACCGCCGTGCGCACCCATTCACTCCTATATGTGATCTGTGCGCAGGCGAGACGTTGCGTCCCTGGTGCGGGCGAGAGTGTGTGATTTGTGTGCAGGCATCCGCCTGCGCACAGATCACATATAGGAGTGAATGGGTGCGCACGGCGGTCTGCAAGCATCTGCAGACCGCCGTGCGCTCCATTATAAACATAGGGCTGCCGTCTGCATGCAAAACGCTGCGGAGGCATCTGCAAATCTGAAGGCAGCCTTAGAAAGAATCAGTTACATATGGATTTTTGACCTTGACAGATTCTCTTTAAAGCAAGTGCAATTACATAAATGAAGGGGATAGAATTAATAAAAATGATGGAAGGAGTTATGCTCTCATACTTTTGTCTTAGTTTTTTTTTTGCACATTGTTAATTTTATTCTATTATTGTAATCCTTCCTAAATCTATGATCCTGCTCCTCAGTATTAAAGATCATTAGCTTATCTCTATTATTTATTAGGATCAGTCAAGCTTGTTTGGTGAGTGAAAAAGCGTTTGTGCATTAGTCAGGGTGTTGTCAGTATAGTAGCTTATGAAAATGACAGTATGTTCGGTTGACAGTTCTAGACTGTCAGCAGCCGTGACTATGTCACTACACTGGAAAAGAATGGATAGACATGATGATCTATGGAGTGAACTCCTCTAGACAGTCATATTCTCCAGAGATGCTAATAGGTCATTCCTTAAACAAAGTGAATACTTGATGATTAGAAAGGATAGCTAGTTCAGAGAGCACATACACATATGCTAAAGCCTAGAAAAAGTAAATGAGAATTTAGCTAAAATGTTTCTAAAAAGCTTTCTTAACCCCTTAAGGACTGAGCCACTTTGTATGTTTATGACCAAGCCTCTTTTTTTAAATCTGACCAGTGTCAGTTTATCAGGTAATAACCCTGGAATGATTCAACGGATCCCAGTACGTCTGAGACGGTTTCTTCGTGATATGGTATACTTCATGTTAATAGTACATTTTATTTGATATTAATGATGTTTACTTATAAAATAATATAAAAAATATTTCTCAAAAAATAAAAATGTCACAATTTTCAAACTTTAAAGTTTTATGCCCTTAACCCCTTCCTGACCTTTGATGTTGTACAAGGTCATAAAAGTCGATGACTTTCTGACCTTTGACACTGCACAACGTCAAGGCGAGATCGCGGCACCGTTGCCGCAGTAACCGCCATCCCAACCTGGTGTTCTGTGATTCTTATCACAGAACACCAGGGCTTGATGTGAGGGGGGGGGTGGATTCCCCACCTCGCCCCCACAATCGCTGTGATTGGCTGTTCAATCTTTGAACAGTCAATCACAGTGATCCTCTCTCCCCAGCTATGGAAAGCTGGAGGGAGCATGTATCACCCCCTCCAGTGCTGATGGGAGGTGATTTGATGGGAGTGATCACTCCCATCAGCTGAAGTATGGCGGCGGTGAAGGCCCGCATTTTCCCGCCTGCCTGTGCCACCTGCATGTGCCCGCCCACTGCTTCTCTACAGCCTGATCTCCCTGCATGGAGATGAGGTTGCAGTGAAGCAATCTGATGACCAGGCACAGCGATCTGCTAAGTGATCGCTGTGCCCTGGCTCTGGCACACCCTAAGTGCTGTGGTCTTACGATCACAGCACTTTGGGTCCAGGGTAAGGGAGCGCACTGTCATTTACCTCTCCACATGGTGATCGTTGCATTTTAATGCAATTACGATTAGCCAATCACCATGGTAACCCAACGTTGCCATGGCAAAGTCTGGTCACCTTATTGTAGTCTCTGGGGTCATAGTGATGATACACTGTATGGCAGATCTTTGCCATACAGTGCACTATCATTGTGACCCCAGAGACTATATCAAGGGATCAAGTGTCCTCCTGTTGTAGACTTTGTGGTCATATTGATGGTGCACTGTATGGCAATGACCTGCCATACAGTGCACAATCAGTGTGACCCCAGAAACTACAACAAGGGATCAAATGTCCTCTTGTTGTAGTCTCTGGAGTCATGGTGATTGTGCACTGTATGGCAGATTATTGCCATTCAGTGCACCATCATTATGACCACAGAGACTACAACAAGAGGACACTTGATCCCTTGTTATAGTCTTTGGGAGTCACAATGATAGTGCACTGTATAACAAAGATCTGCCATACAGTGTATCATCACTATGACTCCAGAGACTACAGTAAGGGATCAATGTCCTTTTGTTGTAGTCTCTAGGGTCACAGTGATATTGCACTGTATGGCAATGCTCTGCTATACAGTGCCCAATCACTATGGCCCCAGAGACTACAACAAGAGGACACTTAATCCCTTGTTGTAGTCTTTGGGGTCACAGTGATTGGGCACTGTAGGGCAGATTATTGCCATACAGTGCACAATCACCATGACCCAAGAGACTACAATGCTTGAGCCCTTGTTGTAGTCAATGGTGTCATATTGATGATGCACTATAAGGCAGATCATTATCATACAGTGCAACATCACTGTGGCAAACCCAAGTCTCAGAGATCACATCATCTCTGAGGCTTGGGTCAGGTGACCAGACGTTGCCATGTAAACGTTGGGTTACCATGATGATTGGCTCATCATAATTGCATTATGATGCGCCGATCACCATGGGGAGAGGTAAGTTAAAGTGCGCTCCCTTTCCCCCTACCATATGTGCTGTCATCGTAAGATCACAGCACTTAGGGGGTGCCAGAGCCAGGGCACAGCGATCACATAGCGGATCACTGTGCCCAGCCATCAGATTGCTTCACTGCAGCCTCATCTCCATTCAGGGATATAGAGAAGCAGCGGGTGGGCATATGCAGGTGGCACAGGCAGGCGGGCACATGCGGGCCTGCACCACCACAATGCTTCAGCAGATCACCTCCCATCAACACTGGAGGGGGCAATACCTTCCTCCTCCAGCTTTTCATAGCTGGAGAGAGAGGATCACTATGACACCATTGACTACAACAAGGGATCAAGCATCCTATTGTTGTACTCTCTGGGATCATGGTGATTATGCACTGTATGGCAATAATATCCCATACAGTGCACTATCACTGTGACCCCAGAGTCTACAACAAGGGATCAAGTGTCCTCCTGTTGTAGTCTTTGTGGTCATAGTGATGGTGCACTGTATGGCAATGATCTGCCATACAGTGCACAATCACCATGATCGCAGAGACTACAACAAGAGGACACTTAATCCCTTGTTGTAGTCTCTGGGGTCACACTGATTCTGCACAGTAGGGCAGATTTTTGCCTTACAGTGCACAATCACCATGACCCCAGAGACTACAACAAGGGGACACTTGATCCCTTGCTGCAGTCTTTGGATATAGCAGAGGCTATCGAGCGTCGTGGGACCATCGTTTTGGACAACGTCGGAGATTAATAGTGATGGTGTCTGAATTTTGTTTGTGTTTTTCTTTCAAATAAAAATACTTTTCTCTGTGTGATGTATTGTTTTACTATTTACTAGAGATTCCTAATGGCCAGGTCTAACATTGGCTCGACATTATGAATCTCTGGCTTAGAGCCAGCTGCCAACAAAAAGTTGGCATTAACCCCTTTATTACCTAGTTTGCCACCGGCACCAGGGCAAGTAGAAGAATCTGTGTACAGCGCCAGAAAATGGCAATTCGTAGCAGAACGGTGGGGCTTCTCCATGCTGAGGATTCTGGCCCCCAGCTGCCTGGTTGTACCTGGCTGGACCGAAAATACAGCGAAGCTCCACGTCATTGCTTTTTCCAAATAATTTCTATGAATAAAATAAAAAAAATGATGTTGGGCCTCGCTGTATTTTTGGTTGACAGCTAGGTCCAACTAGGCAGCTGGGAGTGGGTAGCTGCCAAGTTGTACCTGGCTGGCAACTAAAAATATGGTGAAGCCCCACATTGTTTTTTTTTTTTATTATTATTATTATTATTATTATTTCTACAACTAAAAAGAATTGGAGCTTTACCATACTTTTGGTTGCCAGCCAGGTACAATTTTGCAGCTGCAGCTGGAATCCTCCAGCGTGCACAGGCCCAAACTTTCTGGATCACCACACTGCGAATTACAGCCTACAGCCACCCTAGAAAATGGCACATTCATTAAAGGTGCCATTTTCTGATGCTGTATCCAGACTCTTCCAGTTGTCCTGGTACCGGTAGCAAACTGGGTGATAAAGGGGTTAAATCCAGCTTTTTTATTGGCAGCTGGCACTTCTTAAAAATGCGTCATTTTCAGGGGTGGCTGCGGGCCGCTATTCTTTAGCCTGGGGGGACCTAAATAATGGGCCCTCACCCCGGTAAGAATACCAGCCCTCAGCGGCCTAGCTTTACCTTGGCTGGCAATTAAAAATAGGGTGGAGCCCAAACATTATTTTTTTGCCAGCCAAGGGAAAATCTGGCAGCTTTCATCGGGCTAGACGTAAAAATGCTGCGAAGCCCCATGCACTTTTTTTAAAATATTTATTTAACACCTTATAACGCCAGGTTGATTGCAAGACACTAATGTCCAGATTGAGGACATCCAGTCTGACTACAGTAGCCAATCACAGAGGCTCTCACAGAGCGTGAGCCTCTCTGATTGACTGTTTGTCTGACAGTGCAGTGAATATACAATTAGCTTAATAGGCGGCCCTGGAAGTAGCAGCAGGAGTCTGGTATGCCAGATCTAGCTATTCTAGTATTTATCTATCCTATCTGTCTGTGTATTCTGTTCAATCTATTAGGCTGCCTTCACATTAGCGTTTGGCGCCGCAGCGTATGCTGCGTTCCCATACGCAGTCAAACGCATGCGCACTGCGTTCCTATGTTTAACAGATCACTAATGGCGGGCAATGAGAGCGCACGGCGATCTGCAAGCATCTGCAGACCGCCGTGCGCTCCATTATAAACATAGGGGCCGCGGTCTGCATGCAGATGCTTGCAGATGCATCTGCAAAACGCTGCAGATGCATCTGCAAGTCTGAAGGCAGCCTTATGTCTACTTTTTTCTAACTTTTTACAATATGAGAAATGCCATGTTAAAATTGCACTCAGAGTTATCTGAGAAAAAACACACACTGGCATGGCAATTGCATGCCAAACAGAGCACAAAAGTCACTCGTCCGACTCTCCTGGATGACAAATGGACTGATTTTTTTAACGCCACGATGCTTCCAGCCTAAGTGTGTATCTCGCCTATTTACATGACAGACTCCCTATGCAGCTTCATTAGAGTGCATTATGTAAGCAGCTGCTCCCCTCTATTAAAAGGTTTTGAGCGGTTGGTCCATCTGCATGATACACCAGAGCTGCCCCCAGTTCTTCCTTGGAGATGTTCCTTGTGCCCAGATTGTGCATTGCAGGATTAGATTGGCCTTTAATGAGTTTTTAACAGTTCATCCGCAATTTCTGATTTTTCCAACTAAATTTACAAAATCATTTTTTTAGCATCCACATCACATCTGAAGTGATTTTGAGAGCTCTATGTGACAAAAAATACCCAAAGTGACATCATTCTAAAAACTACACCCCTCAAACTGCTCAAAACCACATTCAAGAAGTTTATTAAGCTTCAGGTGCTTCACAGGAACTAAAGCAATATGAACCGAAAAAATAATATTTTCCTTTTTCACACAAAAATTTTGTTTTAGTACCTAATCTTGAATTTACTCAAGCGTTAAAAGAGAAAATGCAGCATAATATTTGTGCAATTTCTCCAGAGTATGCCACTACCACATAAGCGGTGAAAAACTGTTTTGGCGCACTGCACGGTTTGAAAAGGAAGGAGCGCCATTTGACTTTTCAAACTCAAGATTTTAGTGAACACCATGACGAGTTTGGAGAGTCCCTGATGTGCCTTAATAGTGGACTCCCACCCAAGTGACCCAATTTTGGAAACTAGACCCCTCAAGGAGCTTATATACATGTGTGGTGAGCATCTTGAAATCCCATTTGCTTCACTATTTGGCAGTGAAAATAGAAAAAAAAAACATTTTCTCAACAAAAGATTTTTTTTAGCTCAAAGTTTTTATTTTCACAAGGATAACAGAAAAAAATGGCGCCATACATTTTGTTGTGGAATATCTTCTTAGTTTACCGATACTCCATATGTGAAGGAAAACTAATGTTTGGGTGCACGGTAGGGCTAGGAATGGATGGAGCACCATTTGACTTTTGGAATGGAAAAGTGGCTGGAATAGATTGTGGACACTAAGTGCCTAAACAATGGAAACACCTCACAAGAGGCCCCATTTGGAAAACTAAACCCCTTAAGGAATATATCTAGATTTCTGGTCAGCACCTTAAACCCCCAGGTGCATCACCAAATTTTATAATGTTGAGGCGTAAGAATAAAAAATCTCTTTTTTTCCAACAAAAATGTTGTTTTAGCTCCAAATTTTGTATTTTCACCAGGTGAAATTGTACTGTCCAATTTGTTAGGAAATTTCTCTTGAGTATGTTGATACCTCATATGTGGTGGAAACCTACTGTTTGGGCACATGGCAGGGCTCAGAATGGAAGCAGCACTATTTCATTTTTGGAATACATTGTGGACGTTATGTCATGTTTGAAAAGCCGCCGACGTTCGAAAACTGTAGAAACCCCAAAAACTGACACTGTTTTGGAAGCTACACCCCCTCAAGAAATTCATTTAGGGGTGTGGAGAGCATCTTGAACCCATTGGTGCTTCACAGAACTTTATAATATTGGGCCATGAAAATGAAATATTACTTTTTTTCAAAGAAATTGAGCTGAAGGCACAATTTGTTTATGAGGGTTACAGGAAAAAATGGATCACAAAATGTATTATGCAATTTCTCCTGATTGTCCCATATATGATCAGAAACTACATTTTAGGAACAGTGCAGAGCTCAGACGGGAAGGAACGCCAAATCAGAGTGCAGATTTGGCTGGAATGGTTTGTGGGTGCCGTGTCACATTGGCAAAATCCCTGAGGTGCCAGAATAGCAGAAGTCCCCCACAAAAGACCCCAATTTACAAACTGCACCATTCAATGAATTAATCTAGGGATGCAGTAACCATATTGACAACACAGGTCTGTCAAAAAATGTTATACCTTTGGGCAGCGTTGCAAAAATATTTACATTTTTTACCACTAAAATGTTATGTTAGCCCCAGATTTTACATTTTTACAAAGGGAAAATAGATAAAAATGGCTGCATAATCATTACAAAATTTGTTGTGAACACGACAATACAGTTTTAGAGTGGTACAAAAAATTAGATAGGATATATAAAAAAAGGTCTTTATTGTACAAATATAAAATCTTACCATACAATACATAACAAAAAGGGGGTTGAGACCTACAACACTTATAACCAACAGAAGCAATTGCACCATGAACTATTGCTATGATATCAATGGAGGTTTATCACTAGTGATGAGCGAGCATGCTCGGCGCTACTCGTTACTCGCACGAGTATCCGGGTACTCCAGATGCTCGGCAAGCACCGAGTACCGCCGAGATGCTCGGACTCATCACTAATCATTATCGATGTGACACAAATACACAGCTCCCTTCAGTGCACAAAGTAATCTGGCACCTCACAGAGAGCAGATTGATTGTTAGGGTCCCTCTGGGGGACACAGCAAAGTGTTGTATGTTGTGACTATTTGAAAAAGCCTACCCTCCCGCCCTTTCCCAGAAACACTCGTTTTATAGCCGGAAGTCTGTGGGCGGAGCCTGTCACTAATTGACTTACATTGGGCACGGTGCTCTGGCCGAGTACACGAGTATCTTGGGATGCTCGGCCACAGCTTTGAGCACCCGAGCATTTTAGTACTCGCTCATCTCTATTTATCACTAGTGATGAGCGAGCATGCTCGGCACTACTCGTTACTCGCACGAGTATCCGGGTACTCGGGATGCTCGGCGAGCACAGAGTACCGCCGAGATGCTCGGACTCCTCGCAAATAATTATTGATCTGACACAAATACACAGCTCCCTTCAGTGCACACAGTGAGCTGGCACCTCAAAGAGAGCAGATTGATTGTTAGGGTCCCTCTGGGGGACAAAGCAAGGTGTTGTATGTTGCGACGATTTGAAGAAGGCCACCCTCCCGCCCTTTCCCAGAAACACTCGTTTTATAGCCGGAAGTCTGTGAGCGGAGCCTGTCACTAATTGACTTAAATTGGGCTTGGTGCTCTGGCCGAGTACACGAGTATCTTGGGAAGCTCGGCCAGAGCTTCGAGCACCGGAGCATTTTAGTACTCGCTCATCACTAGTTTTGAAGTTAATTTGCTACCTTTGTTGCCATGCATGTAGATCTTATGTCTACAGCCGGCAAATATTTTAGCCGAGTTGAAGTTCAGCAAATCCTTCAGTTTATTTCTAAGTGATGTCAGGTCTGAAAGTGTCGCATTGCTTTGTTTATTCTTGTGTAGTATTTCTATTATGTTATTCTGATGCAATAGGGAAGAAATTTCCTTCTCCCTCTGCCGTTTAATATGGGAGCCTAGAGCTATCAATTCTCCCCTATCATAGGGATAGTTCATGGTGCAATTTCTTCTATTGGTTATAACTGTTGTAGGTCTCACCCCCTTTTTTGTTACGTGTTGTATGTGAAGATTTTATATTTGTACAATAAAGATTGTTTGATTATGTTTTATATATCCTATCTAATTTTTGGTACCACTCTAAAACTGCTTGATATGATACCAATATATATGTGACAATACCCCAAATGGGACTGTACAGTACCATTTGGCCACATGGTCAGACTCTGAGAAGGAGCGCCATTTCACTTTCGGAGCACAGGATTTTCGAAAATAGTTTTCAGACTCCCGATACAGAGCTCCTAAGTGCCAGAACAGCAGAAAACCCCTCAAGTGACCCCAATTTGGAAATTTCACCCCTTTGAGAATTTATCTCCAGGTGAGGATTTTGACTCCATGGTTTTTTTCTAGAAGCAAACAGCAATGGATGTTGCAGAGTGAAAACTGAAATCTGCCATTGCTCTACATTTTTCCCAGCTTGTGCATCTGGAGACCTGCAGCCCATAAAGTTAGCAAGATCTGCAGAAATGCTAAACATGTGGATGCTTTCTGTGATTAAGGGTAGGGACACACTTCAGTTCCTGATCAGTTTTCCTCATCAGTTTTCCTGATCAGGATTCATCAGATTTTGTGTGCCAAAACCAGGAGTGAACCTTGCAGAGAAAAAGTATAATTGAAAGATTGATACCTGTGGTGGGTTTTGGAGTCACTCCTGGTTTTGGCACACAAACTGATGAACACTGATCAGGAAAACTGATCAGGAACTGAAGTGTGTCCCTACCCTTAGGTGCAGTGTGGGTCTCAATAGAAAGGGGGGCATTTGGATTTGGGAGCGCAGGTTTTGCTGGTTTTGTTTTGGGGGGTGAGGAGCCATAGGATTTTCCAGAGCCTTTGAGCTACCAGTATTGTGGAAGCCAGGGCCGGACTGGGACCAAAAAGCAGCCCTGGAAAACAAGCCCCAGCAGCCCACATACTATATTACCCATCAGCCGCGACCAGTGAAGTTTGCTTTTACATTGTCATGGCCTCATCACTTTCTTAAAGGAGTTATCTGAAGAGCCACATGTGAATGGTGCAGCAAAGGGAAATCAACCGCAGCTCCATTCACATGGTGATCTACAAAGCCACATTTCTCGGGATTGTGGGGTCCCAGAGGTCAGATCCAGAGCGAAGGAAAAGTCATCACCTGTACAGAAGAGAAGTGATGACTTCCATATTGGGGATAATTAATTTAAACACCATTTAAATGCTGAAAATCACAAAGTCCAATACCGCCTCTCTGACAACAGGACAGGAGAAGTGGTACTGTACAGAGTATATATACAGAATAATACAGAGACTGAGGATTACACCCAATATGCAGGACAGGAGAAGTGGTACTGTGCAGTATATATACAGAATAATACAGATACTGAGGATTACACCCAGTATACAGGACAGGAGAAGTGGTACTGTGCAGTGTATATACAGAATAATACAGATACTGAGGATTACACCCATTATACAGGACAGGAGAAGTGGTACTGTGCAGTTTATATACAGAATAATACAGATACTGAGGATTACACCCAGTATACAGGACAGGAGAATTATACCCATTATACAGGACAGGAGAAGTGGTACTGTGCAGAGTATATATACAGAATAATACAGATACTGAGGATTACACCCAGTATACAGGACAGGAGAAGTGGTACTGTGCAGTATATATATATATACAGAATAATACAGATACTGAGGATTACACCCAATATGCAGGACAGGAGAAGTGGTACTGTGCAGTATATATACAGAATAATACAGATACTGAGGATTACACCCAGTATACAGGACAGGAGAAGTGGTACTGTGCAGTGTATATACAGAATAATACAGATACTGAGGATTACACCCATTATACAGGACAGGAGAAGTGGTACTGTGCAGTTTATATACAGAATAATACAGATACTGAGGATTACACCCAGTATACAGGACAGGAGAATTATACCCATTATACAGGACAGGAGAAGTGGTACTGTGCAGAGTATATATACAGAATAATACAGATACTGAGGATTACACCCAGTACACAGGACAGGAGAAGTGGTACTGTACAGAGTATATATACAGAATAATACAGATACTGAGGATTACACCCAGTATACAGGACAGGAGAAGTGGTACTGTGCAGTATATATACAGAATAATACAGATACTGAGGAATACACCCAATATGCAGGACAGGAGAAGTGGTACTAAGCAGTGTATATGTACAGAATAATACAGATACTGAGGATTATACCCAGTATACAGGACAGGAGAAGTGGTACTGTGCAGTATATATACAGAATAATACAGATACTGAGGATTACACCCAGTATACAGGACAGGAGAATTATACCCATTATACAGGACAGGAGAAGTGGTACTGTGCAGTATATATACAGAATAATACAGATACTAAGAATTACACCCAGTATACAGGACAGGGGAAGTGGTGCTGTGCAGTGTATATATACAGAATAATACAGATACTGAGGATTACACCCAGTATACAGGACAGGAGAAGTGGTACTGTGCAGTGTATTTATACAGAATAATACAGATACTGAGAATTATACCCAGTATACAGGACTGGAGAAGTGGTACTGTGCAGTGTCCACCACACACATCCAGATGTACACACATACAGTATGGGCCTTTTCATATCTGCGTTTTGGCCGTGTTTGGATTCATTTGTGGTTGTGTTTTTACCCCTAAAAACACATTCCAAAACGCACCCATAGGGTTTAATGCAAAAGCAATGCAAAACGCAAAACACATGTGCTTTTGCAAGCGCAGCCAAAAGCGTGGGCTGCAACGCTTTGGGCTGCATTTGCAAACAGACATGCGTTTTGCATTAAATGAAGCCAAACACAGCCAAAATGCAGATGTGAACTGGGCCTATATATATATATATATATATATATATGCATGTATATATATATATATATGTATGTGTATATATATATATATATATATATACTAGCTGTGAGCCCGATGCAAATGCATCGGGATTCTAGAACGTGCATTAATTTGATTATAGTAGTTATAGCTGTTAGCCTGATGCAAATGCATCGGGTATCTAAAATATGTTTATTGTTTTTTTAAAGATTTTTAAATAATAATAGCATCATCAATAGCAATAATATAAGCCATAGCATTATTATTAGCAGTAATAGCAGTATTAATAGCATTATTAGCAGTATTATGAGCATTAATAACAGTATTAATAGCATTAATAGCATTATTATTAGCATTAATAGCATTATTAATAGCATTATTAGCATTAATAATAGCATTAATAACATTATTAATAGCATTATTATTAGCATTAATAGCATTAATAATTAGCATTATTAGCATTAATAATAGCATTAATAAACATTATTAATAGCATTAATAGCATTATTATTAGCATTAATAGCATTATTAATAGCATTAATAGGATAAATATTAGCATTAATAGCATTAATAGCCTAATTAATAGCATTAATAGCATTATTAATAGCAATAATAGCATTATTATTAGCATTAATAGCATTAATAATGGCATTATTAGCATTAATAATAGCATTAATAACAGTATTAATAGCATTAATAGCATAATTATTAGCATTAATAGCATTATTAATAGCATTATTAGCATTAATAATAGCATTAATAACATTATTAATAGCATTAATAGCATTATTATTAGCATTAATAGCATTAATAATAGCATTTATTAGCATTAATAATAGCATTAATAACATTATTAATAGCATTAATAGCATTATTATTAGCATTAATAGCATTATTAATAGCATTAATAGGATAAATATTAGCATTAATAGCATTAATAGCCTAATTAATAGCATTAATAGCATTATTAATAGCATTAATAGCATTATTATTAGCATTAATAGCATTAATATGGCATTATTAGCATTAATAATAGCATTAATAACATTATTAATAGCATTAATAGCATTATTATTAGCATATTAATAGCATTAAATTAATTAGCCATTAATAGCATATAATAGCATTAATACTTATTATAGCATAATAGCTTTATTATATGCATTAATACATTATATGCAATTAATAGCATTAATAGCATTTATAATAGCATTATAATAGCATTAATACATTATTATAGCATTAATAGCATTATTAATAGCATTATAGATTATAATATTATCAATATTAATAGCATTAATGCCTAATAATAGCATTAATAGCATTATTAATAGCAATAATAGCATTATTATTAGCATTAATAGCATTAATAATGGCATTATTAGCATTAATAATAGCATTAATAACAGTATTATAGTTAATAGCATATAATTAGCATTAATACATTATTAATAGCATTATTAGCATTAAATAGCATTATAACATTATTATAGCATTAATAGCATTATTATTAGCTATAATAGCATTATAGCATTATAATAGCATTAATACATTATTAATAGCATTAATAGCATTATTATTAGCATTATAGCATTATTAATAGCATTAATAGATTATATTAGCATTAATAGCATTAATAGCTAATTAATAGCATTAATAGCATTATTAATAGCATTAATAGCATTATTATTAGCATTAATAGCATTAATAATGCATTATTAGCATTAATAATAGCCATTAATAACAGTATTAATAGCATTAATAGCATTATTATTAGCATTAATAGCATTAATAATAGCATTATTAGCATTAATAATAGCATTAATAACATTATTAATAGCATTAATAGCATTATTATTAGCATTAATAGCATTAATAATAGCATTATTAGCATTAATAATAGCATTAATAACATATTAATAGCATTAATAGCATTATTATTAGCATTAATAGCATTATTAATAGCATTATTAGATAATAGCTATAGCATTAATAGCATTAATAGCATAATTAATAGCATTAATAGCATATTAATGCATTAATAGCATTATTATTAGCATTAATAGCATTAATATGCATTATTAGCATTAATAATAGCATTAATAACATTATTAATAGCATTAATAGCATTAATTATTAGCATTAATAGCATTAATAATGCATTATATAGATAATAAGCATTAAATAGCATTAATAGCATAATTAATAGCATTAATAGCATTATTAATAGCATTAATAGCATTATTATTAGCATTAATAGCATTATAGGATAATATTAGCATTAATAGCATTAATTAATAGCATTAATAGCATATTAATTAGCATTAATACATTATTATTATGCATTAATAGCATTAATAATAGCATAATAGCATTAATAATAGCATTATAACATTAGAATAGCATTAATAGCATTATTATTAGCATGAATAGCATTAATAATTTAGCATTATTAGCATTATAATAGCATAATAGCATTAATAGATAATATTAGCATTTAATAGCATTAATAGATAAATATTAGCATTAATAGCAGATTAATAGCATTAATTAGCATTATTAATAGCATTAATAGCATTATTATTAGCATTAATAGCATTAATAATACCATTAATAGGATAAATATTAGCATTAATAGCATTAATAGCATTATTAATAGCATTAATAGCATTATTATTAGCATAAATAGCATTAATAATAGCATTATTAGCATTAATAATAGCATAAATAACATTATTAATAGCATTAATAGCATTATTATTAGCATTAATAGCATTAATAATAGCATTATTAGCTTTAATAATAGCATTAATACATTATAGCATAGCATTAATAGCATTATTATTAGATTAATAGCATTAATAGCATTATTATTAGCATTAATAGCATTAATAATACCATTAATAGGATAAATATTAGCATTAATAGCATTAATAGCATTATTAATAGCATTAATAGCATTATATTAGCATAAATAGCATTAATAATAGCATTATTAGCATTAATAAAAGCATTAATAACATTATTAATAGCATTAATAGCATTATTATTAGCATTAATAGCATTAATAATAGCATTATTAGCATTAATAATAGCATTAATAACATTATTAATAGCATTAATAGCATTATTATTAGCATTAATAGCATTAATAGCATTATTATTAGCATTAATAGCATTAATAATACCATTAATAAGATAAATATTAGCATTAATAGCATTAATAGCATTATTAATAGCATTAATAGCATTATTATTAGCATAAATAGCATTAATAATAGCATTATTAGCATTAATAATAGCATTAATAACATTATTAATAGCATTAATAGCATTATTATTAGCATTAATAGCATTAATAATGCCATTAATAGGATAAATATTAGCATTGATAGCATTAATAGCATAATTAATAGCATTAATAGCATTATTAATAGCATTAATAGCATTATTATTAGCATTAATAGCATGAATAGGATAAATATTAGCATTAATAGCATTAATAGCATTATTAATAGCATTATTATTGGCATTAATAGCATTAATAATAGCATTATTAGCATTAATAATAGCATTAATAACATTATTAATAGCATTAATAGCATTATTATTAGCATTAATAGCATTAATAATAGCATTATTAGCATTAATAATAGCATTAATAACATTATTAATAGCATTAATAGCATTATTATTAGCATTAATAGCATTATTATGAGCATTAATAGCATTAATAATACCATTAATAGGATAAATATTAGCATTAATAGCATTAATAGCATTATTAATAGCATTAATAGCATTATTATTAGCATAAATAGCATTAATAATAGCATTATTAGCATTAATAATAGCATTAATAACATTATTAATAGCATTAATAGCATTATTATTAGCATTAATAGCATTAATAATAGCATTATTAGCATTAATAATAGCATTAATAAAATTATTAATAGCATTAATAGCATTATTATTAGCATTAATAGCATTAATAGCATTATTATTAGCATTAATAGCATTAATAATACCATTAATAAGATAAATATTAGCATTAATAGCATTAATAGCATTATTAATAGCATTATTATTAGCATAAATAGCATTAATAATAGCATTATTAGCATTAATAATAGCATTAATAACATTATTAATAGCATTAATAGCATTATTATTAGCATTAATAGCATTAATAATAGCATTAATAATAGCATTATTAGCATGAATAATAGCATTAATAACATTATTAATAGCATTAATAGCATTATTATTAGCATTAATAGCATTAATAGCATTATTATTAGCATTAATAGCATTAATAATACCATTAATAGCATTATTATTAGCATTTATTTATTTTATTATTATTTTTATGTAATTATTTAATATTTTTTATTTATTTTTTTATTATTTTTTAATTATTTTTAAATTATTATTTTTATTATTTAATTTATTTATTTTTTTAAGTGAGAGTGAGACACAGTTCTCATTCAGGTCCGCAGTTTTTTTTTTTTTTTTATTATTATTTTTATTTAATTATTTAATATTTTTTATTTATTTTTTTATTATTTTTTAATTATTTTTAAATTATTATTTTTATTATTTAATTTATTTATTTTTTTAACTCAGAGTGAGACGCAGTTCTCATTCAGGTCCGCCTTTTTTTTTCCCCATTGACATACATTAGCGGTGTGTCGGCGATTTTATGGCCGGCCACCTGGTTCTATTTGTCGGCCCTAAAATCGCGGACACACCGCTAATGCATGTCTATGGGCAGTCAGCTCGAATTCTGATTGGTCGGCGTTCAATCCGAAATCGGGCTGACTGCCCATAGAGATGCATTAGCGGTGTGTCCGCGATTTTAGGGCCGACAAATAGAACCAGGTGGGCGGCCATAAAATCGCCGACACACCGGTAATGTATGTCAATGGGAAAAAAAAAGTCGGACCTGAATGAGAACTGCGTCTCAGTTTTGAGGGGCTCTTCTGATTGGCTGAGGGCAGTATACCGCGACCAATCAGAAGAGGGCCTGAGATCTCATTGAGGTAGAATGGGGGATTTTTCTTCCATTCTATCTTAATGAGAAGGAAGAGGACGTCGGAGGTGGAAGATCCCCGGGGCCGGACGAAAAGGCGAAGATGGCGGAAATAAGAGAGAAGACCCCCGGGGCCGGAGGAAGAGGACGCCTGGCCGGACGGAGGAGTTGAGGATCGGACGGACGATCAGATGACTTGAAGGGATGTAAGTGATCGACGGGGGCGTTAGGTTAGGGGACAGCGGGGGCTTCGGGTATAGGGCCTTAGGTGACAGCGGCGTTAGGTTAGGGGACGGCGGGGGCTTAGGGGATAGGCGGCGGGGCTTAGGGGGTATCGGCGGGGGCCTAGGATACTACGGGGCTTAGGGGGTAGGGGCTTAGGGGCTGCTGCGGGGCTTAGGGGGTAGGGCCTTAGGGGCAGCGGTGGCTTAGGGGGTAAATGGCGGGGGCTTAGGATGCTGCGGGTCGGGGGTTAGGTGGTCGCGGCTTAGGGGATAGGGGCTTAGGGGGTATCGGCGGGGGCTTAGGATGCTGCGGGTCGGGGGTTAGGTGGTCGGGGCTGCTGCGGGGCTTAGGGGGTAGGGGCTTAGGGGCGGCGGTGGCTTAGAGGGTAGACGGCGGGGCTTAGGGGGTATCGGCGAAGGGTTAGGATGCTGCGGGTCGGGGGTTAGGTGGTCGGGGCTTAGCGGGTGGCGACTTAGGGGTAGGGGCGGCGCAGGTGTTCGGGGCTTAGCGGGTGGGCGACTTAGGGGTAGGGGCGGCGCACTGAGGGCGGCGGTGGCTTAGGGGGTAGACGGCGGGGCTTAGGGAGTATCGGCGGGGGGTTAGGATGCTGCGGGTCGGGGGTTAGGTGGTCGGGGCTTAGCGGGGTGGCGACTTAGGGGTAGGAGCGGCGCACTGAGGGGGTGGCTAAGAGCATGGGGCTGTAGTGTACACCGCTATGGTATACTACAGTCCCATGGCCATACGCCTGTCAGGTGTAAAGCGTATGGCCATGGGACTGTAGTATACCATAGCGGTGTACACTACAGCGCCGGGCGGCGGGGCTTAGGGGGTATCGGCGGGGGGTTAGGATGCTGCGGGTCGGGGGTTAGGTGGTCGGGGCTTAGCGGGGTGGCGACTTAGGGGTAGGGGCGGCGCACTGAGGGGGTGGCTAAGAGCATGGGGCTGTAGTGTACACCGCTATGGTATACTACAGTCCCATGGCCATACGCCTGTCAGGTGTAAAGCGTATGGCCATGGGACTGTAGTATACCATAGCGGTGTACACTACAGCGCCGGGCGGCGGGGCTTAGGGGGTATCGGCGGGGGGTTAGGATGCTGCGGGTCGGGGGTTAGGTGGTCGGGGCTTAGCGGGTGGCGACTTAGGGGTAGGGGCGGCGCACTGAGGGGGTGGCTAAGAGCATGGGGCTGTAGTGTACACCGCTATGGTATACTACAGTCCCATGGCCATACGCCTGTCAGGTGTAAAGCGTATGGCCATGGGACTGTAGTATACCATAGCGGTGTACACTACAGCGCCGGGCGGCGGGGCTTAGGGGGTATCGGCGGGGGGTTAGGATGCTGCGGGTCGGGGGTTAGGTGGTCGGGGCTTAGCGGGTGGCGACTTAGGGGTAGGGGCGGCGCACTGAGGGGGTGGCTAAGAGCATGGGGCTGTAGTGTACACCGCTATGGTATACTACAGTCCCATGGCCATACGCCTGTCAGGTGTAAAGCGTATGGCCATGGGACTGTAGTATACCATAGCGGTGTACACTACAGCGCCGGGCGGCGGGGCTTAGGGGGTATCGGCGGGGGGTTAGGATGCTGCGGGTCGGGGGTTAGGTGGTCGGGGCTTAGCGGGTGGCGACTTAGGGGTAGGGGCGGTGCACTGAGGGGGTGGCTAAGAGCATGGGGCTGTAGTGTACACCGCTATGGTATACTACAGTCCCATGGCCATACGCCTGTCAGGTGTAAAGCGTATGGCCATGGGACTGTAGTATACCATAGCGGTGTACACTACAGCGCCGGGCGGCGGGGCTTAGGGGGGTATCGGCGGGGGGTTAGGATGCTGCGGGTCGGGGGTTAGGTGGTCGGGGCTTAGCGGGTGGCGACTTAGGGGTAGGGGCGGCGCACTGAGGGGGTGGCTAAGAGCATGGGGCTGTAGTGTACACCGCTATGGTATACTACAGTCCCATGGCCATACGCCTGTCAGGTGTAAAGCGTATGGCCATGGGACTGTAGTATACCATAGCGGTGTACACTACAGCGCCGGGCGGCGGGGCTTAGGGGGTATCGGCGGGGGGTTAGGATGCTGCGGGTCGGGGGTTAGGTGGTCGGGGCTTAGCGGGTGGCGACTTAGGGGTAGGGGCGGCGCACTGAGGGGGTGGCTAAGAGCATGGGGCTGTAGTGTACACCGCTATGGTATACTACAGTCCCATGGCCATACGCCTGTCAGGTGTAAAGCGTATGGCCATGGGACTGTAGTATACCATAGCGGTGTACACTACAGCGCCGGGCGGCGGGGCTTAGGGGGTATCGGCGGGGGGTTAGGATGCTGCGGGTCGGGGGTTAGGTGGTCGGGGCTTAGCGGGGTGGCGACTTAGGGGTAGGGGCGGCGCACTGAGGGGGTGGCTAAGAGCATGGGGCTGTAGTGTACACCGCTATGGTATACTACAGTCCCATGGCCATACGCCTGTCAGGTGTAAAGCGTATGGCCATGGGACTGTAGTATACCATAGCGGTGTACACTACAGCGCCGGGCGGCGGGGCTTAGGGGGTATCGGCGGGGGGTTAGGATGCTGCGGGTCGGGGGTTAGGTGGTCGGGGCTTAGCGGGTGGCGACTTAGGGGTAGGGGCGGCGCACTGAGGGGGTGGCTAAGAGCATGGGGCTGTAGTGTACACCGCTATGGTATACTACAGTCCCATGGCCATACGCCTGTCAGGTGTAAAGCGTATGGCCATGGGACTGTAGTATACCATAGCGGTGTACACTACAGCGCCGGGCGGCGCGGGCTTAGGGGGTATCGGCGGGGGGTTAGGATGCTGCGGGTCGGGGGTTAGGTGGTCGGGGCTTAGCGGGTGGCGACTTAGGGGTAGGGGCGGCGCACTGAGGGGGTGGCTAAGAGCATGGGGCTGTAGTGTACACCGCTATGGTATACTACAGTCCCATGGCCATACGCCTGTCAGGTGTAAAGCGTATGGCCATGGGACTGTAGTATACCATAGCGGTGTACACTACAGCGCCGGGCGGCGGGGCTTAGGGGGTATCGGCGGGGGGTTAGGATGCTGCGGGTCGGGGGTTAGGTGGTCGGGGCTTAGCGGGTGGCGACTTAGGGGTAGGGGCGGCGCACTGAGGGGGTGGCTAAGAGCATGGGGCTGTAGTGTACACCGCTATGGTATACTACAGTCCCATGGCCATACGCCTGTCAGGTGTAAAGCGTATGGCCATGGGACTGTAGTATACATAGCGGTGTACACTACAGCGCCGGGCGGCGGGGCTTAGGGGGTATCGGCGGGGGGTTAGGATGCTGCGGGTCGGGGGTTAGGTGGTCGGGGCTTAGCGGGGGTGGCGACTTAGGGGTAGGGGCGCGCGACTGAGGGGGTGGCTAAGAGCATGGGGCTGTAGTGTACACCGCTATGGTATACTACAGTCCCATGGCCATACGCCTGTCAGGTGTAAAGCGTATGGCCATGGGACTGTAGTATACCATAGCGGTGTACACTACAGCGCCATGCTCTTAGCCAGCCCTGGCTTTGTTAGCGAAGCGACTCGCAATGGCCGCTTCGCGGGCATTGCTTCGCAAGACTGCAACGACTCGCAATGCCGCTTTGCGGGCATTGCTTCGTGAGTCGCCGTGGCCGCTACGCGGCCACGGGGAGAGTCCAGGAGAAGCAGCTCGCTCGCGCTAACAAAGCCACCGGAAGTTGCGCCGCTCCGACGGAAGTCGCTACGGCAATTATATAATAGATATATATATGCACATACATTCATATGACACACACATCCATTTGTGCACACATACATTATATATAAGCACACATCCGTATGTACACACACAGTATATGTGTATATGCAGACACATCCATTTGCAGCAGCTTCAGGGAGGCGTCCATCAGCTGGAGCCGCTGAGGAGTGGAGGAGCAGTCATACTCCTCCTCCAAGAACCGGCTGCAGGAACACAGCCGGAAGCTCCACACCGGAAACGCGGCTGCGGCTACTGTGCAGCTCCCTGGCTGTGCCCGGCCGGCGACCGCAGAAAGACAGAAAGGGGCAGCAGGCGACCTCTTAAAGGTAAAGAGTGGCCGCAACGGCCCAATTCCCCTTCAGTCCACCAAGAAAACTCCCGGTATGCCCTATGGCCAGTCCGAGCCTGGTGGAAGCCCACTTTATTCTGATTGGGAACTTATTTCTTGTGGGTTGAGTAGAAGTTTTTAGGTGGCATTTTGGGGTACAGAACATTATGGATCAGTGCATGTTTATGCTGTGCTTCACACTGAGCACTTACGGCAGGGTTTCCATCTAAATATACAAAATATGTGATTCAGATGAAACTTGCTAGATGAAACTGCCCTATTAAAAGCTAGAGAGAGATTACTGTCTCCATCTGACTCATTATAGGGAATTTTCCATCCAGACTGCAATCTGAATCCCATATTTCACATAAAACACTGGTGTAAGAGCTCCATATAGAGCACAGGATAAATGTGAGCTGAGCGTTACTGAGATCTTTTGGAGGCAGAATGAACAAATCAACAGCAGGTCAAGAGTTTATTTTATTTAATTTTTCGCCATTCACCGTGCAGTATAAGTGATTACGTGGCTTAATTCCTTGTGTTGGTGTTATTGCAGTAATGTCAAATTTACGGTATGTTTATATTTTATTGCTATTACACACTAAATGTTTTGTTTTTTACAAAAAAAGTCACCATATTTTGAAAGCTTTCATTTTTCTATATTCCTGTTGACAGAGTCATGAGGGCTTGATTTTTGTGGGACCAATTGACCTTTTTATTGATACCATTTTCGGGAACATAATATTTAATGAACACTTTTTATTTACATTTTTCAGAGGAAAAAGGAGCCAAAACCAGCAATTCAGAAATAGTTTATTTTTTTTTTTACGCTGTTGACCACATGGTAAAAGTGATATGACATTTTTATTCTTTGAGTCAGGACATGCACAGAGATAATACATTTATATAAAGAAAATTATGTTTTCCTACTTTTACACAATAAAAATAATTTTATAGAAAAAGTATTGTTTTTGCATATTCTGACCACTATAGTTTTTGTTTATTTCTTTACTGACAGAGCTGAGTGGTGACTTGCTTTTTGCAGGATAAGATTACCTTTCCAACAATACCATTTTTATTTACATTTGTCTTTTTGACTGCATTTATTTTGGAAGTATGATGAAAAAGCATTGCTTCTTGCCACATTTTTAATTAATTTTTCTTACAGTGTTCACTCTAGGGGTTAAATAGTGGAACAGTTTTATAGCTGGGGTTGTTATGGACACAGCGATATCAAATAGGTATAACTTTTATTTTTTCATCACTGATCTCTTGTATTGCAATATACATGTATTGCAATACTTTAGAACAGTCAGACTACACTGCTAGAATGCTAGTCAGTGTAATCTGTCTTAACAGGCCACCATTCTGGCACACCAGGAGGTCATTGTTTGAACTCCGGTTGCCATGGCAACCATTGGTTGGCCTTGATTTTATCATGGGGGTCCAATGGAGGTCAGAGAGGGTGCGCACTCCCTCTCACTAACATCTAAATGCTGCGATTGCTATCGATCACAGCATGTTAATTTGTCTGGGGCAGCGCGTATGCCGGCCCTGGCTGTTACTGCAAGAGCTTGGCTGTCAACTGTGCTGAGTTCCTGCAGTGATTGCCCAGAAAAGTGCTGATATTCAGCACTACTCAGTGCAATCATTGTGTGATCTATCAGTCAAATTGACCAATCACACTGGTCTTAGATCGGGGACCACCTGCAGCTGCAATGAGAGTTCAAAGCCATGACATACACATTGCATGTTATGGTGCAGGAACTGAAATCCACCCATGAAGTGCTATGTATTTCATTGCGGGCACAGAGATGCCTGTTGTACCTGGCTGCACAATTATAAAATATAATCACGAATTGGATTTTTGCCCCTTTTGAGTCCGCTCACGCTGTGAGTCAATGTCGTCATGTGGATACGACCGAAGCATTGGCCGCGCAGCGGCCATTGCGAGCAGTTCTAAGGCGACTCGCTATGCCCGCGCAGCGGGCATGGCGAGTCGCCTTAGCAGCGCGAAGCATTGGCCGCGAAGCGGCCATTGCGAGTCGGAGACTCGCTCTGCTAGAATCCCGATGCATCTGCATCGGGCACCCAGCTAGTTATAAAATAAGTATGCAGGGCTGCTAGATTTACATAGAGAAGTTTAAGAATTGTTGGTACAGAGGGCTAACAATGGTGGCAGAGAACTATATAGGGAAACCTTCCTTTTAACACCCTAAGGGTATGTGCCCACAGGACGTTTTTGCTGCGTTTTTGTGCGGTTTCTGCATGCAGTTTACCATTGGTTTTATGGTAATTTATGCCAAATTGTTCCTGCGTTTGGGATTCCCAGCAAAACCAATGTGTTTCACATAAACGATGTGCCCACACATTGGATTTGCAAGTGTCAAGAACTGTCAAAGCCCTGCGTTTTTGGTGCGGATGGGCAAGAATTGACATGTTCTATTTTCCTGCATTTTTGCTGCAGTCAATGGCAAAAAGCAGGAAAAACACGCATCAAAAATGCAGCAAAATCGCAGTAAAAACTCTCAAAAACAGCGCGTAAAACGCAATAAAAACGCAGGACCTGAACGCAGCAAATCTCCTGGCAAGGACTCTAGGATCCTTGAAAGCAGTACAGGTTTTGCTGCGTTCAGGACAGCTTAACATATGTTCTGTGGGCACATGCCCTAACAGAGTATACCTATTGAGAATTTTTGCAAAACGACTGGCTTCTCCATAACGAACAATGGTAATACATTTTTACTTGAAACAAATAAAATCTGTATCTAAACTTTGGCTATTGATCAAACACTGCTAAAACCCAATTATAGGTTTTAGAAAGTAACATTGTCTATCTACTATATAATTGTCTAAGGGTTTTTTGAGTCTGTCTGTAACCAAAATCACGCATCACACAGAGGCAGCTCAGACTATGCAGATAGGTGCGAGAATTGAAAGTTCGAATTTCACACCTATTTGCAACCCAGCGAGAGTGTCGCATTAGCGTCGCTCTCGCCGGGATACACGGTGGCCGCAGCGGCGGCTCTCCTCACAGCCCCCCCCATGGCACCACTGCTCCTCCTACCCCCCCCGCTTCTCGCGACACCCTCTGCCCCCCGCTCCATCCTGCCCCCACGTCCGCCACCATCCTGCTCCTCTGGCTCCATCCAGCTCCTCTGGCTCCATCCTGCTCCCACCCCCAGCTCCATCCTGCCCCCGGGTCCATCCTGCCCCCCCACTCCATCCTGCCCCGCTCGTTCCATCCTGTCACCCCTCCATCCCACGTCACCATCCTGCCCCCCATATCCATCCTGCCCCCCTGGCAGTTAGCGGTCATGTGACCGATCAGCTGATCAGTTTCCCAGATAACGACGGGTCCTAAAGGCCTGTAGGACCTAGAAGATAGAGGTGGAGCGAGCCGGCGGACAGGTGAGTATCCTCACTGAGGATTTTTAAATTTTTATTGTGGAGGAGCGGGGGTGGGGGAGCGGAGTATTGCCATATACCATAGTGCTGCTATACATGTACTGTAATGTACCGCTATATACTATAGTGCTGCTATACATGTGCTATAAAATGCCACCATATACTATAGTGCACCTCTACATATACTGTAATATACTGCCATATACTATAGCGCTGCTATACATGTGCTGTAATGTACTGCCATATACCATAGCGCTGCTATACATGTACTGTAATGTACCGCCATATACCATAGCGCTGCTATACATGTACTATAATGTTCCTCCATATACTATAGTGCTGCTATACATGTGCTATAAAATACCACCATATACTATAGTGCACCTGTACATATACTGTAATATATTGCCATATACTATAGTGCTGCTATACATGTGCTATACTGTACCGCCATATACTATAGTGTTACTTTACATGTACTGTAATGTACCACCATATACCATAGTGCTGCTATACATGTGCTGTAATGTATCGCCATATACTATAGAGCTGCTATACATGTAATGTAATGTACCACCATAAACCATAGCGCTGCTATACATGTACTGTAATGTACCGCCATATACCATAGCGCCGCTATACATGTACTGTAATGTATCACCATATACTATAGCGCTGCTATACATGTAATGTAATGTACCACCATAAACCATAGCGCTGCTATACATGTACTGTAATGTACCGCCATATACCATAGCGCCGCTATACATGTACTGTAATGTATCGCCATATACTATAGCGCCGCTATACATGTACTGTAATGTACCGCCATATACCATAGTGCCGCTATACATGTACTGTAATGTACCGCCATATACTATAGCGCTGCTATACATGCACTGTAATGTACCGCCGTATACCATAGCGCCGCTATACATGTACTGCAATGTGCCGCCATATACTATAGCGCTGCTATACATGTACTGTAATGTACCGCCATATACTATAGCGCTGCTTTACATGTACTATAGTGTACCGCCATATACTATAGCGCCGCTATACATGTACTGTAATGTACCGCCATATACTATAGTGCTGCTATACATGTGCTGTAATGTACCACCATATACTATAGCGCTGCTATATATATATATATGTAGCTCACTCACGTTGACTGAACAAGTTCTGTCAGTCACAGTATGTCAACTACATACATATTCTAGAATACCCGATGCATTAGAATCGGGCCACCATCTAGTGGTATTATATTTCTCTATTATATATAGACATAAAACGATAATAGATTTGTAGTAACCAAGTGCATATTTCAACTAAATTATGGATGATATACTGAGTAATACATTTATAATGAATGCTTTTAGCAATCCACATAAAAGCCCAATAAATAAAAGCATATTGTAATAATTTATGTACAGTAATATAATACATAAATGTATTACAGTTGACCAGTGCTGTCATGTAAATTATTCAATGCCCTCATTAAATACATTTGAATCTAGTTATTCTGAATATAATGCATTAGGAACTATACAATTTAGGTACAATATATTATTTTTAACATTTCACTATTAACTATACAGTTGAAACCAGAAGATAACATACACTATATAAAAGGAGCCATATGTATGTTTTTCTCACTATCATACATGAAATCAGAATAAACGTTTCCCTTTTAGGTCAATTAGGATCAGCATAGCTATTTATATTTGTCAAATGCCAAAATAATGAGAGAGAGAATGTTTTAAGGCATTTTTAGTTCTGCAATGTCACAAGTCACTAAGATTACTATGCCTTTACATAATTTCGATTTTCTGGACAAAGTACCTCAATGTCCGCGCTGCTGCCAAATGAATACAGAGGACACCAGAGACAACAGGATGTCTGGATCAAAGTGATGGTTTGATTTATTATCCTACGTGTTTCAGAGCCACATACCGAGCTCCTTCCTCAGGGACCCCGAGGAAGGAGCTCGGTATGTGGCTCTGAAACGCGTAGGATAATAAATCAAACCATCACTTTGATCCAGACATCCCGTTGTCTCTGGTGTCCTCTGTATTCATTTGGCAGCAGCGCGGACCTTGAATTACTTTGTCCAGAAAATCGATCGATAACCGCAGAGATCTGTGGAGGTACAGTCCAAGCAGCAGCTGCATTTCTGAGCGATCAAGCTGGTTGTGTGTGACACAACCTTATCAGGTGAGCAATTCTGATTTGAACCTTTTTTTCTTGTGTAAAAAAGATAAGACCCTATTGCGAATTCTCCACTATTTTAGATATTTTTTAAAATAATTTGGAACAGCCCATGTGATGATGTCATGTGTTTGGAAGCTTCTGAAAGGTTCATTGGCAACATCTGAGTTAATTAGAAAAACACATGAGGATATATTTAATGCACACCTGAAACACACTGCTTCTTTGTGTAGCATCATGGGAAAGATTAAAGAAATCAGCCAAGATATCAGGAAGAGAATTGTGGACTTGCACAAGTCTGGTTCATCCTTAGGTGTAATTTCCAGATACCCGAATATGCCTCGTTTATCTGTACAAACAATTATGTGCAAGTACAAACAAGATCTGAATTTCAAGCCATCAAATCGCTCAGGACGGAGACGGGTTTCGTGTCTCAGAGATGAACGTGCTTTGGTCCGACATGTGCATATCAATCAAAGAGCAAAAGCAAAAGACCTTGTGAAAAAGATGGTGAAAGCTGACAAGATTGTGTCATTATCCATAGTAAAACTAGTACTGTATCAACATGAGCTGAAATGTCACTCTGCCGGGAAGAAGCCATTACTCCAGGAGAAACATAAAAAAGCCATTTTAATGTTTGCAAATGCACACAGGAACAAAGACCTACATTTTTGGAGACATGTCCTGAGGTCTGATGAATCTAAAATTGAACTGTTTGTCCATTGTGACCATTGTTATATTTGAAGGAAAAAGGAATGAGCTTGGAAGCCTAAGAACACCATCCCAACTGAGAAATGCAGGGCTGGCAGCATCGTATTGTGGGGTTGTTTTGCTGCAGAAGGGACTGGTGCACTTTATAAAATAGATGGCATCATCAGGAAAGAAGATTATGCGGCAATACTGCAGCAATATCTCAAGACATCAGTCAGAAAGTTAAACCTTGGGCCAAAATGTGTCTTCCAAATGGACAATGATCTGAAGCATACTGCCAAACTGGTTAAAAAGTGACAAGGATAACAAAGTCAATGTTTTGGAGTGGCCATCACATAGCCCTGATCTTAATCCTATTAAAAATGTATGGTCAAAGCTGAAAAGGCAGGTGCAAGCAAGGCAACCTACAAACATGGCCCAGTTACCCCAGTTCTGTTAAAAGGAATGGGCCCAAATTCCTACTAACTATTGTGAGAAGCTTGTGGAAGGATATCCAAAATGTTTGAACCAAGTCATACAGTTTAAGGGCAATGATATCTAATACTAATGAAATGTATGTAAACCTGTGACTGCAGAAAGTGATACAAATGCCTTAAAACATTCTCTCTCTCTCATTATTTTGGCATTTGGCAAACATTAATAATGCTAAATTAAATTAACTTAAAACAAAGAAAGATTAATTCTTATTTCATGTCCGATAGTGAGAAAAACATGCATATGTGTCTTTTCATATAGTATATGTAAACGTCTGGTTTTAATTGTATATCAGGATGGGGAACATATATGCCAGGATGGCCCAAGATGGGGGCATATATACCAGGTTAGGCATATATATCAGGATTGGGACATGGTTACCAGGATGGGCATAGGATAGTGACATTTATACCTTGATGGGCCCAGAATTGGGGACATATGTACCAGGATGGTAACATATTTATCATGATGGGGAACATATATACTAGGTATCATGATGGGCTAAGGATGGGTGACATATATATCAGTATTGACCCAGGATGGGGCTACATATACTAGGATGGGCCCAGGATGAGGGACATATATACCAGGATAGGTATATATACCAGGATTTGGTGTCATGCCTTTTATAGAAAAGCGCATATAATCTGTTTAACCATGCTTTGTTAAATTGTAGGTATTTACAGTATTGAGTTACTGCCTGTGATAAAGCTGAGTTTTAGTTGCTGTTCAGTGATAACTTATCCAACAGCGCCATCTGTTGACAATGTTTTTTTACTAAATTGATTGCAGTACAATCTAATTTTTCGTCCTCAAGGCTCCTGTGATTCCCCATCAGCCCTTGCACTAGTCTCTCTCCTTCTTCAGAAGCCATTATAGCCTCATAGATACTGACATTCTGGTAAGCCGATCCCTCTCTCTGGATTTCAGCTCGTATGTTTCCCTCTACATAGCACAATCGGTGAATTATATGCTACAGTTATATTATGTTCTGTTCTACATTACAAATGTAATGCTATGTATCTCAGATATGTTGAATTTTGTACTAAGTATTTTCATTTGTTTTTATATTTTAACACTATCCTATCAATAAAAGTTGAAAAGGACCCCCTGCGTCCAAGTCATTGCATTGATGGGAAAGAGTCTAGCTGTCTGTCAACTCGTTTTTCTGAAGTACAGAGCGAGGGTGCCAGAACAGTAAAACGATTACTATAAGCGGGGTCGAAGCAGAGAAACTGACTTATAGCAGAGAACAGTCAAGCCAAATACAGACACGATATCAGATAGAGGATCTGAAGGTTATGTAACACGCTCCCATGTAAGCTTGTCAGCTTCAAGGAAGTCTGTGAGCAGTAGTGCAATTGCCACTGCCAGGGCGAAGGTGGTAGCCACCAAAGTGCGAGCTGCCTTTGCTGAACAGGAGTTGAAATTAAAGAAAGAAAAAGCACGTCTAGAAACTGACCTTGCAAAACTAGCCATAGACATGGAAGCAGCAGCAACAGAAGATGAGGTACAGGCTTTAGAAGAAGCAGGACGCTCTGATAGTAAAGTTTCAGCTTAAGGTTTGGACCCAAACTTAGTCGTCGTCATATCTCATAACGCACTTCAGAGTACATGCTACAGCATTCCTCATTAGACGACCATCTACATTCAGCTCCAAGAGAGAGACTGAATCATTCAGCCATCAACCTGCATTCACCAATCATCCTACATTAAGCATGAATGTAAATCTGTCCACCTAACACCATCAGTGCAACCTGCACCCAAGCCTGTAGCTCCCTACTACACAGCGAACGCTTTCAAGATTGAGGACTGCTGTGGTGACTATCGTGATGAAGATGCGTTTTACGACAACAATAGCTCACTGAGACCTCATCATGGCAACATGCACCGGACTGCCCCCTCAGAGATCAAGAGCTACCAGATTTCCTCAAGTTCTTTGCACATTGTGAGTTACTCACCAAAGGTCTCTTGAAGTTTAATGACGGTCATGAAAGTTACAGAGCGTAGAGAGCTTCTTTTAGAAACGCCACTACCGGCCCAGACATCTCCGCCAGCGAAGAGATCGACCTCCTGGTTAAGTGGCTTGGAAACGAATTGGTAGAACATGCAAAGTGCATCAGAGATATCCGCATCAACAACCCAAGCAAAGGGTTGTGCACGTTATGGGAGAGACTGGACAAGTGCTATGGCTCCTCAGAGATGATAGAAGAATCCCTCTTCAAAAGGTTGGAAGACTTTCCTGAAATTTATAATAAGAACTTTCGCATGATAAGAGAATTGAGTGACCACTTAGAAGAACTCCAAGTCGCAAGGAATGAAGGAGACCTGCTAGGCCTCACATCCCTAGATACCACCAGGGGCATCAAACTGATAGTGAAGAAACTACCTTACAAATTGCAAGAGAAATGGTTGAACCGTGGGACTTTGTGACCACACCGTGATTAGTATACAGTATACACCTTTTAATCACGGTGTGATCACAAAATTGTATGTTTGCACTTTCATGATGATGATAACATTGTAAATGGAATAACACAATCCTTTGTCTCTGTTTTATTCTAGAACCACTTAAAAAGTTGGAAGCCCAAGAATAATGTAACTGTAATTTTAGGTAATTTTTGTATGAGGCACCATCATAGGACATCTGCTCCAATATACAAATCACACACATAGTGTATATATTTTTAACATATGTCACATTTATAGACACATATATGGCCCAGCTAGGGATTATAACACTTTAAAAAGGTCCATGCACCCCTAAATCGAATGGTGAGGCTCTTGGTACACTTGAGCTTATCCAGGAGAGAGGATGTCAGCACAGGAGATCCCGGTGAAAGGGAGAACCGTGTAAACCCCGGGATAGGACCTAATAGTGTTTTCCCATAAAGGACTGAATCTTTTAGTAAACAGCACAATCCCAATTTCATGCATTGAGATTATAGGCACTATGCAGAATGTGGACTAAATACAAGCAGTATGCACCTTAATATACTGGTGCTCCGGTCTAAACCACGTAATAGTCAAACGCTGGCAATGAAGGCAACGGAGGGGGATGGAAGAGCGTAGGTGCTGAGATAGAAACATGGCACTTTCACTCCGCCTTTGTTGCCATAGCAGCGTCACTATAGTAACGTACACATGAAAGACCGTGCATACACAGTGCACTGCTTCTGGAAAACAGGAGAAGCACACTCATTTCTGGGACGCCGGGGAACATGAGGCAAGCAGGAGCAGGTGAATATGAGTGGTGTTACTCATTTTATACTTAGTTTACAGTCATCCTTGTGTGGCGCCCCTGCGACCAGGGCGGCCAGAGGGTGAACTGCAGCAAGGTAAGGTAGAGACGGTTGACTGAAAAAAACATCCACACAGGTACACACACCGACCCTACGCATAGGACTCTAGGTTAGGCAAGGGGTAGCAGGGGTTAAGACTAGTGTGGGTGGAGCATAGAGCAGCACTGAACAAGTGGGTGGAGAGACCAACAATAGAAAAACCCGGGAACACGCAGTTAGAGCAGAAGAAGAAGAACAGTCAAGAGAAGAAGCTTAGGCACGACTACCCAGGAGGAAAGGTTCCCTGTAGGATGAAAATCCTAGAGGTAATATTCCTAGGAATGAAAGCTTGCTCCATAGCCAGAGGCGAGGGAAAGGAGCCATAAACAGAGACACCCGACAGTGAGAATGAGGGAGCCTGTGATCCCACACCCATTTCTTGGACACTGGAGGCTAGGCTGCTACAGCCAGAGAGCCGGTTCTGTAGAGGTGACCAGGGGCACTCTAGGACCTTAATCACAGGACATACCAGCGTGAGGCAGGTACTCTATGACCTGCAGCCTAGCTACCATCACGGTCTATGAACACAGCCATCGGACTAGGGCTTGTGACCCTAACAGAGAGGAAATCATCACACAAAAGCCCGTGAAGGCAAGACCAAACCCGTGAGTGTGGAGGCAGAGAGAAAGACAAGGGCCTGAAAGGACTTGAGGGAAGCAACGCAGAGAAGCTGCCTGAGCGGCATCAATCCAGTTACCTGAAGCAGTGCTAAAGTGTGAGAATTGTAACCTGAAAGAGCTGGAAGAACTGTAAGTTGTAAACTATTGTGAACTGCTGCTAAAGAACTTTGAGTAAATTACCCAGTAAGCTCACCATCGCCTGAGACTGCTTTCTTCCAGTGTCGCAGCAGAGTCCCACCTGAGGAGTCGGAGACTGCTTTTCTCACACAGTGGCTAGAGAAACTGCAGCAGCAATGTAAGTGACTGGTACAAAGCACCTGTTAGGTCCCCTGGCACCGCTCCCCAGCTCACCTCTCCTGGGTCTGCATCCTCTGCACCTTTACCGATCGGGTATCCGGCGTCCAGGCGCGCTGTGTCTCGGAGCCATCACCAGGTCCCTTTGTCTGCTGACCACCGGGCTCACACATCAGCACAGTCATGAATCTAATCAGCGGTGCACTAGGCGCAGCCGCACTCCTCCCCTGTGAATTTAAGGGGCGAAACGGCTCAACCTGACACTCCCCTTGACCAATAGCTTTGCTGGCTGTTGGTCAGGTCTTCCTTGTGCTCTCCTCCGGGAGAACCATTCCTACTCTCCTAGCCTTGGGCTCTGTTACTTTGAATCCTCCTTAGCTATACCATAGTATAGGCTAACCCTATGAGCCGCACCCTGGTACTAGCAGCTGTTGTATTTAAACCCTCTGCACTTGCCCCTGACAATCCCTGTATAGGGGTTGGTTAAACTAGGACCAGCTCACCCAGGGGAGTTCCGTGCCACGGCCCAGTGGGTCCACTCCATGGCGCCTTCCCATGGAAGCATGACAGAATAATCAGGCCATGGACCCCACTGATACCACGTTCTCAGCGCAAAAGAAGCTGTCTTGTCTTGGGAAAATCAGAACCGTATTATGGCTTTCCTTCCGTCCATGGATAACCGGGTTAGCCTCCTTTCAGACTTCCGACCAAGCATCCGCCGCTCATCTGACGAGCCTACAACAGGAACTGTCTGTGCAACGAGACGCGCAATCTCGCATGCTGTCTTATATGTCTTCGGTGGACGATCATCTGGTCTCCCTGCAGTATGCAACCACGGGCTCGGCTGAAGCCGCATCCCATGACAAGCCTCTGGGAGGTGCCCGCCTCGCTCCTGGAGTCCTCCACCTCGCTTAGGAAAATTACCTAGATATAGCGGTGAACCTAAGATGTGCCGCGGCTTCCTCAACCAGTGTTGTCTACACTTTGAACTGCTCAATTGTCGACCTTTCTGGAGATATTTCGTAAGGTCTTTGATGAACCCAGCCGGGTCGCATCTAATACAGCATCCCTCTTCAACCTCCGTCAAGGGACCCTCACTGTTGGGCAGTACGCCATACGCTTCCGCATTCTCTCCTCCGAGTTGAGATGTAACGACAAGGCGCTGACTGGGGATTTCTGCCGTGGCCTGTCCAGCAGTATAAAGGACAAGCTCGCGGGTCGGGATATCCCAGTAGAGCTGGATGACATGATTTCGCTAGCCACTCGATTTGTGTTTTCAGGAATGCTCCTGTGAATCCACCAGGGAGAGGAGATCCATCCAGCTGCTTCCCTCTGAATGCAGTTCGCCCAGTCCACGGACCGTGATGTCTGCTGCCGCCCCGAATCTATGCAGGTGGATCAGGTCAGGATGAGGATCAATGCCGAGAGGAGGCGACACATCCCATCAGCGCCGGGATTGTCCTGAAAAAACAGGAAACCTCCTCCGCCTAGATCAAGTAAGTGAGGCTATCCTAGGCGAGAGCAATGCCTCTCAACCCCTCACCCTGCCCGTGCAGGTGATTCGTCTGAAGAGACGCTTCTCTGAGCTAGCCTATGTGGATTCTGGGGCATCAGGAAACTTCATTCGGCAAGAGGCGGTGACTTAGCTTGGAATCCCCGTAATACCTCTATTGAATCCTCGCGTGATTGTGTCAGTGGATGGCAGACCGCTGCAGGAGGTCGTCACCGAGGTGACGGAAGAAGTGGAGGTGCAGGTCGGGGCTCTACACCATGAAAGAATTGCCTTCTACTTCCTGCTTGGTCTCTCCCATGCCCTGCTCCTCGGACTTTCCTGGCTCTGGACTCATGAACCTGCCCTGGACTGGCGCTCTGGGGACGTGCTGCGGTGGGACCCTCTTTGCCAAGAGAGATGCCTGCAGTCCATTCTTCCATCTTGTTCCCCGCAACCGGATTCTGTTCTTTCTAGTTTACCGGCGGCCTATTGGCAGTACACAGATGTCTTCAACAAGACAGAGGCAGAAGTCCTCCCGCATCATCGGCCGTATAATTGCCCTATAGACCTCGTTCCCGGTGCTACAACACCCAGGAGACCAATCTACCTGTGTCCTCAGCCGAGTCGCAAGCCATGTCTGAGAATATCACGGACAATTTGGCTAGGGGATTCATCTGAAATTCCACGTCTCCCGCTGCTGGCGCCAGGTTTACAGGGGCTTGAATGCAATCAACATCAAGAACAAATACCCACTGCCTCTGATTGCGGAGCTCAAATTGGCTCGCTTCTTCACGAAATTGAATCTAAGAGGAGCATACAACCTGGTTTGCATACTGGCCGGGTACGAATGGAAGACGGCTTTCAACACCATTCGAGTATTTGGTCATGCCATACGGGTTGTGTAACACCCACGCAGTGTTCCGAAAGTTCATCAATGACATCTTCCGTGATCTGTTATACAAATGTGTGGTGGTATATTTAGATGACATCCTCATCTTCTCCCCAGATTTATCCTCTCATAGAAGGCACGTACGGCAAGTCCTCCTGCGACTGAGGAAGAATCGGTTGTACGCCAAGATGGAGAAATGTGTCTTTGAGCAGACTTCTTTGCCCTTTCTTGGATACATCATCTCTGATTCCGGATTCCGGATGGACCCTGAGAAGCTCTCCACCGTTCTGAAGTGGCCCCATCCTGTGGTGACTAAGGCTATCCAGCGGTTCCTTGGCTTTGCAAATTGTTACAGGCAATTCATTCCCTATTTCTCTTCCTTGATCAAACCCATCACGGCTCTCATCTGTAAGGGAGCAAAGTCCTGCAACTGGACCCCGGAGGCCGAAGAAGCCTTCTCCACTTTAAAGCGCTCCTTCTCCGAGGCTCCTACCTTGCACCAACCAGAGGTAAACAAACAGTTCATTGTAGAGGTAGACGCCTCCTCCATAGGAGCAGGGACTGTCCTCTCCCAGAAATCCTCTTCGGGTCGGTTAGTCACCTGCGGATTCTTCTCCAAAGCATTTACCGCATCAGAGCGCAATTACTCTATTCGGGATTGTGAATTGCTGGCCATCAAATTGGCATTAGAGGATTGGCAACACCTCCTCGACGGTGCTGTTCATCCGTTCATTATCTTCACCGACCATAAGAACCTGGCTTATCTCCAGTCCGCCCAGAGGCTCAACCCACGGCAGTTCTGGTGGTCTCTGTTCTTTGCCCATTTCAATTTTGAACTGCACTTCCGGCCTGGCAGCAAAAATATCAAGGCTGATGCCCTGTCAAGGGCATTCCAGCCGTCGTATGTGGTGGAGGAGTCCTCCCATATCATTAATCCGACCAAGTTAATCACTGTGGCTCCCTTACGTATAGCTGGACTTCTGCCGGGTAAGACCTCTGTGGCACAGGATAAGAGGAAGACGGTTGATCCGGTCGACAGGGTAGGGGATACTCGGATACCGGGACAGGGGGTTACTTCGGTGGGGGGATCATGGCTGGTCGGTTCCCGGTTACGTGCCCTGGACCCTCCTTAGTGGCAGGGATGGGGGTGATGATGATGGGGGATGATAACGTGATGCCACCTGTGGTACCTTCTAATGGTTACCAGCGCTGCGGCTGGCCACTGAGGTGATGGAAATGCAGCTTTGATAGTACAGCTCCCCACAGGTGGAGCTCAGGGCAGCGGGGCTTAGGATGGGGGTAGTAGTAGTCTTCACCTCCAGTGATGATGCTGTGGCCCTCCGAGCGCCGAATGAAAGGAGAACCGACACCACTTCAGCTCAAAGGGGTCTTTACCTGCACTAGATGGAAACAAGTACACAGTACATTCAGCGTTAACGGGTATTGTAACCGTGGGTCGTGAAGGTTTCCTCAGAGTCTGACAGTGATGCCCTCAATATGGCACTCGTGGTCTTGTTACCTTCTCTCTCTTACCCCCTTTGAGCCAAGTCTCTAGTCCACAGGGTCTGTTACCTAAAAGTCTTTCACTCATCGGCATCGTGAACCCAGCTGCGGGACTGATGTTGGGCTGCTTTAGGGTTGCTTCGGCTACCTGTGTGTGTCGGGCCCTCAGCTTGCCGGTCTGTAATTAGGGATAAACCTTGCATCTAGCTACCTCGGCTCCGATATGCTGGTGTTGACCTGGGTCCCCAGCTGGCTCCAACCAGGCCTGGGTAAACCCCCTTCCAGAGTTTGGGTCGCTACTCTCCAAAGAGGCTCCCTCGTAATGCAGCCGCAGGGTCTCCTGCGTCTGCCTTGCTTGCTCTCCTCACACCAACTGTCTGACTGTGTTGTCCCTCCCCATTTTCTGCTCTCTAGGCTCCACCCCCTGGGACCTACTGAATATCAGTCCCCTGTATTAAAGTGGCCTGTGTATGGGTGTTGGGGTGCAGACTCTGAAGATTCCCCAAGTCCACGGTTAAAGAAGCACCACACCTTTAATTAGGGTGTAGTACCTCCCTGTGGCACCTTGCCATAGGGGCGCTACACGTTCCTGTCATGGGGCCACTCGTGCTGGCCATGTTGGAGTTAAAAAGTCTCTCTCTTTGATCCCTTGTCACTATTGGTGGCCTATTATCCGTCAAAACGTCCACGATTTTGTTGCCTCATGTCCGTCTTGTGCTAGAAGTAAGGTGTCCAGGAAGTTGCCGGCTGGATGTCTACTGCCTCTCCCAGTTCCATTGGCTCCCTGGCAACACATACCCATGGATTTCATTACGGATCCTCCCTTCTCCTCCAGCTGTATATGGGTAGTTGTGGACTTCTCTAAAATGGCCCACTTCGTTCCTTTGCCCGGTCTACCATCTGCTCCTGAGTTGGCCAACATATTCATCGAACACTTCTTCCGGCTCCATGGATTTCCTCGCCATATCGTGTCTGATAGGGAAGTCCAGTTCACTTCCCGGTTCTGGAGGGCGCAGTGCAAGCATATGGATATCACGTTGAACTTTTCATCTGCCTATCATCCTCAGTCCAACGGGCAGGTGGAGCGCATTAACCAAGTCCTCACCACCTATCTTTGGCACTTCGCCAACGCTCATCACAATAACTGGACCTGTCTCCTCCCTTGGGCAGAATTCATTTACAACAATCACTCTAGTGAGTCGTCAGCTAAATCTACTTTTGTCGTGGTATTCGGGCAACACCCTGGTTTGCCTCTTCCATTCTCCTCAGCGTCTGGCAACCCGGTGGCTGATGCATTGTCCTCGGACTTCTCCAGGATCTGGAAAGAAACCAGAGATGCTCTCACACAAGCCTCTGGCAGGATGAAGGGACATGCCAATAAGAGACGTCTGGATGCTCCATCCAAGGTGCAGAGAGCATTATGAAGACCAAGGAACACACCAGGCACATCCGAGATACTGTTCTGGCAAAGTTTAAAGCTGGATTTGGATACAAAAAGATTTCCCAAGCTTTAAATATCTCAAGGAGCACTGCGCAAGTGATCATATTGAAATGGAAGGAGTATCAGACCACTGCAAATCTACCAAGACCCAGCCGTCCCTCTAAACTTTCATCTCAAAAAAGGAGAATACTGAGCAAAGATGCAGCCAAAAGGCCCATGATCACTCTGGAAGAACTGCAGAGATCTACAGCTGAGGTGGGAGAGTCTGTCAATAGGACAACAATCAGTCATACACTGCACAAATCTGGATATTATGGAAGAGTGGCAAGAAGAAAGCCATTTCTCAAAGATATCCATAAAAAGTCTCCATTGAAGTTTGCCACAAGCCACCTGGGAGACACACCAAACATGTGGAATAAGGTACTCTGGTCAGATAAAACCAAAATTGAACTTTTTGGCCACAATGCAAAACAATATGTTTAGCGTAAAAACAACACAACTCAACACCCTCAAAACACCATCCCCAAACATGGTGGTGGCAGCATCATGGTTGGGGCCTCCTTTTCTTCAGCAGGGACAGGGAAGATGGTTAAAATTGATGGGAAGATAGACGGAGCCAAATACAGGACTATTCTGGAAGAAAACCTGTTGGAGTCTTCAAAAGACCTGTGACTGGGACGTAGATTTATCTTCCAACAAGACAATGATCCAAAACATAAAGCAAAATCTACAATGGAATGGTTAAAAAATAAATGTATCCAGGTGTTAGAATGGCCAAGTCAAAGTCCAGACCTGAATCTAATCGAGAATCTGTGGAAAGAACTGAAAACTGCTGTTCACAAACACTCTCCATCCAACCTCACTGAGCTCGAGCTGTTTTGCAAGGAAGAATGGGCAAGAATTTCAGTCTCTCGATGTGCAAAACTGATAGAGATGTACCCCAAGCAACTTGCAGCTTTAATTGCTGCAAAAGGTGGCGTTACTCAAGGGGGCTGAATAATATTGCACACCTCACTTTTTAGTTTTTTATTTGTTAAAGGGAACCTGACCCAAAAAGGCATTGCCTGGTGCTTCTCCCTGCCGCCTGCAGCCTAATTATTCATGCTCCGATGGGCGTGCTAATTAGAAGAGAGCTGCCGCGTCACATTACGTGTGTGATATATACGCATCATACCTGGCTATACTGACCTCGCAATGCGCATTGCGCATGTGCGAGGTGTGTTCACGGCAGCTCATCACAGATAAGCTGCCGTTAACACACCTCGTGCATGCACAATGCGCGTCGCGAGGATTGGGTGTACTGAGGTCAGTATAGCTGGATATGACGCCTTTAGCGTCCTATAAGCTATACCGCCCATGTAATGTGACGCGGCGCCCATCGGGGTGTGAATAATTAGGCTGCAGGCGGCGGGGAGAAGCACCAGGCAACGACTTTCGTGACTTCTCAAAATCTGAGAAGACAATGCTGAAGGTAATAAAGTCACTTTTATGAACTTTCTAAATACACATTTTTAGCACAAAGGGATTTCTAGAAATGTATAAGGATTAGTGATGAGCGAGCATTAAAAATGCTAGGGAGCTCGATGCTTGGGTCGAGCATCTCGAGATGCTCGACCGAGCACCGAGCCCAATGTAAGTCAATTAGTGACAGGCTCCGCCCACAGACTCCCGGCTATAAAATGAGTGTTTCTGGGAAAGGGTGGGAGGGGGGTCAGATTCCCTTTAAAAAAGTTTAAAATATCCAATAAATTTCGTCCCACTTCACGATTGTGTCCCACTTGTTGTTGATTCTTCACAAAAAAAATTAGAATTTACATCTGTATGTTTGAAGCCTGAAATGTGGCAAAAGGTTGAAAAGGTCAAGGGGGCCAAATACTTTCACAAGGCACTGTGTATATATATATATTTATATATATATATATATACTAGCTGTGAGCCCGATGCAAATGCATCGGGTGTCTAGAATACTATACTTTGTATGAGGATTACCGCAAGCGCGCCGCAAGTGTAACGACTCGCTGGCGCCGACCAATTAGAAGCGCGGCTCAGGCAGCGACTCGCAATGGCCTCGCGGCCATTGCTCGCGCTACCTGACCGGTAAATCGTTAACTTTGAGGCCGAGCCTCTGGTTCGATTTTCTGCCAGCGACTCGCAATGGCTGCTTCGCGGCCATTGCTCGTACTCAGCCTGCGCGAGCAATGGCCTCGCGGCCATTGCTCGCGCGAGCCAGCGACTCGCATTGCTAGTACTCAGCCTGCGCGAGCAATGGCCTCGCGGCCATTGCTCGCGCAGGCCAGCGACTCGCATTGGCCGCTACGCGGCCAATGCTTCGCCGTGCTGACGTCACAGAGTGACATAGCCACGGTCTTTCCGGGGACCGACACGGAAGTGCCTACGGCAATTATATAGTAGATACTGTACATTGCATATGGAGGGGTGAGGAGAGCGAAGGCTGGAGGGGAGAGCTGAGGCTGGAGGGGAGGGCAGAGGCTAGAGGGCAGAGCAGAGGCTGGAGGGCAGAGGCTGAAGGGGAGGGCAGAGGCTGGAGGGGAGAGCGGAGGCTGGAAGGGAGAGCAGAGGCTGGAGGGGAGAGCGGAGGCTGGAGGGGATTGGCTGGAGGCTGGAGGGGATTGGCTGGAGGCTGGAAAGGAGAGGCTGGAGGGGAAAGGCTGGAGGGGAGAGGCTGGAGGGCAGAGGCTTTAGGGCAGAGGCTGGAGGGGAGAACGGAGGCTGAAGGGCAGAGCGGAGGCTGGAGAGGAGAGCAGAGGCTGGAGGGGAGAGCGGAGGCTGGAGGGGAGAGCGGAGGCTGGAGGGGAGAGGCTGGAGGGGAGAGCGGAGACTGGAGAGCGGAGGCTGGAGGGCAGAGGCTGGAGGGGAGAGCGGAGGCTGGAGGGCAGAGGCTGGAGGCTGGAGGGGAGAGCGGAGGCTGGAGGGGAGGGCGGAGGCTCGAGGGGAAGGCGGAGGCTGGAGGGGAGAGCGGAGGCTGAAGGGCAGAGGCTGGAGGGGAGAGCGGAGGCTGGAGGGCAGAGGCTGGAGGCTGGAGGGCAGAGGCTGGAGGGGAGAGCGGAGGCTGGAGGGGAGAGCGAAAGCTGGAGGGGAGAGCGGAGGCTGGAGGGCAGAGGCTGGAAGGAGAGCGGAGGCTGGAGGGGAGAGCGGAGGCTGGAGGGCAGAGGCTGGAAGGAGAGCGGAGGCTGGAGGGGAGAGCGGAGGCGAGAGCGGAGGCTGGAGGGCAGAGGTGGAGGGAAGAGGCTGGAGGGCAGAGGCTGGAGGGCAGAGGCTGTAGGGGAGAGCGGAGGCTGGAGGGGAGAGGCTAAAGGGGAGAGCGGAGGTTGGAGGGCAGAGGCTGGAGGGCAGAGGTTGGAGGGCAGAGGCTGGAGGGCAGAGGCTGGAGGGCAGAGGCTGGAGGGGAGAGGCTGGAGGGCAGAGGCTGGAGGGGAGAGGGGAGGCTGGAGGGGAAAGGCTGGAGGGGAGAGCGGATGTTGGAGGGCAGAGGCTGGAGGCTGGAGGGCAGAGGCTGGAGGGGAGAGCGGAGGCTGGAGGGGAGAGCGGAGGCTGGAGAGCAGAGCGGAGGCTGGAGGGCAGAGCGGAGGCTGGAGGGCAGAGCGGAGGCTGGAAGGGATAGTGGAGGCTGGAGGGGAGAGCGGAGGCTGGAGGGCAGAGCAGAGGCTGGAGGGCAGAGCAGAGGCTGGAGGGGAGAGGCTGGAGGGGAGAGGCTGGAGGGCAGAGGCTGGATGGCAGAGGCTGGAGGGGAGAGCGGAGGTTGGAGGGCAGAGGCTGGAGGGGAGAGGCTGGAGGGGAGAGGCTGGAGGGGAGAGGCTGGAGGGCAGAGGCTGGAGGGGAGAGCGGAGGCTGGAGGGGAAAGGCTGGAGGGGAGAGCGGAGGCTGGAGGGCAGAGGCTGGAGGGGAGAGGCTGGAGGGCAGAGGCTGGAGGGCAGAGGCTGGAGGGGAGAGGCTGGAGGGGAGAGGGGAGAGCGGAGACTGGAGGGGAGAGCGGAGGCTGGAGGGTAGAGCGGAGGCTGGAGGGCAGAGCAGAGGCTGGAGGGCAGAGCGGAGGCTGGAGGGCAGAGCGGAGGCTGGAGGGCAGAGGCTGGAGGGGAGAGCGGAGAGGCTGGAGGGAAGAGGGTAGGCTGGAGGGGAGAGTGGAGGCTGGAGGGGAGAGCAGAGGCTGGAGGGGAGAGGCTGGAGGGGAGAGCGGAGGCTGGAGGGCAGAGGCTGGAGGGCAGAGGGGAGAGCGGAGGCTGGAGGGGAGAGCAGAGGCTGGAGGGGAGGCTGGAGGGGAGAGCAGAGGCTGGAGGGCAGAGGCTGGAGGGGAGAGCAGAGGCTGGAGGGGAGAGCGGAGGCTGGAGGGGAGAGCGGAGGCTGGAGGGGAGAGGCTGGAGGGGAGAGCGGAGGCTGGAGGGCAGAGGCTGGAGGGCAGAGGCTGGAGGGCAGAGGCTGGAGGGGAGAGCGGAGGCTGGAGGGGAGAGCGGAGGCTGGAGGGGAGAGCACAGGCTGGAGGGGAGAGCGGAGGCTGGAGGGGAGAGCGGAGGCTGGAGCGCAGAGGCGTAGCTGGCATGCTCCGGGCCCTGGGGCAAGATCAGCACCCAGGACCCCCATGTGAGGACCGGTGGGGGGTGCTGTCAGACAGATGTGAGGGCCGGGGGGAGTGCAGACTCACCGCCACCGGCATGCGTGTGCTGTAGGAGGAGAAGTTCCGTCCTCCCTCCTCTCCGGGCGCACGGCGGGCGGCTGGTGTCAGCACGGGGCCCCCCAGGGGGTGGAGGCAATGGGCCCCTCATGCCGAGTGGCGGGATGACAGCGGCGAGGGGTCTGTAGGAGGAGAGGAGGGGCGGGCAGAGCTGCCGGACAGGAAGTTCCGTCCTCCCTCCTCTCCGGGCGCACGGCGGGCGGCTGGTGTCAGCACGGGGCCCCCCAGGGGGTGGAGGCAATGGGCTCCTCATGCCGAGTGGCGGGATGACAGCGGCGAGGGGTCGCAATGCCCGCTACGCGGGCATTGCGACGGCTCGCAATGCCCGCTATGCGGGCAATGCCTCGCACGGCGTGGTGACGTCACAGTGTGACATAGCCACGGCGTGTCGGGGTCCGACAGAAACGTGCTACGACAATTATATAGTAGATATATATATATATACACACAGTTGTATTCAAAAGAATAGCAGTGTACGCAAAAACATGAGTTAAGCCCAAAATATTTATCACAATTTTTATTTCCATGCATTGGGAACATTACACACTGTTTTCTTAATCAAAACATGCTGGAAAATGTATAGAATTTTTAACTACTTGACAGAAAATAGCAAAAAATGAACAATGGGCTGTTCAAAAAAATAGCAGTGTCTGCATTTGTTTTTCTAAATTCAAAATATATACTTTTTTTTAGGATGTAGCATTCCTGTAAATCAATAATAGTTGTATAATGACAGTTTTTTTGAACTGCTTCACATCTCTGTTGTATATTGTCAACCAACTTCTGGCACCTGTCAACTGTTATTCCAGCCCAGTATGCTTTGACTATATGCCACAATCTATTTGCATTTGTTGTCTTTTCCTCAGAAATAGCATTTTTTATGTTACCCCTCCCCACAAATGTTGTATCAGATTAAGATCTTGCCACTCCATAAACAGGGGTGAACCTAGCCTCTCTGCTGCCTGAGGTGAACTGCAAAACGGTGTGCCCACATAGCAAATTTTTATTAAATTGGTAGAAATAGAAAAAAAGATGTTCAAACACATGTATGTCAGCGCCATCACACACACATACAAGGACCACACAAACGAATCCAGCACAAGGGTCATTAATGGCAATGGTCGGATTGCCTCACAAATACAGAAACACAGTGATGGCTGGCAGACAGGTGGTCCTGTAGGCACAGTCCTGCAACCTGATGAATGCTCAGCATGTGAGTCAGTATCAAAGGCAAGAATACAAGCTTTGACGTATATGTACGTCAAAAGGTAGTGAAGCGGTTAAATCACACTATATATACATGTATACAGCACACATATACTGGACAACACATGCTCATTACATACACATCATACAGACACACACATTATACGTCTCAGTACAGATATGTTATATAACAGATGCTCAGCGGGTACACATCATATACACAGCACATGCATGCTGGAGAAGTGTATACACACACTAGGGTGACCACAAAAAATCGATGTCGGAATTTTGTCCGTCTGGACCTCACAAAACGATTCCCCTTTCCAGATATTGAGATAGCCAAAATTTGAGCTCGATTAAATGACGTTAACCCGTGCCGCTCGTCGCGCAAAGTTTGAAAAAAATCCAAATTTTTGGCCAAAAAGCTGACATATGGAGCCATAACTCCAGAACGGTAAATAATAAAAACACGCTTAATATCTCAAAAGAAAGCTAATGTTGTTCTTCAAAATTTATATTTTATACATAATTGTTGTTATTTTAAGTCAAACTGAGTTACAACAGCTTTTAGCCCCAAGAACGTGACCTGGTACCACTAGGAGCATACTTCGTATATTTTGTTATTAAGTGATAAATTTTATTTTTTTTTGGTATATTTTTGAGTTTAAAGTAGAAATATAATAAAAAAACAAGTAATACTGATAAGTCTAATGAGATTTTTTATTTTAAAATATAAAAATGAGGTATATAATACATACAAAACAGACACAGAAAAGATACAGACGTAGTACCTACATGAGTTGATAATTTTACATAGTTATCTAATCTATTCTAGAGCTTTTGTTAAAGTCGTTTTTGAAACGTCAGAATACAATGCTCGACATTTGCTTACAACTTGCAGGACATATTGCTTTTGTTCTTCATCTTTTGTCAGAAGGTCGTTAAAGTCAGTTATTAATTTAACACCACGCTCAGCCATATCATTAACTACTTTTAATGTTTTGACAATTTTCAATCCTTCTTGGACGTCATTATTTTGAGGCCAGGTGTTTGGATTTTGTCTTAGGAAATCTGTGTTCATATTAAATCGGTCAAAGAATGTAAACGTTTCTTTGGTAAGTAAATTTACCAATCCTCCATCAACTACCTCTTTTAATTTTTCTTTCCTAACTTTTGAATTTACAACCCTAGCGTGCTCTGATGGTTCATCTCTGCTACTGAGCAATTTATTAGCCATTAACAACTTTTCACCGTCTGTAATGGTGGGATCAAAAAACGATAATCCCACCAACTCTGCATTCAAATACCACAAATGGTTCGAAAATTTGGTCAGGGCTATTTCTGCAATGTCGTTGTCACATTCTTTATAGTCTAACAGACTATGCAAAATACCTAAATCTTGCTTTAGCGCAAGATGAGCTTTTGGAGCATTGAACCAAGCTTTACATTAAATTTTAACTAGGAAAACAGAAATTGCATGCACAGAACTTTCTTCTTCTTTAGACATCTTAAATTGACGACGAAAAATGAACATTTTTAAGCAGTAAATAGCCTTTGCCATCCACCTAGCGTGATGAATGGCTCCTGGAGTTCTAAAACCCACAACATTGCCGCTAAGTGATCCAACAAATACGAGAACTAACTGCAACAGCTCCTTGTAGTAATCTCTGAGGTGGCTCTCAGTTAATTTGGTCTCGAATTCAGCAGTAACATTTGCAATTACTTCTGGATTTAGCTGCTTTTGTATTAGATTGTTACTGATACCTGTGTCATATTTTCCTTTGTCTATCTTGGGCCACGCAGTGAGGAATCTCTTGAAAATGTCTGGATGAGGTCCAGTGGTTGATCCCATTTTTGTGTCGAATACGCCTCTTAACACAATTTCCAAGATATGGTGACAACAAGCTAGGTGTAGCAATTCTCTTCCTAACATTTGCTCCAATAGGACGCATGCTCCTTTGAGTCTTCTCGTGTTCGATGCTGCAGTGTTGAAGCACATCGCCTTGACGGTGTTGGGAAGATCCCATTCCTGTAGGCATTCATATACGGCTACGGCTTGCTCCTCTCCAGAGCTGCTTGCTGTTACAGGAACTCCCAGCAGCTGTTCCTTTTCGCCATATGAAATAGCAATAGCTATTCACTCACATTGCTCATTTTTTTAAAACACCCGGTACAAGTTTACCGTCCCAATGGACAACCACGAGCTGTTTTTCAGGAATGTTTACTTTCTCTAAAAATTTTTTAGTATATTGTTCTCTGAACATTTGCCTTCTAGAATGTAATAAAGTTTTCGAGACTTTGTACTCAAGAGGGTCAAGGTTTAGTGCTTCTAGAGTAGCTATTAAAATTCTCGTGGCATTTCTGTCGGATACCTTACATCGATCTAACAAAATGGATAATTTCATGTTTAAAATCTCTTTAACACCCTTGCAAATGAAATTTTCATCCTCTTGCTCTCAGATGGTCCTGGATCTTCTGCAGCTTCTTCAGGGATGTCCATTTCCTCCAAGTTCTCAAGTTCCTGGTAGATGCTGTCCTCTTCAGTATTTTCTTCTTCTTTTCCTTCTTCGAGCTTGTCTTCATCATCCGTCTCTAAGAAGCAACAAAAGAAAGAGAAAAAAAAGACTATAAAAACTTGTCGTTTTAGCAGAATAGTAATAATACATACAGTGCCTACAAGTAGTATTCAACCCCCTGCAGATTTAGCTGGTTTGATAAGATGCCAATAAGTTAGAGCCTTCAAACTGCAAACGAGAGTAGGATTTATTAACAGAAGCATAAATCTTACAAACCAAAAAGTTATGTTGCTTAGTTGAATTTTTTTAAAATTTTAAACATAAAAGTGTGGGTCAATTATTATTCAACCCCTATGTTTAATATTTTGTGGAATAACCCTTGTTTGCAATTACAGCTAATAATCGTCTTTTATAAGACCTGATCAGGCAGGCACATGTCTCTGGAGTTATCTTGGCCCAGTCCTCCATGCAGATCTTCTCCAAGTTATCTAGGTTCTTTGGGTGTCTCATGTGGACTTTAATCTTGAGCTCCTTCCACAAGTTTTCAATTGGGTTAAGGTCAGGAGACTGACTAGGCCACTCCATCACCTTGATTTTTTCCCTCTTGAACCAGGCCTTGGTTTTCTTGGCTGTGTGCCTTGGGTCGTTGTCTTGTTGGAAGATGAAATTACGACCCATCTTAAGATCCTTGATGGAGGAGCGGAGGTTCTTGGCCAAAATCTCCAGGTAGGTCGTGCTATCCATCTTCCCATGGATGCGGACCAAATGGCCAGGCACCTTGGCTGAGAAACAGCCCCACAGCATGATGCTGCCACCACCATGCAGTGCCATCCAGTCTCCAAACGTCACGTGTGTGGTTGGCACCAAAGATCTCGATCTTGGTCTCATCAGACCATAGAACCTTGAACCAGTCTGTCTCAGAGTCCTCCAAGTGATCATGAGCAAACTGTAGACGAGCCTTGACATGACGCTTTGAAAGTAAAGGAACCTTACGGGCTCTTCTGAAACGGAGACCATTGCGGTGGAGTACGTTACTTATGGTATTGACTGAAACCAATGTCCCCACTGCCATGAGATCTTCCCGGAGCTCCTTCCTTGTTGTCCTTGGGCTAACCTTGACTATTCGGACAAGCCTGGCCTCGGCGCGGGAGGAAAATTTCAAAGGCTGTCCAGGCCGTGGAAGGCTAACAGTAGTTTCATAAGCCTTCCACTTCCGGATGATGCTCCCAACAGTGGAGACAGGTAGGCCCAACTCTTTGGAAAGGGTTTTGTACCCCTTGCCAGCCTTGTGACCCTCCACGATCTTGTCTCTGATGGCCTTGGAATGCTCCTTTGTCTTTCCCATGTTGACCGTGTATGAGTGCTGTTCACAAGTTTAGGGAGGGTCTTAAATAGTCAGAAAAGGCTGGCAAAAGAGATAATTAATCCACACATGTGAAGCTCATTGTTATTTGTGCCTGAACTACTTCTTAATATTTAGGGGGACCAAACAGAATTCTGGTGGTTTGAGGGGTTGAATAATAAATGACCCTCTGAATTAACTTTTAATGCTTTAAAAAAAAAAAAAAAAAAAAAAAAAAATTTGTGGCACTGCATTTCCCACTTCCAGGCTGATCTACAGTCCAAATGTCACAATGCCAAGTTAATTCCGCATGTGTCAACCAGCTAAATCTGCAGGGGGTTGAATACTACTTGTAGGCACTGTAGGTACTAAATTACCTTCTAATTATCAATAGGTATTATTTTAAGAATATAAACTCAATCATAAAGATGCCAAATGATGCTCTCATGTACAATTTTCTTTCAATTATAACGAAACTATTTACTTATTTGTTTATCTACTTTTTAGAATAATAATAATAAAATAAACTCACCAATATCAAAAGTTTCTTCTTGGATTTGTCGGTTCATTTTTCCAAGTTCCTTTTGCGCCTTGATTTGTTCAGCTCGAGACAACTTGAGATCCACTCCAGCCATGGAACCTGGGCGGCCCTTCTGCCTCTGTTTCACGAGAAACGCCTTATCTTCTTCCAATTTCATCAGAGCCAAGGCATCTTGTTGAGCAATATCAAAGAGATCATCCAACTTTTCAACAAACTGTTTAAATTTGTTCTTGGCCGTTTCCGATGTTTTCTTCCGGTCTTTTTGAAGACTTCTCCACTCGGCGTGAAGTTTTTCCAGCTTAGTAATTGCATCTTGCTCATGTTTAGTCGGGATTCGAGCTTTCCCCCAAAAAATGAACACTTCTCGTATGGTCAGTTTTGCTGATTTTCTTACAGTTAATTTCACAGTACGTAAATTATAAAATAAAGCACATAAAACTTGATGATTTGAGGGTAGTTTACAACCGATGATCTGGTGAATGGGATAGCCCACAAGAAATATTTTATCCTTGTTCCGGCTTTGTACACCTGATGTGAATGCCATTTCAGAGTCCAATAGGTAAATAACAGTTAACTAGAAAAACAAAACAAAATATATTACAAACTTTAATTTCAATAAAATATTTTCAAATATCTTTTAAAATAATACTATAATAGCTATAAAAACAATAACACACACACTTGGAAAATAAAAAAAAAAACGTTAAAATATCTTCACTGGATAATTGTTCGATCTAACCAGCTCAACGGCACTTTAGAAACTAAACTGAATAAATAAAAGGTCGGTTGTACGCTGAAGTAAAATCACCATCCCTAAAATAGAAATTACATGCACCCTCCTTTTTACCTGTCAAACGGGTCTTTCTTTGGTAAACTAGTCAGCTAATCCCCATATAATAGAATATTACATTTGAACAAAAGGCTCTATATGTTTGAAAATAGAGTTCCAAAACACTTTTTAACAAAAAAATGTATGTATAAAATATAAATTTTGAAGAACAACATTAGCTTTCTTTTGAGATATTAAGCGTGTTTTTATTATTTACCGTTCTGGAGTTATGGCTCCATATATCAGCTTTTTGGCCAAAAATTTAGATTTTTTCAAACTTTGAGCGATGAGCGGCACGGGTTAACGTCGTTTGATCAAGCTCAAATTTTGGCTATCTCAATATCTGGAAAGGGGAATCGTTTTGTGGGGTCCAGACTAACAAGATTCCGACATTTTTTCCCCCAATATGAGATCCCGTCACTCTAATACACACTTCACTATACTTATATTTAACACTATACTATACTTATACTATACTTTAGATATCTAAACACACACACACAGAGACAACTCACACCTAGCCACAAAAGTCACACACAGACACACAAAGCTCACACACAGACACACAACATACACAGACACAGAACTCACCGACATGCAGCTCACACACAGACACTCAGCTCACACACAGGCACGCAGTTCACACACAGACACGCAGCTCACACACAGACACGCAACTCACCCAGACACGTAACTCACACAAACACGCAACTCACACAGACACGTAACAAACACAGACACGTAAATTACACAGTCACTCAACTCACACACAGACACACAACTCATACACAGACACACAACCGACACAGACATGTAGCTCACACACAGACACACAACTTACACAGACATGTAACTCACACACACAAATTCACACACAGACACACAACTCACACACACATACACAGCTCACACACATACAACTCACACACAGCTCACACACTCACAGCTCACACATACCGACACACAACTCCCACACACAGACACGTAACTCAGACATGCAACTCACACACAGACATGCAACTCACACACAGCTCACACACACAGCTTACACACAGACACACACACAAGTCACACACATACAGGTCACACACTGACATACACACAGACACAACTCACACACAGCTCACACACACAGCTCACACAGACAAAACTCTCACACAGACACACAGCTCACACACACAGACACACAGCTCACACAAAGACACACGACAACTCCCACACATAGACACATAACTCACACAGACACAAAACTCACACACAGACATGCAGCTCACACACAACATGCACACAGACACAGAATTCACACACACAGCTCACACACATACATGCAACTCACACACAGCTCACACACACAGACACATATCTCAAGCACACAGCTCACACACAGACACATCTCACACACAACTTACACACAGCTCACACACACACACACAATTGAAACATACAGACACACAGCTCACACACATACAACTCACACACAGACATGCAACTCTCACACAACTCACACACACAGCTCTCACACACACACCTCACACACACAACACACACACTGCTTACACACAGCTCACACACAGATACACAGCTCACACACACACACAGCTTACACCCACACCCACACAGATCTCACACACAGACACACAGCTCACACACAGATTATACAGATACCTCACACAGTCCTCTGTGCTGGTTGTACATGTGCAGCTTCACATGCTTATAGCCCCTCGGTCCCAGCCCCTCCCTCTCTGCCCAGCAGCAGATCTGTCACCTGTGACCCAGAGCTGCTTATCTTCGGTATCTTCCAGCACATGAGGTTCCTCTCTTATCCTAGCCAGCTCTCACTTCTTCCCGTGATGTGCAGGAGAACATGAGCAACCCCTGCAGATGCCACCCCCTCTTTTACCAGCAGGTGGTGCCGCCTGAGGCAGGCCACTCAGTTGGCCTCATTATAGGGGCGCCTCTGCTAATAACCTCAATTTTATTGGACTAAAAGCAAGATTTTGCTTGTTTATTGGTGTGTTTAATGTTGGTGTTATGTTGAAACACCCATTTCAAGGACATTTTAACTTCAGAGTAAGGCAACATGACCTCTTCAAGTATTTTGATATATGCAAACTGGTCAATCATCCCTGGCATGTGGTAAATAGTATATATCAAAATCACCTGTAACACACTTTATGAGAGCAAACAGATGATTTGTGAAACTGCTTCATATCATCACAAAAAATATCTTTATTGTTAAAATTAATATCACAAAATTACAATTATCCAGGTACCCATATAAGCTAACCAGCTCCACTATAGTATTGGTGGGCACAAGCTCTGTACAGAATAATGTGGCAGCATACAAGGAATAACCTAAGAGCACGTTTCAATAAAATTCATTATATAGGCGAAAAGGCTATTCTATGTATAGTCCTCTAATACACCCATCAACTGAGCTGTTTCACATTATCACAGAAGACTGTGCGCCCTGAGGGCGCCCTGAGGAAGATCAAATTAAAATGTGCGTAGGCGGGAGTGAGGTGGTCGCTCTGTAGGACAGCATTAACCTTTGTACAGACAACTGCAGCACAGGTAAATAAATAAAGCGATCAGTCTTCTGTGATAATGTGAAAGTGGATTGTGGAGCTGGTTAGCTTATATGGGTACCTGGATAATTGTAATTTTATGATATTAATTTTAACAATAAAGATATTTTTTATGATGATATGAAGTAGTTTCACCAGTCATCTGTTTGCTCTGGTAAAGTGTGTTACAGGTGATTTTGATATATACTTGCTATAAGGTGAAACATAAATAGGTTGAACATTTGATTATCATGTGGTAAATAGGCCCGACACCATATTAAGAGAAACATGCTTATATCATGATGCTTGCACCACCATGCTTCAATGTCTTCAGTGTACTGTGGCTTGAATTCAAACTTTGGGGGTTGTCTGAGGAACTGTCTGTGACCCTTGGACCCAAAAGAACAATTTTACTTTCATCAGTCCACAAAATGTTTCTCCATTTCTATTTATGCCAGTTGATGTGTTCTTTGGCAAATTGTATCCTCTTCAGTACATGTGTTTTTTTACAATGGGATTTTGTGGGGACTTCTTCCTAATAGATTAGCTTCACACAGACATCTTCTAACTGTCACAGTACTCACTCGCTGGAAGACCTGTTGGCGGGGAACAACGCCTAATCTTACTCGAGACAATCTAAGATCATCCTGAAGCTGATCATTGGCTGAGCCTTTACCATTCTGTCTATTCTTCAATCCATACAATAAATAGGAGAAAAATTAGAGCGTGTTGCTACAATACTTTGCATATAAATACTTGATTTATTAAATTTCTAGAGACATAGTAATTCCTAGGTTACAAAGAGACATAAAGTGCCATTATTACAAAAACACTACCACCGAGGTACAGTAGGATATATTACACAGTTGGATTGACAATCAATACAATACAATACATGGGGGACATTTTAGACACCCTTGTTTAGGGAAATCACAGATAGCCATTCATTAATCATACTGTTGCAGACAGACTATACTGTGGAATAGCAGCCCCATATGATTGTTGCCCAACTAATGAGCTGATCAGTCCAAAGAGGTTATAAGTCCATATCCATACCAGAAAGGTGCTTGTAGTGCAGGAAGGAGGGAACCCCCTTAGTACCAGACTCCTTACGTACGTTTCGCCGTTTGATTTTGTTGTTATCACGATTGCTTCATCAAGAGGAGTACCGCCGAATACATGTTTGCAGCTTATATCCGTAATCCACATAGTCACATGCTTCTACCCGGCCAGTGGGATCGCATATTGCGGCGCATGCGTACTCGCCATGGCCGGCAACTCGTATCGCTTCCGGCGCGACACGCAGCCCATTCACTGGAGTCGGGAGAGGTATCCCGGCAACCAGTAAACGAGTCGCGCTTAGTCGCGCCTCAGCGACGGAGGTCCGGCCCGGAAGAGAAGGCATGCGCACACGATCCACCAGCTGAACTACACCATAACATGGAGAAGGGCCCCACACTTAAACCATAGTAAGAGCATAATAGGTTCAGTAAAGAAAGACGGGCTCAGGGTGCTGTGGTGGTCCATTCTCCGGTATAAGGTGATGATATTATGGCTTGAGACAGAGTTGAGGGATGCAGCTGTCGGCAAAGAGGAATAATATAAAACTTTAAAATCACAATAACATATTACAACACACAGATAAACAAATACAAAGGGGAGATGGGGAAAAGGAAACATTAAAATCTCCCATTTCTAGTGGATAAAGAGTTATGATGATGGCCCTAAATAACAGACTATATAGATTTGTGAGTTTAATCTATATATATAGACCCTCATAGAAAGGGGGCGAAACTGGTTACTTCATTGAGGCCTTTAGGGACTACCGTGTCGAGTGTAATAATCCACTTCAATTCCCGCTGGGCTAATTATTTTTGAAGATTACCCCCCCCCCGAATACCTCCATGAATTTGATCTATCCCCTTTGCTTTTAAGGAGCCGGGGTTACAATCATGATGATAATAAAAATGACGAGGCAAGGTCTTCAAGGAGGGAGCATCTCTTTCTTCAATTTTCTGGGCTGCACCAATCTCCCTTACATGCTCCCTAATTCTAACCCTCAGTTCTCTGGTCGTAAGTCCCACATATATCTTGCCACACCCACAAGTCACATAATATATGACATGCGTGCTGCTGCAAGAGATATGTTGATTGATTTTATATGTTCTCAAACCATCACTAGAGGTGAATTCGGAGCTGCGACAGAGGTTGGGGCACGTAGCACAGTCTCCGCACGGGAAGAACCCACTCCGAGGGGGGCCCACTCCGAAAATCCTCGGTGTTTTAGCTATGTAGTGACTGTGCACCAATATATCCTTTAAGTTAGGGGATCGCCTAGATGTCATTAGAGGATTCTCTGAAAGGGCTCCACTCAGAGTGGGCTCAGATTGCAACACCAGCCAGTGTTTTTTTTGTATTCGCCTCATGGTCTTCCATTCGTGATTATAGGTCGAGATATAACGGGTCTCCCCAAAGGCTCCATCCAGCTTCTTATTTTTGTCGGAAGAGAGGAGGAGAGCATCACGGTTAGTATGCTTGGCCCTTAAGTAGCCTTTCTTGATGGCTCTATGGCTATACCCTCTCTGCCTAAACCTTTCACTCAAATCCATCGATTGTCGTTCAAAATTCGCCTCTGTGGAGCAGATTCGCCTCATCCTCAGAAATTGTCCAACCGGGATTGCTTTAATGGTAGACCGAGTGTGGGCAGACGAGGCATGCAGTAAGGCGTTTACAGATGTCTCTTTCCTGAAGACATCCGTCTGCACCAAGCCCCGCCTACCCACCTCAATCTTAATATCATTCGAATGGTAGTCTTCTATTTTCTTCCACATCTCTCTGGTTTTGCTTTCCATTTTAAAGCATTGGAGATCATATTAGCTGAACAGCCTATCATTGTCTGCACTTTTTTTTTTCCATTCTTTATTTAGTTTTGAAATTTAACAAACATGGTACAAATAACATATTTTTGTATATGCTTCTGAAGTCAAGCAGTACCTAAATATTCACAAAGTAAACATAATCTTACAAGGTAAACAGTTGGTTTCTCAGTTATTTCCTGGGTTTTCGAACGGCTCCATATCTACATTACTTTTAAGAGATTATTCGGGTGTGAAATCAAATATTATCATGACAGTACAACTATAAAATTATAAAGATAGTACCCTCTCATGGCTGTTGACCGGCGGGCACAGTCGTCGCTCCAAAGAACCCCACACGGGCTCCCCGAAGACAGGGCATGATATCGCATGTGATTTGGGGGATGTCTTACGGCCGCCGTGGCCCCCTGGTTAATTATTAATATCTCCACCTACCGCCATCTCTCTCCACAGCTTCCACTTTTTAAGAAATGAGTCGTGGGAGTTCAGTTCCCAACTGGATAGTTCTTCTAGTCTGTATAGATCTGATACCTTGGCCAACCATTCCTTCTCCGTTGGTGCATGTTGTTGCTTCCATTTTTGGGCTATTAGGTGTTTTGCAGCTCCTATCATAATAGGGGCTAGCCCATGTTTTTTGGGATTGTAGTTTTTTGATGGGAGCGATAGAAGAGCTTCTGCTGCGGTTAACTCAGCGCTTATGAGGTTCATAGATTTTAAAGTCGTATTTACTCCTGACCAGAACTTTTTTAATTTCTGACATGTCCAGAATATGTGGGTTAAATTCCCTCTCGATCTCTCGCATCTCCAGCAGTTCGGGGACTCTGTTAGCCCCAAGTGAAACAATCTCTCAGGAGTATAATACCACCTCGATAGGAGCTTACAGGACGTTTCCTGTAGGAGGACACATCTAGAGAAGCCATGTGAGTTCTGGCAGAGTTTTACTTTGTCCTCATTAGAAAACCTGGCACCTAGTTCAGTCTCCCAGGAGTGTATAAAGAGTGGGAAAGTGGACTGTGTGTTGTCAAGTAAATTATTATGTATCGTGGAGATAATTTTAGGGATTGGTGGTTTTATTTTTACTAGTATTTCCAGCCACATCCATCTTGTAGAGACCGTCATTGGGCTCTTGATCTTTTTCATGTAGTGAGCCACATGTAGTTCTTGTAAGAACATCTGTGGTTGCTGTTTAGCTTCTATTGGCCACATATTCCTGCATGGGATGTTTCCTTGCAGTAACGATGAGATGGGTTTATTCGGGAGGGTCTTCCATAGATTATATGGGTCTGTAAAATCTACGTCTATCAGGTACGGTATCAGCTGCATTGGAATTTTGTCTAAAAAGCCACATTCGGGGAAGTGAATCGGGACCAATTTTCGTCGTACAGCTAGTGTAGTAGCGAGAATTTCGTCAAAATTATCCCTGTCTGGCATGCTGTCTGTGCACAACAGTCTGTGTACCTTAGTATCTAGTAATTGCATTTCTATGTGTTGTCTGTTATTTTGAGAGGCCATATGAGTAAGTTTCAGCCATCTCGCTAAGTGAATAGCTCCATGATAGGAAATGAGATCTGGTAAGCCCAGAGCCTGAAAGAAAGGACTGGGCAAGGAACCGGAACCATATTCATAACATAGAATATTTTGGGGAGAATACAGTATATGATTTTATAATGTTGATTCTTCCCAACCATGAAAGCAGTGGCAAGTCGTATGTCTTCAATGTATTTTTGATATTTCTTATAAGTGGGATGAAGTTGTGTGTGTATATTGAGTGGGGGTCTTTTGTAATTTGTATTCCTAAGTATTTAAGTTTTTATTTGGGCCATTTAAAACGTGTTGTCTTTTGTAATGCCTGCACCTCTGTCATGGGAGCTGTTACATTGAGTGCTTCCGTTTTGTCTAGGTTGATTTTAAAATTAGACAGTTCCCCAAAAGTCTCCAGGAGGCCAAGGAGCTCCGGCACCGCCACCGTTGGATTGGATATCATCAGCAACAAGTCATCAGCAAACGCTGCTTTCTTTATCTGGACATCTCCAATTGTAATTCCTTGTATTTTGTCATTCTGACGGATCGCCTGCATTAGCATTTCCATAACCACCACAAATAAGGTCGGGGAGAGAGGGCAGCCCTGCCTGGTCCCGTTGCTAATTTTAAATTTGTTAGATAGTAGGCCATTCACCCTGACCCTTGCCGTGGGAGAAGTATATAAGCCTAGAATTGCTTCTATGAGTGGAGGAGGAAAGGCAAATTTGCGTAGTGCGCTGTCCATGAATTGCCAACTCACTCGGTCGAAGGCCTTCTCGGCGTCCGTTGAGAGGACGACGAGAGGCCTCCCCGCGCGCCTAGCGTACGAGACAGCTTGAAGAGCTTTGGTTGAGTTGTCCTTTCCCTCCCTTCCCCTCACAAATCCGGCCTGGTCAGGATGAATAAGATCCCCTAGGACCAAGTTAATTCTGTTTGCTAAGATTTTTGCCCATAGTTTCATGTCTGTATTTAATAATGAAATTGGTCTGTAAGTATTGCAAAGGGTGCCATCTCTCCCCTCCTTTGGTATTATAGTGATGTAGGCTTCCAGTGCCTGTGGCGGTGGGGTAGAGCCCGACAGTAAGTTGTTAAATAAATTTTCTATGTGTGGTAATAGTATGTCCGCGAATTTCTTATAATAAATTATAGGGAATTCGTCAGGGCCTGGTGCTTTTCCGTTCGGTATAGATGCCAGAGTCTCCTCCACCTCCTTTCTCGTGACCTTAGCCTGGAGTAATAATTGGCCTTCAGGGGTTATTGTAGGGAGTTTAAGCGTGTTGAGGAATGTTTGAATTGTATCATTGGCCGTGATGGGTTCTGACATTGATTTTGAGGGGTTTAAATTGTATAGGGAGTCATAGTATTGTCTGAAAGCTTCTGCAATGTCTTCAGAGTCAACTAAGTCGCTTACACCATCCTTCCGGATTCGCCGAACAAAAGAACTCTCTTTTTGTTTTTCAACTAGTTTTGAAGTTAATTTGCTAGCTTTGTTGCCGTGCATGTAGATCTTATGTCTACAGCGGGAAAATATTTTAGCCGAGTTGAAGTTCAGCAAATCCTTCAGTTTATTTCTAAGTGATGTCAGGTCTGAAAGTGTCGCATTGCTTTGTTTATTCTTGTGTAGTCTTTCTATTATGTTATTCTGATGCAATAAGGAAGAAATTTCCTTCTCCCTCTGCCGTTTAATATGGGAGCCTAGAGCTATCAACTCTCCCCTTTGCACTGCTTTGTGCATTTCCCAGACTATCGGGGTAACTGTATTGTTTACTACGTTTTCTCTAAAAAATCTGGTCAGCGAAAATTTTATTTGAGCCAAATGATCAGGGTTTCCTAAGAGAGATTCGTTCAGCCTCCAGGACAAGCTTCTCCGGGGAAGGGTGGATATTTCCATCTCTAGCAACACAGGTGCGTGGTCGGAGATCGTAATGTTACCTATCGAGGTGCTACGTACTAGTTTGATATATTTTCCCTGTATTAAGAGATGATCCAGCCTGTGATATGTATTATGTGGGATTGAGAAATATGTGTAATCTTTTGTTGTAGGGTGTTCTATTCTCCATGGGTCCACCAGATGTAATTCCCTCAGCCTATTTAGCAAGCCGTTTCTTTGTTTTAAAGAAATGGAAGATTTCCCATTTGAAGCGTCTAACAATGGATGTAATGTCAAGGTAAGATCCCTCCCACTATCAAAATTCCTTCTGTGAGCAGGTTTAGTGTGTCCAGGGTCTTTAGCAGCCATTGTACTTGTCCTTGATTGGGTACATAGAGATTGGCCAGGGTTATTGTCGTATTAGCTAAAACCCCTTTTACAAAAATATATCTGCCCTCTGCGTCGGATAGATGATCTTTTACTTCAAATGGGCATCCCTTCTTGAACGCTATGCTTACCCTTTTGACGCAGTGTTAGAGCAGCTATGAAACCAAGTTGGGTAGCTAGAGAAGGCGGTATTAGGCGTTCGTCCCTTTTTAAAATGTGTTTCCTGAAAGAATAGAATTTGTGCATTTTTTTTGTTTAATGTTTGTAGGATCTGGCTACGTTTAGCCGGTGAATTCAAACCTTTCACATTGTAGGAAGCCACAACGACAGTTCCCCCTGTCCCTCCATCAGCCACAGCCATGGGAGTTATTGAATGGTGCCGTTTGTATCATATATCTGAAAGAGAAAACCATTAGAACATATACTGAACTATGTACATAGGAGTGATTTAGACTTATCTTTTGCAGGGGGGAATAAAATTCCCAACGTAGGAAGATGAGTACGTTCTATAAAACCTTGAGTATTGGAAGTGGTTAATATAACTTCAATATAACAAGATAATACTCAATTATACGGGAGAGAAGATTCTCTCCATTTAGTGAAAAATAGAGACATTAACAGTATAGATTTAACAAGTCCTTGGTGTTACATTTCCGCTGGTATACTTTGTCTTGCTCTAACTATTTTGTTCCTTATTAACTTTGAGGATCAGTGGATTAGAGTAGGAGTGAACATAGATGGATAGAAAATATAGGCTGGACTGGTTAGTTATAAAGGGAGGTAAGCAATGAGTAGGGGTCTGGATGGGGGAAGAAAAAGATGGAAACCGAGGAAAGTGAAAGGAAATGTATCTCATATTGTATTCTCATCTAAATCAACAGACCGGCCCATTAAATGTCAGTATACTTAGGAATAGTCCAGTCTGAAGCAGTAGAGTTTCTTAGGAGGGTACCATCAGCAGCCGTCCTTGTGTCTCCATAATGTGACCTATAAGGGAAAAGATAAAAAAGCTGAACATTCCGTCTGGACTCAACAACGTTGTCACGTTCAAGTGAGATCTCTCTTATTCGCGGTCTTCTTGGACTTCGGGGATGATGATTTCTTCTTTACGGACCACTCTGTTGGCCTAGTTAATGTTGGGAAGTTCATGCCCATATCAACGGGTAGCCAAGATGGAATCCTTATAGGCTCAATCTGAAGTGATTCCCATGAGTCCGTCAAATCATCTGGAGTTCTTATGGTGATTTGTCGTCCTTCTTTAGAAATTCCCAAGCCAAACGGGAAAAGCCATCTGAATCTAAGGCCTTTAGTAAGCAGAGCATCAGTCAATGGTTTAAGAATTTTACGTTTTGCCAGCGTAGTTGGAGAAATATCTTGATAGATCTGGATTGTTGCCTCATCATAGCTTATTCTGGATTTTTCCCTCGCACCTTTGAGTATGGCAACAGTATCAAGATAGCTGAGCAGCCCACAAATCACGTCTCTCGGTAGTTCTCCAGCCGCCGGTTTCGGTCTCAATGCTCTGTGTACTCGTTCAATAACTATGGTTTTTGCTCTATCTGGACCCAGAATGTTTGAGAAGATTTCCATGGAGGTTTTATGAAGAGCTTCTGGGGCAAAGGATTCTGGTATCCCCCTCAGGCGTACGTTTTTGCGTCTGCTCCTGTTCTCCTGATCTTCTATAGATAGAAAGATTGTGTTTAAATGCTCCTGGTGGACAAGGACATGGTCTTTTAGTGTGTGAGATGCATCTATCATATTTGTTTGATTGTTCTCTAATGTCTCCACTCTATGTCCCATGTGTTGTAGGTCCGTACGTAGGGCGTTAATCTCTCTTGACAGTTGTTTCATGTTGTCTGCCAGTAGTTTTCTCATAAATGAACGAGTTAAAGGTTCCTCTATTATTGAGTCAAAATCAGATTCCTCCATACTTAAATCAGAGTGTCCTGTAGGCTGAGAAGGTTGTGTATTTTGTAGTTTTGGGTGGGACGCTGCTGAGTTTTTCTCTTTTGTTAGGTATTTATCCAATTCCCCTTGGGATTTGTTATCTCCTGTTGTGTTACGTCTCGTTAAACTTTTTGCCCGATCCGATTGTGTGCGCACCATTGTTATTGACAGTTGATCGGGCGTTGATTTACCACCACTCGAGGTCTACAAGTCTATTAACACATCTTGATCGTTACAAGATTGCCTTCTACAGGAGAAAAGAGCAGCCCGTATGTAAACAGAGGTTTAAAGCGAACCTGTCACCCCCCCTGGACATCAAAAGCTAAAATAGCCACCTTCTGCAGCACTAAGGCTGCATTCAGAGAAGGTGGCTATAGGCTTTTGATGCCCTATATACTGTTAAATATGCACTTATATAACTGCTTAGACTTAAGAAGACCTAAGACCGGGAGGCGGGGTTTCACGCTCCTCCGACCCGCCCCCTCGTCACTCATCCTGGTCGCCTGCTGCTGCCTCCTCTCACAGTCTAACATGAACGCGCGCCTCCGTTCTCCTCTACGGCGCCGTGCATGCGCTGTGCGCCGGGTGTCCAGGAAGTCGTCGGGCAGCGCGCACAGCGCATGCGCGGCGCCATAGAGGAGAACGGAGGCGCGCGTTCATGTTAGACTGTGAGGGGATGCAGCATCAGGCGACCATGATGAGTGACAAGAGGGGGCGGGTCGGAGGAGCGCGAAACCCCGCCTCCCGGTCTTAGGTCTTCTTAAGTCTAAGCAGTTATATAAGTGCATATTTAACAGTATATAGGGCATCAAAAGCCTATAGCCACCTTCTCTGAATGCAGCCTTAGTGCTGCAGAAGGTGGCTATTTTAGCTTTTGATGTCCAGGGGGAGTGACAGGTTCGCTTTAATATCGATTATTGGTGCCGTTTCCAGAGAACCACCAGATGGTGCATCTATATTGTATTGTATAACACCTTTTTTGGGTGGGGAGAGGGTTAATTGAGTGCATTGATTGTGGCTGGACAGAGGGTGGCAGTCTAGAGCTTTTTCAGGTAATAAATTAACCAATTACTCAGTTTGCCCACCAGGTGGCGACTTCGTTCTCTATACTGATTGTGCTGTTGGAGAGTAATGGAGTTTCTCTCAGAACTGGAGAGTCTCTTTATGCAGCTGTAATTCTACTAATTGCACAGTGGCTGCCTTTAATGCTGCCCAGGACCCTCTCTCCTTCCTCAATGAATGTAAATTGCGCCTTGTGCAGCTCACTGGCTGATTGCTTCTCTGTGGTGTCCTGATGGATGGAGCTTTAATTGCCCTGCACTGGCTTTATAATGGCGTCACAGCAGCATCCACCTCTTGGGTGTCTGCTTGGAGACAGGTCTCAGTTGCCCACCTCTCCTCCTCTCCACTATTGTCGGGTCACAGCTCCGCTTCCCGCGCTACTTATTGGGGTTCCCCTCCTGGTGGATCCCCTCCTTGCGCTCTCCTTCTCCACCTCCTCCGATGCTGCGCTCCCGCCACCACCCGGCTCTGTGCCTGTACCTGACCTCTCCACGCCTGTATCTCCGGTGGTTCTTTTTGATGTCGGCCGCTGCCCCGCGGGAACCGCTGCCTCCTCTGCTGCCTCCTTCAGTCACTGCTTGTGAAGCTCCACGAGGTGGGTTGTCTCTCCAATATGGCGCCTCTGTGTTAGGAGCCTTCTCTGTAGCACCTCTGCCTCCTGGTTGTCCAGGGAGGGGGGGTGCCTGGTCTTCACCGGGGTATAGTGAAGCCCCTCTTCCCCAAGTGCTTGGGGGAGATAAAAACCCCCGAGATTCCTCCTGTTAAGCTGTTTTACAGCTATATTTCGTGGCTTTAGGACGGCAACTGTATTATCACACGTCCTTCTTCCTTGCTGCCCAAGCCACACCCCCGTCTGCACTTTTTTATAAGTTTTAAACTCTCCAATCAACTTTTTAAATCAAAGTACACTGTTCTTCTGAACACTATCTTGAACAACCCAATGAGAAATGCATGTACAACATGTGCGGTTTCACCCTTAAATTAGGACCACCTGATTCACACATTTACAGAATGATTGACCTGACAAAATTGAACTCCACATTGCTATTATTTTTAACACCCCCCCCTTTCAATTATTTAAATACAGATGCTTAAAAGATCATAAATGCTAAGTCTGTTGGTTTTCTAAGAATCTCTTGCAACAACTAATAAATTATTTGACAGTTATAGTCTACCAAAATACATGACACATATAAAGGAATTTTATTATGCCTTCAGCTGTTCCTTACTCTCTTCTGATCCAGAGTTACCACTCTGCTACTGTTTCTGTCTTGTTGACAGGTTGCAGTGGTGAACTACATAATTACATTGCATTGGGTTCACACAGCTTATGTTAAGTACCTTGTGATCTAATGAGTCCAAAATTAGTATATAATCTTGAATTACTATACATATATTATATACTTTAAATATACCAGAATTTATATTGGCACAATTAGAATATCAGGGCTTGTTAAAGTTCCACAAAAAAGCAGGCATAGTGTATGCTATTTCACTCTTAGATTGGGTACACACTATAGAAATACCGTAGATGAAAATCTCTTAAAATTATTTCATTAAGACTTCAGAGTGCAGCTCTAGCAATCCGGCAATATAGATAATTCTGCAGTTCCACTGTTTTGTATGACTACACTCATGGATGAGGAGTTTCAATGGTCCATAGTTGAGTGGTGTTTGTCATTCATAGCAAAAGTCAAATATAGCTCGGTCAATAACTTCACAGGTTGATTAGCATATGGGCATTCATTTACTATTATGTTCTCCATTCTCCCACTTATAATTATTTTACTTTCTTCAAGTGTACTATAGCTATATAAATATTGAGTTCAGTGTAAGATATCTTGGCAGCAATTTCTATGACAATTTTCCATTATACATTCATTAAAGTTTTTATATAAACATTATAGTCATATTAGAAATTACAATTAGATGTGGCATAGAATCTCATTAAGTACTTAACTTTTTGGTTTAATGGTTATTAAACATTACAGGCTATTGAATGAAAATTAAGCTAATTAAATGTCAATGAATAATTTAACAAAGGTTTGACTATGCCTACTGGCAAAAGACGAACATGAGCACAAATAAAATGTAAAGGTCAAGCAATCTATCAGATTGTCCAAATGTGTTGGAATATGCAAAAATAAAGTAAAAGGAAAGAATATTACTGGATTAGGCTGGACAGTCTGCACCCACTTTAACAGTTGTTTTATCTGTTTAAATATGTTAAGTAGAGATAAGTGAACTTTCCCCAAACATTTAAGTCAATTTCAAATTCAGCATGAATATTGCAGATTTCATTTGGAATCAGAAACCCAAGCAATTTAACAAAAATCACAGAACGCAGGTTTGTTCTGGAAAAACGTTCGAAAATTAAAATGGCCCTAAAACTTTCACTGTTTGTTTGAGACCAAAACACTCGCCAGAAGACCCGTTGGCCAGGAACAACACCTAACCTTACGATTAGGAGTGTTCCCGCCAATGGGTCTATCAGCTTGTATCAAGCTGTAGATTTTTTTCGAGCTTTAAATGAAATTTTTTAAGCTTAACGAAGTTTGTGGGTGTATTGACATATATATATATATATATATATGTACCAAGAAAAAAATGTATCTGCAGCACACAGCTACTACCATTATCGTACATAAGCTAACAAGCAAAAAATGAGAAAAAATTTAATAACTTACGTTTTTTCAAAAAATTCATTATTCTCTGGGGGTCTTAGTACATACATTGGCCAATGTCTGCTTGCTCACCAACCACGTCACGGTGCCCCCAGGTCTGATGAGTCCTTCGCTGACATCCCTGTCCTCCTTTTCCTCCCTGTTCCACTGTTAGGTGGGTGGACACCATCTCAACCTCAGACCACCTGTGGGTGATGAGGGTGCTAAGTGCAGTCATGGAGCCAGCAACACCATATCTTATACACAGCGCAAAAAAAACTGCACAGCACTCAATACACAATGTGAACTGTTGCTAGCAGTGACGCTGGGTCAAATACCAAGAAAAAAAATGTCTCTGCAGCACACAGCTACTACAAATATCGTACATATAAGTGTATATAATGGAGCCCAGTGCACTTCAGAGGTCTTTTTTGCATAAATCTTCCATTTTATTGAAAAATATTAAAAATGTGTAAAACACAGTTACAAGCAGTCAAATCAACTAATGAACATCTAGAGTGACGTGTTTGGCCTATAGCGAAGCCATGGTGAAGATCTTACTTGAAAAGACACAAAAAAAATGTAAGTAGATACAAGTCACAAGTCCATGTTGAGGCTGAGTGGCAACAGAAATTCAGCTGTGTGGTTAATCCTTCCATGTCCAGCGTGCACATAGATGGTTTCAATGAAATCATTATGGTGGGGTTACACGTTGCGATATCGTCCCGATATCGCATACAACGCCGCGGGAGCGCGCATTTTGGGAGCACTTTTCCCGATATCGCATCGCCGGTTTACACGCTGCGACATCGGGAAACAACGTCCTTCCGATGTGTACGCCCACCAACCCAGTAACGACCATTTAACATGGGAGTTAATGGGTGAGGTGCGAGTACGCATCGGAGTTGGGCTGTCACACGCAGCGATCCTGCTACAACGGCCTTGCGATATCGGGAAGTTGAATAGCTCTGCTATTCAACTCCGATATCGTTTTGGCATCGTTCCAGGATCGCGTTGTACACTGAAACAGTACAACGCGCACCCGATATCGGCTCCAACTCGCGACCCACGTGACTTTTTGTCGGAGTTGGGTTGGAGTTGGACGCCGATATCGCGGCGTGTAAACCCACCATTAGACCTCAGTTGTTGGTTGGGGAATAAGAAGCACAGGTTAATTGCAGGTCTGTGTGAACTTGTACATAACAATAAGATGAAACAAGAGAGAGTAGCAAGAGTATAAATAGATAATAATACATCATACAGAACAGTGTTACATATAAAATAATGTTATATGAGGTAGCCGGGTATAAAAGGCTATCTACAGATATTACAGCATCATTAGCGTCAATTTGTTTTTGTTATGTACAAGTAACCTCTCCTCTATGCATGCATAGACAGGCCCTGAGACAATTAAATGAACTAAGTGGGATAGTGATAAAGCCGGCTGACAAGTGGGGAAATGTGGTGATCTGGCCGACAGAGATGTACAAACATGAGGCTCATAGACAATTAAAAAAACAGAGATTATTATGAATTACTTCCCTCCAACCCTCCAACCCAGTCAATAAATTCTCTGTGTCTCTCAGGGACATTCTTGAGAGAGCATTCGAGTCAGGCATAATCCCAAAAAGAGTCATGGACGGACTCCTAGTCGACACATCGGTAACACCCACCTTAACATATTGCCTTAGGGTCATAAAAATCCAGAAGTCCCCCGGGGTGTTCAATTGACTCTGGCATAGGAGGGCTATGCGATGCAATTTGCAAATTTATAGAACATTATTTGCATCCCATAGTGGAGTCACTGCCCTCCTATGTCAGGAACACTTTGAACGTCTTACGCCGGTTAGATGGACTCTACTTGGAGAAGGGGGTGTTGCTGGTGACGATTGACGTGGAGTCACTATATATGTGTATTGAACATTCCCACGGTTTGGAAACAGTTACCTACTATCTAAGCATGACCAAATGGGATCAGCAGCTACGGGGTCTAATTTTGGAACTTCTTGCGTTTGTGTTGACTCACAATTTCTTTGTTTTCGGAAATCAGTTCTACCTACAGCGACGTGGCACAGCGATGGGGGCGGCATGCATCCCGTCATACGCCAACCTCTTCCTGGGTTATTGGAATAGGGGGTGGTTCGATGGAGATTTGTGTGTCTCCTCCCATGCGCTATGCTGGCTCCGCTATATTGACGACGTGTTTGTTGTCTGGGGTGGAACCGTCCCGGCACTTGAAGCCTTCATCAAAGACCTGAACTCTAATGCACTGAACATCAGACTGACCAATGGAGATTGATTTTTTAGACTTGAAGGTGTTGGTCATGGGGATTGGAGAGGTGGTCACAGATATTTTTAGAAAAAACACCTCAGTGAACTCTCTCCTTCATGCTTCCTCAGTGCAACCTTCCTAAACAATCAGAGCAATCCCCGTAGGCCAATTTTTGCGAATGCGGCGGATTTGCTCTGAAGATGCAATCTTTGAGCAATGCGCTGGGGAAATGAGGGATAGATTTCTTCCAAGAGGTTACAGCGGGAGAATCATCAAAAGGGGGTATAGGAGAGCAAAAAGAAACCCACACAGTGACCTCTTAGGCAGTATTAAAAAGGTGAGAGATGAATATCCTCCTATACTGAGATTTATCTTTACTTATAATAATCAATAAACAGCCATTAGAGAGAGTCTCACTTGCCATTGGGATATTCTAAAAACTGAGCCATCTTTATCCTCCTTTGTCCCTGACTGACCGATGATGACTGCAAGGAGAGGCAGGAGTCAGAAGGATAGGCTGGTACACAGCCACTGCATCAGGAAACATTTGTTTCTGTTCAACACGGGGCATCCCCTGATAGGTTGTTACTCCTGCGGCTCCTGCCTCTCCCGCAAAGCAATATCATTCGGACAAGGACTTTCAGGAATCATGACGAATCTAAATAGTATGAAATTAGACAGTACATCACATGCTGTACGACTGGGGTCATTTACCACGCCACATGTGGCTGTGGCCTAGTATATGTGGGTCTGACCACCAGAGATTTCCGGAGACGGATTAGGGAGCATGTTAGGGATATCCAGGAGGCGGCAGAGGTTGAGGACTTGAGCATGCTCCGAACCATCCCTCGGCACTTCAAGTGGTTTCATGGCTGCAACCCGGATACACTCCGTGTGTGCGGTATTGATAAGCTCAAACGTGCAGTGCGTGGTGGTGATGTAAAGAAGGAGTTGGCCAAACTTGAATGCTGGTGGATTGTAGATTTAGGTACAATTACATCGGGAGGCCTAAACGAAAGACTAAGCATTGCACCCTTCCTCTGACCGCTTGTCTGAAGGATTTTATTCACCCGACTGCTTCCCTCCCCTTTTAATATATATCTGTTTCTTTTTTACGTATACCTAGTTATTTACTTTTGGTATTTGTGCATCACAAACCCCATTTTGCAGCAATGTGGTGTATTGACTTTCCTCTGAGCTTTCGGCCATTGGAACCATTAGTGATTTGCTGAGTATTTTTTGAGTTTTTTTGACTCATACCAGTCCGCCTCTTCGGAGTCATTAAACACCTCTGTCTAATCATGTATTCCTTGAGTCATTTTTAAGCGCTGTTTGCCTCACCCTATTGCTGTAGGGTAGTCAGTTTTTTACTCTGTGATTTTCTCAATTTTTATTTTGTAGTCACTTTTTGTATTATGGGTTTTATATCAGAGTCCTGGTGGTGGTACTCAAATTCTGTGAATGGAGCGAGGATAAGGGCCATGGATCCAGAAGTCCTGTAATTTCAGTCTGGAACCACAGTTATATGAAGAATTGTGTTTGTTACAGTTGCTTATTTTTGTACATGTGCACCATGTTATTCCTTATATGGTGCTCTGTTTGTGAATCTTTTTATGACTGTGCCCATCTGATATGTTTCTAATATTTGACCTCTATACCTACTCAATGTTTATGCTTATACCCTATTTTCCCACTTTATTCATCTCTTGCTATGCCTTTTTCCCCATCTACTATCCCTCTGGGCTATGTCTTGCATTCATAATGCCTTCATTTATAACCTGGGTAAAGCTGCACACAGCACTGAGTGTAATGGTCATCTCACTTGAATCTGCTGTGGTAAGAAAATTTATTTTCTATTTGTGTCCTTTGCTCACTTTAGATAAGAATTTTGTGGATAGGACTTGTGACATGTGGGGAGCCGTGTAGTGGCTCACAAGCTTACGTGTTTTGGACCAAAAGACAAACCAATACCCCACAATTTGCTATAGTTTAAAACTAACTAATTTTCCACCATTTCAGCACCTGTCATTGTGTTTTTTTCTTGCACTCTTTTTGTTGCTGTGTGTAGCTAGGCCATATAAGTGCGTTTGTTCCGGCAGGTAGCGGTGTTGATTGCCGTAACAGCCCGCCTACTGAGATGGGGGCTAATGTAAGAGGCTGGGCCTACATTGTGCAAACCTGTGTGAACTGCCCCCTATATGAAACCCATCGTGTGTGCAGGACAACCAGTGGTCCCTCCCTCTGTGAGAAAGGAGGTTGCTAGTGATTGGGGCTGGTGTCTTGCATTCATAGTGCCTTTATTTATAACCTGGGCAAAGCTGCACACAGCACTGAGTGTAATGGTCGTCTGACCTGAATCTGCTGTGGTAAGAAAATTTATTTTCTATTTGTGTCCTTTGCTCACTTTAGATAAGAATTTAGTGGATAGGACTTGTGACATGTGGGGAGCCGTGTAGTGGCTCACAAGCTTACGTGTTTTGGACCAAAAGACAAACCAATATCCCACAATTTGCTATAGTTTATCCTTCTGGGCACATACAAAACCCTCTTGAATGCTGGTAATCACCTTTTCTAATGCAGAGCGTTTTGCCCTTACTTTTGACCTCAACTAAGATGGCGGCTTGTGCAGTGCACACGCGCACTGCGCGGCCGGAAATGGGTGGCGTCGGGGATGTCTAGAACTGTTGCACAGGATTTCTGATGTCACCGGAAGTCATTTTCCGGAACCTGTGCACCTGGGAATGCCTGCCACGCCACTCCTCTGCTGACCTTACAGCTGTCAGTATTCCAGGTTTTCCGGCTTGCCATGTGACCATTTCGCCCTCAGTCAGCATGGAGATCATTGTTTTGTTTTGCCCTTCTTCCTGTCTCGTTTACATAAAGACCTGGCTCAGCTGAGCATTCATTGCTTGAGTATACTGGTTCCTGGTTTGCTCTTGCTCAGCTGTTCTCCTGGATTCACTCACTTCTCTGGAGCTCTGTGTGATCTCAGTTCACCTTACAGCTTCCTGCATCGTGCTTCTGGTGCCGCTGCTTCTACCTTCGGGCTCAGACGTTCAAGTGTGTAAGCAACTACCCGGTCATTACCCTATGTACTGTGTGCTTTTGGAACTTGTGTTTTCTTTATCTCTTTGGAACTTTGTTTGAACTTGTTACCCGGTCATCCGGGTGTGGGGCCCTTTTACCACGGACTATCTCTTCCGGTTGTTCCAGTACCAGGACCCGTGCTACGGACTATATGCATCCGGATTTGCTTGCTTCGGACTATTGGTTTTTCGGACTGTTTCCTTAAAGGACTGTGCACTACGATACATATATATATATATTGGGGTCGTGTTATGTTGTGTGCTTTGGCTGTGTACTGCATTCACATTGTTTTGCTGTGTGTATATATAAATACCTTGCACCTAAGAACCCGTCTCTGCTCTTCATTGCCCTTAAGCGATCAGACTCCTCAAACCCTATACAATAGTATTACATTATACTCAAGCCACAAAGAGGAGTCTGCTTAGGGCAATGACGGAGACACGGGTGGAGAAGCTTTTCTCCATGGTTAACTCCTTGCAGCAGGAGATGGAGGCGGTGCAAAATAAGGTCCTGGACATGGAGAGACAGCTAGGCCATGATCACCAGGCTGTGGGTCAGGCTCTCCGAGATGTGCAAACCAGAGTGGAGGATCTGGGAAAAATATCCACACCATCCACCAGTATGCCTAAATTACCCCCGTTTCGGTTCAGTGGCGACCGTACTCAGTTGCGTGGGTTTATTAATCAATGTATGCTGTTTTTCGATGTTCATGCTAACTATTACCGGTCTGAACGGTCGAAGGTATTATGTATAGTCATGTTGTTAACATCACGAGCACTGGCTTGGGTCAATCCCATGATTGAAAGTCATGACATCCGTTTGAACAACCTGGACAATTTCGTAACAGCAATGGCGCAAATGTTTGATGACCCAAATCGCCGTACTACCGCAGAAACAGCTCTGCTTTCCCTATGTCAAGGAAAGCGGTCTGTCATAGAATATGGTACTGAATTTAAAAGGTTAGTGGTGGATGTCGATTGGGGAAATAATGCGCTGTTATCGGTGTTCAGAAAGGGACTGTCCGGTGCCATTAAGGACGAGTTGGCTCGGGCCGAGTCTCCCCAGGACTTCGAACTGTTTCTTCAACACTGCGTACGCATTGATACCCGGTTGACGGAACGTAGACAGGAAAAATGGGCAGCTGCAAACCGGATAACTAATTCTGCTTTCCCTCCTAGAGAGCCCGCTACTAGGAGTCCACGGGAGGCCGAGGACATTCCCATGCAAGTGGACTCAGTACAACGACGGGAAAGCAACGAACGTCGCGACTACCGGCTCCGTGAGCGTTTATGCTTTTATTGCGGTCAATCTGATCATTTTTTGATTAACTGCCCAAAATGCCCTAAACGTCCAAATAAGGTTCTGGCAGCCGTAACCGAGGGTGATAACACGGACACCGAATCCGAGATCTCTGACTCAAGTATACACCTGGATGCGGTTTTTCCTTCTGTACTAATGTCAGCTGTACCTAAGGACAACTCTACCCATTGCTCTCTTCCAATTCAGATCCAGTGGGAGGGACAGTCAATTCCGACATCGGCCATGATAGACTCCGGGGCGGGAGGCAACTTCATGGACTCTTCTTTTGCCAGGAGACACGGTATCAAGTCACAACAACGAGTGTCACCGATAACCATGGAAACTGTGGACGGTTCTCCATTAGTTTCGGGACCTGTAGATCAGGAGACGGTACCTCTTAACTGTGTAATGAAACCGGGTCATCAGGCGACACTGACTTTTATGTTGATTTCTTCTCCTCACTTTCCAGTCATTTTAGGACTCCCTTGGCTGCGGTCTGAAAATCCAATCATCAATTGGGAGACAAAGGAAGTATCCTTCCATCCCCAGGCCGGCCCGACCATCAGTCCAGCAGTACCGGTAACGTACAATGAGGAAGACACTATACAGGTACCTGTTCTCCCCCCAGTCTATAAGGAGTTTACAGATATATGCGACAAGAAAAAGCAGACCAGCTTCCCCCGCATAGACCATACGATTGTCCCATAGACTTGCTTCCAGGGGCCGAGATCCCGTTTGGTCCTGTCTACCCGTTAGCGGCTCCGGAGTTACAATCATTGAAAGACTATATCGACGAAAGCTTAGCCAAGGGGTTTATTCAGCCGTCATCCTCACCCGCAGGGGCTCCCATCTTCTTTGTGAAAAAGAAAGATGGGACTCTAAGACCGTGTATCGATTACCGGGAGCTTAACAAAATAACCGTCCGGAACCGGTATCCGCTACCATTGATTCCAGAACTGTTGGAGAGAGTACGGCAGGCCAAGATCTTCACCAAATTAGATCTCCGGGGGGCATACAACCTGCTCCGTATACGTCCCGGAGACGAGTGGAAGACGGCATTCAGATGTCGCTATGGCCATTTTGAATACCTTGTAATGCCTTTCGGGCTCTGTAACGCTCCCGCTGCTTTTCAACACCTGGTCAATGATATATTCAGGGATCTATTGGATCAGTTTATGGTGATATACCTGGACGATATCTTAATTTTCTCTGATTCTCTACAGGAACACCAGGAGCACGTAAAGGCCGTACTTACTCGTCTGAGAGATAACCACCTATACATCAAGCTGGAGAAATGTGAATTCCATCGCTCGCAGATCCACTTCTTAGGGTATGTTATCTCTCCTCAGGGATTAAACATGGAGTCCAGCAAGATCCAGGCAATTCTAGACTGGCCGGTACCAGGAAACATCAAGGAGGTACAACGCTTTGTCGGTTTCGCAAATTTTTACAGACGCTTCATTCGCAACTTCTCGGAGATTGTGCGTCCTATCACCTTGCTCACCAAGAAGGGGCAGAGGTTCGTATGGTCCACGCAGGCCCAGGGGGCTTTTGATCGTCTCAAGGTTTGTTTTACCTCGGCGCCCATACTGACACACCCGAATCCCGCACTCCCTTTCATTGTGGAAGTCGATGCTTCCGATAACGCACTAGGGGCTATCCTTTCACAAAGGACTGGGGACAAGGAACTCCTACACCCGTGTGCTTTCTTTTCTCGTCGGTTGTCCCCTGCAGAAAGGAACTATGATGTTGCAGATAAGGAACTGTTAGCCATTATTTCCGCGTTTAAGGAATGGAGACATCATTTGCAGGGAGCATCACAACAAGTGGTAGTGCTCACAGACCATCGCAACCTGGAATTCCTTAAATCTGCTAGGTGCCTGTCTCCACGGCAAGCCCGGTGGAGCCTGTTCCTTAACCAGTTTAATTTCATTGTCTCGTACCGTCCAGGGTCCCGCAATGGGAAAGCTGATGCCTTGTCCCGAATCCACGCTGTGGACTCCGTGCCAGGAACCCCATCCAAGACCGTCTTATCGGATGCCAATTTCGTTGGAGTACTCCAGGACCGGGACCTGTGGAAGGACTCCAGCTGGCCTATGACGGTGACTTATTCCTTGCTGCTCCACCCACTGACGTAAATCTAGTCCTTAAGAATGGTTTGTGGCTGAGGGAACGGCGTATCTATGTCCCGGAGGCTGTAAGACTTCGGGTCCTCAAATTGGTCCATGATTCAGTGTTGGCAGGTCATAGGGGGGTACAGAAGACGCAGGAGTTCTTAAGCCGTTTTTTCTGGTGGCCCACCTGCTTAAACGATGTGAAAGACTACGTACACTCATGTGTGGTTTGTGCCCGGTGCAAAGTGCCTCGTGTTGCTCCTACAGGACTTCTTCAACCGCTACCCGTACCATCTCGCCCTTGGGGGTCTATCTCGATGGACTTCATTGTGGAGTTGCCTGACTCAGGGGGCCACAATACTATTTTGGTGGTAGTAGACCGATTGACTAAAGCGACTCATTTCATACCATGTACCGGCCTCCCCTCCGCCGCAGAGACAGTAGATCTAGTAGTCCAGAACGTGTTTCGGTTACATGGGGTACCAGATGAGATCATCTCTGACCGGGGGGTGCAATTCACCGCCAAGTTCTGGAAGGGGTTTTGTTCTGCATTGCATATTGACATACGTTTATCTTCTGCCTACCATCCTCAGACAAATGGACAGACGGAACGGACTAATCAAACCCTAGAGCAGTACCTGCGATGTTATGTCAGCCATCTTCAAGATGATTGGTACAAGCTGCTTCCTCTGGCTGAGTTCTCATACAACAATACGCAGAGCAGTTCCACTAAGGTAACACCTTTTTTCGCCAACCTGGGTTATCATCCAACTATTTTACCTAGGTCGCCAGTTGCCACGTCGGTCCCAGCGGTTGGGGACAGAGTGATGATTCTACAGCAGAATCTAGAAATGCTAAAAGAGTCTCTGGCCGCGGCTCAGGAGCGTTACAAGAAGTCAGCGGACGTCCACCGAAGACCCGCACCCGTGTATAAGGTAGGGGATTCGGTGTAGTTATCCACGAAGAATCTGAAGTTGGGTGTTCCTTCACGAAAACTAGGACAGAAATTCATTGGCCCGTTCAAGATTACCGGAATTGTGAGCTCTGTGGCCTGTCGGCTGAAGTTACCACGGACCCTGAAGGTACATCCTGTTTTTCATGTATCTTTATTGAAACCGGTTTTCCATAATACATTTCAGGGACGCGTTGTGCCTCCCCCCCCACCGGTGGTGGTTGATGGGCACGAACAGTTTGTGGTTCAGGACATCATCGACTCTCGGCTCCATAGGCATCGGCTTCAGTATCTTGTTCGTTGGCAGGGGTACTCTCCCGAGGACGATTCTTGGGAACCGGTAGGTAACATCTCCGCTCCCCAGAAAGTTACGCAGTTCCATCGGAGGTATCCGGACAAGCCTGGTCCGGGTTCGTCCTGAGGCCGTTTGCAGGGGGGGAGTAATGTCAGTATTCCAGGTTTTCCGGCTTGCCGTGTGACCATTTCGCCCTCAGTCAGCATGGAGATCATTGTTTTGTTTTGCCCTTCTTCCTGTCTCGTTTACATAAAGACCTGGCTCAGCTGAGCATTCATTGCTTGAGTATACTGGTTCCTGGTTTGCTCTTGCTCAGCTGTTCTCCTGGATTCACTCACTTCTCTGGAGCTCTGTGTGATCTCAGTTCACCTTATAGCTTCCTGCATCGTGCTTCTGGTGCCGCTGCTTCTACCTTCGGGCTCAGACGTTCAAGTGTGTAAGCAACTACCCGGTCATTACCCTATGTACTGTGTGCTTTTGGAACTTGTGTTTTCTTTATCTCTTTGGAACTTTGTTTGAACTTGTTACCCGGTCATCCGGGTGTGGGGCCCTTTTACCACGGACTATCTCTTCCGGTTGTTCCAGTACCAGGACCCGTGCTACGGACTATATGCATCCGGATTTGCTTGCTTCGGACTATTGGTTTTTCGGACTGTTTCCTTAAAGGACTGTGCACTACGATACATATATATATATATTGGGGTCGTGTTATGTTGTGTGCTTTGGCTGTGTACTGCATTCACATTGTTTTGCTGTGTGTATATATAAATACCTTGCACCTAAGAACCCGTCTCTGCTCTTCATTGCCCTTAAGCGATCAGACTCCTCAAACCCTATACAATAGTATTACAACAGCACAATATGGCACCAATAAACACACTCAGTGCCTCAAGGGTTCTCCTATATTAACCCAGTCTTCTGAGCACAGCCCACCACAAACCTCCCAAAGCAGCCTGATGCCAAACACGTGTCGGGGCTTTCCTTGACACATACTGAGGGGGAGGAAACCTTTACTGGCTAAATAGGTAAGACATATCCTTCAAAAAATATAATGATAGCTGCACTTTAGGGATTAGTAGTTGGCCACAACAAGGGTTCTCCCGGGTGTGTTAACTCATACCTGCATAATCAACAACACTTTCATTTTTGAGGAGCTTAGGCACCCACTGCGCCAATTCTACCTCTCCCCTTTTCCTCTGTATCTGTCAGTCCTATCTTCCACCTCACTGTCATTTCTTTGTCGGAAAGTTATTGTATTGTGACTAGAGATGAGCGAGTACTAAAATGCTCGGGTGCTCGAAGCTCAGGCCGATCATCCCGCGATACTTGTGTACTCGGCCCGAGCACCGAGCCCAATATTATCCTATGGGAGACCCGAGTATTTTTCTGGCATGACCCCCAGCAGCATGGATAAACCCTAAAATTGTCACAAAAGTATCAGAACAGTGCTGAAATGACATGGGAACAGCATGGGGAAGACCCCTGTAAGCATTTCAGACTCCAAGGTCACTGCTGTGAACAATGTTGTCAGAGTATTACGCCACTTTCAAGAAAATGTTACAAAATGAAACCAAAATGGATTTTACTGGAGAAAATATTAAGGGCTCATACCCACTTGTGAGACAGACAGAGTTGGTGTATGTTAGTTTTTTGGATTACATGAAAGATTTTTTTTTTAAAAATTGTGTGGCACTCCAATGCCCCTGGAAAGAGACGTACAGTTAGGGCCAGAAATATTTGGACAGTGACACAATTTTCGCGAGTTGGGCTCTGCATGCCACCACATTGGATTTGAAATGAAACCTCTACAACAGAATTCAAGTGCAGATTGTAACGTTTAATTTGAAGGGTTGAACAAAAATATCTGATAGAGAATGTAGGAATTGTACAGATTTATTTACAAACACTCCACATTTTAGGAGGTCAAAAGTAATTGGACAAATAAACATAACCCAAACAAAATATTTTTATTTTCAATATTTGTTGCGAATCCTTTGGAGGCAATCACTGCTTTAAGTCTGGAACCCATGGACATCACCAAACGCTGGGTTTCCTCCTTCTTAATGCTTTGCCAGGCCTTTACAGCTGCAGCCTTCAGGTCTTGCTTGTTTGTGGGTCTTTCCGTCTTAAGTCTGGATTTCAGCAAGTGAAATGCATGCTCAATTGGGTTAAGATCTGGTGATTGACTTGGCCATTGCAGAATGTTCCACTTTTTTGCACTCATGAACTCCTGGGTAGCTTTGGCTGTATGCTTGGGGTCATTGTCCATCTGTACTATGAAGCGCCGTCCAATCAACTTTGCAGCATTTGGCTGAATCTGGGCTGAAAGTATATCCCGGTACACTTCAGAATTCATCCGGCTACTCTTGTCTGCTGTTATGTCATCAATAAACACAAGTGACCCAGTGCCATTGAAAGCCATGCATGCCCATGCCATCACGTTGCCTCCACCATGTTTTACAAAGGATGTGGTGTGCCTTGGATCATGTGCTGTTCCCTTTCTTCTCCAAACTTTTTTCTTGCCATCATTCTGGTACAGGTTGATCTTTGTCTCATCTGTCCATAGAATACTTTTCCAGAACTGAGCTGGCTTCTTGAGGTGTTTTTCAGCAAATTTAACTCTGGCCTGTCTATTTTTGGAATTGATGAATGGCTTGCATCTAGATGTGAGCCCTTTGTATTTACTGTCATGGCGTCTTCTCTTTACTGTTAACTTAGAGACAGATACACCTACTTCACTGAGAGTGTTCTGGACTTCAGTTGATGTTGTGAACGGGTTCTTCTTCACCAAATAAAGTATGCGGCGATCATCCACCTCTGTTGTCATCCGTGGATGCCCAGGCCTTTTAGAGTTCCCAAGCTCACCAGTCAATTCCTTTTTTCTCAGAATGTACCCAACTGTTGATTTTGCTACTCCAAGCATGTCTGCTATCTCTCTGATGGATTTTTTCAGCCTCAAGATGTTCTGCTTCCCCTCAATTGAGAGTTCCTTTGACTGCATGTTGTCTGGTCACAGCAACAGCTTCCAAATGCAAAACCACACACCTGGAATCCACCTCTGACCTTTTAACTACTTCATTGATTACAGGTTAACGAGGGAGACGCCTTCAGAGTTAATTGCAGCCCTTAGAGTCCATTGTCCAATTACTTTTGGTCCCTTGAAAAAGAGGAGGCTATGCATTACAGAGCTATGATTCCTAAACCCTTTCTCCGATTTGGATGTGGAAACTCTCATATTGCAGCTGGGAGTGTGCACTTTCTGCCCATATTATATATATAATTGTATTTCTGAACATGTTTTTGTAAACAGCTAAAATAACAAAACTTGTGTCACTGTCCAAATATTTCTGGCCCTAACTGTACATGAAGGCCTCCTTAAATAATGTGCCCATTTTAAGGAAGTGGGTATTTTGTAGTATTGCCATTTGGCAGGGCAGCCAAAAATTGGGAGGCACCCCAATGCCCTGGAAAGAGACGTGCATGAGGGCCTCTTTAAATATTGTGATCATTTTAAGGAACTTTGTCTTTTGTAGTATTGCCCTTAGGCAGGGCAGCCAAAAATTGGGAGGCACCCCAATGCCCCTGGAAAGAGATGTGCATGAGGGCCTCTTTAAATATTGTGCCTATTTTAAGGAAGTGAGTCTTTTGTAGTATTGCCCTTTGGCAGGGCAGCCAAAAATTGTGTGGCACTCTGATGCCCCTTGTCAGGAAAGTATGAATATGTTTCATTATTGGAAGAGGTTGGACAATCAGCCAAAACCTATACATAAGGCTTTCTCTATCCTGAGGGGTTTCTGTAGATCCAATTCTACATGCAACCCCCACTCTCTCTCTCTCTCTCCAACCCCTCCCCTATCCACTATTTACGACTGCAGAGCAATAAATATCTGAGGCAGAGCTACAGCTTCTAGCTGTCCCTCCAAAAAGTTCTTTGTCTTGAAAAATAGTTTTTGTGAATGTCAAATTTAAGGAGACCCGTTCATCCCACCACTGACACCAATTGTCACGAAGACTTAGTCAGGACCTGCAGCTCTCTGGCGCCCCCTTAGCCTGCTGGCCAAATCCGGTATTGCCAGAGGATAAGAATGGAGCCCAGCTGCCCTAATTTATGTTGTATACTGCGACACGTGAGGTGACAGGATGTATGTATACCACCAGTTCCTGCCAGGAACGTATATATACCTCAATCCAGCCACCCTCAGGCCCACAATATCACATAAATGCAAAAAGTTATGCTGCCACCACCGATCTCTTACAGGTGGATCGGTAACATGTATTATAGCGTAAAACGAATGTTGAGGACGTGGTGAGCTCGCTCATAGGACAAGAAGAACGAAACTAGTAAATTATAATATTTTACTCCCAAAGATGGCAGTGCTTATATAAAAAATATACAAGATATTACATAAGAGACAATTTACATGTATGCATAAACAGTTATAAAATTATAAGGAATTAAAAAAGAAATTGCCAGACCTAGCCACGCGGTGACAAACTTAGATCCGAGAGTGGGGGGGGGGGGCGGCTCCCCAGAAAGGTATGATTCCTCCACACAGTGATAGTCTTGCTGAGTCTGTGCCACAGGGTGGAATCAGCCCCAAAATGGCTCCTCTGGTTTTAATAAAGGCAGAGAACTTGTGGCAACACCCCTCGTAGAGTTACACTCCCCCGGTGGGATGGTCCTCTGAGACCTCCTCTTTCACCATGCTTAATAAATCTTCATTCTTCATATCTGGGGATGGCGTGGGCCCACATCCATGATATACTTCTCATGTTTACTTTAATTTAATTCTGAAAATATGGATACCAAATATGACCTATTTATGAGGTTCTGAAAGCCAGAACTCAATCCATAGGTTCCTGAGTGTTACATAGAAAACGCTCTGGAAGGGGCTTAAAGGTTGTGGAATTAGTCGATTTACAGTCCTGTGGGGTAAATGACTGCCTTCCCAGCTGGGTCATCTGCAGGTCATGGTCTCTATGAGCTTGGGCCTGCCGCTTGGCTCTCTCGGCCTCTGCTCGCCGCTCTGCAGCCTGCTGGTATTGCTGAATGAGCTGCAGGCGTCCTTGATAATCCTCGGCGGGACAGTGCTGTAAGGCCAGTTGCAGATTGGGGTCCACGCTGCCCTGGTCACTGACACGGCGTGCCTTCACGGGTGGGACTTCTGCAGAAGCACCTTTTAGGACTTGTCTTGAATCCACAGGTGGGGCCTCAACACCATCCATGCTTTGACTGACCTCTGCAGCCGGGAGCTGTGCAGCAGCACAGACAAGGCTTTGGCTGGCCTCTCCATTCTCTGGGCTCTGGTGACGGGCTTGCTCCGCAACCAATTGCAACAGTATCTGCGCCATCTGCTTCTTGGTTTTGCCAGAGGAGTCTATATGTCGGTATCTGCACAGGCAATCAAGAGCCTCCTTGTTATAATCTTTGTACCAGTTTTCCCCTACTGTGGCCATGATTTTCAAACCAAAAGAATAGCATAGAACACAAACAAGGGAAGGGTTAACTGCTACACATACAGTATTGTCTCAGATCTAATAAACACTGAGTTTGATCTTCAAACCTTTTGTGCGGAATTCTTGTAAGAACTCTGCAAGTGTTTAGTGAAAGGAATGATTGCTCAAACCAGATCACTAATGTCCTATGATCCCACCGCTCTGCCACCAATTGTCACGAAGACTTAGTCAGGACCTGCAGCTCTCAGGCGCCCGCTTAGCCTGCTGGACAAATCCGGTATTGCCAGAGGATAAGAAAGGAGCCCAGCTGTCCTATATTATGTTGTATACTGCGACACGTGAGGTGACAGGATGTATATATGCCACCAGTTCCTGCCAGGAACGTATATATACCACAATCCCGCCACCCTCAGGCCCACAATATCACATAAATCCAAAAAGTTATGCTGCCACCACCGATCTCTTACAGGTGGATCGGTAACATGTATTATAGCGTAAAACGAATGTTGAGGACGTGGTGAGCTCGCTCATAGGACAAGAAGAACGAAACTAGTAAATTATAATATTTTACTCCCAAAGATGGCAGTGCTTATATAAAAAATATACAAGATATTACATAAGAGACAATTTACATGTATGCATAAACAGTTATAAAAATAAAAGGAATTAAAAAAGAAATTGCCAGACCTAGCCACGCGGTGACAAACTTAGATCCGAGAGTGGGGGGGGGGCGGCTCCCCAGAAAGGTATGATTCCTCCACACAGTGGTAGTCTTGCTGTGTCCGTGCCACAGGGTGGAATCAGCCCAAAAATGGCTCCTCTGGTTTTAATAAAGGCAGAGAACCTGTGGCCCCCCTCGTAGAGTTACACTCCCCCAGTGGGATGGTCCTCTGAGACCTCCTCTTTCACCATGCTTAATAAATCTTCATTCTTCATATCTGCGGATGGGGTGGGCCCACATCTATGATATACACCTCATGTTTACTTTCATTTAATTCTGAAAATATGTCATTGAATGCGCAAAAAGGTAAGTTATCTAAAAATATGAATTATGTGTTTTTGGGATGAACGGGTCTTCTTAAATTTGACATTCACAAAACTATCCTTCAAGACAAAGAACTTTTTGGAGGGACAGCTAGAAGCTGTAGCTCTGCCTCAGGTAATTATTGCTCTGCAGTGGTAAATAGTGGATAGGGGAGGGGAGAGAGAAAGAGTGGTGGTTGCATGTAGAATTGGATCTACAGAAACCCCTTTAGGATAGAGAAAGCCTTATGTATAGGTTTTGGCTGATTGTCCAACCCCTTCCAATAATGAAACATATTCATACTTTCCTGATACCTGGATAGAGATGTGCATGAGTTAATTTAAAGAAGGATGGCTCACGGACTTGTTTATATAGGGTGCACAGAGTAAATTAGTATAACAATTAGAATGTAAATCTGGCACACCAAAATCGTTCACAAGTCTTTACTTTTTGCAATAATGGTCGCACTTTTATTTATGGGAGCATGGTTGTTTTCAACAAAATTCAGTAAAACGTTTCGAACACACGCTCTTCTTCAGTTTTGCAACTTTAACAGAAAAAAAAGAATACAGAACAAGATACAAGTTAATAACAAGAGAGTATGCAGACCTCCATGACTACAACCTCCCAAAAACATAAAGGGTTGGCCTATCTAAATAATATCAAAGCATTATTAACAAGAAATAATGTATAGATAGTTACAAACCAACAGGGAAGACAGAGAAAATATGCAAAAAAAGGGGGGATTTTTTACAAAAATTATACACTTTGTTACGTAACTCTACCATAAGCTGTAAAACATGCATGGGGGTAACTAAAAATGTTTTGATCACATTATCATGAACAGACATTTCACAAGGAATTTTATCTCAATGTAACTAAGGAATATGGCTAAGTTCTAACTTGCGTTATTCACTAACTTCAAATTTTCATGATAAGGTAGCAGATAAATATCTATTACAGAAAAGAATGGATATCTGTTGTCTTATAGTTTTATAGTTCAAAAACAAATAAATGAATAAAGGGGCCAAATACCTGCTCCCTCAGGTAATGGTGTTCAATATCAGCAAAGGTAAACTGTATTTGGATATAATATACTGTATCCACCTAGCAAATAAGATATCATTTAAAACTCAAATTGATTATAAAAGACCCATTATGCATATATAATGTTCAATGGATAATTGTTACCTTATCATAACCTCAATATGACATGAACCTGCTCGTTATCCTTCAATGCTGAACAATATTTCAGTGCTATATGTGAAAAATATAATGCACACCCATTAATAGTGCCTTACGTTTTACTCAAGTGGGACCACCAACACTATACTTAGAATCCACCTCTGTGATATCACAAATATGCATACCTTGCATAATGATAAACCAGAAACCTGGTTGAAATCAAGCAAAGATTGGAATCAGGACAAAAGAATAACAAACTATAGGCATTCATTCAAGGTATGCATATTTGTGATATCACTGAGGTGGATTCTAAGTATAGTGTTGGTGGTCCCACTTGAGTAAAACTTAAGGCACTATTAATGGGTGTGCATTATATTTTTCACATATAGCACTGAAATATTGTTCAGCATTGAAGGATAACGAGCAGGTCCATGTCATATTGAGGTTACTGAATAACGCAAGTTAGAACTTAGCCATATTCCTTAGTTACATTGAGATAAAATTCCTTGTGAAATGTCTGTTTATGATAATGTGATAAAAAAATTTTTTAGTTACCCCCATGCATGTTTTACAACTTATGGTAGAGTTACGTAACAAAGTGTATAATTTTTGTAAAAAATCCCCCCTTTTTTTGCATATTTTCTCTGTCTTCCCTGTTTTTTTGTAACTATCTATACATATTTCTTGTTAATTATGCTTTGATATTATTTAGATAGGCCAACCCTTTATGTTTTTGGGAGGTTGTAGTCATGGAGGTCTGCATACTCACTTTTTATTAACTTGTATCTTGTTCTATATTCTTTTTTTTCTGTTAAAGTTGACAAAACTGAAGAAGACCGTGTGGTCGATACGTTTTACTGAATTTTGTTGAAAACAACCATGCTCCCATAAATAAAAGTGCGACCATTATTGCAAAAAGTAAAGACTTGTGTACTATTTTGGTGTGCCAGATTTACATTCTAATTGAGATGTGCATGAGGGCCTCTTTAAATAATGTGGCCATTTTAAGGAAGTGAGGGTCATTCCATGTCAAGTGAACCAATATTTTTAATTCTTTTGAAATTTTGTTATTTGATAATAGCATGTCAGACAATGCAAAATGTGAAGAGAAAATTTTTTAAAAAATGTATTTTTAAAAAAAAATGATTTTTAAAGTTCGGAAAAAGTGCGAATTTCGCTGTTGCCTGCCTTTACATTTCTCCTCATAACTAAGGCTAGGAATAAGATAGAGAGACAAAATAAACACCATTCTACTCAGAACTATACAGGCTTTCACCAGATATGTCACAAGAGGATCTTTGTTAATATTTTACCCATGTGATCGCAAGCGCAAAACTTTAAAACGCATTTCCGAAAAATTGGCGCGCTTTAAATATTTCAAAAACTGCCCATGTGTCTGCTTTGCTCTTAGCCACATCTGTACCAAATTTCAAGTTGGGATCGCGATGGGATCATATTTTAAAATATTTTACTATTAATAGCGTCAATGGGTCATTCCATATCAAGTGATCTAAATATGAATATTTTTTTTTACCTGATGTCTTTAGATTTTTTTTCTTTTTTTTTCTTTATGAAGTACTACTTTAGTTAATTACATATTAAAAGTTTAGAATTTTTTTCTTCATCAGTTAATTTTTTACAGATTTTTAAAGTTTTAAAAAAGTGTGAATTTTGGCCTGGTATGACTTTACATTTTTTTTTATCTTGGGCTAGAAATAAGATAGAGAAACAAAATAAACACCATTCTACTCAGAACTGTCCAGGCTTTCACCAGATATGTCACAAGAGTATATTTGTTAATTTTATTTTTTTACCCATGCGAATGCAAACGCAACATTTTGAAACGCATTTCCGAAAAAAAACGTTTTAATAAAAATTTTCCAAAACTGCCCATGTGTCTTTTATGCGCTTAGCCACATCTGTACCAAATTTCAAGTTGGGATCGTAATGGGATCATATTTTAAAATATTTAACTATTATAGTGTCAATTCAAAAATCTTGAATTCAGATCTGTTCAACCTGTGGTCTAAAAGCGTGGGCTCTATATTTATCAAATCCATTATTTTTAGACATTACTGTATTATTTTGATATGTTACAGCTTAGAAGCAGGAGAGGACATATAGGAAAAAGCTTTGTTAGGGCTCAACCTGAGAAAGCACAGGGATAGACAGTGAATGCAGAGCAGATGATAGGCCAGCAGCTCTGTCAATCATGTTAAGTGTCTACCCACTGCATTCAAGAAGTAAGACAGCTCGTTCAGACCTTTCATGTCCTGACATGTCTGGACATCCTCACTCCTGAACAAACAATAGTCTGTACAAAGCCATCAAGGCTGTGTACTAAAATATGGGTGAGTAAATATATTAATAGTTTAATGCTTTTATTATTAAGGGCCAATACACACAGTGCTATTCTTAGGGATCATCATTCAGAAAAACAGCCCCATTGATTTCTATGGGGTTCACCACATGCAGTGTTTTTGGAAACACTCAAGAGTGAGTAAATCACTGCTTGAACTACTTTTTAATCGCTGCAATAAACGCAGCATTTATCATTTATATAAAAAAGCTGCCATTTTTTTCACTAGCGATTAAAAAAACTAACGCATATGTGGTAAAAACTTGGTAGAAAAACAAGCTGCCAAAACTGCAGCGTGTATCTGCAGACAGAAAAAACTGTGCGCGCTAGCCCTAAAACTCACTGTATAGTAATACAGTTCTATCTCAAGTGTACTGTAAAACTTTATTTTTATTACCTATCTTCCTTACTTAATATTAACTGTATTTTTCCCACACAGCAATGGCTGCTACTTCTCAAGAAACAGCATTTTATCATAGACACTGTTGCAATCCTTTTGAAAAAATATGAATATGATTGGCGCTGGTGGCTGGCTACTGTACTCTCCAAAGATTGTGAAAATGAAGAAGTAGAATTGACTTTATTGCATCCTTCTGGTCCAGCGCCATCCTTTGTGTATCCAAGAAAGCCAGACATTTTAAAAGTGCACAAAAATCAGATATTAACTCAGGCGGAGCCTAACACCGTGACAGGCCGGACATACTCTTTGACACACAAGGAAATGGCGATTGCTAGTAAGCGTTTATGGACAAGATTACATTTCACCCACTAGAAGGGACAAATTGATAAAATGCCACTTTAAAAACATACTATTAATTGTTTGATTAGTTCATAATTTATAGAACGATGATTTAACTACTGTACTATTCTTATTAAACACTTCATAAATCACATGTTTAGTGATAGAATAGAAAACAAATTTATATGTATAAATAGGGGTTAACATTTTTGGTTCTTTTAATCTTGTTTAATCAAACTTGAGGATATGATCACCTTTCTTCTTTTGGTTTTTTCAATACATTCAAGTTGAAAATGCTGAGCGTTGTGTTCTGATGATTAAGATGTATTTATCCTGGCACTTATGGGATTTGTTTTTTGTGTTTCTTTTTTGTTGTATATAAATGTTTTATTCAATAAGTTGTGATAACTCATACAACCATAAAATAAAAAATATATAAAATTTGACAGGTCCCAAGTTGAATCTCTGCACAAATATAACCAAGAACACAATCAGTCATTTTTTCACAATTGCCCGTCAATAGTTTGAATTTGATATAAAGAAACATAGTCTTGTAACATATCAAATGAAAGCTGTTACCGTTCTGAGTAAAATGATGCCTATCCCACTTCATTATCTTACTTCTAGCCTGAGATAAAAAAATGTAAAGTCATACCAGGCCAAAATTCACCCTTTTTTTAAACTTTAAAAATCTGTAAAAAATTAACTGATGAAGAAAAAAATTCTAAACTTTTAATTTGTAATTAACTAAAGTTGTACTTCATAAAGAAAAAGAATAAAAAAAATCTAAAGACGTCAGGTAAAAAAAAATATTCATATTTAGATCACTTGATATAGAATGACCCATTGACGCTATTAATATTAAAATATTTTAAAATATGATCCCATCGCGATCCCAACTTGAAATTTGGTACAGATGTGGCTAAGAGCATAGCAGACACATGGGCAGTTTTTGAAATATTTAAAGCACGACGATTTTTCGGAAATGCGTTTTAAAGTTTTGCGCTTGCGATCACATGGGTAAAATATTAACAAAGATCCTCTTGTGACATATCTGGTGAAAGCCTGGACAGTTCTGAGTAGATTGGTGTTTATTTTGTTTCTCTATCTTATTTCTAGCCCGAGATATGGTAGAAAATGTAAAGCCATACCAGGCCAAAATTCGCACTTTTTTAAAACTTTAAAAATCTGTAAAAAATTAACTGATAAAGAAAAAAATTCAAAACTTTTTTTTTTGTAATTAACTAAAGTTGTTCTTCATATAGAAAAAATCAGGGAAAAAAAATATTCATTTTTGGATCACTCGGCAGGGTAGCCAAAAATTGGGAAGCACCCCAATGCCCCTGGAAAGAGACGTGCATGAGGGCCTCTTTAAATATTGTGCCCATTTTAAGGAAGTTTGTCTTTTATATTATTGCCCTTTGTCAAGGCAGCCAAAAATTGTGTGGAACTCTGATGCCCCTGGATAGAGACGTGCATGAGCGCCTCTTTCAATAATGTGCCGATTTTAAGGAAGTGGGTCTTTTGTAGTATTGCCCTTTGACAGGGCAGCCAAAAATTGTGTGGCACACTTATGCCCCTGGATAGAGATGTGCATGAGGGCCTCTTTAAATAATGTGCTAATTTTAAGGAAGTGGGTCTTCTATAGTACTGCCCTTTAGCAGGGCAGCCAAAAATTGGGAGGCACCCCAATGCCCCTGGAAAGAGACGTGCATGAGGGCCTCTTTAAATATTGTGCCCATTTTAAAGAGGACCTGTCACCAAACCAGGCATGGTGATCTAATTAAAGCACTGGATGAAGCATATCTGCAGCATCCAGGCAAGGGGTCCCTCAGCACTTGAGCAGCCCTGTACCCCGAGATAATACACTTAGAAAACTTACATGCTGCAGCCATTAAGGAGGTGGCTAGGGGCAGGAGCCAAAGGGCAGATTCACACCCCCTGCATGTTTAATCTGCCCACCACTGCCAAACATTCTCTCCATCTTCAGTCACCTCCTTAATGGCTGCAGCACGTAAGTTTTCTAAGTGTATTATCTCGGGGTACAGGGCTGCTCAAGTGCTGGGGGACCCCTTGCCTGGATGCTGCAGACATGCTGCATCCAGTGCTGTAATTAGATCACCATGCCTGGTTTGGTGACAGGTCCTCTTTAAGGAAGTTTGTCTTTTGTAGTATTGCCCTTTGTCAGGGCAGCCATAAATTGTGTGGAACTCTGATGCCCCTGGATAGAGACGTGCATGAGGGCCTCTTTAAATAATGTGCCCATTTTAAGGAAGTGGGTCGTTTGTAGTATTGCTCTTTGGCAGGGCAGCCAAAAATTGGGAGGCACCCCAATGCCCCTGGAAAGAGAAGTGTATGAGGGCCTCTTTAAATATTGTGCCCATTTTAAGGAAGTTTGTCTTTTATAGTATTGCCCTTTGTCAGGGCAGCCAAAAATTGTGTGGCACTCTGATGCTCCTGGATAGAGACGTGCATAAGGGCCTCTTTAAATAATGTGCCCATTTTAAGGAAATGGGTCTTTTTTAGTATTGCCCTTTGGCAGGGCAGCCAAAAATTGGGATGCATCCCAATGCCCCCGGAAAGAAACATGGAGGAGAGCCTCTAAATATTGTTCCCATTACAAAGGAGTGGGTCTCCTGTACTTGTAATGCCCATTCTGTAAGCATGGACTAAAACATTTACCCCTGGGGGGTATACATGAATACATGAAACTACTGCCTAACTTTCGAATGGTTAGGGTCATCATCATCATAAATATGATGTAAAAAAAGTATGTATTCGTGGCGTCATGAACCACGGTCGCACTGATCATATGATGGTGGCGGATGAGGAGAAGGAGGAGCAGTACAGCAAGTAGCCAAAGTCATGAAGTGTGTACCCATGTGTGGGTGTGCGGAGGTGCATGGCAATTTACCGGCACAAAATTTAAATTCCGCTATCATTTGGTGGTGGTGTGGTGAAGTCAGGCCCTATCCATCCGTTGTTCATCTTGATCAGAGTCAGCCTGTCAGCATTTTCAGTTGACAGACGGGTGCGTTTATCAGTAATGATTCCACCTGTGGCACTAAAAACACGCTCTGACAAAACGCTAGTGGCAGGGTGAAACCCTGACTGAGTTAGGGCCTGCAATCCTTGGTGTCGGAACGACGTGTTCCATCACAAGCTCAGACTGGGTCCCGGCTTCCAGAACATTAACTCAGTGTGCCATCAGCGAGATGTACCGGCACTGCCCACAAGCACTTGTCCACGTGTCTGTGGTTAGGTGGACTTTGCCTGAAACTGCGTTGTTAAGGGCACGTCTGATGTTTTGTGACATGTGCTTATGTAATGCGGGGACGGCACACCGGGAGAAATAGTGGCGGCTGGGGACCGAGTAACGTGGGACAGCAGCCGCCATCAGGTCGCGCAATGCTTCCGTCTCCACTAGCCTAAAAGGCAACATTTCCATCGCAAGCAGACGCTAAATGTGTGCATTTAGAACTGTGGCATGTGGGGCGTTGGCAGCGTATTTGCACCTGCGTTCCAAAGATTGGTGTATGGATAACTGAACGCTGCACTGGGACAAGGACATAGTAACATAGTAACATAGTAACATAGTTTTTAAGGTTGAAGGAAGACTTTAAGTCCATCTAGTTCAACCCATACCCTAACATGTTGATCCAGAGGAAGGCAAAAAAAACCCATGTGGCAACACTAAGCTCCACATTGGGGGAAAAAATTCCTTCCTGACTCCAGATACGGCAATCAGACTAGTTCCCTGAATCAACGCCCTATCAAAGAATCTAGTATGTATAACTGATAATATTATAGTTTTCAAGAAAGGCATCCAGGCCCTTCTTAAATGTTAGTAGTGACTCACTCATTACAACATCATGTGGTAGAGAGTTCCATAGTCTCACTGCTCTTACAGTAAAGAATCCGCGTCTGTGATTATGATTAAACCTTTTTTCCTCCAGACGTAGAGGATGCCCCCTTGTCCCAGTCTCAGGCCTAAGAGTAAAGAGATCATTAGAAAGGTCTCTGTACTGTCCCCTCATATATTTATACATTATTATAAGATCACCCCATAGCCTTCGTTTTTCCAAGCTAAATAACCCCAAGTTTAATAACCTGTCTTGGTATTGCAGACCCCTTAGTCCTCTAATGACTTTTGTCGCTCTTCTCTGGACCCGCTCTAGTTCAGCTATGTCTTTCTTATACACCGGAGACCAGAATTGTACACAGTATTCTAAGTGTGGTCGCACTAGTGACTTGTATAGAGGTAAAATTATGTTCTCCTCATGAGCATCTATGCCTCTTTTAATGCATCCCATTATTTTATTTGCCTTTGCAGCAGCTGCCTGACACTGGCCACTAAATGTGAGTTTGTCATCTACCCATACACCCAGGTCTTTTTCAGTGACAGTTTTGCCCAGTGTTTTACAATTAAGCACATAATTATACCTTTTGTTTCCTCTGCCCAAGTGCATGACTTTACATTTATCCCCATTAAAGCGCATTTGCCATTTAGCAGCCCAAGCTTCTAGTTTACATAAATCCTCCTGTAATATAAAATTGTCCTCCTCTGTATTGATTACCCTGCAGAGTTTAGTGTCATCTGCAAATATTGAGATTCTACTCCGTATGCCCCCTACAAGGTCATTAATAAATATATTAAATAGAAGCGGGCCCAACACTGACCCCTGTGGTACCCCACTGTTAACTGTGACCCATTCTGAGTGTGTTCCATTAATAACCACCCTTCCTATCACTAAGCCAGTTCTTAACCCACTTACACATATTTTCCCCTATCCCCATTGCCCTCATTTTATGTATCAACCTTTTGTGTGGCACCGTATCAAAAGCTTTGGAAAAGTCCATATACACCACATCCACTGCATTTCCTTGGTCCAGTCCAGAACTTACTTCTTCATAGAAGCTTATCAGATTAGTTTGACAGGAACGGTCCCTCGTAAAACCATGTTGATAATGGGTCATGAGGTTATTTTTCTTCAGATACTCCAGTATAGCATCTCTTAGAAAACCCTCTAGGATTTTACCCACAGTAGAGGTTAAGCTTACTGGCCTATAATTTCCAAGTTCAGTTTTTGTCCCCTTTTTGAATATTGGCACCACATTTGCTATACGCCAGTCCTGTGGTACAGACCCTGTTATTATGGAATCTTTAAATATTAAAAATAATGGTCTATCTATGACAGTACTTAATTCCTGCAGCACTCTGGGGTGTATCCCATCCGGGCCCGGGGATTTGTCAATTTTAGTGATTTTTAGACGATGCCGTACTTCCTCTTGGGTTAAGCAGGTGACATTTAATTGAGACTTTTTGTTATCACTGATCATATTGTCTGTCATGGGATTTTCTTGTGTAAATACTGTTGAAAAAAAGTCATTTAGCATATTGGCTTTTTCCTCATCCTCATCCACCATTTCACCCAGACTATTTTTAAAGGGGCCAACACCATCATTTTTTAGTTTCTTACTATTTATGTAGTTAAAAAATATTTTGGGATTCTTTTTACTTTCTCTGGCAATGAGTCTCTCTGTCTCAATCTTTGCTGCCTTGATTTGCTTTTTACAAATGTTATTTAATTTTCTGTATTTATTTAATAATGCTTCATCACTACCTACTTGCTTTAATTCCCTAAATGCTTTCTTTTTGTCACATATTGCACTTCTTACCGCTTTATTTAGCCATAGTGGTTTCCTCCTATTTCTAGCATGCTTATTCCCATAGGGTATATATTGTGCACAGGTCCTATTCAGGATGCTAATAAACATCTCCCATTTGTGTTGTGTACTTTTATGTCTCAGGACATCGTCCCAATTTATTGCACTAAGATCATCTCTCAACCATTGGAAATTTGCCTTCCTGAAGTTTAGTGTCCTTGTGGCCCCTCTACTACACGTCTTAGTAAAGGATACTTGGAAGCTTATTAAGTTATGATCACTATTACCCAAGTGACCTCCAACCCGTATATTTGATATGCGGTCCGGCCTGTTGGTTAATATTAGGTCCAGCAGTGCCCCCCTTCTTGTTGGGTCCTGAACCAGTTGTGAAAGGTAATTGTCTCTCATAGTTTTCAAAAACTTATTACCTTTGCTGGAACTGCAGGTTTCTGATCCCCAATGTATTTCAGGGTAGTTGAAGTCCCCCATAATAATGACTTCTCCCTGAGTCGCTGCTTCATCTATTTGCTTTATGAGGATATTCTCCTCCACTTCCATTATTGTTGGGGACTTATAACAAACCCCTATCAGTAATTTATTATTTTTTCCCCCTCCCCTTATCTCCACCCACAGGGACTCTACATTTCCATTAGATTCACCTATATTATCACGCAGGATGGGTTTTAAGGATGATTTTACGTATAAACATACACCTCCTCCTCGCCTATTTGTATGGTCATTTCTGAACAGACAATAGCCCTGTAAATTAACAGCCCAATCATGGCTCTCGTCCAGCCAAGTCTCCGAAATCCCCACCATGTCATAATTATTTTCTAACAAAATCAATTCTAATTCCTCCATTTTGTTGGTGAGGCTTCTGGCATTAGTGTACATGCACTTTATGCATCTCTCTTTACCTCTATTCCTTCCTACTAGATTGACTGTTCTAACCCCACCCCCCATGCCACCCCCAATTTTATTACTTGTGCCCAGGTTACTATTTACACTATCTTCCCCTCCTATACAATGAATACCCTCCCCCCAAATCCCTAGTTTAAACACTCCTCCAACCTTCTAGCCTTTTTCTCCCCAGCACAGCTGCACCCTCCCCATTGAGGTGCAGCCCGTCCCTAGCATAGAACCTGTAGCCAACAGAGAAGTCGGCCCAGTTCTCCAGGAACACAAACCCCTCCTTCCTACACCAATTCCTGAGCCACTTATTTATCTCCCTAATCTCCCTTTGCCTCTCTGGTGTGGCACGTGGTACAGGCAGTATTTCAGAGAATACTACCTTGGAGGTCCTTGCCTTAAGCTTGCAGCCTAGGTTGATGATGGTGCTATTTCTGCTTGTGCAACTACAGGTGAAGGACAGGAGGTATCTTCGCATGCAGTATGGACAGGGATTGTCTTGCACGCACAACAGTGGAAGACGCATCAGTGTCACCCGCAGACACTGCTCCAGGACTCTGGTGCACATCCCACCACAAAGTCGGGTGCTTTGCTGACATGTGCCTGATCATGCTGGTGGTCAGGCTGCTAGTTTTGCTACCCCTGCTGATGCTGGCATGGCAGGTGTTGCAAATGGCCTTTTTGGAATTATCTGCAGACACCTTAAAAAATAGCCAGACTCGGGAAGACCTAAAAGTTGTACTGGCAACTTCTGTTGTGTTGTTGTTTCGGGGAACGGTTGCCTGCCTTCTGCCTGCAGCCACCACCCTGCTTCTCCCAGCCTGTTGTCATGCTGCACCTAACTCCCCTGTGCACTGCTGTCCTCACTCTGCATGTCCTCCTGCCAGGTTGGGTCAGTTACTGGATCATCCACCACGTCGTCTTCCACTTCCACACCCAGGTCCTCCTCCTAACTTTCTGGCAATTGTGTCTCATCATTGTCCACCTCTTGTTGAGACACGTTCCCACCGTTGCCTTCGTGAGACTGTGGCTGCTCAAATATTTGTGCATTGGTACATACAATCTCTTCATGACCCACTTCAACTGGAGCTGGCGAGAGGCCAGAATCTAAGAATGGATAAGTGAACAGCTCTTCAGAGTGTCTAAGTGTGAGATCAGTTATGTCTGTGGCTGGGCACTCTGCATGGTGTGAAGAAGGAGGATCAGGGTGTGGAATGTGCGGTCCAGTCTCAAGGCTACTGACACTTGACCGTATGGAAGACAGGGTATTTGTGGTGGTGCCAAACTGACTGGAAGCATTATCCACTATCCAACTAACAACCTGTTGACACTGGTCTTGGTTTAATAGTGGTGTACTGGTTCACGTCCAGTTCCTTGTCCCTTGCCACCGGCCTTGCGCATTTTCAATGTTGTGCTGCCTGTATACAGCTAAATGAAGGCGTCCAAAAGATGGTTTTTAGCGGCACACTGAGATTACAGATTAGAGCAGTTTAATCCCAGCAGCTGGAACGGTCAGACACAAACGCTGACGCGTATATCGTGTTTTGGCGTATACTACTTGGAGCTGCAAGCCACTCCTGCTGCACAAAAATGGCAAATGAATGCAGACAAGAGTTGGTTTTTAGCTGGACACTGAGATTACAGATTAGAGGTTAAATCCCAGCATCTGGAACGGTCAGACACAAACGCTGACGAGAATACAGAGTGTTTTGGCGTATACTAATTTCTGCTACAACCCACTCCTGCCGCACACAAATGGTAAAGGAATGCAGACAAGAGTTGGTTTTTAGCTGGACACTGAGATTACAGATTAGAGGTTAAATCCCAGCAGGGGGACGGTCAGACACAAACGCTGACGAGAATACAGAGTGTTTTGGCGTATACTAATTTCCGCTACAACCTACTCCTGCCGCACAAAAATGGTAAATGAATGCAAACAAGAGTTGGTTTTTAGCTAAACACTGAGATTACAGATTAGAGGTTAAATACCAGCTGGTGGACCGGTCAGACACAAATGCTGACAGAATACAGAGTGTTTTGGCATATACTAATTTCCGCTACAACCCACTCCTGACACAAAATGGTAATGAATGCAGATAAGATTGGTTTTAGCTGACACTGAGATTACAGATTGAGGTAAATCCCAGCAGGTGGACCGTCAGACACAACGCACGAAAATACAGACTGTTTGCGTATAATAATTTCGCTACAACCACTCCTGCCTATAGAGAGCTAAATTAATCCTAATAGCACTGTTTTGGGATGGATGAGATTTCCAGCCTGTCCACCAGCCCCAGATGTGATGCAGGCTGGTATACTGGCACAACGAAGTTTGATATATACCCTGCCTCCCTGTATTGACAGCTGTATTAGCCCTCAGAAGGACTGTTGTGGTAATTTGATTAGCAGCCCTGCACCTACACTAGCTGAAAGGCCACAAATCTTTTCCCTCAATCAGCAGCACCTCTCCCTACACTGCCTGTCTGTGGAGCAGAGTGATGAGCAGAATGCGGTCAGGTCTTGTAAAGACTTGATCACGTGTGCGGCCAGCCACTCACTGTAAAGCCACAACCAACAGGGCTGTGGCTTTACAGTGGCTGTTAGCTATCCCTGCATGTGGGCTGGCTCTGTAAAGAGCGCCAACATGCAGGGAGGGGACCCTGAGCATAGTAAGAGTATCGCGGGAATTACTCGGTACTCGCCAAGTACCCCAAATCCTGAGATATTCGTGCTAGTACAGAGTAGTGACAAGCATACTCGCTCATCCCTAATTGTGACTTGTTTGACCCCACTTCATTCTCTTGGTATCCACTGTAACGAATAAACATTTATTCTTCCATCAAAGCACTGGTGTGGATCCTGAAGTGGTGTCAATATATATATATTTGGCAATTGAATACTCATTTTTCTCATTTTCACTTATGTCTTTGAGTAGCTTGCCCACTGATTACCATTATGTCCTAGGGTGGTCCCGTACTTTTTCTCATATAACCGGTAACAAACATTGTCCTTTACAGTTCTTTACTGCAGTTCTTGTGCAAGTCGAGGAAGCTGCGCTTTGTACACCCTAAAAGCATACCATTCACTCTGTCACAAGTGCCCCGAATAGCTCACCTTGTCGCCTGGGTATAGGTCTTTACCTGGGTGTTCCTTCGGCAAATAGGGCTCACAAAGACCTTTTCCTCCTGGCCTGGTTCTTTAATGAACCCTCACCCGTTGTTAAGTGGAAGCTGACCCCCTCTCCACGGTGCCGCTGAGTCGGGTCCGTAGCCGGGATCTTTCGGGCTGCTCCTTCTCCCGAAGGTTCTTCTCCTGTGCTCTCCATCTCTCCTGGCATCGTCGGCACTCTTCCTCCTCATCAGCTGTCTCTGTCGCCAGTATTCCACCATCCTGTCCTGGTCTCAAATTTTATTCAGCACACTGCCCTTTTTCATCCGGGCACCAGCTTGAAGTTCTGCCAGCTCCTCCTGCCGTCGTACCCAGTGAATTGGTCTGACCTCGGCTCTCATAGGCTTCACTAGATTGCTTTCCTTCTCTCCATCACAATGTCCGCACTCCACTACTCCTGACCTTGGAAGCCTGGTTTGGCAGGGTATTGACCTACACCTGGAAAGCTGCAACTTTGGTCATTGGCCATGACTTCTCTGGTTCCGGTTCTCCTCCCAGTGGACAGGTTTCCTGACATCTGCGCCAACACATTCCTTCATCACATCTTGAAAGCCCAACCTTGGGCTCAGTGAATTTGCACAGTCGGGTCTTTTAGTGTGGCACTCCAGAATTCTGGGTCTACTGGCAGGGACAGGTCCGCGCTCCCCTCCTCATCAACGGGGACGCCTCCTCCTGTCTTCCCGCCAGTCTGGGTGCTCATGATCCCTCGCCGCCATCTTCCTGCTTTGCACACCACACCATCTCTTTTCGTTGTCTTCCCGTTTTCTTGTCTCTCAGCCTCACCTTTCCGGCCGTCACTCATGCCTCTGGGCGAAGTTCGCGGGGCCCATGCAGGCCCCCTTGTTTTCTGCTGGCACTCGTGGCAGATCTGCTCTTTGCTCCTGATGCTGGCCCATTCCCTTTATGGAGGGCTGAGGCATGCCCCCGGGGCAGCACATGGCATCAGTTCTTCGTGGTCGCCATTTTTGAAAAAGTCAGCACAGTCTCGATAAAGTTTTTTCAGGCACACAAAACCTAGTTTTACCAGGCCGTTCTCAACCTGTTCGTGATGCCAGAAGGGTGACTTGCCCACTCCTGGGATCGTGGGGCACTCTTCTAAGACTAGCTTAATTGCCAGTAACTCTCTATCCCCAATTGAGTAGTTACGTCCGTAGGGCGAGAATGCTTTGGAGAAGAAATCACAGGTCACCATCTTACCAGTAGGCAGTTTTTGTGTGAGGACAGCTCCTGACTCGCCCACTCCTAGGGCCATGGGTACTCGGAATTGGGCTTTGCGTTCTTCCAGGGGAGTCACAGGGGTCAAGACCGGCTTCCTTGACCCTGGGGGAGTAACTGCTCTGCTGGGGTATTGTGTTTGGACTGGTTTGGCAATTATTGGACGGGAATAAGGTTTATAGGGGAATTGTTCGTGATGCCACCATGGTTTTTGGTCAGTAGGGACTGACACTGCGGTTCAGACCTCCGGGGTTGTAGGTATGGCAGCCTGATGTCGTCGCTCCCTATAGGTGGAGCGGGAACCCTGTGGCAGATGTGTTTAATTGCGATGGCTTTGTCATGGCCGATTCACGCTGGGCCTCTTTACCTCGTTTACTGTGGCAGTCGGTAGCTCTGGGGGTAGGGAATAATGGTGTCCCACACAGTGTTGGAATTTTGCACCCGGTTTACTCACTTCAATTGCAATTGGCCACTGGGCACTTCTCTCTACCAAGTCCAATCTGATTTGTCTGCAAGGAATTGGGGCAACTTGCCCTGGGCCCCTTCGTGTGCCTCTCTAGCTTTTGGTCTCTCTCTCCCAGTGCTATGTCTTCACCTTTCCTGTCAGTACCTCCACACGCAGTGCCCGATCTAGCAGCCACAGGTCCTGTTGGATGATTAGTACCTGTCTCCTGACCCTAGTTCAACTGCCTTCTCAGTGGGTCGTTGGGTTGCGGCCACCACTCCTGGAGATTGTGTGGCCTCCGGTTCAGTGGTTCGGCTTACAGAGTCTGTGTCACATTAATGGCCGGCCAGTTCCCTGGTTCTTGACCAACCCTTCTGTCCAACTCTCTTAGTCCTGGTTCTGGGTGCCCAGGCCATTCTCACTCTGCCTGCGCCCCTGGGGTTTTCTATTCTGTGCTCTCCTGCACACTTGGCTCCCTCCTTCTTCACTCACTACTCACTGACTTTCCATTGATTGACTAACTTCCCACTGTCTGTTCTTTCCTTGTCCCCTTGTGAAACTGGGCCCTCCCCCTGGGTTTGCCTATGGTCCCCTGGGTCCTAAGGTGTATGGGCGTGTTTGTTGGCGGTCTAGGATCACTATCCCATTTTCCTTTCAGACTGAGATACTGCACCTGGTTATTGAGTGCAGTACCCCTTTGTGACGACCAGACCGGTGGGGCGCCACACTCCGGGTCTGGATGACAAAGCGTCCAGTTCAAGGAATAACTGCTTGTTGATCTTTGGGATCTGTGAAGAGTCGGGGCAGTTGAGAAGGCTTGTTTAAGGGAGGCGAAAGCTGACTCGGCCTTAGGAGTCCAATTCTTATGTTTGGAACCTTTACAAGTCAGGGCGGAAGAGTTGACTTACCAGAAAGGAGAAGTGCTGATAGTAGTTGGCGAATTCCAGAAACTGCTTAATGGCCTTTATTCCCTCAGGTTGGGGCCACTTAAGCACAGCGGAGACCTTCTCTGGATCCATCTCGAGACCTGTATCGGAAATTATATAGCCAAGAAAGGGTAAAGACCTCTGTTCAAACTTGGCATAGAGACGATTCTCCCTTAATCTTTGAAGAACGAGACGAACATTCCTCCTGTGAGTTGGTAAGTTGAGAGAAAACACCAGGATGTTGTCCAGAAAACCAACCACAAAGGCATAGAGCAGGTTTAAGAATACGTCTTTGACAAACTCTTGGAAGATGTCAGGTGTGTTGCTTAACCCGAAGGGCATCACCCGATATTTGTAGTAACCATCTCGCGTGTTGAAGATGGTTTTCCACTCATCCCCAGATTGTATCCTGACTTGTTTGTAAGCTCCCTCGGAGATCCAGCTTGGTGAAAATCCTGGAACTTCAATGACGATCAAAGAGCTCTGGAATTAAGGGAAGAGGGTATTTGTTCTTTACCGTTATTAGGTTGAGACCATGATAATCGATGTAAAGGCGAAGAGGCCCATCCTCCTTCTTGCTGAAGAAGAAGCCGCTCCAGCCGGGTAGAAGGACTTTTGAATAAGCCCTCAAGCCAAATTCTCCTTGATGTAATCAGTCATGACTTGAGTTTCTGTGACAGAAAGAGGGTAGATCCTACCTCGAGGCGGAGGAGATCCAGGGATTAGATCGATGGGACAATCGTAAGACCTGTGGGGAGAAAGAGACTCAGCCTCCTTCTTATCAAATACATATGAGAAGGACCAGTAGGCAAAAGGTAACTCGGGTAAAGCTGCAGAGGGCCATGGGTTAGAACCAGGCCATACTAGTTTGACACAGTGACCCCACTGAAGGACATCTCCTCAGTCAGCCTATCCAGGTCAGGTTCATGGAGGCGCAGCCACGGAAGACCTAGTAGACCAGGATCATCAAATATCTTGCGGAACGTGCCCATGATTTCCTGCAGATCAGATACAGTGGAATCATTCCACTCCATTAGGGGGTTGAAAAAGGCTAAAGCCTCTCCCTCCAGGTGAGAGGCAAGGAAAGCCACCTTTGCCATGTCAGTCGAATAATACTGAGGCAGTAAACAAAAGTGCAGCAAGCATTGGTTGAGAAATTGTCTGCACAACTTGGGGTCATCATTGTAACCAGGAGCCTTGCAGAGACAAGAAAAGGGTCCCATAGTAGGCACAACCACCGGATGCTGTACCGGAGGTTGTGGGGCATCCACCAGCTGTACCTCAGTTAACCGATCATCCACAGAGGTCATGAAGTCCAACATGCGGGTCTACATCTCATGTTGATGATTGAGTTCCTGATGAAACTCTGGTAGCTGAGTCATGTTGGTGGGCTCAGCAGCCTGTAGAGTAGCTAGACAGGTATCCAAGGTTTGCATGAAGGCAACAGGCAACTAGATGATCCTGGCTCTGACGAAGCCCAGCCAGCTCTCTCTAGGCTGAGTATTGGGTTTCAGCGGAGTCCAGGGCCTGGTCAAACTGTAACACTCACAGAGCGTGATAAAGAGTAGTGAGACTCACTAGAGCACTGATAGCTGGTGCATCGGTAGCTCCAATACTCAAGAGAGGACAATGAGAGAATGAGCACTTTTTATTATTGCAATATGTATTGTATTGCTTTTCTACTCATGCACCTTATTTTATTATGTGTATTCTCGTATACTATGTCCAATTTCTCTATGACTCCGCAGCTTTATCCAGTGCCTGAAGGGTTACACCTCCCTCAGCAGGGATCTGTGATATGTGGGGTGCCTCTTGGAGGTGGTTTTGACCGCTCGTCAATGAGGAATCTGTCTGTGTGCTACCCCCTAGAGTTACTGATTGGCTTCGGCACTCTGGTGTAAAAGAGTGTGTGTCAGGGCGGTTACTATGGTGACCTCGCCGGGTTTGTCTTGGTGACTGGAGTGATGTCGCACCCCGTGGTGTGTGCGGATTCACTTGGAGGCGTGAATGTTGGTTTGGTCTCCATTGAGGCGGCGGCATCAAGATCTGCTTGCCAACGGCAACGTCACTTCTGGTCATATGACCGGATGTGATGTCACACGCCAATAGATCGCTAGTTAGGTATAAGCAGGCCATTTTTCTGTCTATAAACACCCCCTCTTGACGAAGTTAATGCGAAACGTGTGTTAGGGGTGAGGTCACACACAGGTAAACAACCCTTTATGGCACTTGCTTGAGCTTTTTGGTGCATTGGCACTTGTTTCATGTACTGTACTGCACTATGTACATATAGACTGTATACTGCTAATACCGTGATTGTTGTACATGGATGGTTTTTAACTATGGTATTGAATTGCTAGCCTGACACTTTGTCTAAATGTGGTTACCTTTGTTGTGAACTGGGTCTATTTTAATTTTTCCCGTTTTTAAGCTTTGTGATGTTTGAATAAAATTCATGATTGGTGTTTTTTTTTTCAAATCATTTTTATTAGATTTTTACAAACGAAGAAATAAACACGAAAACCTTTGTCAATTGTGTCAATATTATCAACATCAGACTATCTATGCATTACCATGACAAATCCATCAGATCCAAAAAGGAAAACCGAAAGAAGTATAAACAAACAGTCCCCCTCAAACTACCCTACCCTTATACCATCCTCCATGCTGACGTAAGAATATTGCATCCCTACTTGCTAACTCATTTAACTGATAAATGTGTTCCACTATTACTAAAGGTCATGGTTCCTAGGTATAATCTGCAATTTGCCAAAGGTGCCTTGCAAAGCTTCCATAAGGTACCAACTTGAGTTTTAAAATGGGGCCACTATCCTTTGAATAGCTGTCAGAGGCAATTTAGTGATTATGAACTTCCTCCACTTCCTGAAGAACTTGCCTGCCTCCTTTTCCATCTGCCTCTCTGCCTCCACCCTTTCAGTATTCAATGCTCTTGTGATTTCCTCCATCACCTCTGTAGTTGTAGGAGAAAATGCGTTCACCCAATTCCGCAATACAATTCTCTTCCAGTACATCATGGCTGTAGTCTTGAATATTTCTCCAAAATTGATTCACAACCCCACATTCCCAAATACCATGTAAGGCTGGAGTCACACATAGAAGTCCGTTTTTAGAAGTGATTTTCATCACCAATCCGTTTTTTATAGGGTGCTTTTTGAGCCTCCTGCACCCCTGAACGTTTTTGGACTTAGTCATTTTTTCATTAAAAACGCATGTGCGTTAACACATGCGTTAACGCAAGTGCCTATATGTACCATGCGTTAACGCATGCGTTTCCCCTAGGGCCCCATGTTAAAAAAACGCATGCGTTTTTTAACTGATGCCAAAAACGTTGCTAGTAACGTTTTTGGCTCAAAAACGGACAGAGCAATGTTTTGAGGTCCAGAAAAAAACAGACAGGGTGTTTATTACATCCAATCCGTTTTTCTGTCAGTTTTTGGACTTAGAAAAAAAAAATGACAAACATGAAGCCAAAAACGGACCAAGGGCTTATGTGTGACCCCAGCCTTACATGTCCGTGTTCAGGGGCCCACACTTCGGGCAACAGTTAGATCTGCCCACGTTTGGCTCTTTAGGCTAGGGTCATAGGCTGGGGTCACAGTTGCATTTTTTACAAGCGTTTTTGGAGACCTGCGTTTTCAAAAATGCATGTAAAAAACGCACCCATAGGCCCCCATGTTAAAAAACGCATGCCCTAATAGCAAAAAAGCATGTGTGACAGTACCATGCGTTTTTGGTGCATTTCCAAAAACGCATGCGTTTTTTAATATGGGGCCTTATGGGAAACGCATGCAAAAACGCATGTACAATTAGTGCCATTCAAAAACGCATGCGTTTTCCATAGGAGCCCATGTTAAGAAAACGCATGCGTTTTTTAACATGGGCTCCTATGGAAAACGCATGCGTTTTTGAATGGCACTAAATGGTACTAATTGTACATGCGTTTTTGCATGCGTTTTCCATAGGGGCCCATGTTATAAAAACGCATGCGTTTTTCAAAACGCACCAAAAAATAGTACATGCACTATTTTTGGGTGCAGATTTAAAAACGCACCCAAAAACGCAGGGAGCCATCACACATCTTAAAAAACTCATGCTGACATGACAAAACGCATGAGTTTTGTTAAATCACTAAAAAAAACTCATGTCAACTGTGACCCCAGCCATACATAGCAATCCGTTTTTTGGAAGTGCTTTTCATGACCAATCCATTTTATCTAGGCTGCATTTTGTGCCTCCTGTGTCCCTGGACGTTTTTTGGACTTACCGTATATACTCGTGTATAAGCCGAGTTTTTCAGCACAGAAATTGTGCTGAAAAGTGCCCCCCTCGGCTTATACACGAGTCAGTGACGGCTGACTGTGTGGGGCCGGTGTCCGGGGGATGGAGGAGGCAGGGGGAGGCTGTATAGTGAGCGGCCGGTCACGTGGGGCCGCTCATTAGTGCAATGCAATATGCACTGCATCCCCCTGTCCATCAGCGGCAGGGGGAGCCGTGCATATTACATAGCACTGTCAGTGCTCTCCCGCCCCCCTGTGGTAGTATACAGCAGCCCCCCCGTGGTAGTATACAGCAGCCCCCCCGTAGTATATACAGCAGCCCCCCCCTGTGAGAATACAGCAGCCCCCCCGTGGTAGTATACAGCAGCCCCCCCGTAGTATATACAGCAGCCCCCCCGTGGTAGTATACAGCAGCCCCCCTGTGGGTATATAGAGCCCCCCCCGTTGCTGCCGCACACCTGTAAAAAGAAGATCTTTCATACTTATCTTCCTGCTGTCACCGCGCGCATCCCCCGCTCTCCTTCTTGCTTGCACCCGGGCCCCGGCGTCCATCCATATGACCGCGCACAAATAATGACGTCATTATTTGTGCGCGGTCACGTGGATGGACGCCGGGTGCAAGCAAGAAGGAGAGCGGGGGATGTGCGCGGTGACAGCAGGAAGATAAGTATGAAAGATCTTCTTTTTACAGGTGTGCGGCAGCAACGGGGGGGGGCTCTATATACCCACAGGGGGGCTGCTGTATACTACCACGGGGGGGCTGCTGTATACTACCATGGGGGGGCTGCTGTATTCTCACAGGGGGGGGCTGCTGTATATACTACGGGGGGGCTGCTGTATACTACCACAGGGGGAGGCACTGCTGTATACTACCATAGGGGAGGGGCTGCTGTATATACCACAGGGGGGGACTGCTGTATACCCACAGGGGGGGCTGCTGTATACTACCACAGGGGAGGGGCTGCTGTATATACCTCTGTGGCTGCTGTATACTACCACAGGGGGAGGCTGCTGTATACTACCACAGGGGAGGCTGCTGTATACTACCACAGGGGGAGACTGCTGTACACTACCACAGGGGAGGCTGCTGTATACTACCACAGGGGGAGACTGCTGTATACTACTACTGGGGGAGACTGCTGTATACTACTACTGGGGGAGACTGCTGTATACTACCACAGGGGGAGACTGCTGTATACTACCACAGGGGGAGACTGCTGTATACTACCACAGGGGGAGACTGCTGTATACTACTACTGGGGGAGACTGCTGTATACTACCACAGGGGGAGACTGCTGTATACTACCACTGGGGAGGCTGCTGTATACTACCACTGGGGAGGCTGCTGTATACTACTACTGGGGCTGCTGTATATACCTCTGTGGCTGCTGTATACTACCACAGGGGGAGGCTGCTGTATACTACCACAGGGGGAGGCTGCTGTACACTACCACAGGGGGAGACTGCTGTATACTACCACAGGGGGAGACTGCTGTATACTACCACAGGGGGAGACTGCTGTATACTACTACTGGGGGAGACTGCTGTATACTACCACAGGGGGAGACTGCTGTATACTACCACTGGGGAGGCTGCTGTATACTACCACTGGGGAGGCTGCTGTATACTACTACTGGGGCTGCTGTATATACCTCTGTGGCTGCTGTATACTACCACTGGGGAGGCTGCTATATACCACTGGGGGGGACTGTATACCTGTGCTGGGGTCCACCCTCGGCTTATACACGAGTCAATAGGTTTTCCCAGGTTTTGGGGGCAAAAGTAGGGGGGTCGGCTTATACACGGGTCGGCTTATACACGAGTATATACGGTAGTCATTTTTTCATAAAAACACATATGCGTTAACGCACACGTTAATGCATGGTACCTATATGTACCATGCGTTAACGCATGCGTTTCCCATAGGGCCTCATGTTAAAAAAACGCATGTGTTTTTCAACGACACCCAAAAATGTTCCTAACAACTTTTTGGGTAAAAAACGCTCCTAGCAATGTTTTTGGGTGCAGTAAAAAATGAATCGGGTGTTTATTACATATAATCCATTTTTCCATCAGTTTTTGGACTTAGAAAAAAAAAAATCAAAAACTGATGCCAAAAACGGACCAAGGGCTTATGTGTGACCCTAGCCTTAATGGGGAGATTAAAACCCAATATAGCTCTATTGATAATTCTGTAGTAAGAGTCACTCCATCTCTCGTTAATGATATTTTCTCTAACAGCTCTCCAACCCATCTGTATTTTCTCCCCTATATCTGGGTCATGTAGCTGACATTCCCAACCCCCATATAATTTTCTGTTGCCCAGTGGCTGATCATGTTCCCTTAGTACCGTGTATAGAGAAGAGATGTTAGTGGATCCCACATCGATCAAGGTCAGTTCATCCCATATATTGATCACATATTCGGCTTCTATATTACATATAGCAGACATAATATGATGTTTCACTTGGTTATATTGAAGGGCATGGGATTCCGGCAAATGTGGCTTACCTAGGAGGTCCTTCCCTTTCAGCCATCTGGTCTCCGTGGTGTGGAATAAATCACCTACCAAATTAATACCCCGCTCCTTCCATATACTGAAATGTCTGTTTTCCCGTCCCAGAGGAAAGTCAGGGTGTGCCCATAGATCCAGATATTTGGAGATCCTCCAAGTAAGATGCAATTTCTTGCGGATCACCTTCCATGAGGCAATTGTGTCTCTAAACATTGTTGCATGTTTTAGTAGATGGGGAATTCTTGATCCAACCTGAAGTCTAATGGTGGGGTTACACGTCCTGATATCGCGGCGATATCGGAGGCAACGACGCGGGAGCGCGCATTTAGTGCACGTTTCTCCCTGCATTGCATCACCAGTTTACACGCCGCAATATCGGGATGCAACGTCACTACGATGTGTACGCCCACCAACCCAGGAACGACCAGTTAACATGGGAGTGATTGGGTGACGTGAGCGTACACATCGTAGTTGGGCTGTCACACGCTGCGATGCTGGTACAACGGCCTTGCGATATCGGGGAGTTGAATAGCTCTGCTATTCAACTCCGATATCGTTTTGGCATCGTTCCAGCATCGCGTTGTACGCTCAAACCGTACAACGCGCACACGATATCGGGTCCAACTAGCAACCCACGTGACTTTTTGTCGGAGTTGGGTCGGAGTTGGACGCCGATATCGCGGCGTGTAAACCCACCATGAGTATTTGTTTGTACCTCTCACCCAATCGAGAATATGTCTCATCAGACATGCAAGATTGTACCCTCTCATGTCAGGTAGTCCTAATCCGCCCTTATGTTTCGGCAACATCAGTGTTCTTAGTCTTATCCGGGGCGCCGGCCTCTCCAAATGAACTGCGAAAATATTCAATTTAATCTCTCTATATCTCTATGTTGATTTAAGAGAGGTAATGTTTGGAGCGGATGTAATAGCTTCGTGAAGCTCATCATTTTGACCAGGTGGCACTGCCCCAGTAGAGTCAGGGGAAGCCCCTCCCATCTTTGAAGTTCTTTTTCTATTTTTGTAATAAGCGGATCGTAGTTGAGGTGGTATATAAGACCTGTTGTTCTTGTGATATGAATGACTAATTATTTCACCGATTTTTTTGCTATAGAGATACCATGGAGTTCTTTAAAGCGAGATGTGGCCGGGTTATTTGTCTTGAGAAATAGAATTTCACATTTAGCCCTATTCAATTTGAAGCCCAACAACCTCCCATAATTGTCTAAATGTTCAAGGAGATCTGGCATATCGCGAATAAGGTCCTCCATGTTCAGGACTACGTCATCTGCAAAAAAGCTGGAATGAAGTACTCGCTTGCCAACTCTAATCCCTTCAAATCCTCCCCGATTTATGAATCTGGATAGGGGCTCAATAGCTAAATTGAAGAGAAGAGGTGACAACGGGCAGCCTTGCCATGTTCAGTTCCACAGTGGGATAACATCAGACAGGAACCCCGGAGTGCTCACTCTCGCCTTTGGGTTCTCATATAACCCCCTCAGGAAGATCCTAAAGAGTCCTTGCAGGCCCACCTTATCCAACACCAGATACAACCATGGCCACGTGACATTGTCAAAAGCTTTTTCTGTGTCTAGAGTGACCATGGCTGGGGCAGTGTGGTCATCTCCTCGTTGCAGATTTAATATATCTAAAACCAGTAAAGTTCTTCTAATATTACCAATGGCCGCTCTCCCCTTCACAAAGCCTATCTGATGGGGGGCCAATCAGTTTGGGTAAGACGTATGCCATACGATTAGCCATTATCTTTGACATAAGTTTTAAATGTAAATTAATTAGAGAGATGGGACAGTAATTGGTGGCATTGTCTACATTTTTATCTCCCTTTAGTATTAAGTTGATGTGCGCCTTGTTCATTTGATTTGACACCCCCCCGCCTCTCAAAATGGTGTTAAACAATGATGTAGATGCGGTGCCACCTGGTCTTTCAATGATTTGTAAAAGCCTCCACTGAACCCATCAGGGTCTGGAGCCTTGTTACTGTTAAGGTCCTGTATAGCCCTCAACACCTCCGTCAAAGTCACCTCGCTGTTTAGAGACTCTAAGTTTTTAGGAGTTATTAAAGGGAGGTGTATTCTGGACAGCCACACTTCTCCTTCCCCCTCCCCTCTTCCGGGGTGCAGCAGAGTTCCCTATAGTAACATCCCAGTACATCTATTATATTTTTGGGGTCGTGCGTTAAAGTGCCGTCTCTGCGTTGGATTGCTGTTATGAGAGTCTTTGGTCTCTTTCCCCTTGCCAAATTAGCTATAACTTTCCCGGCTTTGTCTCCATATCTTATAATTTCGCCTCCCATTCAGATTTAGAAATAGCCTTCCTTACTTTAACCCAGTCTTCAAATTTTTTTTTCTGAATCTGCCATTCATTTTTCAATTCGGGGAATGGCGTCTGTTTAAACTGTAAATATGCCCGTCTCACGGCATCACTAAGCTGTGTGAAATGGGCTGCCGTGTTTTTCTTCTTTGTTGTGGTGTAGGCCATGATCTTAGCGGTCTCCCAAAACAATTTAGGGTTGTCTGTGTGTTGTTGGTTATCTAGGGCAAACTCTGTCCACCACCCCCCTAACAATTATTAAAAGTTCTCGTCTTCTTGTAAAAAGGTTGGAAAACGCCAAAGATAGTTGGTGCCTCTAGGATATGAATCCGCTAGTTCCATAGACACTGGACTGTGATCTGAGATAACCATGTTTTCAATCACTACATCCTTGACTTTATGCATCACCGGACTCCCTACTAAAAACATGTCAGTTCTGGACCAAGTCCCGTGGGGGTGTGAGTAATGGGTGAATTCCCTCCCCATCGGGTTCCTCAACCTCCAAATGTCTCTTACGTCCAGGTCTCTTGTGAAATTCTGTCACTCCCCATCCCCAGAAGTTGATCAAGCCTATCGGATGTTTCCCACCCTTTCTGCCTGTCTTTCTCTGTAGACATGACCAAGTTGAAATCGCCCCTTACAATAATGTGACGTCTATCATCTCCTATGAGTTCCACCTGAAGTTTGTTTAAAAAATCTTTTTATCGGAATTGGGAGCATATATCTTGTGAATATTAAGGGTGACTCCCTGGTTTTCTAGTATGATGTTTATGTGTCTTCCCTCTTCATCACTCTTGTTGGATATTAGTTTATAGGGAAAAGGTTTGTGTATTAGGATCATTACACCTGCTTTCCTCCCACTGCCCCCCATCCAAAAACTGCACCCACCCATAATCTGTGCATTCTAAGAAGATCTCCCTGTCTTAGGTGAGTTTCCTGTAACAAAACAATGTCCCCCTTCAATTTTTTTAGATGTCATAATACTCAGACCCTTGACGTTCCATGTCACTAACCTAACCATTATCCCTCACTACCCATGACGTGTTAGCGATATCTTGCTGTTGTTCTATAATGATACATATCTCTCCCATCTTCCCCACCCCCTATCCCCAAACACATTCAACAAGTAACCACAAATCCATGAACCTAGGAGACTGGTATGGTGCAGCCGAGAACTCTACCTCATGCTCCAAACTCTGCAAGTCTCTCCCCCACCTCCCCCAAGTCCCCTTATCAAGAAAAGGACTTCCATAATTCCTATTTAGCCAATTAACCATCTCTCACTCCAACCTCGTGACCTAATAAATTTGATTCTGTCACAGCTGCATAACATTATTTCCAGTCCAGGACTGTCCTTTGTTTTCATTTGTGCCGTATCAACGGAGATCTATCCAATACGTTCCCCTGTAGAGAGAAGAAAAAAAGGGGGGGGGGAGATGGGGGATGCTGTAAAGGGAGTCAGGTCTCCCCCTCTCTAAAATCAATGTTGTTGATCAGATTGTCCCCAACCGGCATACTGTCAGTCGTCATATCAAGTGTGTTTCCTCCGTCATTAATTCGATCCTGCTGCATCGTCTTGGTCCACACAATGACCTTCTCTTTTCCGGCGCCGGGTGACATATTTACACCCGCGCCGCTGTTGGCTTCAAGACCCGCACTGCGCATGCGCATGCGCAGTGCGCGTTTTGAAGCTGACAGAGCGGCGCGGGTGTATACGTCACCCGGCACCGGAAATGACGCGTATCGCGTCACCCAGCCCCACTACAGGCCGGCCGAGACACCACAGAGCGGCGGGGAAGCTCGCATTTTAATCAGATTACAAGATCAAGCCTATGGAGGCGTGATAAGATGAAGAGGGAGCGCTTGCCAGGGTGACTATGAATAGCATAGTCACTCATTATCATCCATAATGAGGTACTATAATAACATTTTTCTTCTATTTCACTTGGTGCTTTTAGGAGCAAAAAGGAGTGTAGGGAAAGTGTTACTATGCTGTAGGGACAGCTTTTAAAAGGTTTTGAGGTGTTTTGGGGGTGACAGGATCCCTTTAAGACCCACCGCCATCGGGAGGTCCTGTTCACTGATGTAATTTAGCTGGGCATAAGGGACAGACTCTGGGAGACCTATGAAACGTAAGTTATTCCTTCATGACCTATTCTCTAGGTCATCCATCTTGTCTCTCATCCAATACATCATTTTAGATGTTTGGGCAAGCTCCTGTTCTAGTTTAATAATCCTATTTTCTGCCTCTGAGAGTCACTGTTCTGCCTCATGAAGTCTACTGCCTTGCTGGGTCACCTCCTCCTTCAGTTCGAACATGGTCTCCTGTATGGTTTCCCTGACAGTGGCTTGCAGGCCCTCTGACAGATGGGCTTTTAGATCTCTGACCAGGGATCCAAAGTCACAAGGTTCTCTTCCTTTTGCCCTGTGCATGTCAGCTGCCAACCAGGCTTGTAGGCTCCCCCTGCCTCCCTCTGCTTCTTCCTCGGCATCCTCCCCTTCCCTCTGCTGTTCTGACTGTGCATGTTGGTACTGTGGCTTCTCCCTCCTACTCCTGCTCACCGCCATCTTTTTGGGAGTCCCCACTGCTCCCTCCCACGCTTGTTCCTCCTGATCACATCCTATACTGCGGAGCCACTGTAATGAGGTGTGCAATTCAGACTGTATCATAGAAATGGATATGGAAATGAACTGTGCACAGTCCGCTGCTGCCCCCTTGTGGACAAGTGCTGAATTGACTGCAGAGAAAAAAACATTGATTACTGATCCCCTCCCACAACAGCCTTGTGCTCAGGAGCAGAAAGGGCGGGAAGTCAGTCTAGGTCCAGAGCTGAGACAGAGAAGATCTGCCTGTGGATGTCTGTTGAAAGTGGACTATTTTGCTACACCTTGCCGGAAAAATCACCCCGCAGAAGCCACTGTGACTGATCCTGGGCCACTGGACTTTGGTGCTGTGTATCTGGCCGCTCTGCAAAACCTTGCCCGTCGAGCACCCAGAGTGCATGTGCAGGGGCCGTGACCGACATAAGGGAGCCATTTGTACTGCCGTGATCTCCCTCCTGATGCTCTGTGTGCCCTGAGACTGGGAGAGACATTAAAAGAAAAGTTCTGTTACCTGCGGAAGGAGACCGAAGAAGAAGACTGAGGAGTTCCCCAGGCCTGCTACGTGGGAGCAACATCTTCTTCTGTGATAAACTGGTATGTGATTTTAGGGAAAGTTAGGGAAAGATACCTTCATTGTTGTGTTTTTTTTCTTGCTGCGTACCCGGAAGAAGTGAAGATCCAGAGACTCTAATGTTATACAAGTGCGCATATAGTTCGGTTGACTGTGATATAAATATGTTTTACAGTAAAGAAACGTTATTACCGGTTAAACCTGAGTATGGGGATTCTGTTGAGAAAAATCATACACACACACCCGCGGCCTTACCACCGGTCGCTACATCTGGCGTAGTCGGCAGGATGTGTGATCAACAGAGTCTCCTCCCGGTAGTAACTTATAACCAGACTTATACTACGGCATGCAGGTCCATATCCGGTGCCAGCACTCCGAGCAGTGACACGGAAGAATTGAAGCAGATAGTAGCAGAGTTGCAGAGACAGATACTACAGCTACAGCTCATGCTAGACCAACAGGCGGACAGGCAAGCGAGACAGCAACCCAGCCAGCCTATGGGAAGGTGCTGGACATGCGGCGACCCCGCCATAGGGCAAACCGTTGTCCGCATCCTCCACCCGTGGTCCGATATACCAGAACCAGCAAGCCATGCCCCACAACAGCAGCCACCTTTAAACTAGACGCCCCCGCCAAAGCGGCTCGCTCGGCAGGGAGATCAGGGAAAAGGGTGTGAAGAGACAGAGCCAGACCGATAAGCAAGTACTGGCCACTCGGGTCCAGGGACGGTGAAGTGGTTTAATGTCCGCGATGGGTATGGCTTCATCAGCAGGAATGACACAATGGAGGACGTGTTTGTACATCAGACTGCCATAAAGCGTAACAATCCTCGTAAGTGCCTCCGCAGCGTTGGTGATGCGGAGGTGGTACAGTTTGATGTTGTGAAGGGAGAGAGGGGTACAGAGGCCGCCGACGTCACTGGTCCTGGGGGTGTTCCCGTTCAAGGAAGCAGATTTGCCCCCAACCGGCGCCGCTACCGCCGCCGGCGATCCTACTCTCCCCGGGTAGAAAATGTGACTGAGTTTATTGGAGATATTGTGAGCCCTGAACAAGGGAGCGAAGGTGAACGGGGGATGATGGTTTCCCCCAACAGAGGTCCCTACTCCGCCGGAGATCAATCCCTGTGATATCAACGGCCATCACTGCCTTGGAGCCGATGGTTGTTGACAGGGACTGTCAACCTTTAAGTGGGGGGGTATGTAATGAGGTGTGCAATTCAGACTGTATCATAGAAATGGATATGGAAATGAACTGTGCACAGTCCGCTGCTGCCCCCTTGTGGACAAGTGCTGAATTGACTGCAGAGAAAAAAACATTGATTACTGATCCCCTCCCACAACAGCCTTGTGCTCAGGAGCAGAAAGGGCGGGAAGTCAGTCTAGGTCCAGAGCTGAGACAGAGAAGATCTGCCTGTGGATGTCTGTTGAAAGTGGACTATTTTGCTACACCTTGCCGGAAAAATCACCCCGCAGAAGCCACTGTGACTGATCCTGGGCCACTGGACTTTGGTGCTGTGTATCTGGCCGCTCTGCAAAACCTTGCCCGTCGAGCACCCAGAGTGCATGTGCAGGGCCGTGACCGACATAAGGGAGCCATTTGTACTGCCGTGATCTCCCTCCTGATGCTCTGTGTGCCCTGAGACTGGGAGAGACATTAAAAGAAAAGTTCTGTTACCTGCGGAAGGAGACCGAAGAAGAAGACTGAGGAGTTCCCCAGGCCTGCTACGTGGGAGCGACATCTTCTTCTGTGATAAACTGGTACGTGATTTTAGGGAAAGTTAGGGAAAGATACCTTCATTGTTGTGTTTTTTTTCTTGCTGCGTACCCGGAAGAAGTGAAGATCCAGAGACTCTAATATTATACAAGTGCGCATATAGTTCGGTTGACTGTGATATAAATATGTTTTACAGTAAAGAAAAGTTATTACCGGTTAAACCTGAGTATGGGGATTCTGTTGAGAAAAATCATACACACACACCCGCGGCCTTACCACCGGTCGCTACACCACCTTTCCATGTATGGTCTCCTCGGTCCTCTGCCTCTCTGCGCTGTGTTGCGGTCAGTCCACCGCCGCTTGTCGGCTTAATTAGGAGGTAAACGGTCGCGGGTGACGGGAGACTCTCTTCTTCGTTGCAGCTACATTGGGGGGGATGAATCGGAAGTCTTATGATTGGGGTTTTGCAATTGGCCAGACTCCTGGGTTGTCATTTTTGGAATTAATTTGCTATATTTGATGGGCGTCCTAATTGGGAGCTGTAGTTATTGTAGTGTTATATAAAGTGGCAGCAGCATCTGTATCATGTAAGGAAGCTACTGTATGTCTGTGAGAGGGAGGTGGTCTCAGAGAATGAGTGTAAATCAAGGTGTTTGAGATTTCTGTGAGGATGGGTGAGTTTGTGGAGTGGGGGTTGTGTACTAGGAGAGGCGAGAGAAGAAAATGTAGGTAGGTTGTGGTCAGACAGGGGAGTGGTGAGTTTGAGAGGTTAGATAGGGAAAAAAGGCAGGTGAAGACAAGGTCCAGCGGGTGGCCATATTTGTGAGTGGCTGGGGAGGACCAATGATTGAGGCCAAAAGAGGAAGTTAGTGATAAAACTTTAGCGGCAGTTGGGTGGGAAGTGTCAATGGGAATGTTGAAGTCACTCATGATGACAGTGAGGATGGCAGCGGAAAAGAAGTTGAATAGCCAGGTGGTGAAATGGTCAAGAAAAGTGGTGGCTCACTCTAGTGGTGGTAAATGACAGCCAGCTGAAGACTGCAGGAGGTGAAGATGTGGATGGAATACACCTCAAAAGAGGAGGGATCAAAGGAGGATTGCAATAGAATTGGGGTAAAGGAGCAGTTATCATACAGGAGCAAGCCAACGTCTCCACCATGTTTGTTGCTGGGGCAGGGGTGTGAGAGAGATGGAATCCACCATAAGAAAGTGTAGCTGGAGAAGCTGTGTCTGAGGGGTGATGCTAAGGAAGGAAAGTTTTGTTTGTGATGAAGAGGTCATGAATGTATGAAAGTTTGTTGCAGACAGAGCATGTATTCCATAGGGCTCCAGGTTGAGGGACTGGGGAGCAGGGCAGGATGAATGGGTATAAGGTTATTAGGGTTAAGAAAATTTGTGATTGATGCACCCCCAGGCTATGGGGTACTCGGGAACCGGGCCAGTGTTGTGGTCCCTCGGGGATCACGATAGTTGTGACCCGGTCTCGTGGCTTGGGATCAATCCAAAAAAAAGGGTATATGTACAAGGAATTTGTCGTGACGCCACCTGGGGTATGTGGTTAGTAGAAACACCGCTGTCGTATTTCTCCTGGGGACGGTGACTTGGGGCAGCGTGGATGGCAAGCCCTCCTCGGGTAGGGCTGGAGGCTTCCCAGAGCAGGAGCAATGGTGTTGGATCGGCCTTAGGAGGGATTGTGGTTTACACAGTCACTTACTTCAAAGCTGCAGCTTCTCCAGCTAGTGTGCAGGGACGGGAGTCTGTAGCTCCTCAGGTGGATTCTGTTATAGAGCACAGGGCAATAGACGTAATTAAACACACCAGACTCCTGATAGCCATTTCTCAGTCTGCTTGCTGGAGTTAGAGCAGATGTTATAAACTGTCCACGGAGTAGAGAGCAATTCAGGGTATTTCTCACCCGGCCAGGTCGTATTGACTTCCTCACTGTACTTGCGTAGTGGCCCTACAGTTGCTTCAGCTAGGCTGCCCGCCCTGTCCTTGTCTGTGTCTACCAGTATGACAGGCAACTTGAGTCCTTCACTTTTCCACCCCACCAGGGAAGTCAGTGTTTTTGGATTCTATATGTTGCTGTCTCCCTGGCACTGGGTAGCTTGAGAATCTGGAGTCCTCCACTTTCCGGTGTTGACTGTCTCAACCTGCACAGTCTCGGACTCCGGTGTCCGTTCTTGTGGAGTTCCTCTGAGGGAGGGGAAGCACGGGTGATGCAGCCTCCCGGGAGGTTTCTGTCCCTCTTTCCTCAGACCCTAGCCTTAGACCTGGAACAAGTTAGCAATCCTGGGACGAGCTATGCAGTTTCCAGTCCACCAGGATGTCTTCACAGTGCTGCCCCGCACTGCACTGACTTGCTCCTCCGCAGACCAGAATATAAAGGAAGCTCACCCTGAACCTGGGTTTGATCTCCCCCTTCTGGCCTGGAGCATTTGGTGTTGTTTGTATGTTGCCTGAGTGGAATATCCCTTACTGCTCTCTGGTGACACCTAACAATGGTGACACTGTGGCACTGTGACTCTGGGTGACACATGATGGATCATGGGTAGGGGTTAGAAATGACTGTAGGGAGGTGATAAGGAGAGCTAGGATTTGGGAATAAGTCACCAGCATGAGAAGAAGCAAAGCGAGCATTAGAAGGTTGGAGCAGGAGAGAGTATGAGGTGACCGTGTGTGTCTGGAGACAAAAGATTGTATGTGAAGGAACAGTTCTGATGAGGAGGTGGGGTGAGTGGGGAGGATAGAGTAAGAGATGACCAGTTCATTACAAGGTGGAGGGATTAGAGGAGTTAGTAAGAAATGAAGTAGTATGAGGGTGAAAGTGAACAGAAACAAAAACATTGTTTCCAGGAGCTATGTGTGACGACCATCCGCTGTTAAGCTGAGCTGCTGGTAAGGCAGCACACCGAGAAACCCCGAGACCCATAACCCCTATACAGGGATCTGGAATTACAGCGGAGCCCAGGGGTTAGCTGCCTATTATGAGCAGCAGAGCAGGAAGGTCGCCAGGGGAAAAATCAGGACCCGAAAAACGTAGTCAGGAGTCGGAGTCAAAACCGAGAGGGCAGCGAAGGCACAAAATCGACAGGCTGTAGCAGAGTCAGAAATCCAGCCAAAGGTCAGAGACAAAACTAAACACACACTATATCACTGGGGAACCAAAACTATATCTGGCGGCCTGCAAGACAGGCTCCAATGTATTTGAAGGGCGCGGTTACCTCCAACAGGCTGGAGCTCACAGCCTGATGATCTCATCCGGACCGCCCCTAGAACCAGGCCAGATGGTGATGCACGACTGGCACCAACCACCCCACTTCTGACAGAAGAACGAAGGCTGCGCTTATCAGACACCTCTGCAGGGCCCGCTCCTCTGCCACCAACATCACCCCAAGGAGAAACACGGCGGCGCTCAGCGACAGAGGCAGACGTCAAAGGAGCAGGTCCATATGAGGACAAGGCCCTCCTATTACCGGCACCATCAGCCGAAGGAATCTGGCGCCTCCCAGCGGCCGGGGTAGGAACACCAGCCACCGAGTCCAATGGCGATGTGACAGTACCCCCCCTCTACGTGGGGCCTACGGAACCACAAAACCCGGTTCATTGGGATGAAGAAGATGAAACTTCCTGATCAAACCCTTGGCTTGGATATTACTGGCAGGCACCCAGTACCTCTCCTCCGTACCATAGCCCTTCCAATGTACCAGATACAGCACGGATCCTCTCACTAAGCGGGAATCAAGGATCCGTTGAACTTCGTATTCTATGGCATCCCCGACCAAGACCGGAGGAGGAGGGGACTCGACAGGACGAACTAGAGATCGGTACAATTTGAGAAGGGACTTATGGAATACATTGGGCAGTTTGAATGATTGAGGGAGCTTCAGACGCTACAGGGTTAATCACGTCAATAATTTCATACGGACCAATAAACCTGGGACCTAGTTTGGCAGACGGCACTTTGAGCTTAATATTTTTCGTTGAAAGCCAAACTTTGTCCCCCACTCCCAGGTCCGGACCCTTGGAGCTCCGTTTATTAGCGGAAGACACCTGCCTAGTCTGAGCCCCCTTCAAGTTTTTGTTCACTTCAGACCAGATAGTCTTTAAATGATCTATGGACCTTACAACCCAGGGACGTCGGAAAGCCTAGAAAAAAAATGAACCAAAGCGCGGGTGCAGCCCATGATTACAGTAGAAAGGGGTGGTCTTGATGGACTCCTGGTACTGGTTATTCATGGCAAATTCTGCTAGTGGCAGGTGTTCCACCCAATCGGTTGATGCTCAGAGACATAACAACGTAGATACTGCTCGAGAGCTTGATTAGTGCGCTCGGTTTGACCATTGGTTTCAGGGTGATAGGCAGAAGAAAAGGAATAGTCAATTCCAATCGTTTACAGAATGCCCTCCAAAATTTAGAAATGAACTGGGTGCCCCTGTCAGAAACAATATTCACAGGAACACCATGCAATCGCACAACATGATTAATAAACAACTTGCTCAGGGTCTCGGAATTAGGTAACCGGACAGTGGAACAAAATGACACTGCTTGCTGAATCTGTCTACCACTACCCAGATACAAGTCTTCCCTTCCGAGAGTGGTAGGTCAGTAATTAAATCCATGGAGATATGAGTCCAAGGACCCTCAGGGGTAGGCAAGGACTGGAGCAACCCGGCAGGGCGGTTGCGGGGAGACCTGGCGCGAGCACAGGTTTCACAAGCCAGTACATAGTCCTTACAGTCCTTTACTATAGTTGGCCACCACAAATTCCTGGTTACAAGTCTGATAGTGTTATTGATACCAGAATGCCCTGCAAGGACGGAATCATGTGGTTCCTTTAGGACTTGGAGGTGAATTTGGCATTTGGCAGGAGTAGTGTCAGGGGCCTGTTCTGGAGATCCACAAATCTCTTCCAGAAGATCCAAAGACCCAGCCGAAACAACAATTCCCTTGGCTAAAATGGGAGTCGGTTCCACGTCCTCGACCTGTAAGGGGCAAAAACTTCGAGACAGGGCATCAGCCCTTACGTTTTTAGTACCCGGTCGGAAAGTGATAACGAACTCAAATCTAGAGAAGAACAAAGCCCACCTAGCCTGTCTAGGATTCAGCCTTTTCGCTGACTCCAAATAGGTTAGGTTTTTGTGATCAGTAATTACGGTAATCCTATGCTTCGCACCTTCAAGGAAGTGGCGCCATTTCTCGAAGGCCCATTTGATTGCCAAAAATTCCCGATTACCTATATCATAATTCATCTCTGTAGATGAAGATTTTCGGAAAAAGAAGGCACACGGACGGAGTTGAGTGAGGGATGCAGTGCCTTGTGATAGCACTGCTCCCACTCCAACTTCAGAGGCATCTACCTCTACAATAAAGGGGGAACCAAATCAGGCTGCACCAATATCGGTTAGAGGAAAAAGATTCTTTTAAGTAGAAAATGCATGAATTGCTTCAGGCTTCCAATTAACCACATCCGCCCCTTTACTGTCAAATCAGTGAGTAGTTTGGCTATCTCTGAAAACCCTTTAATAAATTTACGATAATAGTTAGCGAAACCCAAGAATCGCTGCAGTGCCTTTAGAGACTTGGGTTGTACCCATTCCTTAATGGGTTTAGTTTTGGAAGGATCCATGCACAAACCTTTAGCTGATATAATATACCCCAAAAAATTTATCTCCTCTTCCATGAAGACACATTTCTCTAATCTGGCGAATAAAGAATGCTCTCTGAGTCTCTGGAGTACAGTATGGACATGTCGGACGTGCGACCAAAGACCGGAGAAAAAAAAAAAATGTCGTCCAAATAAACGACCACATATACACCACTGATATCTCTGAAAATATGTTGACAAAATTCTGAAAAACTGCAGGTGCATTACTTAACCCGAACGGCATTACGAGATACTCCAAATGGCCGAGAGGCATGTTAAACACGGTCTTCCACTCATCGCCTTCTTTTATACGGACAAGGTTATATGCACCCCTGAGGTCCAGTTTGGTGAAATACCTGGCTCCCAACAGCTGATTATAAAGATCAGGGATGAGTGGAAGAGGATACTGGTTTTTCACAGTGATCGCGTTTTAATTCGCGGTTATCAATGCAAGGTCTGAGGCCGCCATCTTTCTTTCCCACAAAAAAGAAACCGGCCCCTACTGGTGAGGTGGACGGTCTAATATACCCCTTTCGCAGACTGTCTGCTATGTAATCTTTCATGGCCTGACGTTCTGGACCAGAGAGATTAAATATTCTCCCCTTTGGGAGACGAGAATCAGGTATCAAATCTATGGCGCAATCATACTCTCTGTGAGGGGGTAATTTCTCTGATTCCTGAATAGAAAATACATCCTCAAAATCTCTAAAGGCATATGGTACAAAGGGAGGAGGCTTGACCTTCACTTGGTTTACAGATAGCAAGATACAGTTATCCTGACATTTTGGGCTCCAGCGCACGATGTCACCCAAGTGCCAGTCTATGACTGGGTTATGTTTACGTAACCATGGCATGCCCAGGATTACTGCAGATGATTAATTACCGATAGCAAAAAATGACGCATTTTCAGCATGTAAAGACCCCACCAGCATTGACACTTCCTCAGTGACAAATTCCACTCCACCATGGAGGGGAGTGTCATTAACTGCAGTGGTTCTAATGGGGGCATTAAGCCTTAGTAGTGGTACACCTAGATTTCTTGCTACCTGGAGATCTATGAAATTCCCCTCTGAGCCACTGTCCACATAAGCCTCCAAACACACAGATTTCTTAAGGTAAGACAAAGAAATAGGTAACAAGACTTTGGACGCATCCGCGGGCAATACCTGGGCACCTGGGCAGGCAGAGCCAGAGCCACCAGGTGCTGACATCCAGGGACCGAGGCCTTCTGATCTACAGTGTTCACGCAGAGGATCCCAGATTGTGGCTTGTACAGCATGTTGGTAAAGGATGATGGGAATGATCCGCCACAGGACTGAGAAGCAGGACACAGGTGCTTTGAGGGAAGCAATCAGCAGCAGACACAGCTCAGAGTAAAGAAAAAAAAAACAGGGAAAACCATTGGGAAAAAGAGAGAAAAAAAAAAAGGTAAGGGAATGCTTTTATATATATAGTTGATATATATATATAAAAAATGGTAAGGCCAGATATAATGTGATGACCATCCGCTGTGAGGCTGAGCTGCTGGTAAGGCAGCACCCCGAGACCCTTAACCCCTATACAGGGATCTGGAATTACAGCGGAGCCCAGGGGGTAGCTGCCTATTATGAGCAGCAGAGCAGGAAGGTCGCCAGGGGAAAAATCAGGACCCGAAAAACGTAGTCAGGAGTCGGAGTCAAAACCGAGAGGGCAGCGAAGGCACAAAATCGTCAGGCTGTAGCAGAGTTGAAAATCCAGGCAAAGGTCAAAGTCAAAAACCAAGAGGGCAGCTGAGGTACAAAATCGATAGGCTGTAGCAGAGTCAGAAATCCAGGCAAAGGTCAGAGACAAAACTAAACACACACTATATCACTGGGGAACCAAAACTATATCTGGCAGCCTGCAAGACAGGCTCCAATGTATTTGAAGGGTGCGGTTACCTCCCATAGGCTGGAGCTTACAGCCTGATGATCTCATCCAGACCGCCCCTAGAACCAGGCCAGATGGTGATGCATGACTTGCACCAACCACCCCACTTCTGACAGAAGAACGAAGGCTGCGCCTATCAGACACCTCTGCAGGGCCCGCTTCTCTGCTACCAACACCACCCAAGGTGAAACACGGCGGCGCTCAGCGACAGAGGCAGACATCGAAGGAGCAGGTCCATATGAGGACAAGGCCCTCCTATTACCGGCACCATCAGCTGAATGAATCCGGCGCCTCCCAGCGGTCAGGGCAGGAACACCAACCACCGAGTCCAATGGCGATGTGACACCATGTATTCCATTACCTTGAGATCCATTCCAGTCCAATTGTGGTCTAATTCATTATATCTCATTTAAATGCTGCACTTAAAATGATGTACTGAACAGACTAAAGTCTGAGCATTCTTAACCATCACAATATATTCACATACAAGTGCTCTCAGGTGTGATCAAGGGGGAGAGCATGGACTACTTTTGATTAACTACCGTAATCAAAGCTGAGACCAAATTCCAGAGCACATAGCTGGAGTAAAACAGAAATTATAAAGGAAAGTAAAAAGGAAGGGTGGAGTGAGCAGTTACAAATATACCACAATGAACTATGCAGTAAAAATGAACAGGGATCAGTCCATGGAAAAGGTAGGAATTCAGTCATACCAGATTGAAATTATATGCACTTCACATAGGAGGGATCAGCTGCAGAGGAAAGCTGTGTACAATTAAGTCATACCTGTGGGAAGAAGATCCATAAGCATTAGATGATACAGCTATGATGGATGGCCAAATGCATCATATTAATTGTGGTCTAATTCAAAATATCACACTTAAATACTGCACTTAATATGATGCCCTGAACAGACAGGTGGTTAAACTGCCGGAATCAGTGCAGGCACCGCTCCTGGCGGTGAGTGGCGGGTCTTTGCTGTCACATCAGCCAGAGACCGGCGGCACTACTCCTGTGCTGCAAAATCACCATGACATACCTATACATCATTGGTCGGGATCTCCTTCCCTCCTAAGATTAATAGGTACGCAAATGGTTATGAAGGGGTTAATAGGGAATGGAATGCTACAAGGACCCATACATCTGACCAACATGCGGGGGGAGAGGGAACAGATTCAATTTTGTTCATATTTTGCACCAGGGCCCATCGAGCTCTAGTTACAATTGGTGATCACAATATAATAATGAGGGATAATGATAAAAAGGTCATAATCAATATAATTGCATATTTGAAGCTAGCGAGATCTATAAAGCAGATTATGAAGATAAATCTGAGGACAGAAAGTTGACTATTGTACATAAAATAAATGAATACATTTTATATTGTGGGCATAAAGATCAAATACTGAGATACAGCCTAGAACAATGATTTATAATGTTTATTACATCAACGGTTAGGAAAGTGACTATTTGTCTCAATGATATGTCCATAGAAACATATTCATCTACATTAGACTTTGTATTTTTTGCTTTCATTTATAAAATATATTTATGTGAAATACAAAATGTAGTGATTATTCCTTACTAGATGGGGGCCCGATTCTAAAGAATCGGATAGTCTAGAATATGCATGTAGTTGACATACTGTGACTCACAGAACTTGTTAAGTCAACATGAGTGAACTACATATATATATATAGCAGCACTATGGTATATGGTGGTACATTACAGCACATGTATAGCAGAACTATAGTATATGGCGGTACATTATAGTAAATGTATAGCAGCACTATAGTATATAGCGGTACATTACAGTACATGTATAGCAGCACTATGGTATATGGCAGTACATGTATAGCAGCGCTATGGTATATGGTGGTACATTACATTACATGTATAGCAGCGCTATAGTATATGGCGGTACATTACAGCACATATATAGCAGCACTATGGTATATGTCGATACATTACAGCACATGTATAGCAGCACTATGGTATATGGCTCGTCACAGCGCCATGTGTAAAATCCACCCATTACTTCAGATTTTACACATGGCGCCGTGGCGAGAGCTGCTATGCTGATTGGTCGCTGTGTTCACCACCAAGCAATCAGAATAGTGTATTTGAAATATGGCGCCATAGCGCACGTCGCTATTCTGATGGGTCGGCGGTGAACGCGGCTGTGACTAAATGAACTCCTTCAATGTAGAACATATGATGATTTCTTATGTAACCCAGATAGTATGGGAGTTTGTTGCAACTTGGAATATGCCACTCATGAGTTAAGTTCTTAAAATCTGGCCAGACTGTATTTTGTATACCCATTGTTGACGTATATAATGTAATTATATTGCCTCTTTGTATTGATTTAATTCCTACCTTGTCAGGGGACACTCATTGTTTTTACCAGTCTTGAAGATGTTTGGAAATGTTGACCTTGTGTATGTAATCAGCTCAATTTTTTGTCTTAGGAAGGTCAGAGGGACAGTGGCTCAGAAAACCTAATTATGCTAACTGCCCTTTGTATTACTATGTAAATGTATCCTGCTAGGTGCTAGGTAAACCATCTGTATGTGGCTCTCCCTTCACAGGACTTAATACTACTAAAAATATGTTAAATGAGGCTTGAGGTCCAGCCAATGAAAATACAGTTTTATTCCACCTATCGTGACGTTCCCAATATCCTGCAATGAGGGCTGAAGGTATATAAGGAGATGTGTTCATTAACCAGAGTTAGATTCTGTCTAGTGACCTCAGTCTAGGGATTTTGGTCCCGGCTAGAGGTACACTGGATTGGATACAGGCAGCTAATCTAGGATCTTCGGGTCTGGTTAGCAAGCCATAACCCCAGGCCTAGGCATTTTGGTGCCGACCAAGGGGACCAGAACACGGACTATAGAACCACAAGGACTTCAGCGTCGGATTATCGGATTTGGCTGTGATAAAGACTGCATAAGGATAAGGAAGCAACCCAGGTTGGGACGATACCGTCACCTGGCTACAGACTTTGCTGTGCTACATTCTAAACCCTGGTGAGACAGCGGAAAGGTGAGACTCTGTTGCCTGTTACATAATGTGTTGTGCTTAGTTATGTGTTATATGCTGTTCACTGTTTGGGGATCCAATAAAGCCTTGTTATTGTGGTTCCCTCACCCTGTGTTGTCTGAGTAGTGTTCTGCCCACGGTTAAGGAGCTCGGGCGTTCAGTTGGGGATGAGCCCTGGTCCACGTTGTCTTTGTAAAGGCGGCTGGGCCTGCGGACGAAAGCACCCACTGACCCCTGGGTCTCCACAATTGGTGGCAGCGGTGGGATACTACTCAGCCTGGTTTATCCAGGGGAGCTGCAGGGGACTGGTGTTCGTGGACACCGTCCAAGGGCTCAACAACTAGGGATGCATATAAGCATACTCAGCAGGCCATAGTGAGGCATACAGGTTTCGGACGTTGCCATGTCCAACCCCACCAGCTCAGCCATGGGACAAGGGCCGGAGAGGAGATACGGCAGCAGCAATAAATGGATGCTATAGGTTCTGTGCCAGAGGCGAAATATTGAATACAGGAACGCTGACACTCGGTTGGCTTTGATTCAGAAATTGGTCCATTGGGATACCCAGAATGATGGTGAGGATGATGAGGACCCCGCTGACATGGTACCAGAGGATGTAAATTGTGTACCACATCATGGATCCAGTGAATATCGTGAAATCACCTGGTCCAAAGCAGTCCAAATCAAGGAGTGGTTGGCTGCATTGGGGCCCAAAGCCTCAAGAGAAGAGAGGGCTTTGGTTCTGGGATATGTTTTAGGAATTCCAGCTCACCAACTGCTACCACCAGCCGCTCGAGTAGGATTAATCTGCTATCCATTAGAAGCCCCACCAGGATAAAGGTATACAGACAGGATACGTGACTTGCCCAATAAACGGCGCTGTTATACGTGTGGACGTCTTGGACATATGGACATAGATTGTTGCCAACGCAGGGGCCCCATGCCTGGAGCTCATCGGCCAGCACAGCCAGTCCAGGCCAGTGACGTCCAAGCCCCGGGACTACAAGAAACTGATTCTGTCAACACCCTGGTAAGCCCAGCTATTGTTTCGCCAGACCATGTACCATGTTCCCAATTAACCATCTCCTTGGCTGAGGGTCAGTGCTCAGACATCCCTTTAGAAGGTGTGCAGCTAGCTGGGGCGAACGACCAAGGAGAGGGCAAGTTGGAGCGTATGGACAACATCCCCACCCCTGTTATTTTGGAGCGTAAGCAGGGTGAGGACAAGTTGAAGTTTAAGGACAACCTCCCTATCCCTCTTGCATTGGGAACTGACCAGGAAAAGGTCGATGTGGAGCTTATAGACAGTGACTCTACACCTGCTATTGTGGAAACTGACCCCGGAAGAGGTCGATGTGGAGCTTACAGACAGCGTCACCATGCCTGCTATTGTAGAGACTGACCAGGATGAGCTTGATGTGGGATTTGTGAGCAGCTTTCCCACACCTGTTGATTCAGGGGCTAACCAGGAGGAGGTTGCAGTGGGGTCATGGATGGCCCCCCCACATCTGTTGTTTTGCGAGCTGACCCAGGACAAAGACTATCCAGCCAGTTTGTCACAGCCATCACCAACATCCAGGATGCCAAGCAGCACCCTGGTGTGGATCTTGCTACCACACCTTCAGAGGATAATCCATGTTCCCAGCCCCCACCATTCTCCTCTGAGCCATTAACAGTGAGTACACCTAGCCAGACTGTGGCCATTGACTGGGGGGAATTGATAGCCAGAAGTTTATGGGAGCCCAACTCCTGAATCCCATTTTACTGCTTGTCCACAATGTGTCTGCCCATCCTGGGGGAGGTAATCTGGTGGAGGTGTATAGATGGAAGCTATCGATTGCTGACTTCACCATTAAAAAAGACAATGCCGCCAAGAGGAGAAGGATAACCAGAGACCTATCATATTTGACTGCCCTGTCTGGTTACATAAGAAGGGGGAGGTATGTGACGAAATGGACTCCTTCAATGTAGAACATATGATAATTTCTTATGTAACCCAGACAGTATGGGAGTTTGTTGCAACTTGGAATATGCCACTCATGAGTTAAGTTCTTAAAATCTGGCCAGACTGTATTTTGTATACCCATTGTTGATGTATATAATGTAATTATATTGCCTCTTTGTATTGTGATTTAATTCCTACCTTGTCAGGGGACACTCATTGTCCAAGGGGACCAGAACACGGACTATAGAACCACAAGGACTTCAGCATCGGATTATCGGATTTGGCTGTGATAAAGACTGCATAAGGATAAGGAAGCAACCCAGGTTGGGACGATACAGTCACCTGGCTACAGACTTTGCTGTGCTACATTCTAAACCCTGGTGAGACAGCGGAAGGGTGAGACTCTGTTGCCTGTTACATTATGTGTTGTGCTTGGTTATGTGTTATATGCTGTTCACTGTTTGGGGATCCAATAAAGCCTTGCTATTGTGGTTCCCTCACCCTGTGTTGTCTGAGTAGTGTTCTGCCCACGGTTAAGGAGCTCGGGCGTTCAGTTGGGAATGAGCCCTGGTCCACGTTGTCTTTGTGAAGGCGGCTGGGCCTGAGGACGAGAGCACCCACTGACCCCCGGGTCTCCACAGCGGCGACCAATCAGAATAGCGGCGTGCGCCATGGCGCCATATTTCAAATACACTGAGAATAGTGTATTTGAAATATGGCGCCATAGCACGTGCCGCTATTCTGATTAGTCGGCGGTGAACGCGGCGACCAATCAGAATAGCAACGCGCGCCATATTTCAAATACACTGAGTATAGTGTAATTGAAATATGGCGTCATAGAACGGCAGAGAACGCGGCGACCAATCAGAATAGCGGCACGTGCCATGGCGCCATATTTCAAATACTACAGTGAGTATAGTGAATTTGAAATATGGCGCCATAGCGTGCGCCGCTATTCTGATTGGTCGGCGGTGAACGCGGCGACCAATCAGAACAGCAGCATGCGCTGCGGCGCCATGTTTCAAATACACTATACTCAGTGTATTTGAAATATGGCGCCATGGCACGCGCTGCTATTCTGATTGGTCGGCGCTGAACTCGGGCGGCCAATCAGCATAGCGGTGCTCGCCACAGCGCCATGTGTAAAATCCACCCATTACTTCACCGCCGACAAATCAGAATAGAGACGCGCGCCATAGCGCCATATTTCAAATACACTGAGTATAGTGTATTTGAAATATGGCGCCATGGCTCGTGCCACTATTCTGATTGGTCGGCGGTGAACGCGGCGACCAATCAGAATAGTGGCACGCGCCATGGCGCCATATTTCAAATACACTGAGTATAGTGTATTTGAAATATTGCGCCTTAGCGCACGCCACTATTCTGATTGGTCGCCGCGTTCACCGCCGACCAATCAGAATAGCGGTGCGCGCTATGGCGCCATATTTCAAATACACTATACTCAGTGTATTTGAAATATGGCGCCATGGCACGCGCAGCTATTCTAAATGGTTAGCGCTGAACGCGGGCGGCCAATCAGCATAGCGGTGCGTGCCATGGCGCCATATTTCAAATACACTGAGTATAGTGTATTTGAAATATGGCACCATAGCATGTGCCGCTATTCTGATTAGTCGGCGGTGAACGCGGCGACCAATTAGAATAGCAACGCGCGCCATATTTCAAATACACTGAGTATAGTGTAATTGAAATATGGCGCCATAGAACGGCAGAGAACGCGGCGACCAATCAGAATAGCGGCACGTGCCATGGCGCCATATTTCAAATACTACACTGAGTATAGTGAATTTGAAATATGGCGCCATAGCGTGCGCCGCTATTCTGATTGGTCGGCGGTGAACGCGGCGACCAATCAGAACAGCAGCATGCGCTGCGGCGCCATGTTTCAAATACACTATACTCAGTGTATTTGAAATATGGCGCCATGGCACGCGCTGCTATTCTGATTGGTCGGCGCTGAACTCGGGCGGCCAATCAGCATAGCGGTGCTCGCCACAGCGCCATGTGTAAAATCCACCCATTACTTCACCGCCGACAAATCAGAATAGAGACGCGCGCCATAGCGCCATATTTCAAATACACTGAGTATAGTGTATTTGAAATATGGCGCCATGGCTCGTGCCACTATTCTGATTGGTCGGCGGTGAACGCGGCGACCAATCAGAATAGTGGCACGCGCCATGGCGCCATATTTCAAATACACTATACTCAGTGTATTTGAAATATGGCGCCATGGCACGCGCAGCTATTCTAAATGGTTAGCGCTGAACGCGGGCAGCCAATCAGCATAGCGGTGCGTGCCATGGCGCCATATTTCAAATACACTGAGTATAGTGTATTTGAAATATGGCACCATAGCACGCGCCGCTATTCTGATTAGTTGGCGGTGAACGCGGCGACCAATCAGAATAGCGGCGCGCGCCATGGCGCCATATTTCAAATACACTGAGTATAGTGTATTTGAAATATGGCACCATAGCACGTGCCGCTATTCTGATTGGTCGGCGGTGAACGCGGCATTTGCTTAGTATTGCACAGGTTATATTTGAATCACCTGCACTGGTGAGGATTCTAACCCGTGTACAATGCTAAGGAAATCCTGAAAACTTGCACTGTTGATGGCCCTTGAGTCCTGGAGTTCCCCACCCCTGGTCTAAAGTAACATGGGTGCTGGAGTAAAATGTGCATAATTCATTAAGAGGCGCATACCACTTAATGAAATAGGCACATCTTACAAGTGGCATACTCCTCCAGCAGTCATGTACTCCAGTCAAGAACTGGAATATATTTCTGGAGTAAGTTATGACACCACAGTAGAGTAACTTTAGTTACTATATGTATTTTATGATGTAACCATGCTTTGTCCATGCTCCAACCATATTGGCATAGGTGCAAAAAGTGGCAATATTTTTGCATAACTTCTGAGTTGCACAAAAATATTGCCACTTATTAGGGTGTTTTTTTCTAGGATTCGAGCATAAACACCATAATACACAAACTGTCTTTGCCATTGCTAACCATCAGCTAGTGTGAATAGGCCTTGTGAATATGGTGAACTGCCCCTGGACTATACTAAAGCCACAGAAAAGTGATGCAGCCTGTACTGCTGCTGCTTTAAGGTACCGTCAAACGTGGAAACATCTCCGGCAACATCGCCGGCAAGAGACGGGAGCGCGCACGTTTTTGGCTGCTTGTCAAGATCAACGCAGCGGCGATGTTGAAAGCAACTGTCGCTGCCAGGGTTAAATTCAACCCTGGCAGCAATCCTTAACATTGGACTCAATGGGGGAAGTTGCTTGCAACATTGCTGTTGCGATGTCAGACAGGGCGATTCAGGCAGATCGCCTGAGCAACATCCCCAGGTTTCAGGACATTGTCCTGAAACCAGGCGATGTTGCTGACTCACCGTAGCCGGGGTATGCACGTCTCGGGCTGTCGCTGCTCCCTGTCACGGTACCGCCCCCGAGGCTGTGTGGGCCCGATGGTCCAGATCAAAACGTTGGCTGAACAGATAAGGGGTTAATATACTGTCGTGACGCCACCTGTGAGAGTTCCGGTGATTCCACCGGTGCTGCTTGGGCCTCCGGGGGATGGAATGCAGCAAGATGGGACGCTCCCCACAGGACGAGCGGGAGTCCCCGGAGCCAGGAGCTGCACAAGATGTTGTGAGGCAGCTCAGTTCTTTTCTGTATGCGGAGTGAAACAGTTCTTAAGAAACACGGACACCATTAGTCTCTGCAACGGGTACTTTACTGTAACCAGATGATACATGTTATACAGGTAACGGGTAACGAACTGGGTGGACTTGGCAATGACCAGTGTTTCTCAGAGTTCCGCGGTGTTCCTCCGGTCTAACTTATTCTGGGTGAGTTGCCGATGTCGCCTTTGTGTGCCAAGGTCGGGTACAAGGGACTACTTAAATTGCCCTGCCGATGTGTACGTTCCGGTGTGAGGGGTAGTCTGGGTCCTTTTGGTGGGTACTCCGCTGGCAAGACGGCTCTGTTTGCGGTGGCGGTGGGGTACTCCTGTAGAGCGGTCCCTCCACTCCTGGTTTGCATAGCAGTGATAAATGACTTGCTAGCTTCGGAACCAGTAATCCGGTAGTAGATGGGCGTGGGTGTAGTTTGACCCGTGGATGTTCGCCCAGAGTTCGGTTATTGAGGCACCGGGTAATGGCGCCCAACCGGTGGTTGCCTAGGGGCTGCACGGGACTGTGCAGAGCCCCCTCTCCTACGTTCCTCCCGGCCACGTTCTTCTCCTTCCTCCTTCTCCTACATTCTCCTCTCACACACTACTCCTACACTCCGCCCACCAGGACCTTATTGGCCCTCTATTCTGATGTGCATGTAGGGTATGGAGCTCTGAGTTTTAACCATGTCATTGCTTAGTCAGAGAATATCGCAGCTGCAGTCTAGGCTGCAATACACTCCTGTGACGCACTCGTTGCGGGGCGCCACATTGCTAATGCAATGGCCGTTGATATCACCCTGATGCACTATGGCCGTTGATATCACCCTGTTACACGGGGCAACTCTCCAGCGATGTCGCTTCAAAATGGCAACGCCACTGAGTTGCTGGCGATGTTACCGGAGATGTTTCCCCGTGTAACGGTACCTTGAGTCTCTCCCAGGTAAACTTCACCATTAGCCTTCTTGTGAATACGGCCATTGCTGGGTTGTGTAAAGTATTGCAGATACAAGTCCACTGTCATTGTATATATTGGCATGCTACAAAGTATTAAATATTTGAAACCATTTGAATCCACTTCTAGCTGTTAGTAAAGAAAATGCACAGAAAATTTTCACAATGATGAAAAACTGTCTGTACTAGTAATGGGCGAATCCTAAATTACTCGGAATCGCTTGACTCTAGCGAGTCCGAGCCCGGGACTCGCTACTCGTTGCGAGTCTAGCGACTCCAATGTTAATGAATGGGGAAGCGAGTAAAAGCGAGTAGTGTGCGATTTACAAATCACAGATGTGTCTCGGAAGCTTCAGCCTGAAGCAATCCTAGTTTTGCCATTAATTTGCATTGGACTCGTTTACTTTGCAAGTAATCCCTGGGAAACTCGCACAGATAAGAGTCCTGTCTGCTCTGTGTGCTGGCTGCCACAGCTCCAGGGTCCTAGAGCCCGCCTGCTGCCTGATGTAGCAGTGCTGAGATTGTTCTCAGTCTGCTCATTCCCTGTGCATAGACATCTATATCTATGCACAGGGATGAGCAGAGAGGACATAGCGTTTTGGACTGCGTCGGATGGAAGAGGATTTTTTTAATTAAAGATGGAGTCCCTAATGGCTTTTTTTTTTTATTTCTAATAAAAAATTTTCTCTGTGTTGTGTTTTTTTTTAAAACAATTTAATAGAAATTCATGGCGGTCATGTCTAGCATTGGCGTGACCGCCATAAATTTCGGGCTTAGGGCCAGCTGATAATACAAAGCTGGCCCTAACCCCTTTGTTACCCAGTGTGCCACCGCCACCAGGGCCGCTGGAAGAGCGGGGTTCAGCGCCAGAGGATGGCGCTTCAATGAACGCGCCATCTTCTGGGGCAGCTGCGGGCTGCAATTTCCAGCAGGGGGTGCCCAAAAAGCTTGGGCATCCCTGCACTGCGGATTCCAGCCCCCAGCTGCTTAGCTGTACCTGGCTAGACATAGAAATTGCCGCGAATTTTTTTTATTATTTATTTCATGAATTCTGATCTGAGACTCTGACTCTGAGACTCTGACTCTGAGACTCTGACTCTGAGATCTGACTCTGACTCTGAGACTCTGAGACTCTGACTCTGAACTCGACTCTGAGACTCTGACTCTGAATGAGACTCTGACTCTGAGACTCTGACTCTGAGACTCTGAACTCTGAGACTGACTCTGAGGGAACTCTGAATCTGAGACTCTTGACTCTGACTCTGAGACTCTGACTCTGACTCTGAGACTCTGACTCTGAGGACTCTGACTCTGAGACTCTGACTCCGAGACTCTGACTCTGACTCTGAACTCTGACTCTGACTCTGAGACTCTGACTCTGAGACTCTGACTCTGAGACTCTGACTCTGACTCTGAGACTCTGACTCTGAGACTCTGACTCTGACTCTGAGACTCTGAGACTCTGAGACTCTGAGACTCTGAGACTCTGAGTCTGACTCTGAGACTCTGACTCTGAGACTCTGACTCTGAGACTCTGAGTCTGACTCTGAGACTCTGAGACTCTGACTCTGAGACTCTGACTCTGAGACTCTGACTCTGAGACTCTGACTCTGAGACTCTGACTCTGACTCTGAGACTCTGACTCTGACTCTGAGACTCTGACTCTGACTCTGAGACTCTGACTCTGAGACTCTGAGACTCTGACTCTGAGACTCTGACTCTGACTCTGAGACTCTGACTCTGAGACTCTGACTCTGAGACTCTGACTCTGACTCTGAGACTCTGAGACTCTGACTCTGAGACTCTGACACTCTGAGTCTGACTCTGAGACTCTGAGACTCTGACTCTGAGACTCTGACAGTCTGAGTCTGACTCTGAGACTCTGAGACTCTGACTCTGAGACTCTGAAATTCATGAAATAATAAAAAAAAAATGCGTGGGGCTCCGCGCAATTTCTATGTCTAGCCAGGTACAGCTAAGCAGCTGGGGGCTGGAATCCGCAGCGCAGGGATGCCCAAGCTTTCTGGGCACCCCCCGCTACAAATTGCAGCCCGCAGCTGCCCCAGAAGATGGCGCGTTCATTGAAGCGCCATCCTCTGGCGCTGAACCCCGCTCTTCCAGCGGCCCTGGTGGCGGTGGCACGCTGGGTAATAAAGGGGTTAATACCAGCTTTGTTATACAAGCTGGTATTAAGCCCGAGAATCTTAATGTCAGGCCACGTTTGACCCAGCCACTAAGAATCTCCAATAAAGGGTTAAAAAAAACACAACACAGAGAAAATTTTTTATTAGAAATAAAAAAAAAAGCCATTAGGGACTCCATCTTTAATTAAAAAAATCCTCTTCCGTCCGACGTAGTCCAAAACGCGATGTCCTCTCTGCTACATCCCCTGTGCATAGATATAGATGTCTATGCACAGGGAATGAGCAGACTGAGAACAATCTCAGCTCTGCTACATCATCTCTGTGAGCAGGCGGGCTCTAGGACCCTGGAGCTGGCAGCCTGCACAGAGAAGACAGCTGGACTCGGCTCGCAATGTAACAGCAGTTACTTTGCTAGTTTCCCTGCTATCACTGGCACAGTAGCCGAGTCTAATGCTAGACAATAGCAATCCTAGTTTTGTCAGCGTTTGCCATTAATTTGCATTGGACTCGTGCGAGTAAACGCTGGGAAACTCGCAGAGTACCGAGTCCTGCGAGTCCCTTACTACTCGCCGAGTAACGAGTCCTAGCGAGTAGATTCGCCCATCCTTAGTCTGTACATTATAGTCTGTTTATGGAATTCCCCTGAGTGGTAGGTGAAAAGCAGAGACGCCAAGATAGGGAAAGTCCTGTATGCAGACAGACTGCGTAAATATAGTGTTGACCGAACAGAAGTTGAAGATAGCTTTGAAGGTGCTTGAACAGGGCTATTAAACAGCACGGCAGCATAGTCTATGGGTGAGTAGGGAGCAAATAATAAATGTGGCAATATTAATATTTAAAAGAAAGTGTTGTTCCTGTTGAACATTGCCACATTTCTTAGCTCCAAAGATTTTAAAGGAGTTGCCCAGGAGTGCACATGTTGAAAACAAACACAATGATACTCGCCCTCCAAAGGTCCAGCACCTCCCTTTTTCTGCTTAGTGATTGGCTGCAGTGGTCATGTGCAGTGTAGGCACAGTGTTACTACTAGCCCAGGGTATGGGGACTCGGGTATCTGGGCCCTCTGCTGCGGTAGGGATGTCACTGGTGGCCTGTCAAACCCGTGGCCCTGATGTTCAACTAAAAAGGGGTAGTTGAAATGGGAATAAGAGTTTATAAATTTATCGTGACGCCACCTGTGGTATCTGGTGACTGCACCAGTGCTGCTTGGGGCCTCCAGGGATGATGGATGGCAGCTAGGTGTTGAAGCTCCCCACAGGCGGAGCTGGATACCTGTGGTTTTTGGTGATGATGATGAAGGAGCAGGGATTTGGCTGGGCTGTAGGATAGTCTCTGTGGATGGCAGGGGCACGGGTAAGGAACCGACACACACACCGCTGGCTTGTTTCTTTACCTTTACTGGTGTAGTTGCAGGTAAACGTCCAGGGCACTTCTGGGCCTCCACAGCAAGTGGGTATAAGACCTCCTTGTCTCTTTCCCTGTGTGTGTGAAGCCCCTGCCCTGTGTGAAACTTGGCTGGCCTCCTCTACTCTCTTGCCAACTGCGCTGTCATCGGGACACCCTCTATGGACTACCGCTGTTCCTTTCTCCGCGGTGCCTGGCTCCCTTGTCTGTGACTGCGCAGGTGCCCGGGACACTGATGGCTGCACGGCAGACCAGTGTTCTCTACTGGGCTGGGTGCTCTCCAGTAGACTCGGACTCCGGTGTCCAGTGTGCTGTTTGGGTGAACCTAAAGCTGGCTCCTCGGTTCCAACTCTTTTCTTTCCTTTCTCCTTGCCTTCCGACCCCAGTCTTGGGCCTTGCAGGACTACTCAGAGGCTGTTCAGGGTCATTGGCTCGGGCCTAATGCAGCACCGACCACCAGTACGTCTTCACAGCTCTTGTAGCATCTGCACACTGCAACTAACTCCGCCCCCAGCACCAGTATTTATTGGAGATCTTGCCTAAAGGCAGTAAATTGAGCTCCCCCTACTGTGCTTGGGTGGAAGGTGTTGTTTGTATCTGTGTACCGACTATGGAAACCCATCCGTGCTGTAGGTGAGTCTGTGGTTACCTGTGTGAGTAGGGAGCCACATTACTGCTGCAGAAACTAACAATTACCAGAAATGCAAATATGAGTGAGTTTCAGTGTGTTTATTGTTTTGAACAGTTGTAAGACTATACAGTAGTCACAAATAACACCTTTAAACCCAAATTTTTTATATATAAAAAAATGAAATATTTAGTTTTAAAGGGGTTTTATTGGAATATCTTTTGGTTGTATGAAGCTCTATGCAGTCCTAAGCAACCTAATAATTTACACTCCATTTAAATTGCTTACCACTGCAGGGATTTGAAAGTTATTACTACTCCTTCCTCAGGGCTCGAACACACGCTGCTGCTAACATCCGAGTTTGATGGACAAGACTCTGAAAGGGCTGGAGCAGTGACCCTGAACGGCCTCTCCCTCTCTGGATGGGAATGACAGCTGCTTGTATTTCTGTGCAGCATTTCATTCCCCGTGCAGACAGGGAGAGGCCGTTCAGGGTCACTGCCCCAGCCTGTTCCTAATCTCGTCCGTCAAACTCGGATGTGTGTGTCCGAGCCCTCAGAGAATGTATTGGTTATTACACACTTGATTTATACCTTCTTGATTACTCCCATAATTAACATGTCGTCATTTCTGAGATCGCGTTCATTATCCACATCTAGCCAAGCTTCACAACAGAATGTAGTATGAAAGGATGTAAATAAAAACATTGCTTAAAGTTGTATGAAGACACTTTTTTTGCAAAAAAAAAACATTCCTAAAAAATCTAAGAATTCGTAAAACCAAATACTTTTTGATTCCTTTATCTGTGTCACATATTAATAAAGAAATATGTTAAAATCTTTAAAAAGGTTGTTCCCATCTTGTCCTTTCATGGTATAATGTTTTCATAGTGTTTCTGGAACTCTCAATTAGTTAATGGTACAAGTAAAAGGGTTACATTTCTAAAAAATCCAGTAAATATGTATTCTTGGAAATGTGCATACTTTATTTTCACCAGATGATGGCAGCAGAGGACTTCTGATAATGTTATCCTGTGTATTATATCCTACTCCACAATGTATCCTTGAAATAGTTATGCTTATATTCTTTCACGCTGGTCTTGTATATATAATAATTTAGAGTAATTAGTGCTTCAAGCAATCATGTTGTTTGGCTAAAAGAATTAAAGTGATATAAGATAAGTATATTGCACACAACTTAAGTGGAATATCAATTGAAAAAAGCCACTAGAACAATGGTTGATATTTTGATATGTTGGGAATACATCATGTACTACAGTGTATTTGGAACTTAAGACCAGCTATGGTTTTAGAAGAATAAAGTACTAAACTTAATTTGTGAACCAAAATATATTGCCCTAAGATAGATAGATAGATAGATAGATAGATAGATAGATACATAGATAGATAGATACATAGATAGATAGATATAGATAGATAGATAGATAGATAGATATAGATAGATACATAGAAATAGATAGATAGATAGATAGATAGATAGATAGATAGATAGATAGATAGATAGATAGATACATAGATAGATAGATACATAGATAGATATAGATAGATAGATAGATAGATAGAGATAGATAGATACATAGATAGATAGATATAGATAGATAGATAGATAGATAGATAGATAGATACATAGCTAGATAGATAGATAGATAGATAGATAGATAGATAGATAGATAGATAGATAGATAGATAGATCGATGCAGGTGTCTCCAGCTTATTTATATTCCATATGTCTTTATCCATTCCGATAAACTGCATACTCTCACACCGATGAAGACTGACACAGCAGTAGAGGCTAAAAAAAAAAGAAAATCCTGTCCTTTGTAGTGAGTGTATACATGCAATATGGAAAAGCACAGATAAGGGACTGGAGATGTGGCACAGTCTACAATAATCCTTGGCCAGGACCATTGCTTTGTATGTGAATTTCTGTCAACACTTCCGAATTCCATTCATTTATACTAGAAATGCAATTTGCCTTTCATTTCAACATGAAGGTGTCCACTGAATATACCAAAGATGCTGTTTAAAGGTAGGAAATGTTCTCTTATGTGTGTCCTACATACTCTCCAAGTTTTTAGGTAGTTGGCTGAATAAGAACACACCAAACTTCCTATCACAGCTGTTTACAGCAGGACTGGTTCCATGATTATGTGTCCCATTTTGTGCTAAAATTACATTGACTCACTGAGAAGCTGGTAATGGCAAAAATAAGGGGGGGCATATCCTATTTTCAAAGACATGGTATATATAAGATATTTAACCATAGTCAGAACCCTGAGCAAACTATATACCGTACTTACCATACCCTAAATGCTCCCGGTTCACAATGTAAGGCCACGTGCACACGTTCAGTATTTGATGAGTTTTTTACCTCAGGATTTGTAGCCAAAACCAGGAGTGGATAATTAAATACAGAAGTGGTGCAGGTGTTTCTATTAGACTTTCCCTCTGATTGCTCCACTCCTGGTTTTGTCTACAAATCCTGAGGTAAAAAACTCATCAAATACTCAACGTGTGCACGTGGCCTTAAGGCACATTTAAAATACTAATTATACACAATGTTAGACAGCATTATTTTCCCATATCCTTGTTATTAGCCTCAACACCATAGACCTTTGCAACAAAAGATCCAGAACTTTTTGATGCCATCCCACCCAGAGACATACAAGCCAGGTTCTATAGCAGAATGGTTCCATACTGCACTGACTGGTGTGACTGCACTGGTTTATCACCTATGTGTTGCATGTGTATTTTGGGGTATGTCACCATTTAAATGCCCTCCCAGCCTTCAATCAAATTTCTGCTCTAGAAGTACCCAAATGCAAACCCTTTATTTAATCATAGGTATAGCACCTCTCTACAGAAAGAAGGTGATAGCTATTGTATATCATAAATCTTTACTAAATATAGGCAGTACCTACAGTTACAATAAAAAAAAAATGACCCCCATTGCAAACTTGGTTTATTAGCAAAATTTACACTCTTTCTCCTGATCAGGGGGTAACTACAATAGGTGCAGGGGTTGTGATCGCACCCTTGCCCTGCAGCCTAGGGAGCCCCAAAAGTCCCTTTGGCCTATAGAAAATGACTAATACTATAAAAGATTTCCAATAATTGGGGGCCTCATTGGAGCTTTCGCCCTGGGCCTGAAGTTACGCCACTGCTCCTGATAACTATAAACCAATGAAAAAGAACCATTAAAATAGCTAAACACATTTAACAGTTGGTTTCTTCAAATGTATCACAAAATGCCACTTTAACTGACTACTACAGTCTCATGATTTTAATCTTTCATTGCAAGCATCTTTAGTATTTTGGCTTTCATGAGTTATGACTTTCTGCAAATGTGACGTATACGCAGACACCATCTTCTGGCATTGTTCCTGAGTGATTGTAATAATCTCATTCTTCATGGGCAGTGGCCTCCAATTCACTAATATTCTTGGGGTTTGAAAAGGCAACCAACCATTTTCTTTAAATCCTACTAAAGATTTTCTTTGGGATTTCAGTCAGGTACATGTGACCACCATTCCAGAATCTTCGATGACTTCTTCTGAACTCCAGCCTTTAGGTATACTTTACGCTTTAGGTGGTCCAATTGCAGCCAAGCTTTAGCATGATGGTTCCTCATATGATTTAATGTTTCTTGATTAAATCCATCTTGCACCATACAATCTGAAAATTTCTAATGCTATAAGAAGATAAGCAGCCCCAGAGCATCACTGAACCACTGCCATGAATCAAGGTAGGCAGGGTTTACTTTACAGCATATGTTTAATTTTTTTATCTATGGGCCAAAAAACTTTCAATTTTATTGCATTATACAGAACAGAATCCAAAATCCTCTGTGGATGATTCAGGTGATTTTGAATATATTGGCGCCAACTTTTTTTGTGCTTTTTGGTCATTATGGGTGCATGTATCGGAGTTAAAGCATGGAGACCCTCAGACTTCAGTATGAATGAAACCTCAATATTGCTGCCACGAGATATGTCTACAGATCTCTTCCAGTCACTCAAGGGTTTTTGACTTTCACCAACCTCCTCCGGAATCTGTATATGATTATTGCCTGAAACATATTACATTTCCAGAATGTGTCTCATTTAGGGTTAACTAACATCGGTATATATAATCTGCAAGTGGAATGTGGTAAAAAATCACATTCACTTGAACCAATGTTAAACAATAGGACAAGCAAATCACAGCATGCTGCAAGTGGCTGTGAATATCGCTAATACAAGTCAATGGGTGTCAGAAAAAAGTGTTGGCAAATGGATATGTGCGAAGCCCACCAGAGCCTGGGGTACTCGGTAACCATGCCAGTCAGATCTTTGGGAGGTCACAGTGGCGGTGATTCAGCTTCGTGGCCCTGGCCTGAGTTAGGCAGGTTTAAGTGGTTTGTACCATTGCTACTTGACAGGTGGATTAAGTGGCGGATGGGTCTTGAGGGCGCCAACTAAGGTGTACAGAGCTGATTTTTACTTTATGAGGAATCTCCAAGGAAACCAGCCTGGAAGCAATTAGGGATCCACTTCACCAGGTGGTTCTGAGGTCTTCCTTCTGTGCTCTACTTTTAGGTCCCTGCTGCTTGTAGCTAGGCTGCGGCCCTCTTCTTAGCTGGATGGTTCCTCATCCATATGGCAGGCAGCTCAGCCAATCACAGGTACCGCTGCACTGCACGGGTATCGCAGTTGTGCCGCCGGGTGTTTGGTGCGGCCAGGAGAGTTGCAGCCTCCTGCCCTTCAGACTTGGCTGTCGTGGCATACAGCACCCGCACAACCCAGGACTCTGGTGTCCTTTTCCTAGAGCTCCACTCTGGGTGAGCTCAGTCGCAGCTCCACTCCACAGAGCACTCCTCTCCACGTCCTCTCCTTTCTCTTTCCTCAGACATTCCACCTAACCACTCCTCCTGGCCAGAACAGGGCAGATCCACTGAAGTCGGGTTCTAGAGCTCCCTCTTTCACCTGGAGTCAGGAATTGTGTTGTATGCTGGGTGTTACCTAGCATGGGGACCTCCACCTGCTTCCAGGCATGACATCACCACCTGTAAAGGAGGCAATGCCATTGTGGCAATCAGACCACTGGGGTGCCACATTCCCCTCTACTTAACTTCAGTACGTCCTGGACTGAGGAAACATAACAAAAACAAATTTATCAACAACAATAACAACAAACTATTTACAAGATTATAAAAATGAAAAATTACAAAACTCAGAAATGATAAAAAATTGTCAATTAAGTTCCTGGGGGCAACACTGGTCCATTTCGTCACCCCATGGACTTTCAAGGTTTTCGGTGGGAACCGCCCCAACCCACCTTTCTTTTGTCCCCGGGCGTGGTTATGGGGCTCTAGACCTGGCCTTACTTGGCTCTTCAGCCTTGCCAACGGTTTAATATTTAGCAAGGGAACTATATACAATGAGGTCCTGGCTACACATAGTCCTGTGGCCCAATCGTCCTTCAACAGATTATATACAAAAAGGTTCATACAGCAAGTCTCTGTAGGCTCTTACATTTGGTTGCTTATTTATATTATCACCATATTTACACTTTACTCCCTATAACGGGCAGGGATCTGACCTTTGGTAATGCGGTTGTATATATGCAGTATGACTGGTCCCTAGTGTCAACAGCTGGTGTGGTGGTGCACTAGTCACAATGCTATGAGTGGACCTACGTAGTACTGGTACCAGGACTGCCTTCTGCGTACTCTCTATTAGCACACACTGTCACTCACGGGGCGGACATCCGCCCGGACATTTGATTACTGTACCGGGCGCATGTGCCGCCTACTTTGGCCCGAGTCTCCCCAAATCATCCGCCCTCCAATGTCGCCTCATGCTAAAGGGGCGATGATTGGGGGGGTCCATGCCGGGGGTGTGTCGCCTGGTTATCACAGCAGTGCTTGTTGAAGCCAAGGACTGGCGACGCGATCTGGGGCGATGTTTAGCATCGCCCCATGTAACCAGCCGCCGGTGAGTGACAGGCGATGGGAGCCATAGGCTCCCATTGTCCTGCATCGCCGCTGGGGTTTTCAGACACCCCGGCAGCGATGCCGCCTGTCTGCTCACGGCGTGGGGCTGGAGGTGTCGCCCCATGTAAACGGGGGACGGTGACGCTGGTGGGGCGCCAAAAACTGTGCGCCACCTGCCAGTCGCCACCGACATCCCCAGCCTCGTCGCTTGATGTGACGGGGCTTTAGACTCACCATATGGCTGACAGATTCCCTGCTAGCAGGGGTTAGATTCTCCTGTTCCACTGTGGTTGTGACATCTGTTGCTGGAGTCGCTGATCTAGAATCTCTGCTGCTCAGGTGAAGTAGGCTGGGGAAGATTAAATAGGTATTATGATTGCCTGGTTCACCTGCGTCCAAGTCTGGGGTATTCTCCAAGAATGGTATGGACCTTCCCGTTCACCTCTTCTGTGTGTTGAAGGGCATCTTGGTCTTCCTCTTTGTCTCTCAGTTGGTCAGGGACATACCTTTTGGTTGTCTCTTGAGACTGCCACTGAGGATTTCTCCTCCATCTTTGCTGATGAGGCACACCTTGTCATTATCAAAGTTTGAAGGCAAGAAGTGTATGGCTCAGCTTTCCACTGGTCGTCCAGTTTGCGCATTCTCTTTTTCTGCTTTCATATCTGCTCTCCGGCTGCTTGGGGAGTAGAAGGGGCTTGCTGGTTGTAGTTCTCTTGCCTCTATCTTGCCTGGGTCAGACTTCTCTCCATACACTCTTGGACCTTGTAATATTGTTGTTGCCACTCAGTATCCCAGTCTGTATCTGGTGGAATCATCTCAGGTGTTAGGACTCCCATGTCCAGTTTGAAGGGAAACTTGTAAGGTCTTGCCCACATCAGGTAGGCTACGGTACAGTTGTAGAGCTTACCAGGATGTGGTTGTTTAGATCTAGCAGAATGGCAACTTTTTTGGCCACAGGTTTCGTTCTTCAAGGTAAAGGTCTTCAACTGGTCGATCACCACCTGATTCATCTTTTCGCACATGCCGTTGGTCTGGGGTGGTAGAGCGTCATTCTGATTTTCTTGCAGTTGTACAGGGTGCAAATCTCCTGGAATACCTCTGCCTCAAATGCTGGACCTTGGTTGGTAAGAACCTGTTAATGGTAGCCTTGGGGCCTACAGAAGTGCTCTTGGAAAGCTTTGGCTACAGTCTTCGCTGTCTGGTCTTTGACAGGCATGACTATTAAGAACCAAAAATAATGGTCGACGATGGTCAGAGTGCAGGTGTAGCCAGATTTACTTGGGGTCAACTTTACGTGATTCAGAGCCACGAGTTTAAACGGTTGTTTTGTTATGATTGGCTGTAAGGGGCATCTTTGGCTATCACGATCTCTTCTTCACAGGTTGCATGGACCACATTCTCGGCACCACCTCTCAATGGCTTTTCTCATGCCAACCCAATAGAATTGTTCACGAAGTAGGACCTCCAGCTTCTTCCACCCGAAGTGTCCTGCTCCGTCATGGTATGCCTCAAAGGCCATTGGCGCATCCCGCTTCGGGACTACTACCTGCCAGACCAGTTCATGTGTGCGTGAATTGACGCTTCTCCGACACAGCTTACTCTTGTAGATGAACAGTTTGCCTTTCTCCTTTCACATCTGTTGGGTTTCTTGTGGAGCATCTGGCCCAGGCTGTGAGTCAGCTTGGCTCAACAACTCTTTCACTAGGCGGACGGCTGGGTTGCTATCCTGCGTTTCTGCCTATCCATGGTGGGGCAATGGGTTGAAAGAGACCTCTTAAATGGCAGAGCGTTTGTGTTTTCCTCTAGCTCCTCCGGGTCTGCACCCACATCTGGTAAGTTGGGCATCCTGGACGGCGCATCAGTGTTGGTGTTCTTATGTCCTGCTCTGTACTTGATTACAAATTCCCCTGGTGGGTGGGATTCTCTTCTGTAGTCCCCACGGGATGTATTTGGACTGGAGGCCAGCTGGATCTTTTCAGTTGGTGATGACACTTGCAAGGACTGCACTGTTTTTGCCAATGCAGCCACACTTTTTATCAACGCTTGAACTCGGAGGCGCAGGTCTACTACTGAAGTGTCACCGCTTAGAGTCTCTGCATCAGTATCAATGAGTGCCTGAGGTAAAGATGCTGCCTCCTGGTGGTACTTTATTGCTGGGCACCTAGAGGGCACTGTGCCACTCGGGGTTGGTTCTCGCAGCACCTGAATAGCCCGATCCTTAAATTGTGGAAACTCCAGGTCAGGGTTTAGTAGGGCCATAATGCACAGCTAGGTTTAGTGTGTGTTGGACAGAAACCCCTCTATGAACTGCGCAGTTAGCAGTCTGTCCTCATCCTGCACGCTGTCAAAGTCAATCTGTTTAATGACCTGTAGCGCATCTTGAAGATTAAGGGCATAGTCCTGTACATTGTCCTGCAGTGTCCTTTGTTTGCACCCAAAGAATCTCATTTTAATCTCTGATGCAGAGCGGGTATCAAAAGTGTCCTTCAGCCTGGCCAGGATTTGCTTAACAGTTGAGGCGTACCACAACGTTTTGTTTAATTTAGTTATCTGTATCTTTTTTTGTATCTTTGTTTGCTGTTGCTGGTGCTTTGGCTGTGCACCCCTGGTGGGAAATCGCCATTCCTGGATGGAAAACTAACCGTGACTTTGGCCCTGCTAAGTGCCCTGACTGACCTGCTTACTAATGTATCTTTTTTTAGAGCTTGTGTGAAATCTGATGTGGTGTTAGTATAAATTTATGCAAAGATATGGAAAATTCCAAAGAGTTCAACACGTTTTACGCACCTCTTTAACTTGATATCAGCCAATGTCTTGGGCAATGTTAAGTTACCGTATATACTCGTGTATAAGCCGAGTTTTTCAGCCCAAAAATTGGGCTGAAAAGTCCCCCCTCGGCTTATACACGGGTCATACGGTATGCTGTGGGGGATGGGGCTGTGACCGGGTGCTGGAGGAGGCAGGAGGGGGCCGCAGTGACCGCGGGCGGTCACGTGGGGCCGCCTCATTAGTGCAATGAATATGCACGGCATCCCCCCGTCCATCAGCGGCGGGGGGATGCCGTGCATATTTCACTACACAGCCCCCCTCCTTAATATGGGTCCCCAGTAGTAATAAACAGCCCCCCCTCCTTATCATGTCCCCCCCAGGCTGCGGCAGCTGTCAAAATAACAAACAGTTTATACATCACCTTCCGGCGCAGCTCTCCGCTCCTCCGGTCCTCCGCTCCTCCGCTCGCCGGCTTCTTCTTCCTTGTTGTGCCGGTGTCATGTGACCGGGCGCAGGAGATGACGTCATTTCCTGCGCGCGGTCACAGAAGCCGGCACAACAAGGAAGAAGAAGCCGGCGAGCGGAGGAGCGGAGGACCGGAGGAGCGGAGAGCTGCGCCGGAAGGTGATGTATAAACTGTTTGTTATTTTGACAGCTGCCGCAGCCTGGGGGGGCATGATAAGGAGGGGGTGCTGTTTATTACTACTGGGGCTGCTGGATACTACACTGGGGCTGTATACTACCACTGGGGCTGCTGGATACTACAATGGGGCTGTATATACCTGTGGAGCTGCTGTATACTACCACTGGGGCTGTATATACCTGTGGGCTGATGTATACTACACTGGGGCTGTATATACCTCTGGGGCTGCTGTATACTACCACTGGGGCTGTATATACCTGTGGGGCTGCTGTATACTACCACTGGGGCTGTATATACCTGTGGGGCTGCTGTATACTACCACTGGGGCTGTATATACCTGTGGGGCTGCTGTATACTACACTGGGGCTGTATATACCTGTGGGGCTGCTGTATACTACACTGGGGCTGTATATACCTCTGGGGCTGCTGTATACTACCACTGGGGCTGTATATACCTGTGGGGCTGCTGTATACTACCACTGGGGCTGTATATACCTCTGGGGCTGCTGTATACTACCACTGGGGCTGTATATACTTCTGGGGCTGCTGTATACTACCACTGGGGCTGTATATACCTCTGGGGTTGCTGGATACTACCACTGGGGCTATATATACCTCTGGGGCTGCTGGATGCTACCACTGGGGCTGTATATACCTCTGGGGCTGCTGTATACTACCACTGGGGCTGTATACTACCTCTGGGGCTGCTGTATACTACCACTGGGGCTGCTGTATATACCTTTGGGGCTGCTGTATACTACCTCTGGGGCTGCTGTATACTACCTCTGGGGATGCTGTATACTACCACCGGGGCTGTATATACCTGTGGGGCTGCTGTATACTACCACCGGGGCTGTATATACCTCTGGGGCTGCTGTATACTACACTGGGGCTGTATATACCTGTGGGGCTGCTGTATACTACCACCGGGGCTGTATATACCTCTGGGGATGCTGTATACTACCACTGGGGCTGTATATACCTCTGGGGCTGCTGTATACTAACTACTGGAGCTGCTGCTGTATATACCACTGGGGCTGCTGCTGTATACTACCACTGGGGAGGCTGCTGTATACTACCATTGGGGGGCCTGTATACCACACTGCTGGGGGCTGTATACCTGTGCTGGAGTCCACCCTCGGCTTATACACGAGTCAATAGGTTTTCCCAGGTTTTGGGGGCAAAAGTAGGGGGGTCGGCTTATACACGGGTCGGCTTATACACGAGTATATACGGTACCTTATTCCTCTTAGGTAAGTTAACTTTCTGTGACAAGTTATTAAGAAGATACATTATTTGTCCTGTTAAATGTTTCTATATCTGTACACCCTTAGTTCATTACCCATTGCACTCCCAGTCACTGCCAATTTCATTACCCTCTGTGCTCTTAGCCATGTCCCCGAAATTTATGTTCCACTGTGCTTTCAGCAACCCCACAAAACTTTACTTACTGTGCTCTCAGTCACCCCCCCAAGCTCATTACCAGCTGTGCTTTCAGTCCCCCTAAATTTATTACACACTGTATTTTCAGCCATTCCCAAAAATTCATTGCCTGTCAGCTCCTCTCCATTTTATTATCCACTATGCTCTCAACCACCCTCCTTGTAACCTGCTATGCTCTCAGCCACTGGCCAATTCATAACCAATTATGCTCTCAGCCAACACCCAATTCATTTCCAATTATACTCTCAACCACTGCACAATTCATTACCAACTGTGTTCTAAGCTACCGCTTACCCAATTTATCTACTGTACTCTACGGCCACACACCCAGTAAATGACTCACTGTGCTCTTAAACTGCAGCATCTCCAAATTTAAATATATATTCAACCTCCTTGAATATCTGATTGCATTTATTGTAGCAAAGTAATATATTCAATAATATTTATGTAGTTGTTTTTTTTTAATTAGCATTCACAAGGACTTGGCAAAATGTTGGCTGACTGGTTGCCATTCTGGTGAACTACAAAGGGCCATCAAAAGGTTAAAGGTTAAAAAAAATTGTTATCACATTACTAGTCACCTCACTGCTCCCAAAACTCCTCAACCTTCCCTATCTGGTCTTCACTGCATCTTATCACCAGTATGGAATGCAGGATAGTGATGGAATGACCAGGCTGCAAGCTAGCAAGCGCAGTATGCCAACGACACTATGTGCTAACCACTAAGCTACTGTGCACCATTAAGGGTCAGGATACTTTTCACTCGCCTCTCAGTGCTGGATTGGGGGGACTTTGGCAGAGTCTTTGCTGAGTGTCAAGTAGTGTGGTGGCTGGTGACCAGGAATACAATCAACAGCCGGATCAAACACACTAGTAAACCAACAGAAGTATTGAAGACCAAAAGTAAGCAAGGAAAACAGGGAATAAGCCAAGACCAGAAGCCAGAGAAAAGAACCCACCTTAGAAGGTCACAAAAAAGTAATCTCTATAACCCAAACACAACTGAAATGATCAGCACATCACAGAGGATATGGCGTGTTTAAATCTGCCTCAGATCACCTAACTGCTGAAGCAATGCCCAATTTCCACCCTCAGTGCAAAGAGGTAAAGGAGGGGGGAAGAGAGGGAGGTGGAGAGGACTTCCCACCACCTTGTTGACCCAGCAGACATGACATCCCATATCTGCTGGCAACAGCTAATATCAGAGGACAGGACCCGGCATCAACGAGGCCCTTGATCAGAATAATCGCTGGGAGCGACAGCATCCCACCTCCCAGTGATATTAGAAGTAAATCTCCTGGAATGCATTACTTGGTCAGAGCAATCACCTGTGCCATCTACACCCCCTGGAGGTGACACCTGTTAAATAAACATTATTTTAGTGTATATTTTTAGTCCAAGACACTTTCCATAGAAACATCAGAATAATTAAAAAAGTGGTAATTTAATGGTATGATGCTTAAAAAAAGAATTGTTGAGGCAAAATGAATGGTATATACACAGTTACAAAGAAATAGTTACTTGTCCTTTTAAATGGTTAAAGTTTGTGGTTGAAGTTTGTCCACCATATCAGACTGCAATGAGCTGCAGCATGTCTGAGTCCAAGACCCCCTCCAGTGGGCGACAACTCCCCTTCTCATGCCATGTGTTCATTTATATATATAACCATGTAGTGAACTCTTGTTGACTTTATATGGAAGATTTCTTGGGGATTCTTGGGGATTCTGAGTAGGATGCAATCACTTACCAAAGCCAATAGTAGATACCAAAGAAATAGTAGATATGTATATCCCATGCAGGGGTGATGTAATGCATTAACCCCTTCAGGACCCAGCCTATTTTGACCCTAAAGACCTTGGCATTTTTTGCAATTCTGACCAGTGTCCCTTTATGAGGTTATATCTCTAGAACGCTTCAACCGATCCTAGCGATTCTGAGATTGTTTTTTCGTGACATATTGGGCTTTATGCTAGTATTAAACTTAGGTCAATAATTTTTGCGTTTATTTGTGAAAAAATCAAAAATATGGCAAAAATTTTGAAAATTTCACAATTTTCACATTTTGAATTTTGTTTTCTGATAAACCAGAGAGATGTGTGACACAAAAAAGTTATTAAATAATATTTCCCACATGTCTACTTCACATCACCACAATTTTGGAAAAAAAAAAAAATTTGTTAGGACATTATAAGGGTTCGAAGTTCATCAGCAATTTTTCATTTTTCAACCAAAATTTACAAAACCATTTTTTTTAGTGACCACACTTCACATTTGAAGTCCTTTAGAGGGGTGTACATGACAGAAAACACCCAAAAGTGACACCATTCCAAAAGCTGCACCCCTCAAGCTACTCAAAACTACATTCAAGAAGATTATTAACCCTTCAGGTGCTTCACAGGAACTAAAGCAAAGTGGAAACAAAAAATTGATATTTTAATTTTTTTTATCAAAAATGTTCTTTTAGCCTCAATTCTTTCATTTTCACATGGGCAACAGGATAAAATGGATCTTAAAATGTGTTGTGCAATTTCACCCGAGTATATCGATACCTCATATGTGGTCATAAACCACTGTTTGGGCGCATGGGGGTTCAATATGCTCACTACCCATCTGGATAAGTTCCCTTGGGGGTCTAGTTTCCAAAATGGGGTCACTTGTGTGGGAGCACCAATGTTTAGGCACACAGCGGCTCTCCATACGCAACATGGTGTCCGCTAACAATTCCAATTTCCTAGCGGACACCATGTCGCGTATGGCGAGCCCCTGTGTGCCTAAACATTGGGGCTCCCCCACAAGTGACCCCATTTTGGAAAATAGACCCCCCAGGGAACGTATCTAGATGTATAGTGAGCACTTTGAACCCCCAGGTGCTTCACAAATTGATCCTGTGGTGGCCTGAACTGGTGATATACATACAGCACTGTGAATATCTTAATAAAGTGTCATTTACAGGGCAGCTGCGGCCCTTCCTTATGCTCGGTTAAGTCTCTGATTGTCCAGACAAAATGGGAGTGACGGAGAGTGGCTGTTGTTTCTTTCTGTCACACATTCTCTCTATCCACAGACTGGAATTTGTTGGCTGATGGTTAGAGGTGAACTGTTGAGTCCACTGATGGGCTGCAGAAGCCATGGGAGTAGCTGGAAATATTACTGTTATTGCACAGTGGGCAAAGATCGAAGAGAAATACTCAGCACTGGATTACATTTTTTATTATTTTATGCTCCCAGTCTGATCCATTATTTCCTAATGTGGAAAATCTTTTAATTATATGTTATTTTAGATGGTTTATTAAAGGTGTTAGCTGCTATTCAAATAACCTCATCACATGTTTGTCTCTGGTAAAATAACATCACGTATACTACCCACCTCCGGTGGTGATTCCATTACAGCGGTGTCAGCACTCACTTTCCTGGTACTCACGTGATGCTGTTTTTTCCACTTATGTCACAAGAGCCTTGTGTCCAATCAGCACTAGCTTTACTATCCATTCCTTCAGACGTATTAAACATCAAGAGGAAATGAGTGACCAGCCACTGCTCTAAGTTCCTCTAGATCAGGGGTGGGCAACTCCACTCCTCAAGGGCCGCAAACAGTTCATGCTTTCTGGATTTCATCAGTATTTGATAGTTGGAATCATCACCTGTGCAGAAGATTAAATTCCCAACTGTCAAGGAAATCCTGAAACAATGCAGTGGGTGCGGCCCTCAAGGCCTGATGTTGCCCATCCCTGCTCTAGATGTTCGATTTCCCCAAAGGCACAGGTAGTGAAGTTGGCATTGATTGGAGTCACAGCTTGTGTTACATAACAACCTCAGATAAGCCGCGTGAGAGTGAGCGCCGACACCACTGGAAAGGCATAGGCACTAGAGGTAAGTATAAGGGTTGACATTTTACATGCTGATTGAGAAACATGCTGATTGAAAAAGGGTTGTCAGACTGGTTGACAACCGCTATAAAAGTTATGACGAAACATATAACCTGTTATTATTGCTGTTTAATACTAGTTTACAATATTAGGTTAGCATTTTAAACTGAATTACTTTGAGATAAAACTTGCTGTACAAAAGTAGACATTTTGGTACACTGTATCAAAAGTATCTTTGAAGTTTAATTTACTGTGGTTGCCATAGTTCTGAAAATCAAACTATTATACTTAATAAAATAGATAACATCTTCCCCACTGCAGGGGTTAAGAATTCAGTTGAGCTATCACAGTTGTTGTGATATCTTTGTTCCATTACCAAGAAACATATATCCAGAATCATTCATCCCTCGTAAACAGGAGAGTTATAACGTGTCAAGCAAAACAGACATAAGCTTTCAGTAGTCATGAAAAATGCATCTATTTGCAAAACTACAGCTCTACAAATTTCAATTTTAGATGCCATCCAAATGTGCTATCACATTGTGAAAACCTGATATCAGCTTTTTTCTCTGCACTGAAGCAAATAATGAGTGCCAGTATATAACAGGATTGTAATATATACTATTTTCTACAGCTGCAAATTGACCTCTTGTGTTGCATCTAAAAATGTAAATGTATTGTTATAATTTATATATCAGTTATGTGAATAAAGGCCGCTTCACACGCAAGGATATCGTTAAGGATATCGTTGAAAAGTCAAAAAGTCACGGATTTGTGAACGTTCCAACGATATCATTAGTGCGTCCTTGCATGTAAATGAACGATGTTGGTTTATAAAAATCTTTGGAATGTTCATCACAAAAATGAGATCCTGACCTCAAATCTATTATTCATCGTCCAATTAAGGAACTGTGAAGAAGCCACATCATTCAGCGTGATGCCTTTTTGAACGATCACGTTCAAAATTCTTCTATTCCTGACGCTTTGGAAAATCGTTCAATGGATGTTCTCAAAATCGCTGGCGCTTTGCCAAATGCAAGATCGTTAACGATATCCTTGCGTGTGACAATGCACCAACGATGTTGTAAGAATCGCAGTCATGTGACATAGGGAACAATATCGTTCCCTATATCCTTGTGTGTGAAGCGGCCTTAAGTTCCTGAGCCAGCTCCATACTTTCACTGCAACCATTCAACGTATATTTACGCTATATGGTTGTGAAGAAGAGGTTCAACTGTAAAGGTTAGTTTAAAGGTTAGGTCAGTGGTCAATAGTCCATTAGCATATGAATTAGTGAAATGTGCCCCCACACATATTGCTGAAAACAGGTGGCTTCCTCAGGAGTAATCAAGCTATAGGGGTATGTATCTTTTATATACTTATTACTAATCCACACCCCGATTTGTGTTTCACAATAACTAAAAAAAAAGCAATGTACATAGAATTAATCAATCACTCCTAGAGTTCTGAAGTAATCCACACAATGTCCCATGATGATCCTTTGATCTGCTACATCTGGAGGCAGAGGTGAGCAGTGACATTAAAAAATGTGTCCGTTTACTGCTGCCTTTGAGACACACTGATGCTACCGTGGGAGCCACAGCTATGAGAGCAGTGATCTCAGTGGTGTCAACTGGGACTATCATGGTACCTTCTGTGACGACCCGTGAACCCAATGCCGGACTGCTGTGCTGCCATGTCACATGGCTTGAGATGTAGTAGTGCCAAGGATCATTGTGGGATGTCGTGTGGACTATGTGGAATTGTAGGGATATATTGAGGATTAATAAATAAAGAGAAAGAGGGTGTCTGTATTTATTATTTCAAATAAAGGATTTTTCTGGGTTTGTATTTTGGTGTGCCGAAGTACTTCTATATTTTATGACTAATATTTACTTCTGAGCACCTTTCCTATAGTGAGCCCAACCTCCCTCGTAGATTGAATAACCATGGACTACTCACCCTGATAATATTAACCCACTGCAGTCTGCGATATCTGAGCTGATTATCAAAAATGTGGGTACACCACACAGTTTTTTCCAATTATTAATTTATTTAAGATTTGGGGTCCCCTCTAATTTGATGACCAATGAAAATAAAGTATAGCAAAGTGACATTATCAAGGTGGGAAGAGACATATGTATTGGCACCTCGGGGCTGGTGCTGTGGGGGTGTCTGATGGTGGCGACCATTTTCCATGTGTCTACATGCATTGATGCAAGCTACTCCTCAAGCTCTAGTGTCCAAACTCTTATAAAATGGCTGTGGATCTCGATCTGCACATGCACCACCTCTGTGGGCATTTTCTGAAAGTCTGGACACGAGAGTTTGAGGAGTAGCTTGCATCAATGATTACAGACTCATGGAAACTGACCTCTGACAATGGGCACCGGACACCCCTGTAGCACCAACTCCACAGCTTTGCTCTCACCCTCTGTCACCCTGCAAACCTGCCTCTAGCACCTCTGCTCCACTACTGCAACCCCCCCTCGGTAAGCTATGATGGGTGAAGGATGGGGGAGCCATGTAGCAGGATGGGGGTCTATGTATCATGATAGAGGACCATGTACCATTATGGGGGGAATGTAACAGGATGGAAGGCCATGTACCAATATGGGTGCTATGTACCAAGATGGGAGTCCATATTCCAGGATATGGGGCTATGTACCAGGATAAGAGGATAAGGGGCTATATATATATACCAGGATGAGCGATATACAGGGTGTGCCATTTATGGGGTGGGCCATTTATATGGATACACCCAAACCAAATAGGAATGGTTGGTGATATCAACTTCCTATTTGTGGCACATTAGTTTTCCCCCTCTAATATACTAATGTGCCACAAACAGGAAGTTGATATCACCAACCGTTCCCATTTTGTTTGGTTGTATCCATATAAGTAGCCCAACCTGTATATACCAGTATGAGGGACATATATACTAGGATGAGAGACATATATTCCAGGATGGCAGATATATGTACCAGGATGAGGGACAGATATACCAGAATAGGAACATATATAACAGAATGAGGGACATATTTACTGATTGTAAGACGGACACTAGCATTATAAGATGGAACCCATTTAACATTAAAAATTTCTTTTCTCTTTTTCTTCATCAAATTTGGGGTGCGTTTTATAATCCGATGCATCTTATAAAGTGAAAAACACAGTATTCACTGCTTCCTCCTCCCCTGATTACTTAAACAGATATTTAGCACCACCCACCTTTTCTGACGGTATCTGTGATTGGTTGCCAGTATGGCAATATAACTGACATCAGATTACTGTAAAAGTAAATTAATAATTGAAAAAATTGTCATGGAGTCCTCCCTAAATTTTGATAAGAAAGATAAAGCCACCAGCTGTGGTCAGCAGGTTGCAGCTGTATGCTGCATCCTAGCTGGTGAAGAAAAATAGAGAGTAACCCAATAAGTTTTTTAAAATTATTTTTTTTAAGCTTAATACCAGGCTAAAACACCCTTTAGTGTAACATGAAAGGCACTAAAGGGTGCAAGAATTCAATATATAGGAGATGGGACATTATATAGCTGGTTGACATCTATTTTTAAATCTATTTTTCCATTTATTGATAAATCTAAATTTACTTTACATCCATCTACAGTGCCTTGTGAAAGTATTTCACCTCCTTGAACTTTTCAAACTTTTGCTACATTTCAGGCTTCAAACATAAAGATATAAATTCAAATTTTTTGTGAAGAATCAACAACAAGTGGGACACAATCGTGAAGTGGAATGAAATTTATTGCATATTTTAAACTTTTTTAACAAATAAAAGTCTGAAAAGTGGGGCGTGCAATATTATTCGGCCCCCTTGAGTTAATACTTTGTAGCGTCACTTTTTGCTGCAATTACAGCTGCAAGCCGCTTGAGGTATGTCTCTATCAGTTTTGCACATCGAGAGACTGAAATTCTTGCCCATTCTTCCTTGCAAAACAGCTCGAGCTCAGTGAGGTTGGATGGAGAGCGTTTGTGAACAGCAGTTTTCAGCTCTGTCCACGCATTCTCGATTGGATTCAGGTCTGGACTGTGACTTGGCCATTCTAACACCTGGATACATTTATTTTTTAACCATTCCATTGTAGATTTTGCTTTAAGTTTGGGATCATTGTCTTGTTGGAAGATAAATCTCCGACCCAGTCTCAGGTCTTTTGCAGACTCCAACAGGTTTTCTGCTAGAATGGTCCTGTATTTGGCTCCGTCCATCTTCCCATCAATTTTAACCATCTTCCCTGTCACTGCTGAAGAAAACCAGGCCCGAACCATGATGCTGCCACCACCATGTTTGACAGCGGGGATGATGTTTTGAGGGTGATGAGCTGTGTTGCTTTTACACCAAACATATCGTTTTGCATTGTGCCCAAAAAGTTGGATTTTGGTTTCATCTGACCAGAGCACCTTATTCCACATGTTTGGTGTGTCTCCCAGGTGGCTTGTGGCAAACTTCAAACAATACTTTTCATGGATATCTTTGAGAAATGGCTTTCTTCTTGCTATTCTTCCATAAAGGCCTTATTTGTGAAGTGTACAACTGATTGTTGTCCTATGGACAGACTCTCCCACATCAGCTGTAGATCTCTGCAGTTCATCCAGAGTGATCATTGGCCTTTTGGCTGCATCTCTGATCAGTCTTCTCCTTGTTCGGTATGATAGTTTAGAGGGACGGCGGGGTCTTGGTAGATTTGCAGTGGTCTGATACTCCATCCATTTCAATATGATCACTTGCACAGTGCTCCTTGAGATGTTTAAAACTTGGGAAATCTTTTGTATCCAAATCCGGCTTTAAACTTCGCTACAGCAGTATCTCGGACCTGCCTGGTGTGTTCCTTGTTCCTCATGATGCTCTCCGCACTTGAAACAGAACCCTGAGACTATCACAGAGCAGGTGCATTTATATGGAGACTTGATTACACACAGGTGGATTCTATTTATCATTACCAGTCATTTAGGACAACATTGGATCATTCAGAGATCCTCACTGAATTTCTGGAGTGAGTTTGCTGCACTAATGGTGGGTTTACACACACCAATCATTGTATCCAATCTCTGAACCAATCTCTGGTTGCAGTGAAATCATGGACACATAGTTCCATTTTGTGGCTGTGTACAACATGGAGCAATCTGTCCATGATTTCACTGCAACCAGAGATTGGTTCAGAGATTGGATACAATGATTGGTGTGTGTAAACCCACCATAAAAGTAAAGGTAATATTACATAATAATATTACACGCCCCACTTTTCAGTTTTTTATTTGTTAAAAAAGTTTAAAATATCCAATAAATTTTGTTCTACTTCAAGCTTTGTGTCCCACTTGTTGTTGATTCTTCAGAAAAAAGTTAGAATTTATATCTTTATGTTTGAAGCCTGAAATGTGGCAAAAGGTTGAAAAGTTCAAGAAGGCTGAATACTTTCACAAAGCACTGTATCTACCCACCCATCCATACATCCACCCACTTGACCAACTGAAAAGTTGAGTAATCTTTAAAATCTTAAAAGATTTTACAATGTTGAAAATAATTAACAGGCCGCAGCCACTCCAGGAGTGGCGCCCCTATTATATGCGCCACTCCTGGTGCTTTGCCCCAGCTCTCTCACTGCCCAGGTGCATTGGCAAACAGGTTTATGATATTTGGAGTTGATGCCAGCTGGGTAATATCAGTTGGCAACAAGACCAGAGGTTAGTAATATCGAGGTATCAATCAGATAGCCGATATTACTAACTAAGTCGGTAAGGACACATACAACCACAACAATAAATATTTCATTTGGAAATGAATCCCAATACATTCCTCTTTCTTCTTTTTTATTAAAATTAATTTGTTGAAAGTCTCCTATTCCATTCAATCACCCGAAAGAAAGATGTATAAAAATGCACAGCGGCAGGGGCCGGCTGGTGAAACTTAACCCAGGTGGCTGCCTGACCCTGTCAGCCCTGAGGAGCGGGGGAAGGGGGGTGGTGCTGTCAGATCCAGCCGGGTGAGGAGTGGGGGGATATGGGTTGCTGTCAGATCCGGCTGGGTAAGGAGCGTGGGGGTGGCGTGCTGTCAGATCCGGCTGGGTGAGGAGGGGATGTTTCTGACACTCACCGCGCTCTGCTCCCGCTGTGTCATTACAGCAGCAGCGGCTGCAAGCCAAGACCAGCCGGCCCATTTCATTAAAGGGGCTAAATTAGGGCAAAACCACCAACCTGGGGGGCAGTTGCCACCCTGCCACCTGAGCCAGTCTGCCCCTGCACAGCGGGTATCATGCAGCAGGTAATCAGATACTATCTCCTGAGAGCTGCCATATCACACAAGATGTAGCATGATATACCTCGTCGGTATAGTGAGATTGCCCCTGAGTGACCCCTCGAGGCTGAACTGTTAATGCACAACATAACAGACTCTCTCCAGTGCCTGAATATGTGCTCTCACAGCATATACTAGTGTATCTCAATGAATTAGAATGTAATCAAAAATCAATGTAATATTGCCATGTTTCAGGGAGTTTCTGGGAGACCTGAAACATGTTGGCTAATAAATCAATATTATAATTACCCTTTGATGTCTCGTGGAATACAGCAGCGCAGTTTTTAAACCTTTTAAACCTTCATCCTCCCTGCTTTAATTTTTTAACAGAGAGAAAACAGAGCAGGGGGGCGCTCATAAAGTTATACATGGTGGTCTAGTGGGTTTCTATTAGAGCAGGGATCCACTCACCTATTCGGGCTGTGCACACTTGCACAACCTCGGGAGAAGCCTGTGGTTAGTGAAGGCGGTATTCAGCGTTGTGTGTGTAGCATTCAAAATAAAGGTTTGTATATTTACATTAACCTTTTACCCTTTTCTGTATGCCCAGTGCTCCGCCTGACCGCACTTTTCTCTTCATTTATACTTTCATTTTTTTAAATAATGAACTTTGGGTTTTTCATTGGCTGTAAGTCATAATCATCACCATTTACAGAAACAACTTTTGAAATAGATTACTCTGTTTATAATGACTCTATATATGTGTTTCATCTTTTGTATTGAATTACTGAAATAAATTAATTTTTGATGATATTCTAATTCATTGAGATGACTAGTATGCTTTCTGTGAATATGATCCCTCCACATTGTTGTAAGGACCCATGCCCATGGTATGTACAGTTGAAACTAGAAGTTTAAATACACTATATAAAATAACACATATCCATGTTTTTCTCACTATCTGACATGAAATCAGAATAAACCTTTCCTATTTTAGGCCAATTAGGATTACCATTTTTATTTATATATTCCAAATGCGAGAATATGAGAGAATAATTTGAGAGAAAATGTTTTAAGGCATTTTTATTACTTTTTGCTAAGTCAATTACATACATTTCATTATTCATTAGTACCATTGCCCTTAAACTGTATGACTTGGGCAAGACATTTTCGATATCCTTCTACAAGCTTCTCACAATAGTTGGTAGGAATTTGGGCCTATTGCTCCTGACAGAACTTGCATAACTGAGCCATGTTTGTAGGTCACCTTGCTCGTGACCCACCCCAGGCCCGTGGGGTACTCGATACCGAGTATTGAGTAAAGATGCTGTCACTGGTGGCCAGTGCCAAGGGGCCGTGGCCCTGGTGGTTGCTGAAAAATGTGTAAAAAGTTAAATAAAATGATTATGACGCCACCTACAGTACCTGGTAGTGTTACCAGCGCTGCTTTCAGACCTCCAGAGATGATGGTAGGCAACTGGATGGTAATGCTCCCCACAGGTGGAGCAGGATCCCTGGGGCAGAGATGGAAATGTAGAACTCACACAGGAAGGCGGCTCCACAGGTTGAGGCTGGATGCAGTCTGCCTGAGGAGACTGGAATGTGACTTTCCCCGACACGATGAAATAAGACACCACACACTGCTTAGGCTCTGCACAGGTTTACTGGTACCTTTAAGGCAGCTTTCAAAGGGTACACAGTCACAGGTAGCTGGCCTGGGTAGTCACCAGGGATAAGATGTCTCTTTGAGGCCCTCAGTGGTGTTCCTGATGGTTTCTCCCTCTATCCTCACAATGCGCTGTTTCTCCTTTCCTTCCTAGCGCGACCCTGCACAGAGCCCTCTGCCGGTCCCCACGGTCTTTGTAGAGGTAGTCCTTTACTAATGGGCTCATGATCCTATACAGGGCCATTTGTGGGAAATACAATGAAAGAAAAGAGACAGGAAGAGCTTCCATAGAAGAGACCCGGTGTGCTATTTTGGGGTGGTTTAGAGGGGTGTGCGGGGGACTCTCTAGTAGCTCACGTCCCTCCGGTTTGGCGGCTCAGGGCTGAACTCTTGCACCGCTCTCGGAGACAGTCTCCGTGCGACTGGTCCCTCCAACGTGTGCCACCAGACCAGATTAGGATGTTAACTAACACCTTATGATTCCCCTTCTGTCTGGGTCACCGTCCTTTTAGGTGCCCTCCACTGAGTCACTTGCAGGTCACCTCTTCTCTCTCCACAGACGTTCTGCTCTAACTCTTTCCCGCTCTTCACTACCCACTAAGACTCCACGCACAGGGATCAGTTCCCTAGCAACGGGTTAACCAATTGATCCTCTGGCTCGAGGTGTGTGAATGCGTGTGGTGAGGGTCCCAGATTAACATCCCAATCCCCTGGTCACATGGATACTACACACCCTGGTCTAGGTGCAAGTACCCCTCCGTGGTGCACAGACCAGTGGGGCGCCACACTCGCACCTGCCTTTTCAGTTTTGACCATAACTTTTTAATAGGGTTGAGATTAGAGCTTTGTGATGGCCACTCGAAAATATTGACTTTGTTATCCTTAAGCTACTTTGTAACGTGTTTGGCAGTATACTTTGGGTCACTGTCCATTTGGTAGACCCATTTCCACCCAAGCTTTAACTTCATGGCTGTTGTCTTGAGATGTTGCTTCAGTATTGTCACATAATCTTCTATCCTCGTGATGCAATCTATTTTGTGAAGTGCACCAGTCCCTCTTGCAGCAAAACAACTCCGTAACATGAAGCTGCCACCCCCGTGTGTTCATAGTTGGGATGGTGTTCTTAGGCTTCCAAGCTTCTCTCTTTTTCCTCCAAAAGTAATGATGGACATTATGGCTAAATAGTTCAAGTTTAGTTTCATCAGTTCACACGACATGTCTACAAAAATATAGGTCTTTGTTCCTATGTACATTTGCAAATATTAATCTGGCTATTTTAATGTTTCTGTTGGAGTAATGTCTTCTTCCTTGAAGAGTGGCCTTTCAGCCAATGTTGATACAGTACTCATTTCACTGTGTATAATGACACAATTTTACCAGCTTCTGCCATCATCTTCACAGGGTCTTTTTCTTTCATTCTTGGCTTATATGCACATCGGACCAAAACACGTTCATCTCTAGGACACAGAACCTGTTTCCTTCCTGAGCGGTATGATGGGCATTCCCATTTTGTTTGTACTTGCATATAATTGTTTGTACAGCCGAACGAGGCACCTTCAGGTATCTGGAAATTGCACACAAGGACATACCAAACTTGTGCAAGTCCACAATTCTCTTCTTGATATTTTGACTGATTTCTTTAGAATTTCCCATAATGCTATAAAAAGAAGCAGTGTGCTTCAGGTGTATATTACAATATTTGACTGTTATTACAATACATCCACAGATGTGTATCTAATTAATTCACATGTTGAAAATAAAATTATCAGAAGCTTCCAAACATATAGCATTATCATATGGGCTTTCAAAAATTGTTTGAAGGCATAGTAATCTTAGTGTATATAAGCACTCACTTCACTTTACAGCTAGGCTCCAGGTGCCGGGTGATACTGGGGTTATCTGAGTTCATGTAAACTTGATAAACTTTCACACAGCACTCGCTGTCAACTGGGCCTGCTCATCTCTGCCAGCAGATGTGTTTCTCTTTTGGCAGAGAGATGTAGCAGAGCTGGATATGAAGACCTGGATTACATCTGAAGGATTTTATTTTTTCTAACAAAGAAGGAGTCCCTAAATGTATTTTGTGATTTATTTCCAATAAAAAAATTTAGTTTGTGTTTTATTTACACTACCGGTGAAAAGTTTGGGGTCACCGAGACAATTTTGTGTTTTTATGAAAACTCATACTTTTATTTATCAAATGAGTCGCAAAATGAATAGAAAACATAGTCCAGACATTGAGAAGCTTAGACATAATGGTTTTTATTTGAAATAATAATTTTCTCCTTCAAACTTTGCTTTTGTCAAAGAATGCTCCCTTTGCAACAATTACAGCATTTGGCAGGTACTATTTAATGAAGCTGCCAGATGAGGAGTTGTGAGGCGTCGATTTCTCAAACTAGAGACTTAATGTACTTGTCTTGTTGCTCAGTTGTGCAGCGGAGCCTCCCACTTCTCTTTCTACTCTGGTTAGATACTGTTTGTGCTCTCCTCTGAAGGTAGTAGTACACACCATTGTAGGAGATCTTCAGTTTCTTGGCAACTTCTCGCATGGAATAGCCTTCATTTCTAAGAACAAGAATAGACTGTCGAGTTTCACATGAACATTCTTTTTTTCTGGCCATTTTGAGAGTTTCATAGAACAAACAAATATAATGCTCCAGATTCTCAACCTCCTTCTCAAGGAAGGTCAATTTTATAGCTTCTCTAATCAGTCAAACCATTTTCAGCTGTGCTAACATACTTGTGCAAGGGTTTTCTAGGGTTTTCTACATATCCATTAGCCTTCTTACACAGTTAGCAAACACAATGTACCATTAAAATACTGGAGTGGTGGTTGTTGGAAATGGGCTTCTATACACCTATGTACTGTAGATATTGCATTAAAAATCAGATGTTTGCAGCTAGAATAGTCATTTACCACATTAACAATGTATAGAGTGTATTTCTGATTTATTTAATGTTAGCTTTATAGAATAAAAATGTGCTTTTCTTTTAAAAATAAGGACATTTCTAAATGACCCTAAAATTTTGAACAGTAGTTTATGTTTACTAGAAATTCATGATGGCTGGGTCTAATTTGGTCTGACATCATGAATTTTGGGCTTAGTACCAGCTGACAATACATAGCTGGTATTAACCCCAGTATTACCCAACATGCAACCCCCTACCAGTGCCACTGGAAGAGCTGGGTAAAGCACCTACAATGAATATGCCAATTACACGGGCAGCTGCAGGCTGCAGTTGTCAGTGTGGGGGTTCAGAACGCTTGGGCCTTATCATGCTGAAAATGAAAATCCTAGCGCCCAGCTGCCTAGTTTTACCTGGCTGGTGATCAAAATACAGCGGGAGCTCAAACATTTTTTTTTCAATTATTAATTTAAATAATTTAAAAAAATGGGCTTCCCTATATTTTGATTGCCAGCCAAGGCAAAGCCAGTTAGCCGGGAGTGGCAGCCTGGCTGTCCGCTCTATCTGCGCCTTGAATCAAAAATGCTGTGAAAAGCTACATCATTTTTTAAAATTATTTATTTATTTTTACACAACTATATGTGTGACGGACCCAACAGCCAATCACAGACGCTGTCACAGAGAATGGTCATCTGTGATTGGCGGCTGGAGTATACTGTAACTAGCCCATATATTCTACCATACTAGAATGTATGGGCTGATTGCAAATTATTTTAACAGCCAGTCACAGATGTCCCTTCTGTGTGACAGCGTCTGTGATTGGCTGTTGGGCCCCTCACACATAAAGTAGTGTAAAAATAAATACATATTTTAAAATAATGTAAATAAATAATTTAAAAAAAAGCATGGGCTCTCTCTGTATTTTGATCGCCCGCCAAGGTAAAACCAGGCAGCTGGGGGCTGGGATTGTCAGTGTGTTAAAACCAAGCATTCTGAGCCCCCATGCTGAAAACCCCAGCCCGCAGCTATCCTTGGAAATGACGCTGCAATGAATGTGCCATTTCCAGGGGTGGCTGTGGCTGCAGTTTTCAACATGGGGGGCCCAGAATGCTTGGGCCTTACTGCACTAAGAATCCAGCCCCTAGGTTTACCTTGGCTGGCGTTCAAAATACAGTGAGAGCCCACTGATTTTTTTAAATAGTTTATTTAAATGATTAAAAAAAAGGACTTCCATGTATTTTTACCCGGCTCTTCCGGTGGCCCTGGTGGGAGGTGGCACGCTGGGTAATAATGGGGTTAATACCAGCTTTGTATTGTCAGCTGGTATGAAGCCTCAAGGCCATGATGTCAGGCCAAATTAGACCCAACCATCATGAATATCTAGTAAACATTAAGAAAAAACACAAAGAAACATTTTTATATTAGAAATAAAACACAAAACACATCTAGGGACTCCATCTTTATTTAAAAAAAATTCCCTCTGATGTAATCCAGGTCTTCTTACTTCCCCTCTGCTACATCTTTGCCAGAAGACAACACTGTCTGCTTGCAAAGAGAGCATGCAGGGAATGACAGCCACCGAGTGCTGTGTGTGGAGTGAGATTAAAGCTGCCCATGCATTCTAATGAACTAGAATGTATTGGCTGATCGCAGATTACTGAAACAGCCAATCACAGACACCCTTTCTGTGTGACAGCATCTGTGATTTGCTGTTGTAGCCAGTGAAGTGAATATCCCAGAAGATAATGAGTGGCCCAGAAGTAGATGTGGCAGGATAGATTGACGGCAGGACCCGGGCCTTTGGACTTGGTAAGTATAATAATAATGTTTATTAATTATGTGCTTTCTCTTACAGTTCCCAGACCAGAATTGTAACATGGATTTCCCAGAGAAATCCCATTCTACGTCACCACCTGCCACCAGCACACCCCATTATGGCCACTGCTGGAGAAAAGGATGGAGAAATTAGGGGATGACCACCCCCTCTAGGACAGGTGGGAAAAACTTGGGCAACACCGTCAGGCTCTTTAGCATCGATGGCCCCTGTTGGTTTGGGTTCAGCTGACTGGCTAACTAAGAGAGGCCCGGTCTCCATCCATTGCAAAATTCATACCAAGTCGGCCTCCTGCTGCGAGTTTTAAAAATTGTCGGTGGTGGCAACCCGACTTATGCCAACTACAAACCACTCATTGCTGGCCATCACCTTCACATGTAGGAAATCTCCTCCCCAAAATATATTGTGCAGAGTCTTTTGGCAACATGGACATGAAGCAGGGAGGACTGGTTGACATAGCACCGATGTCCAGTAACTTGTTCCACTACCAAGCCAAACCCCCTTATCCTGCAAGAATGCAACTACCTTGCCTCAGGTACACTGGTCATAGAAGTGATTGGCCTTATGCCCATGCAACCAGTCCTGGGCCATGATATCCACAAAACAAATCTCCTCAATAAAGAAGACAGGACTCGGAGTCAGATGGGTGCTTGATGCTGTATCGAATAGTTGCTTGAAAGGGGTAGAGGACCCCACATGGCCTTCTCACAGTTGAAGACCTTTGGTGGGGGTGCTACACAAGGCTAGGAAACAGAGCCTTCTGTCTCTACTAACTCCTCCTCTTCCTCATCCGCTTTGGCTTCCTCATCTTCCTCATCATGTTCCTGGTTCTTGATTTGCCGATCCAGCATTTGCGGCACTGGCTGCAGTTGTAATAACACCTGGCATGCTGCAAGATCCTCCTTAGTGTGACATCTGCTGCTCCCATATGGCATGGGGTAGAACTCACCCCCTAAAGGTACCTTTACACGCCGCGATGGCAGGCTGGATACATCCCGCTACTTCACGTGCACGAGCACGCTCAAACGGTTACAAACGGTCAACGCATCACCTTTACATGCCGCGACAAGATGCGCTACGCCACGCTACATCTATAGCTAGCTACATCGCCGGGTGTCTCAAGTAGCCAGCTGTAGCTCATTTACACACCGCTACAAGCAGCTACTATGGGCGTACCTGGTGCAGCAGGGACAGCACATAGGCGTGCTACAATTGTGGATTACGAGACGTCCGTACGCTGATAGGACAAATCAATAATACCATGATTGGCCAGGCATCGCAGGAGGCTGATTAATATTTGACGCTCGAGCAATTGTGTAGTGTGACTCGTCAGCTCCTTAAATATGCCGCCCTGTGCGCCGACAACCAATCGGACCGCACCATCTTCCACCAATGATCGCACATGGGGCGCGGTAACACAGAGCCTAGGTGACGCCTTAGCTACATTGCAGCTACATCGCAGGCTGTCCCGAGTTCCCTTCCGTTGCTTCTTTACACGCCGATACAGCTCGCTACCATCGGCGTTGTAGCCATCAGTTTTCGAGCAGAGCTAGGAAACAGATGTATCTGTTGCCGGCTGTATCGTCACGTCTTCAGACGCCGCTATGACGGGCTACATTGGCGCTACAAGCTACATTTGTAGCCTGTAGCGGGATGTGTCCATCCTGCCGTCGCGGCGTTTAAAGGTACCTTTACTGTGATCTCCTCATGGAACTCCTCTGGCATCTGAGCCCAGTGCTGGATTAGTGAACCTTTTGATGTTTGGGTTCAGCGCTATTCGCCGATGTGCATATGTACCCCGAACTTCCAAACTCTATTCAAGTCAATGGGATGCAAAATTAAGGGCATAGAAAACCTTTTCAAAGGGGCCCAAAGGCTGCCAAACACAGCTCAAACAGTTTTGCAGTGGAGCCCAATTGCACAGACTTAGCTTCCTAATTTTCATGGTGCTGCAATTCACAGCAGAGGGTTGGGCAGAACGCTTGGGCTTCCCCACGCTGATTTTTCCAGCCCTAAACTGTGTAGTTGTACCTACTTGGCAGCCAATAATACAGTGAAGTTCCATGTGATTTGTTTTCAATAATTGCAAGAAATAATTTATAAAAAGGGTTCCCCTGTGTTTTGATTACCAGCCAGATAAAAATAGCCAGCTGGAGGTTGGTGGCAGCTCCTACCTGCCTGCTCTACCTATGCTGGTGAGCAAAAAGCAGAACCAAATTAGTGCAAAGTATTTGACATATGCGATTTTTATCTGAATTGTTTGCAAATAAGTGTCGAAGAGGTGGGCTTGCATGTTGCTGACACTCTGCAATAATGAATGGTTTGCTATACTTCCCCCAAAAAACATAATGGTAAAAAAATAAATAATAAAACAAATTTTTTTAAAATATAAAACAAATTAAAAATAAAATATAAATGTCTCTTTAATGGATGTTAATGACATTGTAAGGTTCCTGGACTTAATAGCTGCTGCCACATCTGGCACAGTTTCCAAAATTCACACCCTGCAGGTATGAAAACACATGCAAACTCCAAGAAGCTTAAAAAAATTAATTTAAAGCTCCAAAAAATAAGACAGCTTGATACAAGCTGGTAGACCCTATGGCGGAACAATGCTAACTATAAGGTTAGGTGTTGTTCCAGAACAATGGGTCTTCCGACGAGACTTTTCGCCCCAAACAGGGAAAGTTTTAGGGCCTTTTAAAATTTCAAACTATTTTCTGAACAAAGATACGTTAAGCCATTTTTTAAAAAAAAAAAGTTTGGGTTGCCACTTGCGAACCGAATCTGCAATGTTCGTGCTGAATTTTAAATTGCTGAACATGTTCGGGGAAAGTTCACTCATCTATATACAAGACATATATTTAGACTGTAAATAGTAATTAAGAAATAATAATGCATTTAACTTCTGACTATTTAGGACATGTTCACAACTGAAAGGTGCTAGCTTACTATTTTGTGTCCATGACAAAAAAAGACACTGACAAAAAGAAGTTAAAACTGAGTCCAAATATTCATCCTTTGTTGACCAGTTGGCTCTTTGAAGTAAAGTAGTAGTGGAATCCTGTTTTGGATATAGAGACGTACTCTATTATAGAGTACAGGTGGGAATGTAGGATAAGGTTTATTAATTTTAAGCCTACTATTTTGCCATAAAAAAAGAAGCTCGTCAAGCAAAACCAGTATCAGGTTTTACAGTTGTGGCCAAAAGTATTGACACCCCTGCAATTCTGTCAGATAATACTCAGTTTCTTCCTGAAAATGCTTGCAATCACAAATTCTTTGATATTATTATCTTCATTTAATTTGTCTTCAATGAGAAAACACAAAAGAGAATGAAGTAAAAAGAAAAACATTGATCATTTCACACAGAACTCCAAAAATGGGCCTGACAAAAGTATTGGCACCCTCAGCCTAATACTTGGTTGCACAACCTTTAGCCATAATAACTGCGATCAACCGCTTCCGGTAACCATCAATGAGTTTCTTACAATGCATCGCTGGAATTTTAGACCATTCTTCTTTGGCAAACTGCTCCGGTCCCTGATATTTGAAGGGTGACTTCTCCAAACTGCCATTTTTAGATCTCTCCACAGGTGTTCTATGGGATTCAGGACTGGACTCATGCTGGCCACCTTAGAAGTCACCAGTGCTTTCTCTCAAACCTTTTTCTGGTGCTTTTTGAAGTGTGTTTTGAGTCATTGTCCTGCTGGCAGACCCATGACCGCTGAGGGAGACCCAGCTTTCTCACACTGGGCCCTACATTATGCTGCAAAATTTGTTGGTAGTTTTCAGACTTCATAATGCCATGCACACGGTCAAGCAGTCCAGTGCCAGACTGCAGCAAAGCAACCCCAAAACATCAGGGAACCTCCACCATGTTTGACTGTAGGGACCGTGTTCTTTTCTTTGAATGCCTCTTTTATTCTCCTGTAAACTCTATGTTGATGCCTTTGCCCAAAAAGCTCTACTTTTGTCTCATTTGACCAGAGAACATTCTTTCAAAACGTTTTAGGCTTTCTCAGGTAAGTTTTGGCAAACTCCAGCCTGGCTTTTTATGTCTCGGGGTAAGAAGTGGGGTCTTCCTGGTTATCCTACTATACAGTCGCTTTTCATTCAGATGCCGACGGATAGTACGGGTTGACACTGTTCTACCCTCGGACTGCAGGGCAGCTTGAACTTGTTTGGATGTTAGTCAAGGTTCTTTATCCACCATCCGCACAATTTTGCGTTGAAATTTCTCGTCAATTTTTCTTCTCCGTCCACATCTAGGGAGGTTAGCCACAGTGCCATGGGCTTTAAACTTCTTGATGACACTGCGCAGGGTAGACACAGGAACATTCAGGTCTTTGGAGATGGACCTGTAGCCTTGAGATTGCTCATGCTTCCTCACAATTTGGTTTCTCAAGTCCTCAGACAGTTCTTTGGGCTTTCTTTCTTTTCTCCATGCTCAATGTGGTACACACAAGGACACCGGACAGAGGTTGAGTCAACTTTAAACCATGTCAACTGGCTGCAAGTGTGAGTTAGTTATTGCCAACACCTGTTAGGTGCCACATGTAAGTTACAGGTGCTGTTAATTACACAAATTAGAGAAGCATCACATGATTTTTCTAACAGTTCCAATACTTTTGTCCAGTGGCGCACCCAGAAATTTCCCAAGGTAGGGTCCAAGAAACACACACCGGCCCTGAAAGGGGGTGTCACCCCCCAGCGGGTTCCGAGGGCAAAGCCCCCGGTGGGTGGTTTGGGGAGCGAAGCCCCCTAAAAGCAGACTCTTTTGTGGGCCCTTGGTGCTGTGTAATTGTTCCTGTCTCCTGACATAGGGGCCCAGCTCCTTGTGTACTGCACCACTTCTCAGGCCGTCCAAAGGGGGGGTCCAGACACGTAGGTCCCCCCCTTGGTGCGCTATGCTTTGTCCACCCCCTTTTTTATGTTTGGTGTGGAATTATATCCAATTTGTCTTAGGACAACTCTTTTTGTGTGTTTTCATTGAAGACAAATTAAATGAAGATAATAATACCAAAGAATTTGTGATTGCAATCATTTTCAGGAAGAAACTGAGTATTATCTGACAAAATTGCAGGGGTTGTCAATAGTTTTGGCCACAACTCTATTATTATGTCATACTATTGATAGACAATGATTATTTCCATTTTTATTGTAGGGAAGTGTCATGCCCCATGCTGCAGGACCAACTTTCTCTTAGCTAGAAGGTCAGTGCCCATCACACAGCTCTGCGCACACTGACTGCCCTATTGTCACTGCAGGGTTAGACTCCACTAAGCAGGGAGACCAGTGCCCATCACGTGATCCCACTCAGTCTTCTTATAGTCACTTTCAGGTTACTTACCAAGCCGGCGATACCGCGCTGCGTCCCAGCACTATATCCTCCTCCCAAGGTCAATCCTTCCTGCAGAGCCTCCGGGAGCATGCTTAGGTCACCCGCCATGCCCACTCACTCCTCCTAAAGGACCAGCACGCCTGTTTTTATTTTTACCTCTAATCAATTCTCAGCCAATCACTGAGTGACTACTTCTATTTAAGACACCATCCACTTAAGGGAGGTGCTTGAGCAAAGTCACCTGTTACTAGTTGCGTTACTTTCCCTCAGTTCACTGTCCTGTTCCCTGCCTATGATCTTGTCCTTGGTATTAGGTCCTTACCTATACTCCTTGTCTCATCTAGAGCCTGCTATGTTTGCCAGATGACCAACTTGCTTGTACGCTAGTTGTTGTAACTGCAGTCCCTTGCAGTTGCCTCGCTACTCTGAGTTTCGTGCTTGCTCCTTATTGACTGTAATCTGTTCTTGTGCACCGACCAGACTGTATAGGTGCGTTTACCTCATTAAAGACTTTGGTATGCTCTATCTGCGTCTCCTGCCTGTTTCTACCTATGGGTCAGCCTCCACTTCGGTGTTCTAGTGGGTCCACATCTCCACACTCACACCTCCGTGCACCTCACGGGAAGCTTGATTTTTTTTATCTTCCCTTGGAGCTATATTACTGATCCGAATCATCCTAGACTTTGTAGAAACAGCAAATGGATTTAGTCAATGCAAGAACAATTTGCTCTTTGATAAATATTCACCCAAACAGTACTTTACCATCTTAAAAGGTAGTATGTCCCTGAAATGTTAAAACTGTAACTTATTGTCCTCTGAATTATTTAGTGTATATAGCTGCAAAGATTCCATTTATTATTAACACAATGCAATACCTTGAACTATAAAACTGTTGAATTTCAAGATACTAAGGTTTAAAATACAGATAAGAGCTGAAATGTCTGTATATAATAGAAATGTGATAATATATACTTTTTTTATTAGAGTGGTATTAACTATTACTTATACATTATAAAGTCCTTTATTACTGGTTCTTAGTCTTACACAATTTATGCAGCAATACCTGGATACCATATTGTTCATTTAGAGTTAAAAGTGTATGAAAAATAAGTCAGTTTTTTTACTCTATAAACATTGGCACTTTAGTGCATAGACAGTACTTTGTATGTGCCTAGTACATCTTAGTTCTATTCAAAGCTCAGTTCAGCTGATTAATTTTTATTTCAAGGTTCAAGTAACCTAAAAACCTACCAAAAAAAAGTAATATACATCTTTATTGATCTCTCACTGTTCATATTCAACATCTTTGGGTATTTTCAGCTGCCATTAATTTCATGGACGTGTCTCAATGCAATGAAATGTTATGAAAGGGTACTGCACCCGTAAAGAGGTGCAGATACTCCAGCCGCAAGTGGATTTCAGGCTGATGGGTGGAACCTACACACAAGCACCCCCACACTAGATCACATTGTGGGAGGTACCCGAGAGGGAACAAAACGACCTCCAGGGGAACTAGAGAACTAGAGTGTTCAGAGTCAGCCAGCCAGGCAGTGAGCCTGAGGGAGCAAGGAGGGTCTCTCGGCTGAGGACCTGGGAAGGACTAAAGGCAGATCCCAGGCGCAGACAGCCAGCCGTGGGGGAAGAGAGGGATCTTACTGCACTGAGGACTGAAATAACGCTGCTAAAGATCCAGTAAAGTACCCAGAGTGAAGTGACTTTGACTCTGCTGCATCTTCTTTCTATGAAGTTATTCCTTCACAGGATTGCTGCCCCAGAGGTCCCAGTCCTGCCTGCGGAGGACTACACCATCTCAGCCGCAATACCACCGACCTCCGGAGGACTGTGGCGGCGCTAGTGCTACTTCACCAGAAACTGCAGGTGGTGTCACAACAAACTAACTTTGTAAATAATCCCTTGTACATAAATCCCCTTTTTAAAGAGAATAGTCCCCCGGGACACGGGATCAGGCGCGGCCGCCATTCCCCGTGACACAGTTAACCCTTTTGCCGCCTGATACCCGAGTACCCAACACCCTGGGGCGACACAGAGTATTAAAGGGAATATGCCACCAGATTTATGCTGGTATCTCAGAGCTGGATGACCAGGGATCCCGAATCTAGCAATATACTATCATGTCTTACCAAGCCCTCACTCAGGGCTGCCACTAGGAATTTCGGGGGCCCCTGACTGCCAAAATTTTGGGGCCCCCATGACACTCCAACCAGCCTCCAGCTGGATCCGCCTCCGCCCAAATATACATTATATTTATAGTGAAAAATTGGAACAGCACCAAAAATATCTCAATTTATGTGCAAAGCTTTCCCAACCAGCAATCCAGATGGTTCCTTAAAATAGAGTAAAAAAATCAAAGATGCTTCATTTAGCTTGATCAGCACCTCCATATAACCCTTAGAGCAGGTTGTTGACAGCTCCTCCTACTCTTTTTTTATCTGTACATCTTCCAGTTTTAAAGAGGGGAAGACCGGGATTCTTAAGCCTCGTGAAACAAGGCTCCCCACTAGATAACGCTCCAAGAAAGCCTTGTTCCACCAAATGCGAGTCTTCTGATTCAGCTGGTGCTTGGGTTTGGCAGTCTGACCCGATATAGCCCTAGAGCTGGTATTAACTACCACTCCTGTCTACTCCTTAAAGACTGAGTCCACTTTCCCCCACTGTCTCCTGGGTCTTGTGATCCATAGTGCTCAGCGCAAAAGCTGTGGAACACAGAAAAATCAGAATTAGAAATGATAGTTGAGCACTATACAGAAAGTACACCTCATACACCCTCGGCTCTTCTCTGTACACCTCGTACACATTCGGCTCTGCTCCGTACAATTCGTACACTCTCGGCTCCACTCCGTACACCTCATACACACTCGGATCCGCTCCATACACCTTGTACACTCTTTGCTCCACTCCGTACACCTTGTACACACTCGGCTCTTCTCTGTACACCTCGTACACACTCGGCTCCAGTCCATACACCTCGTACACATTCGGCTCTGCTCCGTACAAATCGTGCACTCTCGCTCTGCTCCGTACACCTATACACACTTGGCTCCGCTCCATACACCTTGTACACATCTTGGCTCCGCTCCGTACACCTTGTACATGCTCGGCTCTGCTCCGTACACCTCGTACACACTCGGCTCTGCTACATCAACACTAAATTTCTCCTGAACCCACACATAAACGTTCCCTCATCCCGCACCATGACAAGCAGCACAGCAGAGTCATGCATACACTGAGGAGCTGATCATGTGACCCCTGACTCCTCCCTTCCATGTGACATCATCACAGGACAACCAATGATGTGGTGTGCGGCTCTGCATGTGGAGAATAATGCGGTCGGGATCATAGGAGCGGCATCTGCAGGAAGGGGGCCCAATGCCACCCTCTAGTGACCCCGCCTCAGCTCAGGTTGCCTCATAGATGCGTCTCAGGGCCCGTACAAGACATAAGGGGGCAGAGCCCTACTCCAAACGGCCATGCCCCCTGTGTCACGGCCAGCCGGGCCCCCCTGCCCCACACCCTCTGCAGTGAGGCCCAGGCGCGTGACTCCAGGCAGAGCTGTACCCCCTAGTGGCGTCCCTGCCCTCACTAGTGATTGATAGCTTTCTGTATACACTGTGCTTAGATAGAAAGCTGCTAATCAGATCAGACGTGTGAGCAGAGTTAAACAGAGTTAATGAATATGGAGGACCGCTTGTCAGCTGGTTCACTAGTTTCCAAGTGATACTCTCCTACTAATAAAACAGTGGATTTATAAATACTACACTAAGCAGACCAGTACATGACAAATCACTGGAATCAGAGTCTCTGTCTTACACTAATGTAGACTCTTGTAAAGATCACAATCATACTGCCATGAACCGCTAGCATCTCTACTGAACTGAGTGTGTCACTTACAAGTATTTCTATACAGCTCTCACTCTTAGGTCAGAGAGACACTGACCAGTCTGAGCATTTTGTGAGATCCTCATGTGAGTCATATGACAGTGTAACTCCAGCCTGTACATTAACTGTTTCATACTAGGTGACAGTAATATAGTTGCTGATTAAGTTTAAGGTTGTTTTCACACTGCATTTTTTTTAATCCGAATCACGATCAGGATAATACCAGCACAGGAGCATACAGCTGCTTCCAGCCGCATACATTTTTTCTGCCAATTAGGGACAAATGACATACCCCGTAGGGGGTGTGTCATTTTTAGAACTGCATTCTGGGCATGCACAGACCAAACACCCGGATCCGACGTCTGGATCCAGCGGGATCTGGAGTCCAACGGATACAGGTTTACATAGGGACCCATTTTAATTCAACCTGGAGTGCCCCTGACATGGGTGTTCCAATTTTTTATCACGAACACCAACATTGCAACAAGATGTTGTGAGGTAGCGACCCGGGGAACTCGCTTGCTGCATAATGACACCAACCAGTGCTTATAATTTAACCAATGTCTACCCGTTTATTTGCTCACATACATAACATAACGTAGCATGTTAGACACATTGCACATTGATTATAAGCACAGTACATAAACACACAATACATTACATGTAATATTAACGGAACACATATATTGCACATAACGTCCTATAGTTACCCGGGACCTGTCACCACCTCTCTTTCAAACCCTTGGAGCACTAACAACCGCTCCCATGGTAGTTACAGCCTCCGGCCTATTTACACGTTCCCCATACATTAGCAGTATATAAGTAACCATATTCATCAACGGGCACTGTGGGTTCCAATGGCGGTACCAGCTGCCTGGCTTTATTTCCTCAGCTCTACACTACCCCGGAAAACAGACACCAGCCTGACCGGGTTCTTACACACTGCATGTGAACCATCATATAAGCATTCATGGATCACACACGTCCTTCCACACGCTCACAGCCCATCATATAAACAGCCATGTACTGTGGCCCCTCTGGGTTCAGAACAGGGATTGAGCAACCTGAGTCACGGGTACGCCATGCATCCCCAAGGGCTCCTTCCTGGACGTATCTCGCCACACGTCCAGAACGGCGTCCACCTGGTTCAACCACGGTTTCCCCACTCTAGGAGCCCTTCTAACCCCTGCTTCTGACCACCGGTACATACACTTCAACGGGTCCCTTTACTGACTGTTTTAGTCGGTCCCAATAGCGTCTATGCCCGCCTGACACAATTCATACGTCTGCCTCCCGTAGGGCTGCATACACTTCAACGGGTCCCTTCACTGACTACTTAGTCGGATCCAATGGCGGCTATACCCGCCTGGCACAATTCATACATCTGCCTCCTGTAGGGTTGCATACACTCGCTGGGTCTTTTACATAAGCCATAGAATACATATACACTTCAACAGGTCCCTTCACTGACTATTTAGTCGGACCCAATGGCGGCTATGCCCGCCTGGCACATTTTACGCACAGAGTACACAGTTCACTCTAGCATACGGGAACTGCCTTCTTACTGGGCATGGATTCGGGTCTTGCTACCTGAGTCACGGGTAGACCAAGCATCCCCAAGGGCTCCTTCCCGGACATATCTCGCCACACGTCCGGATCAGCGTCCACCTGGTTCAGCCACGGCTTCCCCACTCCAGGAGCTGTCACAACCCCGGTCCTGGCCTGCGGTATGGAGCTAGCATGCTCCCTTCCTGTCCGCACACCACAGAGCCCTGCACTGCTCTGCTCTCACTCAGACTGGATCTCAATCTCTGGCTCAATCTCTCATCTGGTGCTCTCTGGCTGATGAATGTCTTGCTAATGATGATCTCCCATTCAATCAGCTGGCAGGCTCTTTATTGTGCCTGCCACATCCACACTGACACATCCATCTGGACTGCAATTACTCAGGACACACCCACCTGGGCTGCTACCAATTAGGACACACGGTTCCCATACAGCCGCTCATCAGGCTCATCTATATGTGCAATCTACAGCACTCACTCACAGATTTAACACATTGTGTTCCGAGTAGGTTCACGCAGCATCATCACAGTAAAACCGGCCAGAGTGGACAGGATCATACACTAATTCTGCATGTGATGCACCCCGGCCATGGGGACCATGCCGACGGTGCCTCACAATGTGGTTTTGGTCAAAGTGCAAAAACTGTGCACACCTGGATCAGGGTCACACGGAAATGTACTGGATGTACCAGCAAAGTGCCTGTGGCCCCATTGACAGTTGATGGGCCGAAAATGGATGTGGGTGCATCCAGGTTCAGCCAGATTCACACTGATACAAAAAAAAACACCAGTGTGAAACCAGCCTAAGGCCCCTTTCACATTAGTGTTTTTGCTGATTTGTGGCTGATCCGGCAGATTTACTGCATCTGCTGCATCTGCCGCGCAACAGCTGGACTTACGGCATACTTGCAGCAAGCCCTTTTCATTTTCTGTGAGACTGGTGGCAGGTGCGGCAAATGCGGTTTTTGCAGCAATCTGGCACTTGCGGCAGGTGAAAAAATTGTTGCTAGCTGCAGATTTTTGACCTGCCGCAACTGCCGCAAGTGCCGAATCGCAGCAGAATCCGCATTTGCCGCACCTGCACAAGTCCCATAGAGAATGAATGGGGCTTGCCGCAAGTGTGCTGCAGATGCAGCTGTTGCGTGGCAGATGCTGTAAATCTGCAGGATCTGCCGCAAATCAGCAAAAACGCTGATGTGAAAAGGGCCTAAGGAGGATAAGAAAACATGAACAAGCAGGGATCATTTGAAAAGAGTGGTGGGGAATCAATGAAGGGAAATATTACACTTTTATAACTATATTTCATGCCAATCTGACCTACCGTATATACTCGTGTATAAGCCGACCCGTGTATAAGCCGACCCCCCTACTTTTGCCCCCAAAAACTGGGAAAACTTATTGACTCGCGTATAAGCCGAGGGTGGACTCCAGCACAGGTATACAACCCCCAGCAGTGAGGTATACAGCAGCCTCCCCAGTGGTAGTATACAGCAGCAGCCCCAGTGGTAGTATACAGCAGCCCCAGAGGTATATGCAGCCCCATAGGTATATGCAGCCCCAGAGGTATATGCAGCCCCATATGCAGCCCCAGAGGTATATGCAGCCCCAGAGGTATATGCAGCTCCAGAGGTATATGCAGCCCCAGAGGTATATGCAGCCCCATATGCAGCCCCAGAGGTATATGCAGCCCCAGAGGTATATGCAGCCCCATATGCAGCCCCAGAGGTATATGCAGCCCCAGAGGTATATGCAGCCCCAGAGGTATATGCAGGCCCAGAGGTATATGCAGGCCCAGAGGTATATACAGCCCCAGAGGTATATACAGCCCCAGAGGTATATACAGCCCCAGAGGTATATGCAGCCCCAGAGGTATATGCAGCCCCAGAGGTATATGCAGCCCCATATGCAGCCCCATATGCAGCCCCAGAGGTATATGCAGCCCCAGAGGTATATGCAGCCCCATATGCAGCCCCATATGCAGCCCCAGAGATATATACAGCAGCCCTTAGGTAGCATACAGCAGCAGCAGCCCCAGGGCTGTATACAGCCGCAGCCCCGGGGCTGTATACAACCGCAGCCCCTGAAGTATACAGGCCCCCCATCAAGTTCCAGGGCCCCCCCCCCCCTTGCGCGCCAGCCTGTAAAGTAAAATCATACTTACCAGTGTCCTGTCGCGCCGTCCGCAGCTGCCGACACGCGATCCCGGGCTTCAATCCGCGTCTTCCGGCTTCCGACTTCCTGTGGTCGCGGGCAATGACGTCATTGCCCGCGACTACAGGAAATGCGGAAGACGCGGAATGAAGCCCGGGATCGCGTGTCGGCAGCTGCGGACGGCGCAACAGGACACTGGTAAGTATGATTTTACTTTACAGGCTGGCGTGCAAGGGGGGGGGGCCCTGGAACTTGATGGGGGGCCAGTATACCTCCGGGGCTGCTGCGGTATTTTTTATATACTCGCGTATAAGCCGAGGGGGGACTTTTCAGCCCAAATTTTGGGCTGAAAAACTCGGCTTATACGCGAGTATATACGGTATATTGTTTCCTAAAAACACTTGATCAGCCAGGCAACATTTTTAATGGGACTAAGCTGCTATGCCAGATGCAAACCCATTGCACGCAGCACCTACTGGAAAGCACTATTTCTAGCTTGCCTTTTCTTGAGATTTTATGCTGAAGGTGATAGGTGAGTATTGTGAGGAATACAACTGCAGTACTTCCAATGGACTTGTAGTTAGAGGACTTTTTTACAATTTTATTCGAAGACACAATTATTTTTATAAAGTTAATCATAAGTAAAATATATAAAATATAGATGGTATATTTGATTTTTAGAACTGAGTATAATTATAAAGCAATCTTTTAAGGCCACTGACAGAAGATGAAATGTCTTCCATATGAACTCAGGCCACATAAGTAAAGCGCTTTGAGGCACTCTGGGTGGAAAAATCAAAATAGATGGCTGAATGAAAAAAGAAATGAAGAATATATCTGATGAGATGAGATGTGAGGAAAAAGGAACATGATTAGTGGTTAGAGGAAAAGGCTTTGTGATGGATTACTGACAAAATGTGCTATAGAATGCAATAGACAATTTTTCATCTTTTTAACTAGTAGTTCAATGTCACATTATAGGTTACTTCTGTATCTCACTGACATACCCTCAACTCCTGCAACAAAATTTCACTCAGAGGAAATCAACACAACAGTTCAGGACTAGGGATGAGTGGACCTTAACTGTAAGGTTCGGGGTTTGCACTGGACATCTGGTGTTCGGTACCTGAACCTGAATATGGACTTCTCCAGGAAGTCTGTATTCAAAATTAATTATGTTCAAGTTTGCAGCTCAGTCAATCAACAGGACTTTTGGCTGTGGGCACTTCATCAGCCATCACACCCATGCTGAGTACTGCCGCACAATGTGGTGACCCGGCTGTCTAGCCTTCAGGTCACCACCATTTTTCTCTGACTAGCTTCGGAACAGAATGCTTCTCAATTGAGGGACAGTGTTACTGTACAGCCAAACTCTGTGGGCATAGTCTGAGTATCTAATCCTACCCTGTGTGGTACAGTCTGCTGAGCTGTGTATCTAATCCTAGAGCTGTGTGATACAGTATTGAGCTGCAAATCTATGCCTAGCCATTGTAATACAGTCTGATGAGCCAAGTATCTAATCCTGGAGCCGTGTGCTACAGTGTTGAGTTACATATCTAATCTTACCCTGTCTGGTACAGTCTGCTGAGCCATTTATCCAATCCTAGAGCTGTGTGATACAGTCTGCTGAGCTGGATAACTAATCCCAGAGCTGCATGATACACTGCTAAAATGCATATCTAAATTGAAAAACAGAAGTGTTATGCGGTGATTAGTGGAGCGCTGGAGAAGGAGAGGAGCCTGGAAATCGTAGGCCGCAAGCACATTCTAGAAGTTAGATTACATATGTGAAATGGCAATTCAAGAATTGTCTAATACTGCACAACATACGTTGCCCGGACCATCCAAGCCATGCATGCATGGGTTAACTAGCACAGGTATATAATGGGAATATTCGGAACGGCTACATGCTCCACAGTGTCTCTAGACACTTTTCCTTGGTTTATTATAAAGACCCTTCCAGTTTGCGTCTCACAATCATAGATCAAGTTGCGGACAAAATGCCGGATAGACTTGGCCGCTTGTGCAACAGGAAAAGCTTTTGGATCTTTAAATTGGGTACCCTATCCCCCGAGGGTCTCAATCTTACTATTGAGAAAGCTATCCACTAGTTGTCATTGAATCGTTAATTCACCCAATTGGAATATAATGCAAACTGTTTTTTATTTCTTCAGCATAGTGATTATCATTATAAGCTTAATAGAGTTCTTCATAGGGGTTCTTTTTGAAATTACCCCTTTTATTAATCATAATTATAGATTTTATGTTTTACTTATAATTTTATCTGAGAGAATCATATAAATGTTGAAGCAATTAATCATTGTTGTTTTATTCAATGCTGTAATCTGGACTCCCCTCATCTTATGATGTCATAATTGTTAGTACGATTTTATTGGTCAATGATGTCATAATTGTTAGCACAATTTTAATGGTTAATATTCCTTTAAAAAGGTCCTATGTTCATTTGCTCTCTATTCCACCTGAGGATGATAGCGTTGGCTATTGAAACGCGTAATGGCATTAGAGAGCAACTCTCAATATTGCAATAAAGTAGGTTGTTAACTTCTAAGATTTCCTGGCTCCTCTACTACTCCAGTGCTCCACTAATCACCACATAACACTTCTGTTTGTCAATTGTGACATCTCCCTTCGGGAAGAGCGGTGTGGAGCTGCTCAGAGATCAATTCAGCTACAGGACCTGTCGTGATGTCACAGGGAGACTCCCAGTCTGATCACATGGTCCGGGATCACCTCTGGAGGATTCAGTGTACACACTCTGTGTCTAAGTGAAGTTCCCCTGCCCCTCACCTGAGCGTATACACTCCAGTTTTGCGGGTGCCTCGGCACAACTGGGCAAGGTGAGTGGACGGTGTTATCAGTTACAATACTAAGCTCTATGTAATATGGGTCCTCACTATTGGCATGGTCGCTCTCCCTCTTTGTGTTAAAATACATATCTAAAGGTACCTTTACACGCCGCAACCGCAGCGGGAAATCTGACCAGCAATCTGTAGCCCCGTCACCATTGCCGTGAAATTGCCTCGAAATTGTGGCGTGTAATTGGGGAATTTGGCGGCGATAAAAAAGGTTGCGCCTGGTTCCGATTTCCGATGTGCATCAGAACACAAACGCAACCGAACGCAGCCAAACGTAGGCACTTGCGTTCCCATGTTAAACATAGGAACACATGTGCGCAAGCGTTTGGCTGCGTTCGGTGCGTTGCGCTGACAAACGCTAATGTGAAGCCAGCCTTATTTTTTAACATATGTTTTTCTTAAAAAATAAAAAACAAATCAAAGGGGCACATCTGGCCATTTTGAAAAAAAATAGTGTTCTCTTGCCAAGGTTGTGCATTGGCTAGTAGTTCTCTTGGTCCTTCCTCCTCCTCTGCTGGATCAGGCAATGGGGCCTCCCCCTCCTCATACACCCAGCGGCTTTGTGATGTAGATGCTCTGCTGGGCAGTCTCCTTGGGGGAGGTGGAGTACCACGATTTTGTCTGCTCCTCACCATGCGTCTTGTGGGCGCAGTGGGCCCTGATGTTGTCTTCTGGGGGAGCGACCATGCTGCCCCCATCGCAGGGACCCATCGACGCCTACCTCCAGAACACGAAACATGGCCCGCTCCGCAATGTTCCACTGCTCTGGCTCCATGCGACCCAGCATCTTGCTGGCGATGTACCCAAACCCAGAGCCAGGGGTCCTCTGCCGATCCAGGAGGACCCGTTTCGCCCAGGTACCTAGCTTCGTGTTGGGTGGGGCAGGTGGTCTTCTACGTCTGATTTCAGAGCTGGGACCTCGGCTTGGCCCCCCACCACTGGTCTCGGGCACTGGCTCTCCCGCTGATGTTGATGGGAGAGCCTCGCCAGCTCCTCATCATTGGAGCCAGGCGCCCGAGGGCCTGAAAAACAAACAGACAAAAAAAAACCATCAGCCACATGTTGCAATGTAATTGATGTTAATACCACAACCAAACACCCCAGACAACATAGAGCTAAGCTCACCAAGGCTAACACCAAAAGCCACAGGAGCTGAGTTTTGAGAAGAAAAAACCTAACAAGTAGACAAGTGCAGTATACTCACATGAGGGTCCACATTGATATGTAAAGTGTCCACAAATAACACAACACAATCTGTAATAACAGAGACCACAAAACAGAAAAGAACAGTGAACAGGATTGGTGGTTGAAAAGCACAATGGTGACTACCACATGTGCAGCAAACCCCACTTCAGTGCAAACAACATGCTGGGTAGATCCAACACACAAACACAATTACCCACCTCCTGCGATGGGGCAGGGTCTTGGGCTGCGACCACAGCTGGTTGCGGGTGGCGCTTGCTGCACCGTGTTCCACGAGGCCCCTCCTGGCCTAGGGTGAAGGTGAGGAGGTCATAGTACCAGAGAGCTGGCCTACGGACCTCCTCAGCTCCAGCCCCGGACCGGGCCTCAAGCCACTTTTTGTAGGTCTTGTTGAACACGGTGCGCAGGCTTTTGATTTTCTCCGCAACCAGCGCCACTGTCCAGATCCTTTGTGGTTGGAGCCGGTTGGATAGCTCCACCAGTGGCACGTAGGCCGCAGACTTCGCTGCCTGTTCATGATAAGCAGGTAGCGACACCTGCCACAGGCATTCGTGTGCCTGGTATATGGTGAGGAGCTGTGTCACAAAATTGTGACGCTAAGCCATGTGTGAAAAAATTGAAAAAAAAATGTGTCATGCAAACAAACATATGGCCATCACAGTTGACACCCTACTGTGTGTCAATGGCCATGTTCACTAATACAAATTAAATGTGTTCTGGTAGTATGCTTGGCTACGGCTAATCCTTATTGGGCTTAATATGTGTCCATACATGGGGCAGGCTGGACATGCGTGGTCATATATGTATTTAAGGCCACTGCAGGGAAATATGTGAAGGTCTCTCATTACAAATGGCACACAAGGCCTTAGTAACTACCTTAAAACACACCCTCATCTGCTCCAGAAATATTTTGTAATCCACAAAGTGCAGTACTACACATTTTCTTTGCAAGTATCTCCCAGAACATTATGTGTGCTACAGGACACGGAGAGTAGTTATGATGCATAGGCATCGCTAAATACACTTCTACAGGACGATACATGAAGCTGTACATAAGGTGCAGAAACAGCCAACATATGGGTCTGCAGCACACAGAACATAACGCCCAGGAGTGCCCAATAGCATGTGCCCCCACTTACCGTCTGTCCAACAGAGAACTTGTGAAGAGACACTACTAGCACAATGCACATTCCAGTCGGAGCAGGGGTGGCGACCCAGCACTTGCTTATTTAAACAAAACCTGACCAACCAAACAAGCACAATGGCGCTTAATCATTGGTCGCACCTGCGTACGCCCAGGCGGCTACGTCGATTACAGGATGCCACTGCGTTCTGATTGTGCGATTTGAACAAAGGTGATATTGTATTAGCTCTACAGACACAGCCAGGGACACCGCTCTGTGTATAATTACCTTGCGGATTTATTGTATCAATATCAAGTACCCGGTCTCCACAACGCGTTTCGGCGCTAATTGCGCCTTTCTCAAGTGACTTCCCAATCACTTGAGAAAGGGCCAATTAGCGCCGAAACGCGTTGTGGAGACGGGTACTTGATATTGATACAATAAAGCCGCAAGGTAATTATACACAGAGCGGTGTCCCTGGCTGTGTCTGTAGCGCTAATACAATATCACCTTTGTTCAAATCGCATACTCATCCTCCCGTTGGGAAGCGTGATATCGAGCAGCTTGACCTCCAGGACCTGCCGTACATCAATTACCACTCCCCCAGAGGATTACTTGGATCAGCAGTCTGTGCACCAGAGGATCACGCGAACCTGCCTCTCCAAGGCTTCGGACGGTGTGGAGACCCCACAGGGTCATAACTCAGCCCAAGAACTAGTTGTGCAGTCGGCACAACTAAATAAGGTGAGCACGGGGGTCATATCACCGATCCCCTCTTGGAATATAGCAGTTTGGCGCAAACACCCTTTTTCTTTTTATACTGCGTTCTGATTGGTTGGTTAACATATAAAAACCGCACAAGGCCGAAGTTAGTCACGCTTGCTGCCCAGAGTCATTAAGTAAGTACTGATGTGCGATCATCAACTGTGATATGGCTGTGTTTCGTTTACTGCACCTTAGCATTAGGGGTCGCTATTGTGTACTGTAGGTAACGCCAAGTAGTGGGGTATGTTTGTACCCGTCAAGTTTGACTCACTATTTTCAAATGTGTCCTGGCAAATGGATGCATGAGTGTTTTCCCAACCCAAACCATATCCTCTTTGAAACGCCATTTTGCCCTTGCCATACAGGATCATGTTTGCAGGATTTGTGTGTCTTTAGTTGCGGGGAGCATCAGAATCAAGGACACATAGTACTGCCGTGGACCACACACAATGGGACATTTAAGGACAAAATCAGATGTGGGCGTGTGGCATCTGAGAATGTCTGGCTCTGGACATCCTGCATTCACAACACATCAGGGAAGTGTCTTGAACATGATGAGTATTCAATAGTCTGCTTCGTGGTGTGATATTTTGCCCATGACACACAAAGGCTGGGGTACGTGTATAATGAAATTGTATAGATGCGTTAGCAAAAATTATTTAATTAATGTGACCTATGTATAGGGCCATGCTTTGTGGTCACACGTGAACATTATGGCCACGTATATGGGCTTAGCCTGATGATGTGTTGCATTTGACAAGGGAGATGTATTGTACAGGAGGGTTAGGGGTGCAGAGTGACCAGGTTTGGGTTTCAGCCAGTGCAATGCTGGGTTTGGCTCTGGAATGGGGATATATATGTATGTGTGTGGGCTGCTGTTCACAGTTGGGTATGCTGTGGTAAAGTGGGCAGGAGATGTATAGGGAAGGAGGTGTTGTGTATAGATGATGTGTGATGAAGTGTTCTTGTACTGATGTTTCTTTTTGTCACTTTTACAGGGGTTGGTATGTGAGATGATGTTTGACCTGATGGAGATGCTATCGTGGCTCTTGCCTTGGTGGAAGAGTAATTGTGGCTGGAGGATAGATATGAGAGGTTGCGGGCTCGCAGACCACGGCGTGTGTGGGCTCGGGATTGGCTTCACCGCCGGGACACCCAGAGCCACATGCAGCTGGTGCGTGAGCTGGAGGATCACAGTCCGCATGATTTCAGGAACTACCTCCGTATCTCTGAGGACTCTTTCACATTCCTGTTGGAATGCATAAGGCCATTGATAGCTGTCAGGACACGGTAATGCATCGAGCTGTGCCACCTGAGGAATGTTTGGCATAACTTTGTGGTTCCTGGCTACAGGTCGGTCAAGGACCGACCTGCAATACACTTCATGTGTATCACTGTCCCTGCTGAGCCGCCTGATCCCCGAGACATGTGAGGCCATCTAGAGTAGTCTGCTGCCATCCTATATGCAATTTCCAACAACACCCGCTGAATGGATGGATGCAGCCAGAGGGTTTGAGGACCGCTGGCAATTTCCAAACTGCGGCGGGGCATTGGATGGTAAGCATGTGAGGATCACTAAACCCCCATTATTGTATTACAATTACAAAGGATATTTTGTGTTGTCCTCATGGCTCTGGTGGATGCGAACTATAAGTTCCTCTACGTGGACGTTGGAATGAACGGGCGTATCTCAGATGGGGGTGTGTTCGCACACTGCTCCTTTGCCCTAGACCTAAGGACAGGAGGGCTAAACTTGCCCTCAAATGAAGAGACAACATCCGTGGAGACACGTCGCCTTAGGTTGAAGGCGAATTTACGGCTTGTAAAAGTGCCTTCGGCGTTCTGAGGAAACCTTGAAAAATGTGCACGCACACGTTAGATTGCCTCCTATCGCCGCCAAAAGTTGCAGCATGTAAAGGTACCTTTAGGCTTGTTTCACACTAGCGTTTGTATGTGTTGCGCTGGCATCCGCCCCAACCTGCAGGAATACGGATCCACCATGCATCCCTATATTTAACATGTGGAAACAAGGACATACGTAGGTATCAGTTTGTCTGTGCATTCATCCCTGTGCCTCGTTTTCAAGTCCCCTCCAAATGCATCATGTTGCGTTTTTGGCAAGAATGAGGATGCAGATGCATGAATATAAACTGATGCACCACACTGCGTGAAAGGGACATATTGATTCCAATGGTGGTGCTTCCGCCTCCAGATGGATATAGCTGACACGGATGTACCACCAATAAAAAATCTATCTCTCTTATCAATGTCTATGAATTTTAACCTTTAAACCCTAAGATACGGATAAGGATAAATAAAAATGCTGTGCTGGCATGCATTTGCATCCATTTTGGAATGCGCCTACGCACATATTCTCATCTGGAACCTTACCAAACTCCAGTGCGAAACCAGCCTAATTCTACTCTTTGTGGTGTAGTCTGTTAAGCCTAATATCTAATCCTAGATCTGTGTGATACAGTTCTGAGATGCATATCTACAAACTTCTATGGTACAGTTTATTGAGCCATGTACCTCATCCTAGAGCTGTGTGATTCAGTCTGCAGAGCTGTGTATCTAATCCTAGAACATTGTGATATAGTGCTGAGCTGCGTATCTAATCCTACTCTGTGTGGTACAGTCTGCTGAGCCATTTATCTAATCCTAGAGGTTTGTGATACAGTCTGCCGAGCTGTGTATCTACTCCTAGAGCTGTGTGATGAAGTTTTGAGCTGCGTATCTAATCCTACCCAGTGTGGTACAGTATGCTGAGCTGTGCAACTAATCCTAGAGCTGTGTGATACAGTCTACTGAGTCATGTATCTAGTCTGTCGTACACTCTTTGTATACAGGCCATATAATACCCTGCACTTATTTGGGGTACAAAGAATGAGGAGAGAATAAAATAGGGTACATGGCCATGGTACTACTGGGAGTGGGGGAGCTGTTCCAGGGAGAGGATGTGGTCGATCTGTGCCTGCTATATACCCAAATTAAACCCCTTCCTCTGGTGCATGCAAGCAGGAGGACGTTCTACGTAATGTCATGGCCTAGGAACTCCACAACAATTGCATGGAAGAATGGGCCAACATATCAGCCACAGTGTGTACCAACCTTGTGAAGACATACAGAAAACATTTAATCTCCGACATTGCCAACAAAGGATATATAACGAAGTATTGAGATGAACATCTGTTATTGACCAAATACTTATTTTCCACCAAAATTTAGAAAAAAAAATTCTTTCCAAATCAGACAATGTGATTTTCAGGATTTGTTTTTTAATTTTGTCTCTCATAGTTGAGGTCTACCTATGATGTCAATTACAGGCCTCTCACATCTGGACGATGTCGGCAACGATCTCGTCATCATTTTGACAACGTTGGTGTTGGTGAGATGTTACATGTCTATATATCATGGACAACTCACCAACGATGTTGTGAGCAGGTATCATTTGCACAACCCAGCGAACGATACCTGCTCATTGCTGTGAATGGGTGAAGTTGTAAATTACATAGTTATCGCAATGTTATACCAGGTTGGATGAGCGTTGATCATGTGATTTGAGAACATGTTCTCAAACCTGCTATCAGCGACCCAACGTTCGTTACAACTTGGCAGAGTCTCACGCAACGACATCCTAACGAGGTCACTGGAACGACTCCAAACCCGTGACGAATCAGCGATGTCATTAACGATGTTGTGCCGTGTAACGAGGCCTTTAGTGGGAGAACTTGCACAATTGCTGGCTAACTAAATACTTTTTTTCCCATTGTATCCCAATAGGACTATTTATTATGATATATTATTGAGGTCATTTGATCTTAGTCTTTTGACTATACAGTAGCATATAATTTTCTGCTTTTGCACTTTATGGAAACCATCCCCCATTGTGTATGTAGGGGTGCCTTTTTCGTTTTGGATACACTATGTTCTAAGTGGATGTACTGATTTTGCACATTTATGTACCATTTCTGTAATTTTTATATAGTTACCTGTGTTTACTCTTACGCCTTGTCCTTTACTGCATAGGCAGTCCTTTTTTCTGCTGTTGTGGCATCCGAATTTCATGCAGCAGGCAGTACATAGCAGGGATACATATATAAGATTATCTCAGCACAGGAACATTTCATTTTTAAACACATCCAATTGTGGGAATTATGTTTATTCCAAGATCTATTGATTACAATAAGCTTTGTATGTAGGAAAACCCCTTTAATTCAGTTTCTACCATTAGATAAAAGTTGATGAAAGCGCGAAAACTTCTGAAGTTTGGACATAACTACTTTAGATTACTTTTTCCAATTTCGAATTTTCCCTACTGACTCAAAAGAGACAGTAAGTCACACAGTAAAAATAATACTGTGGTGAAATAGAAACGCTAAAAGGCTTTTCGAAGAAGATTGCTCAATGTACTTTTTCCTGTTAAAGAAATTAAGTGTTGTATACTAAATTGATTATCTTGCCATGTTTTAAGGAATTGGAGACACTTTTCATTGTTCTTAAAAAACAGTTTAGAGACTATGATACAAAAGAGAATTGAGTGAAAAGTACAGTACTATAACAATTATAAAGTCAACTTTACTAGTAAACAATTTTTAACTAGTAGATATTTTGCCTTCAGTTTCAAGTACTAACATTAATATATAATAGGGCTTTGGCTGCCATTTTGGTGGAGAATTATTCTTGCATTTTTGGTAATTTATGTGGCATTTTGCCTGACACTAGTGGATCATTATCACTGGTACTGTACCTCAGTATTCATTAATATTTAGTATTATTTAGGGGGTTGGACGTAATTCCACTTACCTTACAACTTAGCTATTAGAAGCTTTGTTATATCTACTGAGAAAAAGTTGCATGGATTCAAAAGCAAGCCTTATGAAGAAGGTAGTCAAAAAAGCTACAGAACTGTGACACAAAACACTTTAGTATGGATCATCAAATGTCTTGTTGAACCAAGTGGTTTCAGCTCTTTGCAGTCAGAAAAACTCAAGAAGTCCAGCCAGTCTTCTTTATGCCGGAATCCCTGGATGAGACAGATAACTAGCTTGAAGCGAATAAGAGTTGTCATGAAGGTACATGTCACTGCACACACACCCAGATGATGCACACTACTCCTGAACTAAGCTTGCACTCACTTTTATCTGTGGGTTTTCATAGTGGGTTCTCAGTAGACATCCCCTGGCATTCCAAAAGCATGCTCAGTGCTCTACTTTGCATAGCCCCAGCTTTACATACATGGAATTACTGTATATGTTAGTATGGAAGAAGGTGCCATAGTTAGGGTGAGTGCCCACAAACAGAATTAGCAGTGTTTTGGACTCAGAATATTTCCACTGCATCTAAAATGCTGCATTCTGCAGCACAGTGGATGGGACTTATAGAAATCCATTACTGTTCTTTTTACCACAGCATAACCTGACATGCGGTGCAGATTCCCGAGCCGTAAGCATGTCAATTTATGCATTGCGGAGACATGAGTGTTCTCGATGGGAGAACTTAGCAATTATCCACTGTGCCCTGATTCTTGATCATGGATATGGACATCTACTGGTAACATTCACATCTCTGCAAGAGAAGGACACGCTGCATCCAGAACGCAGCATGTCCTCATCTTAGGCACTTAGCCTTAGGTATCCTGTAGTCGAACTATGCAATGTTACACAGCTATGCACAAAATAAAATGCAAATATCAAGAGGTATCCAGCACAACTTCTTGATTAAAAATTCATCTTTTATTTAACTCTTTCTAAACCTTAGGACATTATAGGCAAAAATTGGATATCTAGTCCCAGAATAACATGTTAGCTGTCTTTACGTATTTATTGTTATGATTCTTACTCATAGCCATTATATCTTACCATTATGAGAAAGACCTGTTACAGGGTTGAAACGCGTAAAGACTGCTAACATTTTATCCTGGAACTAGCTATGCCTTTTTTACCTATAACTAGCTAAATTTTAAGAAGATTTAAATAAAAGATGACAAAAAAACACAAAAAGAATTGTCCTAAAGCCAAATTGGATATAACTCCACACCAAACATAAAAAAGGGGTGGACAAAAGTATTGGCACTGTTAGAAAAATCATGTGATGCTTCTCTAATTTGTGTAATTAACAGCACCTGTAACTTACCTGTGGCACCTAACAAGTGTTGCCTATAACTAAATCACACTTGCAGCCAGTTGACATGGATTAAAGTTGACTCAACCTCTGTCCTGTGTCCTTGTGTGTACCACATTGAGCATAGAGAAAAGAAAGAAGACCAAAGAACTGTCTGAGGATTTGAGAAACCAAATTGTGAGGAAGCATGAGCAATCTCAAGGCTACAAGTCCATCTCCAAAGACCTGAATGTTCCTGTATCTACCGTGTGCAGTGTCATCAAGAAGTTTAAAGCCCATGGCACTGTGGCTAACCTCCCTAGATGTGGACAGAAAAGAAAAATTGACGAGAGATTTCAACGCAAGATTGTGCGGATGGTGGATAAAGAACGTCAACTAACATCCAAACACGTTCAAGCTGCCCTGCAGTCCGAAGCTACAACAGTGTCAACCCGTACTATTTGTCGGCGTCTGAATGAAAAGGGACTGTATGGTAGGATACCCAGGAAGACCCCACTTCTTACCCCAAGACATAAAAAAGCCAGGCTGGAGTTTGCCAAAACTTACCTGAGAAAGCCTAAAACGTTTTAGAAGAATGTTCTCTGGTCAGATGAGATAAAAGTAAAGCTTTTTGGGCAAAGGAATCAACATAGAGTTTACGGGAGAAAAAAAGAGGCATTCAAAGAAAAAACACGGTCCCTACAGTCAAACATGGCGGAGGTTCCCTGATGTTTTGGGGTTGCTTTACTGCCTCTGGCACTGGACTGCTTGACCGTGTGCGTGGCATTATGAAATCTGAAGACTACCAACAAATTTTGTAGCATAATGTAGGGCCCAGTGTGAGAAAGCTGGGTCTCCCTCAGAGGTCATGGGTATTCCAGCAGGACAATGATCCAAAACACACTTCATAAAGCACTAGAAAATGGTTTGAGAGAAAGCACTGGAGACTTCTAAGGTGGCCAGCAATGAGTCCAGACCTGAATCCCATAGAACACCTGTGGAGAGATCTAAAAATGGCAGTTTGGAGAAGGCACCCTTCAAACATCAGGGACCTGGAGCAGTCTGCCAAAGAAGAATGGTCTAAAATCCCAGCAGAGCATTGTAAGAAACTCATTGATGGTTACCGGAAGCGGTTGATCGCAGTTATTTTGGCTAAAGGTTGTGCAACCAAGTATTAGGCTGAGTGTGCCAATACTTTTGTCTGGCCCATTTTTGGAGTTTTGTGTGAAATTATCAATGTTTTGCTTTTTGCTTCATTCTCTTTTGTGTTTTTTCATTGAAGACAAATTAAATGAAGATAATAATACCAAAGAATTTGTGATTGCAATCATTTTCAGGAAGAAACTGAGTATTATCTGACAGAATTGCAGGGTTGTCAATACTTTTGGCCAACACTGTATGCACCTAAATAAAATGGGAATGGTTGGTGATATTAACTCCCTGTTTGTGGCACATATGAGAAGGGGAAAACATTTCCAGATGGGTGGTGTCCATGGTGGCCATTTTGAAGTCAGCCATTTTGGATCCAACTTTATTTTTTTCAATGATAAGAGGGTTACGTAACACATCAAACTTATTGAGAATTTCATAAGAAAAACAATGGTGTGCTTGCTTTTAACATAATTTTATTCTTTCATGAGTTATTTGCAAGTTTATGACCACTTATAAAATATGTTCAAAGTGCTGCCCATTGTGTTGGATTTTCAATGCAACCCTCCTCTCCCACTCTTGATACACTGATAGCAACACCACAGAAGAAATGCTAGCACTGGTTTCCAATATCCATTGTTTCAGATGTTGCACATCTCAGATCTTCATAGCATAGACAATTGTCTTCAGATGAGTGATGAGGCAAACTTTTTTGTGAATGATGAAGTCAACAAACAAAACCACCGCTATTGGTCTGACACTAACCCACAGTGGATAGATCCCTTCAAGACTGTTAGAACACAAAAATTTATGGTATGGTGTGATATATGGGGAACAAAGATAGTGGGGCCATTCATCATCAATGGAAACCTCAATGCCACTGGATATCTAAATGATGTAGCAATTTCAGATATCCAGCAGCGGTAGTACCCCACGCGGGATTCAAATCTCCCGCCAAGCCGCGCTACTTCTCTGATTGGTTGCCGCTGACGGGAAATATGAATCCCGCACCGCTGATTGGTCGCCGCTCTCAGCGGGATTCAAAACCTCTGCCAAGCCGTGCTCCGCTGCGGCTGGCGGCGACCAATCAGCAAAGCGGAGCACGGCTTGGCAGGGGTTTGGAATCTTGTGCCGCTGATTGGTCGCCGCTCACAGTGGCGACCAATCAGCGGTGTGGGATTCATATTTCCCGCCAAGCCGCGCCGCTTCGCTGATTGGTCGCCGCCGGCTGTGGCGACCGATCAGTGAACCATCTTTTAAAATATATTATCTACATAGATAATACATAGCAAGATAACAGATAGATATGACATAGGGCCACGTCACACACGCAGATAATTGTGCAGATATTGTTCGCAGATCTCTGGTTGCAGTGAAATCATGGACACATTGTTCATTTGTACACAACCACAAAATAGAACAATGTGTCCATGATTTCACTGCAACCAGAGATCTGCGAACAATATCTGCACAATTATCTGTGTGTGTGACGTGGCCCATAGGTATACATAAATACATAGGTGTGATAAATTTATAGATATTTTATATAGTAAGGTGATCACATGTTAAGTACAAGAGGGAGATGTGTATCATCCAAATTGTTAAATTTGGTGATATTAACCCAGATGTAATGTTCCAGCCCAGATATTAGGGTTTTGTATACCAAAACAACTTCATTGTAACAATCTATAGGAACCACATGGTAAGTATATTTATCTAACAGAATTCTATTAAAAGTTTCTTCTGCAATGTAGCCTCGTTTATCAGCAGGATATATGATATAGAATTCTCTTTCAGATAAACAATCACTTTCCCTTCCTCAGTAGTAAGGTTGTTGGGTACCTTTGCATATGAAAGACTCATCTCATTTATATCCTGCAATATCATGTCATTAAAAGTCTTAATAAAGTGTCCTTTGTTTTCAATCGTATAAAACTTAGATGCATTCCTAAAATCTGTATGGAGACATAAATCATCTGTACTGCTGGCATTATCTAGAATACCGTATATACTCGTGTATAAGCCGACCCGTGTATAAGCCGACCCCCCTACTTTTGCCCCCAAAACCTGGGAAAATCTATTGACTCGTGTATAAGCCGAGGGTGGACCCTAGCACAGGTATACAGCCCCCAGCAGTGTGGTATACAGCAGTCCCAGAGGTATATACAGCAGCCCCAGTGGTAGTATACTCGCAGCCCCAGTGGTATATACAGCCCCAGTGGTAGTATAGACGCAGCCCTAGTAGTATATACAGCCCCAGTGGTATATACAGCCCCAGTGGTAGTATACAGGGCCCCAGCAGTATATACAGCCCCAGTGGTATATACAGCCCCAGTGGTAGTATATACAGCCCCAGTAGTATATACAGCCCCAGTGGTAGTATACAGGGCCCCAGAGGTATATACAGCCCCAGTGGTAGTATATACAGCCCCAGTGGTATATACAGCCCCAGTGGTAGTATATACAGCCCCAGTGGTAGTATATACAGCCCCAGTGGTATATACAGCCCCAGTGGTAGTATACAGGGCACCAGAGGTATATACAGCCCCAGTGGTAGTATATAGCAGCCCCAGTGGTAGTATATACAGCCCCAGTGGTATATACAGCCCCAGTGGTATATACAGGGCCCCAGAGGTATATACAGCCCCAGTGGTAGTATATAGCACCCCAGTGGTAGTATATACAGCCCCAGTGGTATATACAGCCCCAGTGGTAGTATATAGCAGCCCCAGTGGTAGTGTATACAGCCCCAGTGGTATATACAGCCCCAGTGGTAGTATACAGGGCCCCAGAGGTATATACAGCCCCAGTGGTAGTATATAGCAGCCCCAGTGGTAGTGTATACAGCCCCAGTGGTATATACAGCCCCAGTGGTAGTATACAGGGCCCCAGAGGTATATACAGCCCCAGTGGTAGTATATAGCAGCCCCAGTGGTAGTGTATAGCAGCCCCAGTGGTAGTATACAGCATCCCCAGTAATCCAGGGCCCCCCAGCCTTGCTCCGGTCACCTGTAAAGCAAAATATACTTATCACTGTCCCGCTGTCCGCGCCCGCTCGCCGCTGCCGTCCGCGATCCTCCATCTTCATGCATCTTCTTCCTGTTTCCTGTGTTCGTCGCCGGCAATGACGTCATTGTCAGCGACGAACACAGGAAACAGGAAGAAGACGCATGAAGATGGAGGATCGCGGATGTCAGCAGCGGCGGGCGCGGACAGCGGGACAGTGATAAGTATATTTTCCTTTACAGGTGACCGGAGCAAGGCTGGGGGGGCCCTGGATTACTGGGGATGCTGGTGCTGCTGTATACCGCTGTATACCATCACTGACTCGCGTATAAGCCGAGGGGGGTACTTTTCAGTCCAATTTTTAGGCTGAAAAACTCGGCTTATACGCAAGTATATACGGTATTTTTTATTCGTTGTCATACTGAAATGTCATTTAAGAGTGAGCTTCATAATGAAAAATTTAAGGTCAATGAAGAAATCAAAATTCTTAGCGTCGTATGTCAGACAAAAGAACAGTCCCTTTTCTAAAATGCTCGTTCAGCTGAACATAGAGTGTATTTAGACAGATTCTAAATATTACTGGGACCCTCTTTCCTCAATGTGATTGCTTTCCTTTTTTGCTGCTGGATGTTTGCTCCCCTCTCCTTCCTCTAGTACGTTTTTTCTTTTTGCAGGTTTCAGATATTTAATTATAGTGTTGGTTTTGAACTTCACTGTGGGCAAAAAAGGAACAGACCCACTACTGTTACCAGAGTTGTCTATGTTTGTCAATTTCTCATTCTTTATTTTTTTACGTGTATCCTTATCAGAGGGACATAAAAGAGGAGATAAACGATCATTATCTCCACTTACATCATGAATAGAGATATCTAAAAAATTAAGAAATTCTGTCAGTTTGTCATGTATTGTCTCCGTGATGGGTAAAGATACAGGGATATTTAAATTCTTAATGGACAAAATAGCCATTGCCCTATCCTTTTTATTTTCTCGTTAGGCCCCTTTAAACACTGAGAGTTTCCAGTGATCCCACAGCCATCCGACCTGGCCGGGATCGCTGGAAAGTCTCTATGCAATCACTGGTTAGCTGTCAAACAGGCAGACTCACCAGCGACCAGTCAGTAGCGACATCGCTTGTAACCAGGGTAAACACCGGGTAACTAAGCAGCGCGCTCTGCTTAGTTACCCGGTGTTTACCCTGGTTACCAGTGCCAGCATCTAATGTGCGGCGCTAGGCATTGGCTGGGAGGTCGCTGATAGTTGGTCTATCGCTGTCACGCACGCCGATGCAATGAACGGTCCTGAATGATTTGTAGCGATCAGCGACCTCACAGCAGGGGCCAACTCCTGATGCATGTCACACACTGCAACATCGCTGGAGAGGTCGCTGTTACGTCACAAAACATGTGACATTTCAGCGATATCGCTAGCGATGTTGCAGTGTGCGAAGTACCCCTAATTGTGCTCTGATCATCTCAATGTGTGTCAAACATATTTTGTTCAACATTTTTAGCAGCAAACAATGTCACCAATGGGACTGCTTATGCCCAAGGGAGCAGTAACTTGGTTAGTCATTAGGCTAGATCCCATTGTCATCATATCTGAACAGGTGTTTGTTTGCAATGGGATCCTCAGAAGCATCCCATGTGGCTGTATATCAATAGCAGGATTATTTAGTTTGGAAGGACCAACTCCTAGGGATTTATTCTTATTTATATTTTTATTCCTATCTAGAGATGAATTTTTTTTTTTAAATTTTGTATTAATACAATTTCTTCTAAAGTTAGAATTGCTAAAATACTTTGTTGTGGGTAGGAGCCCGTTCGTAGGAGGGTCTGGATTGGTTGTATTTTTTGCTGAAGAGAGATAAAAATCCTCGCTGTCTCTATGTAATATTTTGGATTTTTTAACAATTGTTTCTTTTTATTATTGGATAATCCTTGTTGTTATAGCTTAATTAATTTTATTATAATATAATATTTATTTAGTTATATAGTGTTATTGATTCCACAGCGCTTTACATACATCAGCAGTGCTGTTCCTATTGGGTCACAATTTACAGCTTATCAGTGTGTCTTTGGAAGGTGGGAGGAAACCAGAGTACCCGTAGGAAACCCATGTAAACCCAGGGAGAACATACAAACTCCTTGCAGATGTTGTCCTTGGTGGGATCTGAACCTGTGCTAACCACTGAGCCACCGTGTCCTGTGCCGCCCATTACATTCTGGACGTGTATTAAATTGCATTAATTCAGAAGAGACTAAAGAGATCTTCACAGTGTTTTCAGCAATAGCATTCCTTTTTTTTTGAAAAGACAAAAAATCATTTTTATATAAAATATAAGGGGAGACAACAGAGGCGCAATAGTGCCCTATCATTTTAGTATAGAATAGGGACTTATAGATGAATTCAGGTTTGCACTAACCTGGTCCAGTTGTGCCTCCCACAACTGGAATAAGAGCGTTGGTTTTTAGTAATGCAGGCTGCTGCTGGACCTCCACCTCCACAGGGCCGTGGGTGCTTCAAGAGTTCTGGGGTCAAAGGTGTGTTATAGTCCGCGCTGCCCGATCATCCAAAGGATCACAGGGGAAACAGTGTTCCAAGCAAAGTTTTCTTTATTCTTACAAACCGACGCGTTTCGGCGCCCAATCCTGGCACCGTCCTGGATACCCTGAGGACGGTGCCAGGATTGGGCGCCGAAACGCGTCGGTTTGTAAGAATAAAGAAAACTTTGCTTGGAACACTGTTTCCCCTGTGATCCTTTGGATGATCGGGCAGCGCGGACTATAACACACCTTTGACCCCAGAACTCTTAAAAAAATCATTTTTTGCGTACAATTCTGGAGTATTGCGTCCTATTCTTGAGAAAAAGTTACACCCTGGTGAAAAGGAGAATTGTGGATAATTCACAGACCCCTCGGACAGTATTTCTCATCCATATAGATGAAGAGAAGTTTAGCATCAAGGTGATAATGCATTTCCTACTTTGAAAGATCTTCTAGTTCATTAAATTTCTTCATCTTAGGCTGGCTTCACACTGCAGTTTTTTCACTGATCAGTGTCCATCAGTGTTTGTGTGCCAAAATCAGGAGTGTCTCCAAAACTCAGAACAGGTGTCAATCTTTCAATTATACTTTTTCTCTGCAAGTTCCTCCCTGGTTCCTCTCCGGGTTTTGACACACAAACCTGATCAGGAAAAAAACTGCAGTGTGAAGCCAGCCTTAAAAGTGTCCTCCTCAGAAAAAAAAAATCACAGAGTGTAGATTTGTAGTAGCCACAGGAGCATCAGAGCCAACAGTCTGTAGGATCAAATGTTCTTTTGGTGACAACCTATGCTGAAGGTAATTTATATTGCACAAAATGCTGCTATGTCCAACCAGTGGTAATACACCACAAGCAGGAAAGATCAATGATGAAATCCAAAGTAAAAGCAAAGATTCAAATCTGGAGGGACAACAAAAGCGCAAAATAGGGTCTTATCCAATAAATTGCAATGAATAAAAACCAGGAAAGGCTCACTTTGTTGGGTTGTGCAAGTCACAACCACCTTGGAAGCATGAAATTGTTCTCGCAGACCCACGTATAGTTGGTATCCTAGGGTTTCAAGAAAAGGGTCATAATTGCACTGTTGAAAATATCAGATGATGCACTAGCAATGCATATAATATCTCAAAGGTGTATTAGTCAATGCGTTTCAAAGTGACCCGCTTTTTCCTCAGGACTAATACACTACAATCCTTGCATTACAAACATTAAATAGGGAACAAGACAAAAAAAGGGCTTGTTGGCTGCATTTGAAAAAGCCTTTGCTTACAAATAAATCTCAAACTAGCATACAAACTAACAATGTAACCTCAAGAAAATTCATTAAATCAGCAGTAGAACCCTCAAGTGGTAAATAAAATAATCAATGAAAAAATGAACAGAAGAAAGGGAAAACATAAATACTATAGCAAAGATGAATATAAATCTTTTTAACTAATAGCCCTCACCCTGTGGGATCAAACTCAAGAAGAGCTTAGAGAGGAGCCGCGTTCATATGCCCCCTGCTATTCCAGAAGTGGAATTGTAGAAACGAGGGAAATAGGAACAGTAAGTATCAGTATGGTTGAGAACAACTGGAAGTGTAGCCAAAGTATCCAGCTTACATTGTAACAGTATTATGTTCAGAACATCTAGACCTAATTTACAAAAAAACATTATTTTATGTTGAATAAAGATAAATGAAAGAATAAAATAAATGAATTAAAATAAACTAATTAATGTTCAGAGTAAGAAACATCCTTTCATTTCAGATCCAATTAAATGCACCAGCACATTAGGATATTTCGACAAGTGTGATAACTTAATAAAATTAATTAAAAACTTGTTTTTTGTCTATTTTCTATTCTTCAGTTTCTAATTATTCAGATATGTAACATTTAATGTCTAAATATCACAGCAGTACCTAAGCATCAGGAGTCACAACACTTGTCATTTATTTCTTAGTTTACCAGAACTGCATCATTAGGTTTATAGGTCCCGTAGAAAATCAATATTTTGTATTAGTGTAAGAAGAATGTATTTATCTACTATATAATTGCCGTAGCACGTTTTGTGTCGGACCCCGGCACGCCGTGGATATGTCACACTGTGACGTCACCACGGCGAAGCATTGCCCGCGTAGCGGGCATTGCGAGCCGTCGCCGCTGTCAGCACACATATTAATAGTGATGATCCTCCTCCTGCCCGCGCTGCCTGCCCCATCACCCCCCTGCCTGTCACCATAGCCATCGTCCACTGCCCGCTCACCCCCGCCTGTCACAACACTTCCCCCCGCTGCCCCATCACCCCCCTGCCTGCCACTATAGCCATCCTCCACTGCCCGGTCACCCCCAGCCTATCACCACTGCCCCTCCGCTCCCCGATCGCCCCCCCCCCACTCTCCGGTCACCCCCCGCCTGTCAGCACAGACCCCCTCCACTGTCCGGTCACCCCCCCCCCCCGGCCTCTTACCACAGCTCCTTCCAGCCAGACGCGATCTCTCTTCATCCTGCTTGAGGACCTCTGATGATGTCACGATGATGGGTGGAGTCACAGATCACATGATCGTGACGTCATCAAAGGTCCTGTTCCGATCTAACCTACTCTGCCTACTCTTCCCCCTGCGCTACACACTGACCCCCACTCTGCACACTGACCCCCACTCTGCACACTGACCCCCACTCTGCACACTGACCCCCACTCTGACCCTGCTCTGCCCACTGACCCTGCTCTGACCACTCACCCCTCACACTGCCCACTGACCCCTCACACTGCCCACTCACGCCTCACACTGCCCACTGAACATGCTATGCCCACTTACCCCTCACACTGCCCACTGACCATGCTCTGCCCACTGACCCCTCACACTGCCTACTGACCCTGCTCTGCTCATTTACTCCCACTCTGCCCACTCACCCCTGCTTTTACCACTGACCCTGCTCTGCCCACTGACCACCCTCTGTTCACTCACCCCCCCTCTCCCCTTTCACCATGCCCACTGACCCCTGCTCTGCCAACTGACCGTGCCCACTCACCCATGCTCTACCCACTGACCCTTCTCTGCCCACTCACTGTGCCCACTGACCGCCGCTCTGCCCACTAACCCCTGCTCTGCCCACTGACTGTGCCCAATAACCCTTGCTATGCCCACTAAACCCTGCTCTGCCCACTCACCCCCGCTCTGCCCGCTGACCCCTGCTCTGCTCACTGACTGTGCCCACTCACCCCTGCTCTGCTCACTCACCCCTGCTCTGCCCACTGATTTTTCCCACTAACCCCTGCTGTGCCTACTGACTGTGCCCACTGACCCCTGCTCTGCCCAATCACTCTGCCCACTAACCCCTGCTCTGACCACTGACCCCCGCTATGACCCTGCTCTGACCACTGACCCCAAATCCTGCTCACTGACCCTGCTCTGCCCATTCACCCCCCACTTGCCCACTCCCCCCGCTCTGCCCACTGACCCTGCTCTGCCCACTTACCCCCCCCTCTGGCTACTGACCCATGCCCACGACCCAGCCTGCCAGACCGCTCACTGACCCGCTCTGCCCAGACCCCTCCTCTGCCCACTCACCCCGCTCTGCCCACTGACGCTTGCTTTGCCCACTGACCCCCAGCAATCGGTTTCCCAGCCAACGACAGGTCCTGTCCTGCCACTACAAGACGGGTGTGCGAGCCGCCGCAGGTAAGTATCCTCACTGAGTTTCTTTAGTTTTATTATCACCATGAAGGAGGGGGGAGGGGGGTGTGCAGTCCCAAAGAGGGAGGGGGGCCGCCAGAGACTGGAGGCCCAGAGGGACGGGTGCCATGGGGAGCGGAGGGGGTCAGGAGGAGCGCCTCCATACTGCCCCCCCCTATCCATCCTGCCCCACGCAACACCATCCTGCCCCCCCGACTCCATCCCGCACCCCCACCACCATCCTCACCCCCCGCCAACATCCTGCCCCGCCGCCTCCATCCTCCCCGCCCCCCCTCCCCCCGCCACCATCCTGCCCTGCCGTCTCCATCCTGCCCTGCCGTCTCCATCCTGCCCTGCCGTCTCCATCCTGCCCTGCCGTCTCCATCCTGCCCTGCCGTCTCCATCCTGCCCGCCTTCTCCATCCTGCCCCGCCTTCTCCATCCTGCCCTGCCTTCTCCATCCTGCCTCGCTCCGTCCATCCTGCCCCTCCGACTCCATCCTGCCCCTCCGGCTCCATCCTGCCCCTCCGGCTCCATCCTGCCCCTCCGCCTCCATCCTGCCCCTCCGCCTCCATCCTGCCCCTCCGCCTCCATTCTGCCCCGCCCCCTCCATCCTGCTCCGCCACCCACCATCCTGCCCCCCACCCACCATCCTGCCCCCCTTGCTCCTTCCTGCCCCACTCACTACTTCCTGCCCCGTTCACTCCATCCTGCCCTGCTCGCTCCATCCTCACCCCCGCTGTTCTTGCTCCCCTGCCTCCATCCTGCCCCCACGCTTACTCATCCGGCCCCGCTTGCTCCATTCTGCTCATCTGCTCAATCCTGCCCCTTCGGCTTCATCCTGCTCCTCCGCCTCCATCCTGCCCCGCTCAATCCATCCTGCCCCCCGCTCTTCTTGCTCCCCCGCCTCCATCCTGCCCTGCTCGCTCCATCCTGCCGCCCCCCTCCCCCGCCTCCATCCTGTTGCCCCGCCTCCATCCTGTTGCCCCGCCTCCATCCTGTTGCCCCGCCTCCATCCTGTTCCCCCCGGCTCCATCCTGTTCCCCCCCGCTCCATCCTGTTTCCCCCGGCTTCATCCTGTTTCCCCCGGCTTCATCCTGTTTCCCCCGCCTCCATCCTGCCCCCTCCCGCTCCATCCTGCCCCCCCTTCCCGCTCCATCCTGCCCCGCTCGCTCCATCCTGCCCCGCTCGCTTCATTCTGCCCCGCTCGCTTCATTCATCTGCCCCCCCAACACAATCCTGCCCCCCCTCCCCTCCTCAGCTGATCGCTTGCCCAGGCAACTACAGGTCCTAAAGGCCTGTAGGACCTACAAGGCGGAGGTGGAGCGAGCCGCCGGACAGGTGAGTATCCTCACTGAGGATTTTTTTAATTTTACTGTGGACAACCGGGGCCAGGAGGAGTGGGGGACCGCGGTGACCGCAGTATTGCCATATACCATAGTGCTGCTATACATGTGCTATAATGTACTGCCATATACCATAGTGCTGCTATACATGTACTGTAATGTACCGCCATATACCATAGCACTGCTATACATGTACTGTAATGTACCGCCATATACTATAGTGCTGCTATACATTTACTATAATGTACTGCCATATACCATAGCGCTGCTATACATGTACTCTAATGTACCGCCATATACCATAGCACTGCTATACATGTACTGTAATGTACCGCCATATACTATAGTGCTGCTATACATTTACTATAATGCACCGCCATATACCATAGCACTGCTATACATGTACTGTAATGTACCGCCATATACTATAGTGCTGCTATACATTTACTATAATCTACCGCCATATACTATAGTGCTGCTATACATGTGCTCTAATTACCACCATATACCATCGTACTGATATATATATATCTACTATATAATTGCCGTAGGCACTTCCGTGTCGGACCCCGAAAAGACCGTGGCTATGTCACTCTGTGACGTCACCAGTTGGCCTGCGCGAGCAATGGCCGCGAGGCCATTGCGAGTCGCTGGCTGAGCGCGAGCAATGGCCGCGAAGCGGCCATTGTGAGTCGCTGCCCGAAAATAGAACCAGAGGCTCGGCCACAAAGTTAGCGATTTACCGCTCATGTAGCGCGAGTCGCTGCCTGAGCGGTAAATCGCTAACTTTGTGGCCGAGCCTCTGGTTCGATTTTCGGCCAGCGACTCGCAATGCCCACTTCGCGGCCATTGCGAGCACTCAGCCCCAAAAAGTATTCACACCCCCCCAAAAAGTATTCAACCCCCCCAAAAAGTATTCACACCCCCCAAAAAGTATTCAACCCCCCCAAAAAGTATTCACACACCCCCAAAAAGTATTCACACACCCCCAAAAAGTATTCACACAACAACCCCAAAAAGTATTCAACCCCCCCAAAAAGTATTCACACACCCCCAAAAAGTATTCACACCCCCCCAAAAAGTATTGAACCCCCCCAAAAACTTCACACACCCCCAAAAACTATTCACACACCCCCAAAAACTATTCACACACCCCCAAAAAGTATTCACACCCCCCCAAAAAGTATTCAACCCCCCCCAAAAAGTATTCAACCCCCAAAAAGTATTCACCCCCCCCAAAAAGTATTCACACCCCCCAATAAAAAAAAAAAAAAAAAAATAATAATATATAAAAATAATATATTAATTAAATTAACTAATTTAAATTAAAAAAAATAATCTAATACAAATAAATTTCATTAAAATAAAAAATTAATATACAAATAATAAAAAGATTAAATATTAAAATAAATCAAAATTAAAAAAAATATATATATATATAATTAAAATATTAATAACATTAACTAATTCTAAGAAATTCAAATTACTCAAATAAAAAAAAAATCAATTAAAATAAAAAAAAAATAATATTCTAAAAATATTCTATAATAAATAATTACAATAATAAAATCATAAATAATAAAAAAAAATATTCCATATAAAAATTCATAACATTAACTAATTCTAATAAAATAAAACTAATAAATAAAATATTCATAACATTAAGTTATTCAAAAAAATTGGAAATAAAAAAAAATAAATAAAAAAAAAAATAATATAGCTACTATAATCTAATTAACGCACGTTCTAGAATCCCGATGCATTTGCATCGGGCTCACAGCTAGTATATATATATATATATATATATATATATGTATTCTTGAGTGATTTGAATTCACACCCATAATTTCTTTGTGCTAAAAGGGTCCTTCTACCTGCAGCTTCAGGGAACAGCAATAGGGGTGTCATTTGCCCCCACTTTTACCAACCTGTTCCTGGTGCTGTGGGAGAGGGACCTTTTTATGTCAGATCAGCAGCCATCATGGACTATATCCTTTTTTTGGGTGCGGTACATCGATGACAGTTTTCTAATCTGGCAGGGGTATTACCAGTCAATATAGTTTTTTGGATTATTGGATAAAAATGATAGGAATATTCAGATTACCTATCAATATCATACCCATTCCATTGACGTTCTTGATGTTACACTTAAGAAAGATACAAATAATATCTTGCAGACAGACATTTTCAGGAGGCCAACATCCACCAATATGCTTTTACACACCTCCATTCTCCATACATGATTTGCTCTATCCCTGTAGAGCAGTCCTTGCATTTATGCAGGATCTGCTCTACTGATTCAGATTTTGAAATTCAAGCCTGTGACCTAAAAAAGAGGGATATTGTAATCATAGCATTAAAAGAGCATATAATAGGGTCAAAAAGTCTTCATATAATAGATTACTGTATACCCAACAAGACCCTATGAATAATGATCAGGTTACATTTATCACAAATGATCATGCTTAACTTCCACTTATGAGACAACGTATGGAAAAGCCTGGCCCATTTTACAAGCTGATTCGACACTGTCCAAAATGATCCCAGACAGACCTATGTCTCCTGCGTGACAATCTTGTCAGTAGTCATTACATAGAAAATCACATACCATTTTTTCTGAACACTTTACTTTCCAAACAAGGCTGTACCCCTTAAGAACATTGTTTAGCTTGTTCTAATGTTGGAACGGAGTAATACATTTGTAGACTCTACAAAATCTAAAACCTTTCATATCAACCAGTTCATAACCTGTACCAGCCACAGCTGTTATTTATTATGCGGTATGCCCGTGGCCTAAAATGTATATTGGCCTAACCACATGTCAATGAAAGGTCCAAATTGGGGAGCATGTCAATGGCATAAATTCTGCCACTGAATATTTGGATGAATCATCCCTCAAAAGCTCCCCAGACATTTTAAGACCTGTTATCAGTTGAATGTTTGTTAAGCTCCTTAGGGTCAGTGGCATTGACTGTGTCAACCTTAATATTTTGGGGGGAAAAATCAGCCAAATATTGGCTATGCAGGAATCCAAGTGAATTTGGATCCTCAATACTATCCACTCCATTGTATTAAATGAAAATATCAGCTTTGCATGTTTTTTGTGATCTTCTGTCATCATGGCTACTATCTTGTTTTTTTTAAACCATGTCTTTAATTATTTTTATTCTTGTATATTCTTAGGATTCTATCCAAGTTTCCTATCCATATCCTTTTCATCCATGTCACATCGGATTTTCCATCTTTCCTGTGCGGATTTCAAGAGGCCATCCGTCTGTCAACACTCATTTATGCACCCCATATAAACTACAAACTTTTTGAATTAATTGATTTTTCCACTTATCTTTTATTTTTTATTATTATTATCATTGTCTCATATCTTCATGTTCTTTTTTTTACTTTTTATTTCATTATTTCATCATGATTTTCTTTATTTTTTAATTTACTATTTTCTATTTCATCATTTTTCAATTTTTTTTATTTTATTTTTCTTAGGTTTTATTGTTTATTATTTCCATAGTTCTTTCATTGTCTTACATCTACTGTTTTGTTGTATATCATATTTTTACAATATTTTCTAAATAGTACTACTTGTGCTGGCTACTCATGGGATGCCTTGATATTAGTTCTATATACATACGGGATAGGATGTATTATGTGTATTTTCTCAATTTTTATAAAGTATTGTCATTTGATTATTTAACTATATTATTATTAATTTCCCTTTATATGTTTTGTGTGTAAGAAATTAAGCACAATAGAGATAGGGAATGTAATTCTAAAGAGTGATCTAGGCTGCCTCAGACTTGCAGATGCATCTGCAGCGTTGAGATGCATCTGCAAGTATCTGCATGCAGACGCCGTGCGCTCTCATTGCCGCCATTAGTGATCTGTGCGCAGGCGAATGCTGCGTACAGATACACACTCTCGCCTGCACACGACCAACATCTCGCGTCCTGGTGCGGACGAGAGTGTGTGATCTGTACGCAGGCATCCGCCTGCGCAAGATCTCATAAGGCGGGCAATGAGAGCGCACGGCGGTCTGCAAGCATCTGAGACCGCCGTGCGCTCCATTATAACATAGGGCGCGGTCTGCATGCAGATGCTTGCAGATGCATCTGCAACGCTGCAGATGCTCTGCAAGTCTGAGCAGCCTTAGATGGTCAAGATGACAGAAAAGATTATAGTACATTCCCTATCTCTATGTGGTTAATTTCCTTTCGTCTCCATACTTTCTTATTTTTTTTTGTCTATTATGTTTCTTGCCTTTACAAGATAGGGGAACCTCCCGCCCTTCCCCCATGAGCCCTGCACATAAAAAGTTGTCTTCTGCATTCATGTCAGACTTTGGACCTGTCTGGATCCTGCTCATATAGGTACCAATACACATGGTCAGTTTTTGAATACAACAGATAGGGTCTGCTTTGACAAGGGTTACCATGAAGAGGTAGAGCGGCTTAGCGTACATTTTTTGCAAAAAACGTATCAACTAAATTCCCTGTGTTTACTACTTTTTTAACAGCATTTGCTTTTTATGGTTTTCTTTACAACAGAGTATTTTACACGTTTGATTGTTTTTTAGTATCAGTGTTTTGGTGGTGTGAGCACTGTCCTACAGATACATTCACTGTGTGCATGGCTCATTAGTTTTTTGTCTTTCTTATTTTTAAGTTGAGTTCATTATGGATATCTGTGGAGTAATTGGGTGAACTGGCCGGCTTCAGAAAGTGCACTGCGCATTACCTGATGCCAGGCAGTACACCCAATTCACTCCCACACTGCGCAGGGCCAGAAATGATGTGAGGCTGCACGTCCTACCAGGAGGGAGTCCCATGGATTTTAAATGCTTCTGAATTAATTATTACACCCACTGGGGCATGATAACCGCGAACTGACGGGGGACATAGAGCCTTAGAATGCTCACACAAATAGACAATGGGGGGAAATTTTATTAAAAGCGTTTTTTGTTAATTTTAATGTTTGTCTACCAAAACTGAAGTTTATCTGGAATAGGTGTTTTTTTGTAATAGGGATTGTGGGAAGAGTGATTTAAACACTAATAGGTTTATTTGACCTTTTGCAATGATAAGAACATAGCTCTGAAACAGGTTTGTGATTTTTAACTCTTGTGGGATTTATTTCCCGCGTTGATTTACTGTTCTACAATAACAAAGATGCATTTTCGCAAGGCATGAGTCCTACTGCTGTATCATATCTTATCTCTTCATACTATTATATATGCCCTATATATATATTATAGGGCAATGTATAACAATGACACATCTGTTTTAAGCCAACCACCCTGCTGAGGTAACTAGAACAAACCAATGATAGACAAGGACCACCCATAATTGTAATAATTAAGCCTATCTTAAACCTTAAGAACTATGACACTATTACATATTAGGACATATACAAAAAAGTTGTCCCCATAGGATAACCCTATTCAAGAATTAAAGTCATATATTGCATGAAACCTTGTTCATGCAATAAGTTCAGCTTTATTGTGAGAACAATTTAGATCTTTGAGTTTAGCCATTGATCATTCATTTTTACAAAAAGTCAGTCCCTTGAATGCTACAGCACAGCCATAATATAGCTCCTGATACATACAGTAGCTGGGGATGTTCTAGAAAGATTGCTTTTATTAAGTGACTCGGTTAACCTTACTCTTACTTGTATAATACTGTTGTTGTGAAAAGGAAAATACAATACAATAAAATGTTGATAATTTATCAAATGCTATTGCTATAGACCAGAGCAAAAAGCAATATTGGCTTAATCACAGAAGAGCTTGGATTTATGTTTTTAAGAATCCGAGCAGGTACACATTTGGCAATTTGACTCAATTTTTCATATTGTTTTCTATTTTTTTTGCTGACTATGAAGTTGTTCCTAGAGAATATTCTCAGTAAACAATTTTAAGAGAAAAATATTAACATGCCTGAATGTAATTAAATCTGTATATTGGAACAACATTAAATAATTCATTGGTATTGCAATAAAATTTAAGCACAGTTAGTACAAACCAATGGAGATAGACTTTTGGAAAGCAATGAATTCATGTAGTTTGTCAAGGATATTTGTCTTTGTCTTGATAGCCTATAATTACTGTTAATATTTTTGCTGTTCTGGGAACAGAAATATTATCTTTGGATTTATATTTGTATATATCAAACTATGTTACATAGTTACAAAGGTTGAAAAAAGCGTATGTTCATCAAGTTCAACCTCTCTCCACCATTATACATGTTTGTCACAAAATTATGTATAAACCACAATACCCATTTTGCTGAGATAAGCATCCAACCCTTCTTTAAAAGCTGTTTTAGTTTTTGCTATTACTACATCTTGTGGTAGGGCATTCCATAACTTGACCACTCTACCAGTAAAGAAGCCTTTTCTATTTAGCTGCTTGAATCTCTTTTATTACGCTCATGGCGAGTGTTGACTGGTCCTTATCTTTAGAAGGAATAAGTCATGTGCCAGTCCTTTGTATTGACCTCACATACAGTACAGACCAAAAGTTTGGACACCTTCTCTTTCACAGGGATGATCGATTCGACCAGCGATTCAACCTGGCTGGGATCACTGGAAAGTCTCTCTGCAGTTGCTGGTGAGCTGTCAAACAGGCAGACTCACCAGCGACCAGTCATCAGCGACTTCACTGGTAACCAGGGTAAACACCGGGTAACTAAGCAGCGTGCTATGCTTAATTACCCGATGATTACCCTGGTTACCAGCATCCTCCTGCTTACAAGCTGGGCTAAGTGAGAGGACGCTGGTAACCAGGGTAAACACCGGGTAACTAAGCAGCGCGCGTTTGGCCCATCTAGTCAGACACTTTGATGACATGTGCCAAAACATGCTGGTGGTGGTCAGGCAGGTAGTGATCAGGCCCCTGCTGATCTTGGTGTGGCACACGTTTCAAATGACTATTCTTTTGTCATCCATACTTTCTTTAAAAAGCTTTGCTTCTGCAGCTATCACAGTTTCACCTGGCCCATGGCTTTGGCCTCTGCAAGCACTATTAGCAATCAGCAGCATGTCCACTTCCTCATCCCTTATATGCATTGCACATTTTTAACTATGTATGTAATATACATCTACAAACTTTTTGGTTTTAATAGGGAAAAGCAAATATGCATCCCTGAAAGGGACTTTTGTTTTTAGGTTGCAGCAAGAGCATATCTATTGAAGGACTGTAAGTGTATGTGTAAGCTTATACCTATGTATTTGGTTGCAGCAATGTCTGCACAATTTCTGCAACTCTTGGAGGAAAAACGTAGCAGCAATAACTAATTTTTGTACTAGGGATGAGCGAGTATACTTGTTACTAATTGCTACTCACAGAATAGTACGCTATTTGGGCTACTCGTTACTTGGCGAGTTTACTTGTTATTACTCGTTACGAGTAACGAGTGCAATGCAAGTCAATGGGAAATGTGAGAACTATGCTGCTGGACCCTACAAAGTGGTCTGGAGGGCTGAGGAAAAGGCTGAAATGGATGCATGATTGTTTAAAAGCTGGCAGTAAAAAGCCGCCGGCTTTTGTAAACAATCAGCTGAAGCATGCTCCCCACTCGGTGCTTCGTTCCCCACCCGGTGCTTTGCTCTCTCCCTGATCCCTTGTCCCCTATCCAATCCTCCATTTCCCGCCTGGTCCTCTGCCCCCAAATGATTTTCTACTCCCTACCCGGTGCTCCGCTTACCACCCTTCTCTCCGACTCCACTCCACCTGCTGGAAGCGAGCCCATCGGCTTTTTCAAATTTACTGCTGGCTATTTCAAACAATCAACTGATGCTGATTGTTTGAAATATCCGGCAGTAAATATCTGGGCGGTAAAAAGACCGACACCTATTTCAAACGATCAGCTGATGCATAAGCTGGGGACCAGACAGGGAGTAGAAAATCGGTTGGGGGCGGAGGATCGGGTGGGGAATGGAGTATCAGGCAGGGAGCAAAGCACCAGATGGGAAGCGAAGCACCGGGTGGGAAGCATGCATCCGCTTATTGTTTAATAAAGCCGGAGGCTTTTTACCGCTGGCTTTTAAATAATCATGCATCCATTTCAACTTTTTCCCCCCAGGTCCTCAGGCCACTTTGTAAGGTCCAGCAGAAAATTGCTTGCATTTTCCATTGACACATTTCACTCGCTATTCGTAACGAATATGCGAATATTAAGCCAACTCGTTATGAGCATAGCGAGTACGAATACTTCACTACTCGCTCATCCCTAGTTATGACATGTGTAGCAACATTTTTTATGTGTTTTTTTTTCACCTGCATTTTTCATCTATGTTTTTCTAGCATTTTTGAGTACTAATGAAAAAACGCTACAAAAATACAGATGTAAAATGCATGCAAAAAATGCAAAAACATAAAAAACAAGTCAAAATGCAGAATTTTGCCTCTGAGTTTTTCCTGTCAAGAGGTGCTGAAATAGTGCAGAATTTTCTGCAACCAAATACTCAGTGTGCGCACATTTCCAAAGAATTGACATGCTGCAGGTTATTTTCTGCACTAAATCTGCAGATCCCAAATAAGCAATGTGTGCCTGACACTTTAGGATTTTCATTGACTTTAATGGCATCAGGATTCCCTTCGAGATACTTTATCTTGTTGAACCATATAACAACCAATAAAATAAATTTTAGTTTTTGAATGTAACACACACTTCTGGGACTGTTCTTAAGATATTATAACACATTCTTTATTGACAATGGCCTGGATTTAAGTAATTTTTGAAGGTTTGTAACAACCATCTTCAAATCACGCAAAGATTTTCTATAGAGTTCTATGGGTTCAAGTCCAGATATTGAAAGCTACTCTGAAATCTTTTAGATCCTCTTCTGAAGCCAATCCTTATTGGACTTTGAGGTCTGCTTTGTATCATTATGCTGTTAAAAAGTCAGTGACACCTATACTTAGGCCCCTTTCACATCTCTGCGTTTGCTGCGTTTTGCTTCATTTGCGTTTTTTCCGCGTTTTTACCGCAAAAAACGCATGAAAACGCATGCGTTTTCATGCGTTTTTGCGGTAAAAACGCGGAAAAAACCGCAAATGAAGCAAAACGCAGCAAAACGCAGCAAACGCAGAGATGTGAAAGGGGCCTTAAGCCTCCTCACAAAAGGCATGAAGTTTTTACTCTTAGTTTTTCTTCAAACTTGATTCAATTAATCTTGCCCTCCATAGTTTGCAAGGCTCCAATGCCATAGAAAAGAAAACAACCCCAATGTATCACCAAGTCATCAACATGCTTCACTGTTAACAGGGTGTCTTTTTCCTGGTATGCTTCTTTTTCATCCTTGGAGCAGAATGTGGTGGGGTCAGTCGTTAGATCATAATTCATAAGTTAGGAAGGTGTGGTGGATATAATTCATAAGACAGGACAGTGTGGCAGTTTTAGTTTATAAGGGGGTACTGTGGCAATCTTAGTTCACAAGTGTGGATAATCTGCTAGTCAAGCTGACACTCGGCTCAAAGAAGATGTAAATCGCCAGCTAACAGTATTCAATTGTACTTGCATCTTTCAGTAAAATTGTAGCCCTGACTACTGGAACTTCTGTGTCAGTGTGATGTCAACAGTGTGATGGAGTCATTTGATTATGCTGTTGATGTCACTCTCCTGCATTGCATAGGTGCATGGGAAATTTTGTGAGGGGACAAGATGGGGAAGGGGTGGGAGTTTATAGGGGCAGTATGAGGAGCAGAAAATGTGTGAGGAGACCATATGGATAGTAGGGGAGAATGTGGGAGGAAACAGTACGGGGAGGGAGAGGGGTAAATATGCAGTATGGAGAAGGCATGTAGAACTGTACGAGGAGACAGCATGTAGAGAGTGGGGGAATGCATTATGGAACAGTAGGGTGGAAAAATATATGAGAGGATAGTGAAGGGGGAACTGTAAAAGGGCACGATATAGAGACTGTGTAGCAAGGGGAGGGGCAAAATAGATAGGGGAAAACATGGGACAATAAAGGACAGTATGCAGAGGTGCCGAGTATGAGATCAAAAGGAGGGGATAGTGGATAGAGGTCGCGTACCATACTGTGAACAGTGTGTGAGTTATATATTGTGCAGGGAACAAAATTGTAAGGGGCAATAATTTAGTCAGCATACAGCATAGGGCAGATATTTCTATTTTGGAGAATTTTAATCATGCTGTTATTTTTAAGGTCACCCTGTTGGGATATGCTGCAGAAGATAGGAGATGAGAGAAGTCTGCAAAGACAAGTTGTGGATGTGAAAAGTAATCATGTTGTCTGGACAAGATAGAGACGAAAAGAAAGAAAACTGCTCCAAGGAGAGAACATTTCATTTTTAAGGTAGGTGTAAATGTTTATTTGTAATACTGCCTTTAATTTATTAAGCTGGCTTCACATTTGCGTTTGCGTCTGCATGCTGATGGCATGCAGACACAAACGCAGTGAAAGCAGGGTCATTTCTCTTTCTAATGATGTGTCTGCAGCGGAGAATGTCTGCCTGCGGACACATCACTGTGGAGCCCAGGCAGACAATCAGTGGTGTCCGGGGGCGGGCCGGAGGCAGAGATCAGCGGCGGAGATCTCCTCCTCCCGGCCGCCGGTAAGCTCCGGGACGTGTCAGCGGGGTTAAACAGCTGATCTGACAGCTGTGTGAATCTCCCGCGCCGACACCGAGAGGAGATGTCGGCGCGGGAAGATTCAAATAGCTGTCACATCAGCTGTTTCTCCCCGCCGACACCGCTAGGAGATTACCGGCGGCGGGGAGGAGGAGATCATCAGAGGCTCCAGCTGATCTCCCGGTGACCGTCGGTGATCTCCTGTGACATCACCGGCACCCACCGGGAGAGATATCAATGGGTCCGCAGCGTTCTCCTGCGGTGTCATGCAGAGGACACTGCGGATCCATTGAGATCAATACATTTTTTGTGCGCTTGGGGGCGCTTGCGGATAGAACAAGCGCCGCGAACGCACAAAAAAATGCTGCAAGCTGCGTTTGGAGCACGGTCAGAGGGCGCATAAATTATGCGCATCTGAACGCAAATGCAGCCACACACAGCCATACACAGGCACATGCGTTCCCATGTTAAACATAGGAACGCATGTGCGCAAGCGTTTGGCTGTGTTTGGTGCGCTGCGCTCCAAACGCAAATGTGAAGGAAACCTTAGTGCTGTGGTTCCTGAATGGTCTGATGACGACTGATAACAACAACTCCCAGTATCTTCTTACCATTCTAATAATGACGTTACGTGAATTTTAGGTTCATGCGATATATTTGAATATGGAGCTGATCTAAAATTATATTTCATTATTGTGCTAAAATTGGTGCAGTATTCTTGTACTTGTGGTCGTTCTTGTGCTGTATTCATGGTGGTTTTTCTGATTTATTTCTGTAGTGATGGAGGTGGTGACACTGTATTTCTTTTTGTGGTTATAGAAATATATTTATGCAATGCTAGTGGTTCTGATGATCTATTCATGTTCTTTTATTGGTTCTGATGCTGTACACTTTTAACAATCTCTAACTCGTAAGATTATGTGTGTCATGGCTAGGTTAATAAAAAAATTAGCAACATGAGCAACATGTAGGAGCATGTTCACACTGTAGCCATTTAACACACAAAATCAGGAGCGTAACTTGAACTGGCAGGGCCCCATAGCAAACTTTTGAAGAGGGCCCCCTCCAAGACACGCCCCCAATGACACGCCCCCTTCAAGACACACACCCCTTACCGAATCGGTGTTAACAGTCTGACGCCACCCAGTTTACCGTATATACTCGTGTATAAGCCGACCCGTGTATAAGCCGACCCCCCCTACTTTTGCCCCCAAAACCTGGGAAAAGCTATTGACTCGTGTATAAGCCGAGGGTGGACCCCAGCACAGGTATACAGCCCCCAGCAGTGTGGTATACAGGCCCCCCCAGTGGTATACAGGCCTCCCCAGTGGTAGTATACAGCAGCCTCCTCAGTGGTAGTATACAGCAGCCTCCCCAGTGGTATATACAGGCCCCAGCAGTATATACAGCAGCCCCAGTGGTATACAGCAGCCTCCCCAGTGGTATATCAAGCAGCCTCCCCAGTGGTAGTATACAGTAGCCTCCCCAGTGGTATTATACAGCAGCCTCCCCAGTGGTACATACAGCAGCCTCCCCAGTGGTAGTATACAGCAGCCTCCCCAGTGGTAGTATACACCAGCCTCCCAGTGGTATATACAGCAGCCTCCCCAGTGGTAGTATACAGCAGCCTCCCCAGTGGTAGTATACAGCAGCCTCCTCAGTGGTATATACAGGCCCCAGAAGTATATACAGCAGCAAGGATCACTTAGGGGCCCCCTTGGGGTGAGAAGCGGAGGGGGGGGTGCTAGTGGTGCCGGCTCCTCTTCCGTGCTGGGGGCACAGGCTGCAGGGCCCCCCGGCGAGCTTGGGGCCCCCCTGGGGTGCTCGGGGCCCGCCGACTGCGGTAGTTACGCCGCTGTGTCGCAGTTGACTGGATAGCAGCGTAGCGGCGCTGGTTCCGGGCTCCCCACAAGCGCCGGGCCCCAAAGCGACCGCTACATCTGCTATGCCGGTAGTTACGCCCCTGGACAAAATCTATAATAGAAACAAAATGAGCATATACCCTGCAGTAAGTAACTAAATGGTAATAGTACATATAAATAACATAGGGTACTTAGTATACACTGTTTTTGATCAAAAAGTGTAAAAGCCATCCAACTGCAACAAATGTGTTCCCCAATTAGGATGGTCATATTCTTAAGTATTAAAACCTTAGTTTGTGTCAACTGACCTCTATGTAGATGGGGGCAGGGCAGGACCTGAGCTTTGCTGTTCAGACACCTGCCCATGGAAAGCTATAGAAAGGAAATTAGTCACTCAAAAAGAGGGGCCCACACTCCTGTTTCTACACAGTACAAGAAACTACAGCAAAATCAAAGAAATATGCATACGTTTGTATACATGCATCATGTAGGACAGTGATGGCGAACCCCAGGCCTCGAGAGCCACCAACAGTGCAGGTTTTCAGGATTTCCTCAGCATTGCACAGAGGTTGGAATCATCACCAGTGCAGGTGATTATATTAGCACCTGTGCAATGTAAGGAAATCCTGAAAACCTGCACTGTTGGTGGCACTCAAGGCCTGGAGTTCGCCATCACTGATGTAGGAGCATGTTCACACTTTGGCCAGTTAAACGACGAAAACCTAAGATAGAAACAAAATGAGCATATACCCTACAGAAAATAAATAATTAGCACTAGTGCATATAAATAACGAGGAGCTTAGTAAACAAATATGGGGCATTTTTTCATTCTCTTTAGATTTTTTTTCAGGTGGGTCACAGACGAGATCTGGATGAAAACTTTGTCGTGTGCACATATCCTTAGTCTGACTTACAAGTAGGGGTGTGACCACTTAAAGTGCCTAGTACAGGGGTGGGGAACCTCAGGCCCCAGGGCCAAATGCGGCCCTCGATGACTTCTTTGTGGTCCCAGGCAGATTCCTTGGGACCGCAGAGCTCATGCTTGCAGACGCATTTTGCCGACTGTCTGCCCTTTAAATCCAGCTCTCCAGTGATCTCTATGCCCCAGCCTCAGCCTCCCCAGTGAGGTATATGCTCCCAGCCTCTCCAGTGATGTCGAGGACTCTAGCAAACCTGGAAAAGCAGTTGAGAAGCAACATGATCAATATCACCTAACATCAGTTATTGCAAAGAGAAGCAGCTCCAGCCACCACAGTAGGGGCGAGTTGATTGTTTAACCAAATATAGATGGATAATTTTCAAGTTGATAATTTTGTATGGCCCCCGAAGGATTGTAGAGATTTTCAAATGGCGCTCGGCAGAAACATGGTTCCCCACCCCTGGCCTAGAGCATCATGAATGTCACATACAACCCTGCTTCTGACCTGATATGTGCAGCTCCATTATTACATTTTCATGTTCTTTATTTAATAGGAATATTCAAATTGTATAAATAGGAAGACTCATTTGATAAGAAGCCTTTAAATATGTCTCAAAATCATTTTGCATGTAATGTATTAGAGTGGGAGGAAAATAATTACACTGATCATTGAAGCTTTGCTTGATAAAGACTTGTAAAATAAATTAAAGTGTAAAAGGAAACTTTGCTAATTTTTAACGTCTCTGATATATACAAAACTGTTGTAGGCTTACCAACTGTAGACTGCTTAAAAATGTCAGGCAGTTTCAAGTCCTTTAGTTCGATTAAAATATGTAAAAAGTAGAGAAACATTTTTAAGGGTACTTTCACACTAGCGTTTTTTTGAAATCGCGGCAGATGCGGTGAAAAAACCGCATCTGCCGCGATTACCGCATACCGGCTGCACTTGCGGCACAGTTGCGGCAAGCCACATTCAATGTATATGCGGGCTTGCGGCAGGTGCGGCAAGTGCGGTTTTGGCACTTGCGGCAGGTGCGGCCGCGAAAAAAACGCGGCTGTCCGCATTTTTTTTGGCGGCCGCACCTGCCGCAAGTGCCAAAACCGCACTTGCCGCACCTGCCGCAAGCCCGCATATACATTGTATGGGGTTTGCCGCAACTGGGCCGCAACTGTGCCGCAAGTGCAGCCGGTATGCGGTAATCGCGGCAGATGCGGTTTTTTCACCGCATCTGCCGCGATTTAAAAAAAACGCTAGTGTGAAAGTACCCTAAGACATATTGAAGTGTTGTAAAAGCCTAATCTTTACCTTTTTGCTAAACTCTAAACCAAAAGTAAAGAAATTTGACTAAAATATCATCTTCATTATCACTCCATTTGTAAATTGGATCTATCAAGGTATAGAATTATTATTGTATATATATATATAATATAAATTATAATATATTTAGTATAAAATGATTAAAATAAACTTTATCATTTAATTGTCAAAACAAAAAAAATTAATTTTTCCACTAAAATACTGTTTTAGCACCGAATTTATCATTTACTTGAGGGATAATAGAAGAAAATGAACAGAAAAATTAGTTATGCAGTTTTTACCGAACTGAGCATTCTCGTATATGTGGTGGCACGCTATTGTTTCAGCATTCAGCTGGGATCGAATGGGAAGGAATGCTCCTTGGCTTTTAGAATGTAGAGAAAAACTTGCATTGCACTTGGTATAATGTTAAACAATCTGTCAGCTCAGATTGCTGCATTTTTCCTCCCCTGAACTCGCATTGCGAGTCAAATGTGAGTCCAATCGCAGCATGCTGCGATTATCTGCAAGTTTCATGTGCGAGAGGTCAATGAAAGTCTATGGGTGCTAGGAAAAATTTGCACCCAGACAGTGTGGCACCCCTGCTGACTGGTAGTCACAGAGAAGTGCAGCAGCTGGAATGGTAAGCCATTCACCTGAACCTAAAAGCAATCAACACGTCCACGAATCCCCAGACCCAGTGTTTTATGCCAGGCAGGGGAGAAGTGGGGAAAAGCTGAGTGGTGGGTGGAGCTTAGGAGACACCTGTTAGAAGGGGAAGAATTATAGTTGTTTACCTCAGAGTGACAGTTGCCAGTTGGAGGATGGAGCTGACAGAGGGTTCAGGTCTGAGCAGAGAGACAGCAGATAAGAGACTGGAGACAACTGAGAAATAACACCGGTACCCCATAGCCACTGGGTACCCCATAGCCACTCACCCAGGGTTATACGGTGACTCGGGTATCTGGGCCTTCGGCTGCGGTTGGGTTGTCACTAGTGGCCGGCCCAGTCCCGTGGCCCTGGTGGTCAACAAAAAGGGGATAAAGATCAAAGTTCACATGATGCCACCCACAGATTCTGGTGATTAAGCACCAGCACCGCTTCAGACCTCCGGAGGGCGATGGTACAGCAGCCGACATGGTACAGCTCCCTGCAGATGGAGCTGACCCTCCGGGGCAGGGATGCACCCACAGTGATCGAAGTGCTGATGATGGAAATAAACAAATTGCAATGCAGCAGTGAAACAAGCACACAGAGACTCTGTCACTCTACCCGGGTACTTTACTGCAACAATGCTGGTGGTGATACAGTTTATAGTGGACAACAGTCGTTAGGTAAAGGTAGCCAGCCGGGTAGTCACAGTGGGCTGCAGAGTCTCTCGGAGTCTCCAGTGGTACGCCTTCCTTGCTCTAACCTGTGTCCTGCTGCTGCTGCCTGTCCTGGAACAGCCCACTTAGTACCAGGCCCAATTAGGGTGTTTTCTGAGTATCCCGGCTTCCCGCTCTCCCTCTCTCCTGCACTAGGACTCGACCCCGGTGGGTTATCCTGACATGACTGGTTTCCTTCTGACAGGGTGTCGGGGCCGGTAGACGGACCCGCGACGTCCGGTGTTGACGACTCAGGGGCTGAACTCCCTGTGCCGCATCTTCGGAACCGGCACTCCGGTAAATGGTCCAGGGTTCCCTCCCAGAGTATGGGTGCTCCGATCTGGGGGGGTCCCCTCCTTCAGTCTGGGCTGCCGGTTCTCTTTCTCCAGGCCCCCTCTCTTGGAGCTCCCTTCTCTCTCAGGGCTCCCGTGCTCCTTTGTTGCTCAGGGCAAACTAGAATCCCCCATTTTGCTACCTCCCTCCTCCCCTAACTCCCCCCTAGGGACTAGTCTCCAACCATTTTTCTAGGTGGATGTGTGGGAATGTTGGGATGGGAGCCTCCTACAAACCCTGCATTTCCACTGTGACAGGGATAACCGCACACTCATTTATGGGTGCAGCACCCTAATTGTGACGCCTGACCAGTGGGGCGCCACATGTCAACAGAGGCTGACCGGGTAAGAGACTACTGACATACCTAAGAGACCGACCAGGTGTAAGAAGGAAAGAGTCCAATGTGAAAGACCGGCTTGACGGAGTCACTAAGGGACTGGGTCGACGGACAGGGTACCAGCCCTGTAAAAGTGGCTAGAGATTACAGCCCCAGCCACAGATTAATCGATGAGGTGGAGGGTCTCTATGACCGGAACCTAACAGACCAAAGAAAACCCAGGAAAGTCCTCCAAAGGACTTGGGGGTAAGAGAGAGGACCCCCCGAGAAATCCGCGACTGCTGGCCCTGAGGTAGTGGTCCTGAGAAGAGAGACCCGGAAAGGCCTAAAGAAAGGGGGTGTTTGGTGAACCTGACCAGCTACCATTGCGCTTACTGTTAGAAAATACCGTGACTGTGTGAATATATTACAGTCAGTGAAGCACCCGGTAAAACCTGAAGAAATGTGTGCCAGTCTTTATTAAAGGTCTATGGCTGTGGAGACCAACATTAGAGATGAGCGATGTTTGATTCGCAATGTTCGCCAATCTCAAATTTGATCTGTTTTGGGCGGTGTTCGAGTCATTTGACGAATGCGAAAAATTTGCTTAAAATTTGGCAGTTCGAGGTTATGTTCGATAACGCTTTGATCACCAAAAGCTTAACCCTAACCCTAATACTGTTAATGAATGTTAATATCCAGTTTCAGTGTATAGTGTGCGGGGGGATGGGGGCGGGGTTTAGATCACTGCTGCAGAAATAATGCCGATCTCCATTTTTTTTTCTCCTAACTGCATATACAGTGGGGCGGTGCAGGCTGTCAGCCAATGACACACACACACAGCAAAGTGCATTTTTTGCACACAAGCAAGGGCATTTGTCATTGGCTGTGTATGTCACATGTCCTTGCCCTATAAGACCCAGACATTTTCTCAATCACCACCATTTCCTCAGTGCTGCAGTTATGTGCTAGTTAGGCATCGCTACTGCTGCTGTGGGCGCTATAAAGTGTTAGATAGTGAGTGAATCTCAAGTTAGAGAGACAGATAGGTTTAGGGAATAGGGACTAGTTAGAATCTCAGCCCTTTTGAGGGCTACTTCAAAGAAGTAGGGACTAGTTATAATATAAGCCCTTTTGAGGGCTAGGATAGAGCAGTTCCTTTTAGTTGCTGCCAGGCAGGTATGTGCCAGTGTTGTGCAAGTGTTTTTCACAGCATCTGGCCAAATCTAGCTCAGGCAATCCTTTAGGGCAGGTAGTATAGCACTGCTGTGAAGAAAGCTACCCAACCTGTCTATCCAGTAGCCAATTTTTTAATGCAGTTAGTCCAGGAAATGTTTTGGGGCTAGTAGCAGTGTCTGGTAGTGAGCGGTGTAGCCCAGCTGTAAAGTAAGCTACACCGCCTGTCTATCCAGTAGCCAATTTTTTACTACAGATAGTCCAGGTAATTGTTTGGGGCTAGTAGCTGTGTCTGGTAGTCAGCGGTGTAGCCCAGCTGTAAAGTAAGCTACACCGCCTGTCTATCCAGTAGCCAATTTTTCACTGCAGCTAGTCCAGGCAATTTTTTTGGGCTATTAGCAGTGTCTCATACACAGTTTTGTAGCCCACTTGGGAACCAAGCTACACCGCCTGTCTAGTTCAGACTAATTTTTAACTGCACCTAGCCCAGGTAATAGTTTGGGCCTAGTAGCAGTGTCATTTAGACAGTGATGTGTAGCCCACTTGTGAAACACATTACACCGCCTGTCTATTTCAGACTAATTTTTAACTGCACCTAGCCCAGCTAATAGTTTGGGCCTAGTACCACTGTTTGGCCACTTAGCTCTGCTCGATTTCCATCCTAATTTTGTTTCCCTAACAATTGCAGAGTTTCCAATTTGGTCACATACAAAATGAGTGGCAAAAGGCCTGCTGCTGGAGGAAAGGGGAATCGGCTTGGTGTAAAGGGTAAAAATGTTTGTGTCTTTAGGGTAGATGGTAAAGCAACAGTAACATCTGTTGAAGAAAGACCATCTTCTAGCCAAAGTAAGATGTCTACTTATTTTCGTGGACAATCTGATTTGATCCCTGTCTTACGGACTCGACCATCGATACTTATTGTAGACGAGGCACAAAAACAGCAGGTGCTTGAATGGATTTCAAGTGCTCCATCAAGTGGCCTCTCCTCCACCTCAACTTCAACATCCAAAACCCTCCAATCCTCTGAGGTGTCACCCCAATCGCACTTGCTTCCTCCCAGCTCCCAAGTCTCCAGCCGCCCTACTGAGTAAGGGGTAACAGAGATGGTTGAGTCTGCAGAGCTGTTCAGTCACACTATACCCTGGGAATCAGAGGTCTTCTCCAAAGCTGCAGTGAGTCTAGATGAGGAAATGATCTGTACAGATGCCCAGACGCTTTGTGAGTCAGATCCAGGCCCAGATGAAGAAGGTTCTGAGCATAATGTAGACCCTCATTCCAAACTGTAACTCCTCTTGGTGGAGACAATGAGAAAAATGCTGATGAGACTCAGATACCTGATTGGACCGACAACTTAACTTTTCGGTCAGGGCAGGAAGAGGTTGTCTCTGAGGACAAGGGGTGTGATAACACACAGGAATATGATATGGTTGGAGATCCCACTTACTGTCAACCCACAGTCAGCCAGTCGATGAGGTCAGCAGAGGAGGTGGTGGACGATGAGGTTAGGTTGCGCCATCTTGGACTGAGACGGAGTACTGGAAGCACGTCAACAACAGCATCCGCAGCCACAAATCTGCCTCAGAGCAGAAGTTGTGGTGGCTCTGCAGGTCACATGGGGTCTAAGCCTTGCCTAGCCTGAGCCTTTTTTGACATCGCCAAGGATCACCCAACTCATGTGATCTGTAAGATTTGTCACCAATCTCTGAGTAGAGGCCAAAAACCCAATAGTTTGAGTACTTCATGCATGAACCATCACATGGATATGAAGCACAAGTCGCAATGGGAAGCTCACTGTGCTACAAAGCGGGCTAGTGGGGCGGGCCAACCACCGTCTGCCCCATCAAGTGCATCCGCGTGCTCTTCATCCTCTGTGACTGTGGAGACAGCTGTCACTCATGCTTTTAGACGCAGACCTTCCACCTCTTTACCTGCAACAGGCAGTGTGATTGCCAGGTCGTCACTTGTTTTTGAAGTGGAAAATGCTGCTGGTGTTGAGCTCTCTCAGACATCGAGAGCACCACCTTTGGATGAAGGCAACATTATATGTGCGCCAGCACCTCCCTCACAGACAAGCAGTTTGCTGGGGACACCCTACTCAACCCTGTCTCAGCACAGCAGCCAGCCCTCCATCCCTCAGATGTGGACAAGTAAAAGACCATTTCCTAATAGCCACGACAAAGCTAAGCGGTTAAATTTCACCATCTGCAAGCTGTTGGCTACAGAAATGCTGCCTTTCCACCTGGTGGACACAGAGGATTTTAGAGACCTTATGTCAATTGCAGTGCCCCAGTACCAGATGCCCAGTCCCCACTACTTCTCCAAGAAGGGCGTGCCTACGCCACACCAGCATGTCGCAGACAACATCACCGCTTCCTTGAGAAACTCTGTGTGTGACAGGGTGCATTTAACTACAGACACTTGGACCAGTAAGCATGGACAGGGGTGTTACATGTCCTGACTGCACACTGGGTAACTATGGTGAGAGCTGGAGAAGGGTCTGTTGTACAAGTCTTACCATCCCCACGAGTTGTGCATCAATCCTCGGTACATAGCAGTTTCTCCACTGCTTCTGTCTCCTCAACCTTGTCTCTGTCCTCCACCTGCACCCAAAGCCTATCTGGTAATGCCACTTGCATTGTAACTGTGCACAAGGAATCCAGCACTCCTCCTTACTATGCTGGCAGCAGGGTTCAATGCCATCAGGCGGTGTTTACCTTGAAATGTCTTGGAAATGTGAATCACACCGCTGAGGAGTTGTGGTCAGCTCTGGAGACCGAGTTTCAGCAATGGTTGTCTCCACTCACCCTTCAACCAGGGAAGGCCGTGTGCAACAATGCGGCAAACCTGGGTGCGGCCCTTTGTTGGGGTAATGTGACACACGTGCCTTGTATGGCTCACGTGTTGAACCTGGTTGTCCAGCAATTTTTAACACACTATTCCAGCCTAGATAGGCTTCTGCAGAGGGCACAGTCACTGTGTGCTCACTTCTGGCATTCGCATCCCGCAGCTCAATGACTTGCATCGCTCCAGAAGTCTTTCGGCCTGCCAGTTCACCGTCTGAAATGTGATGTGCCGACATGCTGGAATTCCACTTTGCACATGTTGCAGTGACTGTGGCAGCACCGCCGAGCCCTGGTGCAATACGTATATGTGGCGTCCCTGCGACCAGGGTGGCCACATAGGGAACTGCAGCCAGGCAGAAGGTAGATAGTTTGTGCACCAAACACCCTCTCAGTACATACACACCCACTAGAGCACAGCGCCTGACCCGGAGCCCAGGACTCTAGGTGGGCAAGGGGTGGTGGGGTTTAGAGGAAAGTGGGTGGCAAGGAAGGCAGGTCAGGTGACAGATAGTACAAATAGAGGAAAAGAGGCGGAAGGAGTTAGTAGGCCAGAGTGAGCCGAGAGGTAAAGAACAGACATAAAGTGACACATCCCGGTGGGATTGGGCTCCTTGGAGATGCAGAATCCAAAGAGACACAGATCCATGGAGAGAAAGCTCGACCATAGCTGGCATCCCAGGGGTGTGTGAGGACAGAGACCGGACCAGTATCATCGGGTTCAAGGAACACGGCATAACCGACCAACTACAGGCGGAATAGATTCCCTGATTGCATCTGGAAGTCACACGGGATAGAGGGAGCCTGGTAACACTTTGAAAGGCAGGGTTACTGCAGGCTAGGCTAACACCAGAGTGTCGGCTCTCAGGGGGACTGAAGTTACACACTGGCTCTCCAGACAAACCGGCGAGGAACACAGATTCCAGATCCGTGTTCCCACAACAGGGTTGGAGGCTCAGCAGCAACCCGGTGGACCCGGCTTACCGCCCACACACATAGGAGGAAGCTACATACGGCCGAGCTGCCGCCATACAATTCACAGGAAAAACAGAGAGAAAAAGAACAAGCCTGAAAGGTTAATAGAAGGAGTGAGGGGTCTCAGAGCGACAGCCTGGCTGCAGAGGGTTCAAGTGTCCAGAGTTAATGGAGTTGTGAATCACAACTCAATTTCTAAAACACACTAATGAAAATTAAATCCCATTTAATAATAAATAAATTAAAATCATCAAATTAGGGGTCAGAATTGGGATCCGAACTCACTCATTACTGAATGAGTGAGTTCGGATCCCAATTCTGACCCCTAATTTGATCATTTTAATTTATTTATTATTAAATGAATAAGTGAGTTCGGATCCCAATTCTGACCCCTAATTTGATGATTTTAATTTATTTATTATTAAATGGGATTTAATTTTTATTAGTGTGTTTTAGAAATTAAGTTGTGATTCTGGTTTAAATGTTTCATAATTGATAAATTGATTTTTGTAATTGTTGGACATTTCTGTGTATCTACTATATAATTGCCTAAGACGTTTTCGTGTCGGACCCCGACAACGTGCCGTGGATATGTCACACTCTGTGACGTCATCACGGCGAAGCATTGGCCGCGTAGCGGCCATTGCGAGCCGCTGACGTCACCACGCACGAGCAATGGCCGCGAAGCGGCCATTGCGAGTCGGTGGCCGAAAATAGAACCAGAGGCTCGGCCACAAATTTAGCCATGTACCGCTGAGGTAGCGCGAGCAATGGCCGCGAGGCCATTGCGAGTCGCTACCTCAGCCGCCCTGTGCCCCTGTGCCCCTGTGCCTCAGTGCCTCAGTGTGCCCCTCTGCCTCCCGCTCCGAACCTGTGCCCCTGTGCCCCAATGCCCCTGTGCCCAAGTGCCCCTGTGCCCCTGTCACCCCCGCCATCCCCTGTGCCTCAGTGCCCCTGTGCCTCCCGCTCCGAAGCAGCTGCTGTCAGCACATGCTGATACAGTGCTCCGGAGCCTGTGCCCCTGTGCCCCAATGCCCCTGTGCCCAAGTGCCCCTGTGCCCCTGTCACCCCCGCCATCCCCTGTGCCCCTGTGCCTGTGCCCCAGTGCCCCTGTGCCCCTGTGCCTCTGTGCCCCTGTGCCTCTGTGCCCCTGTGCCCCTGTGCCCCTGTGCCCCTGTGCCTCTGTGCCCCTGTGCCCCAGTGCCCCTGTGCCCCTGTGCCCTGTGCCTCTGTGCCCCTGTGCCCCTGTGCCCCTGTGCCTCTGTGCCCCTGTGCCTCTGTGCCCCTGTGCCCCTGTGCCCCTGTGCCCCAGTGCCCCTGTGCCCCTGTGCCTCTGTGCCCCTGTGCCTCTGTGCCCCTGTGCCCCTGTGCCCCTGTGCCCCAGTGCCCCTGTGCCCCTGTGCCTCTGTGCCCCTGTGCCCCATTGCCCTGTGGATTACCGCAACCGCGCCGCATATTAACTCGCTGGCTCAGTGCGAGCACTTGCGGCGCGGTTGCGGTAAAACCCATAAGGATTACCGCAACCGCGCCGCATTGCGAGTCGCTGGCTGAGTGCGAGCACTTGCGGCGCGGTTGCGGTAAAACCCATAAGGATTACCGCAACCGCGCCGCATTGCGAGTCGCTGGCTGAGTGCGAGCACTTGCGGCGCGGTTGCGGTCAAACCCATAAGGATTACCGCAATTGCGCCGCAAGTGCCAGTTGCGGCGCGGTTGCGGTAATCCCCATAGAAAGTATAGGGGGACTTGCGGCAGGTGCGGCAAGTGCGGTTTTGCCGCACCTGCCGCAAGTCCCCCTATACTTTCTATGGGGATAACCGCACCGCAGATGCGGTTTTTTAATAAATATATTTAATAAAAAAATCATTAAATTAAAAAAAATAAAAATAATATAATAATGTAAAAAAATATAAAAGAATAATAAAATAAAAAATAATAATTTAAAATAAAAAAATTACATTAAGATATAAATAATTAAATTATTAAAAAAAATATAAGTATTGGACCCCCAAAATATTACCCCCCAATAAAAACTTATGTTATCCCAAAAAATCCCCCAAAAAGTATAGGGGACTGCGCGTGCGGCAAAGTTGCGGTTTGCCGCACCTGCCCAAAGTCCCCTAATACTTTGTATGGGGATTACGCAACGGCACCGCAGATGCGGTTTTGCAATAAAAGTCCCAACTTTGAATACAAAAAAAGTCACTTAAAATACCAAGAATAGTAATAAATTTAATAATAATAATCGTTAAAAAAAAAATACTTAAAATAAAAATAATAAAATAAATTTAATAATAAAAAAAAAAAAAAAAAAATTAAATATAAGATAATTAATATACATTAATTTAATTAATAATTTTTAAAATAAGTATTGGACCCCCCCAAAAGTATTGGACCCCCCCAAAAAAATTATGTAACCCCCCAAAAATCCCCATAGAAAGTATAGGGGGACTTGCGGCAGGTGCGGCAAGTGCGGTTTTGCCGCACCTGCCGCAAGTCCCCCTATACTTTGTATGGGGATTACCGCAAACGCACCGCAGATGCGGTTTTTTAATAAAATAACATAATTTTAATACAAAAAAAATCACTTAAAATACAAAATAATAAATAAATTTAATAATAATAATCGTAAAAAAAATTATAAAAATAAATAATAAAATAAAAAATAATAATAAAAAAAAACAAAAAAAAAAAATTACATTAAGATATTAATTACATTAATTTATTAAAATATAAGTATTGGACCCCCCCAAAAGTATTGGACCCCCCCAAAAAAATTATGTGACCCCCCCAAAAAAAGTATGTGACCCCCCAAAAAAAGTATCTGACACCCCCAAAAAAGTATGTGACCCCCCCCAAAAAAATATGTCACCCCCCAAAAAAATGATGTGACCCCCCAAAAAAAGTATGTCACCCCCCAAAAAAAGTATTGGACCCCCCAAAAAAGTATGTCACCCCCCCAAAAAAGTATGTGACCCACCCAAAAAAGTATGTGACCCCCCAAAAACTATTCACACCCCCCCGAAAAGTCCTCACACCAGCTATAACTACTATAATCAAATTAATGCACATTCTAGACACCCGATGCATTTGCATCGGACTCACAGCTAGTATTTGTATAACAGTGAAACAAGGGGCGTTTTTCCCGGAACTGACGTTTGACAATCCAAATTGTGACGTCAGGAACATAAATTTTGAAAGGACTTTTGCACTTTGATTGTACCATATGCCCTGATGAAGTGATCGGTGGATCACAAAACGCGTAGGCTAAGTGTGCTATATATGTGTGTAGTGTGTCAAACAAGATGCGTCTCCAGCAAGTCCTCGTGGTCAGCGCGGAATAAATCCCGGTTATTTCCTGATTTCATCCAGAATGTGGACAAGTCATCCTGGGGAGACTAAAGGCTTGTGGATTTTTGAATGTGCTGCATGACAGTCACCAACAATTTTAAGCTGGCAACTATGGGGCAATTGATGCCACTTACCGTATATACTCGCGTATAAGCAGAGTTTTTCAGCCCAAAAATTGGGCTGAAAAGTCCCCCCCTCGGCTTATATGCCAGTCACTGTATACTGTATACAGTATACAGCAGCCCCCCCCCATATCAGTATACAGGCCCCCCCCTTGTGCAGCAATCCTGAAAAGGAAAACATTATCATACTTATCCCTGCCGCTGTCCCGCTGTCCCACTGCCGCTGCCGTCATCGCGCTCCTCCGGCTTCATCCGTCTTCTTCCGGCTTCCTCTGGTCGGCGCAGGCAATGACGTCATTGTCTGCTCGCCAGAGGAGGAAGCCGGAAGACGCTGGATGAAGACAGAGGAGCGCGATGACGGCGGCGGCAGCGGGACAGCGGGACAGCGGCAGGGATAAGTATGATAATGTTTTCCTTTTCAGGATTGCTGCACAAGGGGTCGGCCTGTATACTGATATGGGGGGGGGGCTGCTGTATATTCCTCTGGGGCTGCTGTATACTACCTCTGGGGCTGCTGTATACTATCTCTGGGGCTGCTGTATACTACCACTGGGGTTGCTGTATACTACCTCTGGGGCTGCTGTATACTACCACTGGGGTTGCTGTATACTACCACTAGGGCTGCTGTATACTACCTCTCGGGCTGCTATATATACCTCTGGGGCTGCTGTATACTACCTCTGGGGCTGCTGTATACTACCACTGGGGCTGCTGCTGTATATACCACTGGGGCTGCTGCTGTATATACCACTGGGGCTGCTGCTGTATACTACCACTGGGGCTGCTGTATACTACCTCTGGGGCTGCTGTATACTACCACTGGGGCTGCTGCTGTATATACCACTGGGGCTGCTGCTGTATACTACCACTGGGGCTGCTGTATATACCTCTGGGGCTGCTGTATACTACCACTGGGGCTGCTGCTGTATATACCACTGGGGCTGCTGTATATACCTCTGGGGCTGCTGAATACTACCACTGGGGCTGCTGCTGTATATACCACTGGGGCTGCTGTTGTATATACCACTGGGGCTGCTGCTGTATACTACCACTGGGGCTGCTGTATATACCTCAGGGGCTGCTGTATACTACCACTGGGGCTGCTGCTGTATACTACCACTGGGGAGGCTGCTGTATACCACACTGCTGGGGGCTGTATACCTATGCTGGGGTCCACCCTCGGCTTATACACGAGTCAATAGGTTTTCCCAGGTTTTGGGGGCAAAAGTAGGGGGTCGGCTTATACACGGGTCGGCTTATACACGAGTATATATGGTAAGTGGTGCTTGTGCCCCAATTTTTGGAAAAAATGGAGACTCTTGTTGGAGTCTCCTTGCTGTGCTTTTAGAAGGGCATGACATGCCTATATTTGTGTCTCCTCCTCCTTTTACTCGTCCAGCTCTTTTCTTTTTACGCATTTTTATATGTACTTGTCACTTTTTCATGCGTTTGTTGTGTCTTCTGAGTAGTTTGTCACCTTTTGGACACCTTAGATGGTGCTTTCTATGTGTTTTCTATGTGTTTGTATGTGTTTGTATTTGCCTGCCATTGTTTTCAATGATATTCGACGGTGTTCAACGAACATTCGACGAACACCCTCCCAATTCGACAAATCGAATCGAAATCGAACACTGTGGTGGTGGCTCATTTTTTTCAAGATTTTAAAATCTTTTAAGATTTTTAAGATTGCTCAACTTTTCAACTGTTTAAGTGGATGGATTGATAGATTAATGTAAAGTACAGATAGATTTATAGATAGATGGATAAATTAGAAAGATTTAGATATAGATGTCAAACGGCTATATGTCCCACTCCCCCAATATATTGTAAGCATGCACCCTTTAGTGCCTTTCATGTTGGTTTTTTAGCCTTAAAAAACTAAATAATAACAAAAAGGTATGTGGTACCCCCTATTTTTCTTTGCTAGCAAGGGTAAAGCAGACAGCTGCAGTCTGTAGGCCACAGCTGGCAGCTTTATCTTGGCTGCTGATAAAATTGAGGGGAACATTTTTTTTTCCATTACCGTGTATACTCGAGTATAAGTCGAGTTTTTTAGCACAAAAATTGTGCTGAAAAGTGCCCCCTCAGCTTTTATTCGAGTTACAGTGTGAAGGCTCAGTGGGGGGCGGTGATCAGGAGCTGGAGGTGGGGGGAGGCTGCAGTAGGAGTCACGTGCCCCCGCTCATTAGTGCAATGCAATATGCACTGCATCCCCCTGTCCATCAGCAGCAGGGGGAGCGGTGCATATTACATTGCACTATGTAAGCGCCCCCCGATCAGTGGTATATACAGGTCACCCCCATCAGTGGTATATACAGGCCCCTCCATCAGTGGTATATACAGGCCCCTCCATCAGTGGTATATACAGGCCCCTCCATCAGTGGTATACAGGTCCTTCCATCAGTGGTATATACAGGCCCCTCCATCAGTGGTATATACAGGGCCCCCCCCATCAGTGGTATATACAGGCCCCCCATCAGTGGAATATACAGGCCCCCCTTGCTGCTGCACACCTGTAAAATAATATCTCATTCATACTTATCCTCCGTCGCTCTGTCACCGCGCGTCCTCCGGTCTTCTTCCTGCTTGTACCCGGCGTCATTTGACAGGCGCAGAAGCAATGACGTCATTGCTGCTGTTCCCGCCTCAGGAATAGAAGCTGGGTACAAGCAGGAAGAAGACCGGATGACGCTGGAGACAGAGCTAAGGGGATAAGTATGAATGAGCTATTATTTTACAGGTGTGCAGCAGCAAGGGGGGCCTGTATATACCACTGATGGGGGGGCCCTGTATATACCACTGATGGGGGGGTCTGTATATACCACTGATGGGGGGCCTGTATATGCTACTGATGGGGGGCCTGTATATACCACTGATGGTGGGGCCTGTATATACCACTGATGGTGGGGCCTGTATATACCACTGATGGTGGGGCCTGTATATACCACTGATGGGGGGGCCTGTATATACCACTGGTGGGGGGCCTGTATATGCCACTGATGTGGGCCTGTATATACCACTGATGGGGAGCTGTATATACCACTGATGGGGGCTCTAACCTCTGATGGGGGGCCTGTATATACCACTGATGGGGGGCTGTATATACCACTGAGGGTGGGCCTGTATATACCACTGATCGGGGGCTGTATTCCACTGATGGGGGGAACTGTATACCAGTGATGGAGTTCCTATATACCAGTGATGGGGGATTATATACTAGTAATGGGGGCCATTTATCTTGATGAGAGGGGCTGTATACTGTGATGAGAGTCTGTTTCATTTCCCCCCCTAGGCTTATACTCGAGTCAATAAGTTTCCCTAGTTTTGGAGGGTAAAATTAGGGGCCTCAGCTTATACTTGGGTCGACGTATACTCGAGTATATACGGTATTTATTTATTTTTACAGTAATCTTATGTCCGTTTGGTTGCCATACTGGCAACAGCAGAGAGGGAGGGCGGCGCTATGTCTGTTTTTAACCAATCAATGGGGGGAAACAGTCACTATCTTTGAGGTCATGTGGGAGTCTGTAAGCATTGTGACAGAGGCGCTGAAGTTTGCCAAGTAATATAGCAAGGAAGATAGTGTTTGTGCCAAAAACACTGTAAAGAGGTTTAAGTTGTGTTTGGCAGCTTTTGGGCCCTATTGAAGGTATTTTCTGGGCCCTTGATTTTGCATCCCATTGATTTGAATGAGGTTTGGACATTCGGCAAACTGTACATTGATCGTCAAACATATGCCTATTCGGTGAAATGAACCTGAACTGCAAAGGGTTCGCTCATCTCTATTTACAATGAAGAGTCTTGATATAAAAGAGACTTTCCTTTATACTTATTCTGGATTCACTTCTGCCTTTGGCAAAAAAATTGGATCTAAAGTAGGGATGGGCGAGTCTACTCGCTAGGACTCGGGACTCGGCGATTCTGAAGGTACTCGCAGGACTCGTTACTCGGCGAATCTCCCAGCTTGGACTCGCACAGTGACGAGTCCAATGGAATTCAATGGCAATAAGCTTGACTCTTCACAGATACCCGCTGTCAGCAGCGAGTCTGAGCGAGTCTACGATTCCGAGTCCTACGAGTCTACGATTCCGAGTCCTGTATACTGTATTCGGGAGTCGGACTCTCGAATACAGAATATGATTATGTTCCGAGTCAGCACAGCGTGCGTGTTAGGTCAGAAAACTTGTGAAGATAGCCAATCATAGTCAGTAATGGCATAGCAAAGTTGGTTGTGTCAGGACTATGATTGGCTGCTGTCCATCGTGATGCCTATGTCATGTATGACAGGCAAGGCAGTATATAAGGCTTGTCCCCGCCATTTTGGCCACATTCCTGAGACGATCTGACCTAGTATAGGGAGAGAGAGATATATGCTGGAGCAGATCAGGGATTGTCAGTGTAGGGAAGATTCCTTATATTAACCCAAAAAGCTCTTCTGAGAGCTAGGAGAAGGACAGAGTAGTGCTGTGTAGGCAGGCAGGCAGGCAGGGAGGGAAGGAAGGAGAAGCCTTACAGTGCACACAGGACGGACCTCATAGCTTAGCTTACTCACTCAGCTTTGCTAACAGCTGCAGTCAGAGGCTTAGCTGAGGTGCTGTTTCCTTTTTGTTTTTGCACCAGATCGATTTTTGTTCCTAATAAGCCATAGAGCGTTATTTTTTCTGTGGCAGACCAGTGCGTTGCTGCTCTCCTACCTTTAAATAGCACGTACACCACCTTAGGGCCCTTTCACATCAGCGTTTTTTTGAAATCGCGGCAGATGCGGTGAAAAAACCGCATCTGCCGCGATTACCGCATACCGGCTGCACTAGCGGCGCTGTTGCGGTTTTTGCCATGCAAAGTATAGGCGGACTTGCGGCAGGTGCGGCAAGTGCGGTTTTGCACTTGCGGCAGGTGCGGCCACGAAAAAAACCGCGGTCAGCCGCGGTTTTTTTCGCGGCCGCACCTGCCGCAAGTGCAAAACCGCACTTGCCGCACCTGCCGCAAGTCCGCCTATACTTTGCATGGCAAAAACCTGCAACCGCGCCGCAAGTGCAGCCGGTATGCGGTAATCGCGGCAGATGCGGTTTTTTCACCGCATCTGCCACGATTTCAAAAAAACGCTGATGTGAAAGGGCCCTTAGGGAGTGTAGTGTGCGGCTTCACTGCCAAGTGTGAGCGCTCACACTTACCCCGCCAGCAAGTGACGCATACAGCAACACCAAACCACATCTCGGTGGCTGTGCGCACTTAAAACCAATTTTTTTAGGGAGTGTAGTGTGCGGTGTGTTTGGACTCGCACACTTTCAGAGACACATCAGCGAGTTGTAAATGTCATTATTCGCTATTACTCGGTTCCCTATTCATTAACATTGGACTCGCTGGACTCGCAACGAGTCCCGAGTCCTTGACTCGGACTCGTTGGGGTCTTGCGATTCCGAGTCTTTTAGGACTCGCCCATCTCTAATCTAAAGCTGTCACAAAAGAACTCAATTAATGCAAAAAGATTCATCCACTTTACTCATTTGGTAAAGCCACCATGCAAAATAGAAACAAAAGCATAATATGATGCATTCAAATTATAAAGTGGAATCAAAATACATGAAATATTTGTCTACCAAATTCAATCTTTCTTTACTCTTTAGGGTTTGCTATTTAGAAAATAAATATTATGATGTCCGCCTACACAGGCTGTGAACAGAATTTGTCTTGGAATCGCAACATCTGACAGCAGGTTGGAAAATGTTCATGATTTTGTAGCTTTCAGAACAAATTACATAACAGAAAGATAATAGTAATACAATCATTGCCTGGAGGACAGGAAATCAAATTTCATGATTTCATATGTGTAGCATCCACGGAACACAGACATGCATGTACAGTACTTTTCATCTACTTTATGAGCTTATGTGTCTTTTTGCCTTAAGTAATAATTACAGGTTTCTGGTATAACGCATTAAGGATGTTTATTCACCTTGCAGCAAATATTAAATACAAATTTTAAAACATAAAATAATGTTTGTTTAATTGCTTAACATTCTGGTTTAATTAAACATACAATACATCAAAAAAGAAATTAAATGAATTAAAGTAATCATATTTTTTGCTTTATAAGACGCACTGGATTATAAGACGCACCCCAAATTTGGTGAAGGTAAAGAAAAAAAAATAATTTTTAATGTTAAATAGGGTTTGTGTTTTAATGCCACTGTCTGTCCTAAAATCAATATACCGTATATCTCATCCTGATACATAGCCCCCCATCCTGGATATGACCCCATCTTGGATATGGCCCCCTTATCATGGTACATGCACCTTCATACTGGATATGGCCCCCTTATCATGGTACATGCACCCCATAATGGATATGGCCCCCCTGCTGGCACGCACACTAAAATAACAAACACTGTTATCTCACACTCAGTCGCTCCCTGCTCCCAGCCAATCAGTGTCTTCCTGAGTCCGGGCATCCGATCATGTGACTGGAGCACACAGAGATGACGTCACTTGTTCTGTGCCGGTCACATGATCAGATGCCTGGACACAAGAAGACACCTCTGAGCTGGGAGCAAAGGAGCGATGGAGACTGAGTTAACAGCGTTTGTTATTTTGGTGTGCGTGTCAGCAGAGGGGGCCATATAGTGTGATGGGGGGCATATCCAGTATGGGGGACAGTATACATTATGCTCATATAATATACGCCACTACTCCCACCCACCTCTCAGCACTGGCTTCATGACTGAGAGGTGATGAACGAGGGGATGCAGTGCATATTATATGAGCCTAATGCCCATGCCAGCAAGCTTACGCCCATGGACATGCTCCAAAGCCGCCCAACTCCCCCCCCCCACAGCCCCTTCCCTACTAGATTCAGATTATAAAATACACCTCCACTTTCCCCCCAAATTTTGGGGAACAAAAGTGCATCTTAAAATCTGAAAAATACAGTATATGTTTTTTATTTAATTGCATTAGTTTTTCCCTATCAAGAAGAGGTCAAAAATTATTGAATCATTCAATTTTGAGTAAAAATATTAAACCCTACACAATGGCCATTTTCCATTTTTTCCTCCTCTTCTTGCATGAGCCGTAAGTTTCTGTTTTTCCATCAAAATAGCCATAGGAGGGCTTGTTTACTGTGGGACGAGTTGCACTTTTGAATGACTCCAATCATCTTACCATATAGTATACTGGAAAATGAAAAAGACTGTTTTTCTTTTTTTATTTTAAATGTTTATAAAAATGAACTTTTAACGCTTCCATTTTTTTAAGTACCGTAATCTTACTTCGTAACATTATTTTCTAAGCCTACTCAAACCTTTTGCACAGCATTGAATACATGAGGAGATCTTCTAAATTTCATTGAAGAAAGATTCACCCAAATTTGATTCAGCTCAGTTCAACTCAATTCAGCTACAAAAAAAAAAATTGTTTGAAAATACAGTTAAGTGGATTTAATTACTACTGATTTCTATAGATTTTTGCAAAAATCCATATTTTTATATCCATATTCAAAATACAGAGTAATTCACTATTTCTGAATTCAGCAAAATGGTTGTCACTTTGCTGAATGAACTTTACAAGTTCACCAAAATGTTAAAAAAAAAAGATACTCACCATTCACCTCTCCTGTGACTGACTGTATCCTCTCTCCAGTACTATTTGTGGTGCCTCTTCTTATCATCACTACACACAGAAGCCCCGGGCTTTTTAAAGCTAGGATAGAACTTCCTAGACCTTGTCACTGCTGGTTTCACACTTGCGGTTCCCTCTGCAGCGTCCTGCGGAGGGGATCCACAAGCTGAGCGCAGGCACCGCAAGACCCTATGTTTGACATGGGGACGCAGGTGCCTGCGCTGGGGTGCAAGTGACCGTGCGCACCCATTGCTGGCAATATGTGATTTTTGCTCATGTGGATGTTTGCGCACAAATCACACAGCCTCGTCCGCACCAGGAACGCGACATGTTGCGTTCAGGGTGCGGGCGAGAGTGTGTGATTTGTGTGCAGGCATCCGCCTGCATACAAATCATACATTGCAGTGAATGGGTGTGCACAGGGTGCGCACGCCAATCTGCATCAGAGCGCAGGCACCTGCATCCCCATGTTAAACATAGGGACTTGCGGTGCCTGCGCTCACCTTGCGGATCCCCTCCGCAGGACGCTGCAGAGGGGTCCACAAGTGTGAAACCAGCCTAAGGTCACAGACATGAGGTTGTGATGTCACAACTAGAGATGAGCAGACATGTGCAAGTTTGGGTTCAGGTTTTGCAGCTGGACTTATTTTTGCATAACTTTTGCTGAACGTGACCCGAAGCTCATTGGAAAGCACTGATTAGCAATTCAGCTTTCTACCCCCCAATACAGCCAGCCATAAGAAAAAAACACTACTGGTGGCTGGTGGGCAGGGATTTTTTAAAAAATATTTTAGAAAGACAACACACCTGAAAATTCTGCATTTGCCCTAAGTGTGAGCCGATCAAACACTGTACGTGGCTAGCACTGGGCCAAACAGCAAGCACGCACAGGTATAGCAATGCTCACTCTGGTGCTTGGGAAATGGACAGCACCCGAACTCCACCCTCAAACAGGTTCGCTCCTCTCTACTCACAACATGTGCTGCAGCCTAAGGGTGAGAACTCTAGGGTGGGTATTATAGGTCATGACAATGCCTGAGACAGTCAGCATAAAGTTGTAATACTATAATAACATATGATGATAAGAATCTTTATTTATATAGCGCCCACATATTCCGCAGCACTTCACAATTCAGAGGTTCATATTCCAACAATCATAAGAGACAGTTATCAGAAAATACAAATACAATACAAAACAATTAAACAATGCAATAAAATACAAAATACAATACAAAGCATAACACAATTAGTAAAGAAAAATAATGACTAACCCTGCTCATAAGAGCTTACAATCTTACAATGAGGTGGGAGTGACACAAAGTACAGGTGCTTATTTACAATGATGGTATAGTCAACTTGAGGAAATGGGGAACAGATAGGAGCAGCATAAGTGGCCACCAACCATTATTTGTGATGCATTTGAGACTGGTGGAGCAGATAGGCTATGTCTAAATGACTTTGACTAGTGATCATGGTAGGCCACCCTAAAAATATGTGTTTTTAGTGATCGCCTGAAACTATGTAAGTTGTGAATAGACATAGAGTATTCCAGAGAATTGTTTCAGCTTGGGAGAAGTCTGGGAGCAGGGAATGGGAGGTACGGATTATTGCAGAAGTTTGTCTAAAGTCACTTCCAGATCATAGAGAACGGGTGGGGTGATAGACAGAGATGAGGGTAGAGAGGTAGTGTGTTGCTGCAATTTGAAGAGCTTTGTGGGTGAGAACAAGTAGCTTGAATTGGATCCTATAGTGTATGGACAGCCAGTAATGACTAGCAAAGAGCAGAATCGTCTGAGTAACGGTTAGCTAGATAGGTAATCCTGGCTGATGCATTAAGGATGGACTGGAGAGGGGAGAGTCTAGTGCAGGGGAAGCCAATTAAAAGAGAATTACAATAGTCAAGGTGGGAGGGAATCAGGGCTACATTGAGGGTTTTTGTGGTTTCCAAGGTGAGAAAGGGGCGAATGTTCTTCAGGTGCAAGTGGCAAGAGCAGGCGAAAGATTGTACATATGGAGTGAAGGAAAGATCAGAGTCAAACATAACACCCAGACAGTGAGCCTGCTAACTAGGCGTTATCGTAGTGCCGCACGCTGGGAGAGAGATGTCAGATTTAGGGAGGTTAGTGGAGGACGGGAGCAGAGGAAGTTTAGTTTTGGAAAGGTTGAGTTTCAGATAGAGAGCAGACATGATATTGGAAACTTATAACATAGAAAGGGACAGCACCACATACCAGACGGGATTCTTTGCCAATTCTTTTATTCCAGCACCCCAGTGCAAGCGACGTTTCGGACTGTGTCCTTTATCAAGCAACAACATACACCAAAACAGTCCATTTTATATAGTGTAACACTCCTCCCCTTCATTACCTTCCACCAATCACATAGAATACAAAACAATTACTGCTTTACAATATCAAAGGTTAAAATCACCATGTACATAACACTATAGTCCTTATTACATACCGATGCCCATTGCGTTTATGATCGATAAAGTGTAAGTCCAGGCAATGTCCGCAATATAACATAATGTTTTTAGTTCCTGTAACTACTTCCTTGTTCCGCCATCCACCAATCCGGGCCAGCGTCGGGTCTATTGCCATAGTGATCGTTTCATGACGTAATCCGCATCATCACTCACTCCATCCTACAACCAATAGGAGTCCAGCTGTATTGCGCATGCGCCGTAACTCCCGCACTGATTGGCCACAGCGTCACACACTATTGCGCATGCCCCGGAGTCTCCGTTCTAAATGTCCATCATGTGCATTTACTTCCGGCTGTGCAGCCGTTTATCGACTCCCATCCTCATTCAGTGCATCATCCTTGTTTCCCCCGGGAACATTACATTACTCACATCAGTTCCCCTCGCTTTCTGCCACCGTTGTGCATAATATAGTAATCTTAACCACTTCATCGTGTTATTTATTTCTCCAAAAGGAGATCTAAAGGGCCAGAAACTTACTCCACACTACTTTCCCCATATTCTTAAGAGTTTTTTAGATGCCCAGAACAACACAATTATTCTATATACATAGTATATAGATAAAGTGCACAGTGCATAAAGAGAGGGGAATCGATCAATCTCAATGGTGGAATACCAAACCTGAAGAGAGACATATTACACATTACATACTACAGATTAGAATGGAAGAGGAACCATTTTAACACGTTACCAAGTCTAGCCTAATAGAAAAACCTCTCTAGAACATACAATACAGCAAAATAAACCCTTAAGCATAAAATAATATCAGATGCTATAGGGGCTATTCATGTAGCTTCCCAATAGTATACATTACCCGTCCTAAGACCACCTCATATGCAAATACATCACAATCAGATCTTATTGTAAGCCATCGTTCTAGTGTTATGGATCTAGGGTAAATAAAAAATACTATTTGTCACGTCCTACAGACGGACCTCACACGTGAACCCACTGGACCGCGTAAAGCGGATGCCGATACCGGGTGATAAAGAGGCGGACCAGTACCGTAAAGTCAACAGGTTTATTAGAGTAACAACAACAGAGGACCTCACGCCCCTGGGGAGAGCCACAAGGTCGCAACACTGGAACCCACCGAAGGAGACCCCGGAGCGCTTAACCCCTATACAGGGATCCCGCCGGAACCAGCCTCGGAGGGGCCAATGAAGCGGACACGAGTGTTAAACCGACCCCAGGCGACGTGGTAAAAACAACAACCGAGTATACAACGAGAAACAGAAACCAGGAACACAGAGGATCCGGAGCAGGGCTGGAGGAAGCACTTCAGCTGGGAAGGGGTACGGAGGCAGACCGAAACCACTGGAGTCAGCGAAGAGCCGGCACAGAAGGAATCTGCGGGAAGGAACAAGAGTAAATCAAAAATCAAGCCAACAAGGAACAGCCTGAGCAGACCAGGATTAGCAAGTTCTCTACATAGAAATTGCCCTGGCAATGAGTAAGAGAAAACAGGAAGTTTATATCATGACAGAGTACACCTGATTGGGAGAACACAGAGACCCGGTGATTGGCTGATGGGAGGGGCTAGCTCCTAGCAGTTCTCCAGCAGATACTAATGTGGAGATGAATTGACATAGCTCAAGTAGTGGTCCTGGAAGTGAGAGGAGCAGCGTTGCTCAAGCAGAGGGTGCTGGAGCCCTGCGGCAGGAAACAGGTGCGCGCACCCGGGGAGCATGGGGTAAGGAAGACGCTACCCGACCGACCCGCGGGCGGCGGCTGCCAGCGCCCCGGAACCGTCGACGGATGGTCGACACCCGGAACCCTTGAGGCCGGACAGGGGCAGTAGGAGCCGAGGGAGTAACGGCAGCATGCCGCGGGGCACGGACGGCAGGCCCCTGGGTGGTAACAGTACCCCCCCCTCCACGCCCCCCCGGACGGAACCCGGCCAGAAACCTGCGCAAGAGGCGCGGAGCGTTGACGTCAGCCTCGGGTACCCAGGACCGCTCCTCGGGGCCAAACCCCTTCCAGTCGACCAAATACCACTTAGAACGACCCCTCATCCGCATGTCCAGAATAGCGCTGATCTCGAACACATCGGAAGCCGTAACCGGTGGTGGATGCGAGTCCGGATCCGGGAAGTAGCGGTTGAGGACCAGAGGCTTGAGGAGAGAACGGTGGAAAGAGTTATGGATACGCAGTGATGGAGGCAAACGTAACTGGTAACACACCTCATTCAGTCTCCGAACCACAGTAAAGGGGCCGATATATCGCGGACCGAGCTTGTACGATGGCATCTTGAGGCGTACATACTTGGAGGAGAGCCATACCTTGTCCCCGGGGTTGAACAGGGGGGAGTCCAGACGACGTTTGTCGGCATGACCTTTCATCCGCTGGGAAGCCCTCTCCAGGGCCGAACGGGTCGTCGCCCAGATCCTGGTAAAGTCCCGAGCCAGCGTGTTTGCAGCTGGATTCGGAGTCGCGTCCGCTACGGGACGTGGGACCCTGGGATGGTGTCCATAGACTATGAAGAAAGGACTGTTACCGGAGGACTCACCAACATGGTTGTTGTAGGAAAACTCGGCCCAAGGAAGCAGGGAGGACCAGTCGTCATGGTGGGCGTTGACGAAATGTCGCAGGTACCCGGACAACACCTGGTTTACCCGTTCCACCTGCCCATTGGACTGAGGATGATAAGCAGAAGAGAAGTCGAGGTTGACATCGAGCTTCCTGCAGAGGGAACGCCAGAACCTGGAGACAAACTGCACACCCCTGTCGGAGACAATGTTGGAGGGAAGACCATGCAGACGAAGAACATGAGACACAAACAGTTCAGCCAACCTGGGAGCCGATGGAAGACCGGGCAGGGGAATAAAATGAGCCATCTTCGAGAACCGGTCAACCACGACCCATACCACAGTGTTACCGGAGGAGGCAGGAAGGTCAGTGACGAAGTCCATAGCGATGTGTCTCCATGGTTCCGAGGGCACCGGTAGGGGTAGAAGGAGCCCGACGGGCCGTTGCTTGGGCGTCTTGTTCTGAGCGCAAGAGGGGCAGGCGGAGACATAGTCGGAGATGTCCCGACGCATCTGCGGCCACCAATAGTACCGCTCAATCAAGAGCTGGGTCTTTGTCACCCCCGCATGGCCTGCGAGTCTGGACGAATGACCCCAGCGCAGGACATGCCTGCGATCAGCCTCGGGTACCAGCGTCTTACCTGGTGGCGGAAGGGACAGACGGAGTGGTGCCACCATGCGGATGTTGGAAGGATCGACGATGGATCGGGGCTCCTCCTCTTGGTCCTCTACGAGGAAGGACCGGGATAGGGCATCCGCCTTGATGTTCTTGCCTGCTGGGCGAAAATGGAGTTGAAAGTCAAAGCGGGCGAAAAACAGTGACCATCGAGCCTGTCGGGGATTGAGTCTCTGTGCCGACTGGACGTATGCCAGGTTTTTGTGATCAGTGTAGATGACCACGGGATGTACTGCCCCCTCCAGGAGGTATCGCCACTCCTCCAATGCCATCTTGACGGCCAGCAGCTCCCGATCCCCTATGGAATAATTCCGCTCGGCGGAGGAAAAGGCCTTAGAGAAAAAACCGCATGGCACCATACGCCCTGAGGAGGACTTCTGGGAGAGGACGGCTCCGGCTCCGGAGGAGGATGCGTCCACCTCCAGAAAAAACTGGTTATCTGCCACCGGCCGGTGGAGAACCGGAGCCGAGGAAAAGGCACTCTTGAGTGTCATGAAGGCGGTCTCGGCCTCGGGAGTCCAGGCCTTAGCAGGCGTCCCCTTCCGGGTCAGCGCGGTAAGGGGCTTGACCACGTCGGAGAAACGTGGGATAAACTGCCGATAATAGTTGGCAAAACCAAGGAACCTCTGGATGGCCTTGAGTCCCACGGGTCGAGGCCACAAAAGGATTGCGGACAGCTTCTCCGGGTCCATTTCCAGACCGACGTCGGAGATAACGTAACCCAGAAAGGGCAAAGATGTCCGTTCAAACAGGCATTTTTCATATTTGGCATACAACTGGTTCTCCCGTAACCGGAGAAGGACCCGTCGGACATCTCGCCTGTGAGTGGGAAGATCCGGGGAAAATACCAGAATGTCATCCAGGTAGACCACGACACACACGTACAGAAGGTCCCGGAAGACATCGTTCACGAATTCCTGGAAGACAGCAGGGGCGTTACTGAGACCGAACGGCATTACCTTGTACTCATAGTGCCCGTCCCTGGTGTTGAAGGCGGTCTTCCATTCGTCCCCGGCTCGTATCCGGACCAGGTTATAAGCCCCTCGGAGGTCCAGCTTCGTGAAGACCCGGGAACCACGTAACCGGTCGAATAGCTCTGGTATGAGGGGAAGCGGGTATCTATTTTTCACGGTGATGGCGTTGAGACCCCGATAGTCAATGCACGGTCGTAAGGAGCCGTCTTTCTTCTTCACGAAGAAGAAGCCAGCCCCTGCGGGTGAGGAGGACTTCTGGATGAAACCCCGCGCCAGGCTGTCCCTTACGTAGTCGGACATTGCCTGGGTCTCGGCAGGGTTTAACGGATAGATGCGGCCTTTCGGCAGTTGAGCCCCAGGCACCAGGTCAATAGGACAGTCATAAGGTCTGTGCGGGGGTAACGTCTCGGCCTCCTTCTTGTCGAAGACGTCGACATACGACCAATAGGCCGAGGGCAGACCAGGTAACGCTGCCGGTGAAGGTGGCAACTGGACCGGGGACACGGGAAGAAGGCAACGACTATGACAAGCTTGCCCCCATCGCAGGACCTCACCTGTACGCCATTCCAGAACCGGTTCATGCATGCGGAGCCATGGAAGACCAAGCATAAACGGGGGAGACAGGGTCGGCAGGACATAGAAAGTGAGGCGTTCCGTGTGCAGAGCTCCGACCTGTATCTCTACCTCTCCGGTGATACCCGTCACGGCGTCCTGTAAGGGTCTCCCATCGACAGAGATGAGGACACGGGGTTGCTGCAGGGGGTATATAGGAATACCATAGCGCTGCGCTGTGTCCTGTTGCACAAAATTACTTGCAGAACCGGAATCCAGGTGAGCCACCTCCGAATGGCGTTTGTCTCCGACCTTAAGCAAGATGGCGATAGTAAGAGGGTGAAAGGAATCGTTCTTCGTTAGGTTGGTCTCTCTTACCTCACCGAGACGAAGGTCCACCGGTCGCTTGGGGCATTGGCGACGAAGGTGATCAGATCCTCCGCAGTACAGGCATAGGCCCCGGGCGATCCTCTCCTCCCTTATCTGGCTCCGGGAGCGGACGTGATCCACCTGCATGGCCTCCTGGCCTGTCGGAGGCGCTGTGGGCACTGGAAGAAGAGGTCGCTGGAAAGTGGGAACTAAGCGAAGGGGTCTTCTCTCCTGCGTCCTCTCCTGGACTCTCTCCTGCGACCGCTCCTGTAGACGACGGTCGATTCGGACAGCGAGAGTAATGTACTCCTCCAGGGAGCTGGGCAGATCCCGAACCGCCAGTTCGTCTTTGATCCGGCTCGATAATCCCCGGCGGAAGACACCAACTAAGGGTTCATCCGCCCAGCGGAGTTCGGAAGCAAGGGTACGGAACCGGATGGCATATTGCCCAACAGACTGGTTACCTTGGTGTAAGTTGAAGAGTGCCTCGGTGGCAGAGGCCACCCGACCCGGTTCATCGAAGGTTCTACGGAAGGTGTCCAAGAACGCCCGGAGGTTGGACACGATGGGATCCTCCCTCTCCAATACCGGGTTGAACCATGCCAGTGCCTCTCCCTCGAGATGCGAAGCCAGAAACGCCACCTTTGCCTCATCCGTCGGGAATTGGTGGGGTAGCAGCCGGAAGTGGAGTTGGCACTGGTTGATGAACCCCCGACATGCTTTAGGATCCCCTGCATACCTGGTGGGCTGGCATAAGCGAGGAGAAGATACGGCTCCGGCTTGAACTCCAACAGGTAGCACGGGGACGGAACCCGGACCTCCAGTCGCTCTCTGTAGGCAGGTAAGCCGATCGTCCACGGAGGCCAGATGGGATAGTATCCGAGTCTGTATCCTATTCTGGTGGTCCATCTCCTGGTGGAGACCCAAGATCTGAGAAGAGAGAGCGGGATCAGAAGCGGAGAGCGCCCCTAGGCGCCCCTCCAAAGACTGGATAAAACCCACGACCTGGTCGTGACTCTGGCGGAGTCCGGCCAACTCTCTTTGGGCATCAAACCTGGTATCAGCGGGGTCCATGGCCAGGGCAAGATCTGTCACGTCCTACAGACGGACCTCACACGTGAACCCACTGGACCGCGTAAAGCGGATGCCGATACCGGGTGATAAAGAGGCGGACCAGTACCGTAAAGTCAACAGGTTTATTAGAGTAACAACAACAGAGGACCTCACGCCCCTGGGGAGAGCCACAAGGTCGCAACACTGGAACCCACCGAAGGAGACCCCGGAGCGCTTAACCCCTATACAGGGATCCCGCCGGAACCAGCCTCGGAGGGGCCAATGAAGCGGACACGAGTGTTAAACCGACCCCAGGCGACGTGGTAAAAACAACAACCGAGTATACAACGAGAAACAGAAACCAGGAACACAGAGGATCCGGAGCAGGGCTGGAGGAAGCACTTCAGCTGGGAAGGGGTACGGAGGCAGACCGAAACCACTGGAGTCAGCGAAGAGCCGGCACAGAAGGAATCTGCGGGAAGGAACAAGAGTAAATCAAAAATCAAGCCAACAAGGAACAGCCTGAGCAGACCAGGATTAGCAAGTTCTCTACATAGAAATTGCCCTGGCAATGAGTAAGAGAAAACAGGAAGTTTATATCATGACAGAGTACACCTGATTGGGAGAACACAGAGACCCGGTGATTGGCTGATGGGAGGGGCTAGCTCCTAGCAGTTCTCCAGCAGATACTAATGTGGAGATGAATTGACATAGCTCAAGTAGTGGTCCTGGAAGTGAGAGGAGCAGCGTTGCTCAAGCAGAGGGTGCTGGAGCCCTGCGGCAGGAAACAGGTGCGCGCACCCGGGGAGCATGGGGTAAGGAAGACGCTACCCGACCGACCCGCGGGCGGCGGCTGCCAGCGCCCCGGAACCGTCGACGGATGGTCGACACCCGGAACCCTTGAGGCCGGACAGGGGCAGTAGGAGCCGAGGGAGTAACGGCAGCATGCCGCGGGGCACGGACGGCAGGCCCCTGGGTGGTAACAGTATTAAAAACAAACAGTACAAGAGAATACAGTAAAAAGGATATAGCTACATCATTTCAGGAGACATCCCTGTTGATCGTATTCCAGGTTTAAACCCTTGGGGTATAACGTATAGAGTTCAAAGATCCATCTTAATTCCTTTTTCTTCAATAGTGTCACCCTATCTCCCCCTTGTCTCAATGGGGGAACGTCATCCATAATTCTGTATTTTAGCTGGTTCACATTATGTCCAGCTTCAGAAAAATGTCTAGGGACCGGGAACTCCACCATCCCATTTCTTATAGTGCTTTTATGTTTACTGATTCGTGCTTTTGCTTCCATCGTGGTCTCCCCCACATAGAGGAGACCACAAGGACAGCTAATAGCGTATATCACATAACTACTCTTACATGTATATCTTTTTTTGATAGAATATCTCTTTCCAGAATATGGATGGCGGAACTCTCGGCCCTTGATCATATTCCCACAGCTTGCACATCCCAAGCAGGGGAAATTTCCAAAACTAGGTTTACTGAGGGTAAGTTGTAAGTCCCTCTTTAAACTCCCAATATCTGACTTAACCAGATTATCTCGAAGACTCCTTCCCCTCCTATGTGAGAAAAGGGGTGGTGATTTAAACTCATTGATACCTGTATGACCCTTACTAAGAAGAGGCCAATGCCTTTTAATAATACTTGAAATTCTACCACTCATCCCATTGTATGTGGTCACCAGAGGTATTCGATTCTCCTTGTTTATTTGTTCCCAGAAATTAACAATTCATCTCGTTTTAAAGATAACGCACGTTTTTTGAAACCCAGGAGGTTATTTCTTGGATATCCCCTCTTGAAGAACCTCTCACACATTTCCTCCAACCTTAGATTGGCAACATCATCATCGGAGACCACTCTCCTCACCCTGATCATCTGGCTCCACGGGAGTGACTCCACGATTGATCTCGGATGCTCACTGGAGTGATGCAGCATACTGTTACGATCTGTCTCCTTTATATAAAGATCGGTACATAATCTACCGTTTTTTTAATAGACCCTTGTGTCCAAAAACTGCATCTCCTCCTGAGAACAAACCATGGTGAAAGCCAACCCCGGATGTAGATTATTGATAGCTTCAAGGAACAAGTCTAGTTCATTCTTCTCTCCATCCCATATAAAGAAGACATCGTCTATGTAATGTCGCCAACCCCTGACATGGCGCCAGTAGATGGACTTGTACACATGTTCGCCCTCCAGGAAAGCCATGTAGATGTTGGCATAGGTAGGGGCCACATTTGACCCCATGGCTGTCCCGCGGCGCTGTCGGTAATAGTCATCCCTGAAGAGGAAAAAATTCCTCCCAAGCACAAACTCCAGCAGCGCCAGGGCGAACCGTGCACACTCTGGCGCCATGTCAGAGGCGGCGAGCGCCTCACCTATGGCCTCCAAACCTCTCGAATGTTCTATCGAGGTATACAGAGATACCACATCAAAAGATACCAGAAATGTGGAATCCCCCACCTGTACACCCTCCAAAGATTTTTTAAAGTCAGTAGTATCACGAGTATATGACGGAGCTTTTACTGCATATCGTCTCAGCAAGTGGTCCAAAAATATGGCCACATTGTTGGATAAAGACTTTCTCCCGGAAACAATAGGGCGTCCAGGGGGATTCCTTAAATCTTTATGTATTTTTGGAAGGGTGTACAGGATAGGGACCACCGGATACTCAGGTAACAGGTAATCTGCCAATTTTTGATCAATAGTCCTGGCAAATAATGCCTCTTCAACCAACTCTCTAAGTTCATTCTGATATGCTCCTGTTGGATTGCTGCTTAATTTCTCATACACGTCTTCATCACCTAACTGTCTCATAATTTCTTGTCGATATTGGGACGTGTCCATCACCCCAATCGCCCCGCCCTTATCGGCTGGCTTTATGGTGATGGACACGTCCTCTTTTAGCCCCCTGATGAGCCCTCTATCCGCACGGCTTAAATTAGAATGTTTGGAGCATAAATTTGCCCTCCTTAATTTCTCAATATCAGATGTAACCAACTTAGAAAAGGTTTCCAACACTGGATCCTTTACTGGGGGATCAAAATCACTTCTGTTGTATAAAACCACCGTGCCAAGAGAGAGCCCACCAGACGTAGTCTCGGCTGTCGTTTCTTTGCCAGAAAAATAACATGTTAGTCGCAATCTCCTAAAAAAGCAATAAAGATCATTATCGAGTTCAAACCACCGAGTGCTGTCAGTTTCCTCCTTTTCCGTGGGTGCTGCGGGCTCTGTATTTGTTATATGATATTGGAAACTGTGATTAGACAGTCATTGGTGTTCTTTATTAGAGTGGGAGGAAGGTCAAGGGAAGAAGTGTATAGTTGTGTGTCATCAGCATAAATATGGTACTGAAAGCCAAATCTGCTGATAGTCTGTCTAATTGGGGCCGTGTAGAGAGAGAAGAGAAGTTGTCCAAGGACTGAACCCTGAGGGACCCCAATAGTGAGAGGAAGAGGGGAGGAAGTGGAGCCAACTAATGATACACTGAGAGAGCGGTCAGAAAGATAGGATGAGAACCAGGAGAGAGCCGTGTCCTTGATGGAGTGCAGCATGCAGAGTAGGAGATGGTGGTTAACAGTGTCAAAAGCTGCAGAGATATCAAGAAGAATTAGCAGAGAGTGGTCACTAGTATGTTTTGCTGACAGAAGGTAATTGGTCACTTTGTTGAGGGCAGTTTCTGTAGAATGTAGAAATCAGATAGTAATAGATCCGGAAGAGAGTGAGTGGAGAGGTAACGGGTGAGGTGGGAGTAGACCAGGCGCTCCAGGAGTTTAGAGATGAAGGGGAGATTGGAGACTAGTCTGTAGTTGTTTGTGCAGGATGGGTCGAGAGAAGTTTTTTTAATAATGGAGTAATGATAGAGTGTTTGAAGGAGGAGGGGAAGGTGCAAGAAGAGAGGGAGACATTGAAGATTTTGTTTAGGTGAGTGGTGACCACCGGAGAGAGTGACTGGAGTAGGTGTGAGGGGATGGGGTCAGCATTGCATGTGGTGGGACGAGAGGAAGAGACAAGCCTGGAGACTTCTTCTTCTTTGACTGGGTCGAATGTGGAGAGAGAGCCGGAGGAAATGTGGGGACAGGTAGGGGTAACATCAATTTGAGGTTGGGAGTTGATTTCCTGATGGATGTTTTCTATTTCCTTAGTGAAGAAGCCAGATCATCAGCAGAGAGGTCAGTGATAGTGGCCTGCACTTTAGGATTGAGGAGAGAGTGAAAGGTGTCAATGAGTTTCTATACAGATCCTCTACCTAAAGTCCCTGATAAATTATAACTTTTAATTCAAATTATTAAAAAGGAAAGAACCCTATATATATATAAAAACACACATTGCCAAGATGGGGAGGAAATGATACATCAGGAGTCTCCTATTGGTTCAGAATAGGTAAACGTGCTAAGATGCTTTTCGCTATTGTTTTGTGCAATCTACACATCCCTATCCTCGGACAAAATTGGACAGTCCCGAATCCAGTGCGATCCAGCACCCATTACATAGGAGTCTATGGGCGCTGGATCCGTGAAAAAATCGGATTGTTTCCTGGATCTGTTGTACACCACAGCACAGACTCTGAAATGCTGCCATGCTCATTCAGCACCATGGACAGCAGCATTTCAGAGACACAACTGAGAGTTCAGCACCATGGAGAGCAGCACTGCACACACAGGTAGACAGATCAGCACCGTGCACAGCAGCAGAAAATGAATCCTGCAAAAAACAGGATCGGAGGGCATATTTGGCCACACTTTCTGCTCATCCTGTGCTGTCAGATGCAAAAAACAGGATCTAACCTGACAGCACAAAACCGTGGTGTGAAGCCGGCCTTAGATATGCTTGCTTTAAACTCTTGAAAGATTTTACCAACATAAAGTTTCTGACACAAAATTGTTAAATTTCTCCTTTTTTCTCAAAGAATGCAGTCCCTTATGAAGTATCTTTTATTATTTAGCAGATAGATACGGTACATTGTTTTATTTTTGGCAAGAACTTGCAGAAACCGTACAATCCACATAGATTTGATTCTTCCTGTAGTCCTTACAACCAATTTGCTCCAGTCCTTTTCCTCTTGTTATGGGCAAAGTGAATATGTCTCACATTCTGTTGTGATATATGGCGGTGGCTGAAATGTATTTTGCAAGTGTGATGGTGTCATTATCATACGTGGAAGTAATTCCTTACAGGACTTTTGCGTTGCATTGTCAGATGACACGCAAATTCATGAGCATATTAGTAGGATATGGGACATGGCTATTACTTTTACATTTGGGATAGTCCCGGTGATGCTTTGAAAGGTGTAAGATTGACTATATTTATAATCTATTGGGGTAAGTGAGACATGGATTCCCCAAGGTTCCACTTGTGTTTGAAACGGACAAAAGCTATCCTATAAAACATCAGATTGCACTCGGAACATTGTAAATCAATCAGGCAATGTCTATCTGCTATTTTTTCCTCAGCCAAAATCAGGCCAAGGAAAAAAATCACAGTATGGCAGCAAGTCACGGATCATACGCACTCATATAAGTGAGTAACAAACTGCTGGGCCCACTTTTTCATGTGACCTCTTTCAAAAGTGAATAACTTGGGGCTAAAGCAACATTTGTATGAAATGAATGAAAATTTTCAATATGACAGCCTAATATTATCAAATTCTGTGTAGAACCTGTGAGTTAAGAATGCTCACTATACCCCTGGATAACATCCTTTATGGGAGTTGTTTCCAAAATGGGATCACTTGTGGAAGTTTCTGACCATATGTGGGATATCAGCGTGCTCAGAAGAAACTGGGTAACAAATTGTGGGGTACATTTTGGTCATGTGCACAACTTGCATTTATTATGCGTTTTTATGCAGATTTGGTGGAGATTTCTCACAAATTTGCATGTCTCTCCTTACCCCAGCAAAGTCAATGAGAATTCTGAAGTGTTGTGCACAAAATGCTTATTTTTTTCTTGCAGATTTGGTTGCAGAAAAAATCTGCAGCATGTCAATTCTTCATGCAGATTTGCCTGCGTTTTTTAGCCCTTCCAGCCAGGGCCATATTTGGAGTTCCTGCTGCTCTAGGCACTGTCAGTGCTCGCCCCCCCCCACCGCCGTCATGGCTCCTCCCCCCGTTGCGGCCCCTCCCCGTCATGGCTCTTCCCCCCACTGCGGCCCCTCCCCCCATCACGGACAATCTTCCCCCTAGTCTCGGCCATCCCCCCAAGCTTCATGTAGCTTCTCCCCCCACATTTCATCATGTAGTACATATAAAAGGTTTGTCCAGCCACACTACAGAGACATACTGATAGGATGTTTACATTGTGAGGGGGACAGTGTTGATGATTTATGTAAAGTGCTATGAAGTTCATAGTGTAATATAAATGTAAAAATATTATTCATAATATGATGTCACAATACCAGGATCTGAGGATCTTCTATTTCGAGGTCAGGGGATCTCTGATGCCATGTTGCTGCTTGTCTCGCTGCCGTCCTCTTTTGACACTGCAGTGTGGTGGACAAGAGAGCATTAACTGGTTAATAATAAGAAGTATGGAGTGTACTAACTGAGCCATAAACCTCCCCATTCCATGTCCAGCAGACATTGTAGGATTACCATATGGATTTTATTGTTAGGGTACGGACACACTGGCGTGAAACTCGGACAAGTGCAATGCGTGATTTTATCGCATTGCAGTTGGACCAATGTTAATCGATGTCTGAGAGTACACTGATGAGTGTCGGACACTTTTTTCTCAGCCAGATCCTGGATGAGAAAAAGTCGCAACATGCTGCGACAGTCTGTGATTCACGCGCGAGACTTGCCAATGCAAGTCTACGGGTCCGACAAAATCATGGACCGCACACTGACAGCACATGGACCATCCGAGAGGCATCTGTTTTTTTCACTAATATATTCTCATTCTGTAACTGAGAACACTGTAAACTGTTCCTGTAAATGATTATGCAGTAATAGCTGCTGAGGAAAGAATAGATTGCAAACAGATGTGATCTGAGAAAAATGTCGGACACTCGCACAGCAGTTGCCAAACGGACCAAAAAGCCGATGACACTCATCCAACTCTCCTGGATGAGAAACGAACCGATTTTAAGGCGGCAGGAGACAGTGTACCACCATGTCCCCAGCTCCGTACTGTGCACAGTGTACCACCATGTTCCCAGCTCCATGCTGTGCATAGACAGTATACCATCATGTCCCCAGCTCCATGCTGTGCATAGACAGTGTACCACCATGTCCCTAGCTCTGTGCTGTGCATAGACAATGTACCACCATGTCCTCAGCTCCGTGCTGTGCACAGTGTACCACCATGTTCCCAGCTCCATGCTGTGCATAGACAGTATACCATCATGTCCCCAGCTCCATGCTGTGCATAGACAGTGTACCACCATGTCCCTAGCTCTGTGCTGTGCATAGACAATGTACCACCATGTCCTCAGCTCCGTGCTGTGCATAGACAGTGTACCACCATGTCCCCAGCTCTGTACTGTGCACAGACAGTGTACCACCATGTCCTCAGCTCCGTGCTGTGCATAGGCAGTGTACCACCATGTCCTCAGCTCCGTGTTGTGCACAGACAGTGTACCACTATGTCCTCAGCTTTGTGCTGTGCACAGTGTACCACCATGTCCCCAGCTCCATGCTGTGCACAGACAGTGTACCACCATGTCCTCAGCTCCATGCTGTGCACAGTGTACCACCATGTCCTCAGCTCTGTGCTGTGCACTGTGTACCACCATGTCCCCAGATTCGTGCTGTGCACAGACAGACAGTGTACCACCATGTCCTCAGCTCTGTGCTGTGCATAGACAGTGTACCACCATGTCCTCAGCTCCGTGCTGTGCACAGACAGTGTAGCACCATGTCCTCAGCTCTGTGCTGTGCACTGTGTACCACCATGTCCCCAGATTCGTGCTGTGCACAGACAGACAGTGTACCACCATGTCCTCAGCTCTGTGCTGTGCATAGACAGTGTACCACCATGTCCTCAGCTCCGTGCTGTGCACAGACAGTGTAGCACCATGTCCTCAGCTCTGTGCTGTGCACAGACAGTGTACCACCATGTCCTCAGCTCTGTGCTGTGCACAGACAGTGTACCACCATGTCCTCAGCTCTGTGCTGTGCATAGACAGTGTACCACCATGTCCTCAGCTCCGTGCTGTGCACAGACAGTGTAGCACCATGTCCTCAGCTCTGTGCTGTGCACAGACAGTGTACCACCATGTCCTCAGCTCTGTGCTGTGCACAGACAGTGTACCACCATGTCCTCAGCTCCATGCTGTGCACAGACAGTGTGCCACCATATCCTCAGCTCCGTGCTGCACAGTTTACCACCATGTCCTCAGCTCCGTGCTGTGCATAGTGTACCACACCATGTCCTCAGCTCTGTGCTGTGCACTGTGTACCACCATGTCCCCAGCTTCGTGTACGTTACACTCTGTCCCTCCTGCACCCCCGTCCTCTTCTTTTCTGTCCCTCAAGCTACTCCTCCGTTCTCCTGCACCCCAGTCCTCTTCTCTGTTCATCCTGCTGCTCCTCTGTCCTCCTGCACCCCATCCTCCTCTCCTCTGTCCCTCCTGCATCCCCATCCTCCTCCTGCACCCCCATCCTCCTCTCCTCTGTCCCTTCTGCACCTCCATCCTCCACTCCTCTCTCCCTCCTGCTGCTCCTCTGTCCTCCTGCACCCCCATCCTCCTTTCCTCGGTCCCACCTGAACCCCCGTCCTCCTCTCAATTGTCCCTCCTGCTGCTCTTCTGTCCTCCTGCACCCCGGTCCTCCTCTCATCTGTCCCTCCTGCTGCTCCTCTGTCCTCCTGCACCCCCATACTCCTCTCCTCTGTCCCTCCTGCTGCTCCTCTTTCCTCCTACACCCCCATCCTCCTCTCCTCTGTCCCTCCTGCTGCTCCTCTATCCTCCTGCACCCCCATCCTCCTCTCCTCTGCCCCTCCTGCTGCTCCTCTATTCTCCTGCACCCCTGTCCTCCTCTCCTCTGTCCTTCCTGCTGCCCCTCTGTTCTCCTGCACTCCTGTCCTCTCCTCTGTCCCTCCTGCTGATTGTCTGTCCTCCTGCACCCCCATCCTCCTCTCCTCTGTCCCTCCTGCACCCCCATCCTCCTCTCATCTGTCCCTCCTGCTGCTCCTCTGTCCTCCTTCACCCTGTCCTCATCTCCTCTGTCCCTCCTGCTGCTCCTCTGTCCTCCTGCTGCTCCTCTTTCCTCCTACACGCCCATCCTCCTCTCCTCTGTCCTCCTCTCCTCTGTCCCTCCTGCTGCTCCTCTTTCCTCCTACACTCCCGTCCTCCTCTCCTCTGTTCTTCTCTCCTCTGTCACTCCTACTGCTCCTCTTTCCTCCTACACCCCCATCCTCCTCTCCTCTGTCCTCCTCTCCTCTGTCCCTCCTGCTGCTCCACTTTCCTCCTACACCCCCGTCCTCCTCTCCTCTGTCCTCCTCTCCTCTGTCCCTCCTGCTGCTCCTCTTATCCACGATCCCCTGAGTGATTACAGATCCCCCTGGTGTGGACAGATCCCCTGCTGTTTGTAGCCCCACCCCCTCTCCGGTGTTACCGCCCCCTCCACGGTGTCCGAGCCTCACCCTGTTTGCACCGTCTCCTCCAGGTTGTGGGTGCTGAGGATCTGGGGGAACTTCCAGCACACCAGGGCGAGCAGCGGCAGCTCGGTGCCGGGCAGGCAGGGGAAGATCTCCACCAGGTTCTCCGGCGGTAGCTGCAGCGGAGTGCGGGGTCCCCGGGGCTCCACCGTTGGACAGGAAGGAACAGAGCTGTACGGAACCCGGAAGTGCGGGTTCCGTACAGCTCCCAGCAGCTTCCTGCCTGACGCGGTGATAGGAGCGCTCTCACCGTCGGGACACATGCGGGCGGCAATGCAATGCCGGTGCTGCGCTCTGCACTGGCGGTGCCAACCCCCCCCCACAAAGACTCTGGTTTTCATATGGAGTCTCGGGGAGGGGGGGAAGTAAAAAAAAAAATGTAAAAAACCCTCTCCTCTGGCGCCGCCCCCTGTGATCTGCTGCCCTAGGCACCGGCCCACAAGTGCCTAACTGTAAATACAGCGCTGCTTCCAGCCATAAAGTAAGAAATATACATGGCACAAATCTGCACCAAAAACACACAACAATTTTTGCGCATTTTCCTGCAAGAAGGTGAAGATTTAGTGCAGAACATTCCTAGACATTATTTATAGAGAGCAGCTGATCCTGCATCCCTATACACAACTTAAACCCCTTATTATTCTGCTTTAAGTAATTATTTTTTTAAATACACTTTGCATTAATTTCTGTTTAGCGCCTGAAAGGTTAACATTTGTCCTGACAGCAGTTTTGAAGTATGTGAGGGGTGTGGTTTTTAAAATGGTATAGCATTTGGAGAGTTTCCAATATATAGGCACTTCAAAAGGCCATTATAATTTGAATAGGTAACGAAATAGGTTTTGTACATTTATTGAAAAGATCCATTATTGCTGCTAAATTGTAATCCTTCTAACATCCTAAGAAAATAAAATGATGTTTCACAAATGAGACAGATGTAAAGTAGACATATGGGAAATTATATTTATTGATTATTTTGTACAGAATTACTAACTGGTATAGGCCCCTTCACACCACGGTTTGTTCCTGTCCGTGAGGATCCTGTTTTTTGCAGGACCACACGGACAGGAACAGATTTGTAACTCCAGATGCCATTTCTGTGTCCGGATCCAGGATTTTGAGGGATCTAGACTGACAGAAAGAGCTGGAAGGAGCCTAGCCTACAAAGCAAAGGCAAGTATGTTGGGGCTGTGCTTTCACAGTGTATCTACATACATTGCAAAAGCGAAATAAAAGAAAGCAATGGTATTAAAATAAAAAAAAAAAATACTCACCTCTCCGCACACTGTCCCAGGATGTGAGGCGTCCACTTCTGATCGATGCAAGGACCTGAATCAGCTGAACGGGCGGCAACCCGATCAGCTGATGTGTCACCAGACAGCATCAGTTGATTGGTTTAAATCGCCCACCAAAACTAATCTTCGGGTGGTCGGTTTAAATCGATCAACTGATGCTGTCAGGTGACATCAGCTGATCGGGTTGCCACCTGGTCAGCTGATTCAGGTCCTTGCAGCGATTGGACACCTTCCCGGGACAGTCTGCGGAGAGCTGAATATTTATTTTTTTATTTATTAATACCATTGCTTTCCTTTATTTCGCTTTAGCAATGTATATACATACACTGCTAAAGAGAAAATACACACGTCACATGGGAAAAGAGCAGTGAATTTCTTCTGAGCATGCTCAGTACACTAAAACCGAATCTGGGAAACGATCCTGCTGTTTCCCGGATCCTGCACCATGGACTTCCTATGTAAGTGCTCCAGACTGCACTGTATTCGTTTCTTTCTGGTTTTGGTAATTTTTTTTCACTGGAGCCTAAAAACGGTGCAGTCTCCGATTTTGGGGATGTTAAAAATCAGGACAGAAAAAATCCCGGACTGAATTCACACAAATGGATGGCCATTTATGACCAATCCGGCACCATAGAGATACATGGGAGGCAAAAACGGATCCTGTTCTGTCGTTTTGGAAACTGTCAGAACAGGATGCCAAAAAAACGTGGTGTGAAGCCAGCCTTACAGATATAAAAAACACAGTCTCAGAACCAGTGAGAGCCATTTAAGCATTCCAGAGTTATTATCTCATAAATAGAGACTGGTCAGATTTGATAAATTTAGACTGATCGTAGCCTCCCTGGCGGTCTGTTTATTTCTGGAATTTGTTGCTAAAAGCGGGCTACCCGCGTTCGCGGTAGATGCGGTTAAAAAACCGCATCTACCGCATCTGCCGCACTTGTGCCGCACTTGTGCCGCACTAGCGGCGCGGTTGCGGCGCGGTTGCGGTAATCTGCATAGGAACCAACCACCTCTGATGACCCTCATACATTGTTAATATGTGCCCCTGCAGCCTAGTAAACCATTAGCAGCCCTGTTGTTGTGTGCAAAGTGGCTGCAGTAGAAGTGCGATAATGATTTTAGACACTTACATGCCTGCGTTCTTGAGGGCGTCTCCCTGTGTGTGCTGGGACTTGTTGTGCTGTGGTCATCATGTCTGCTCTCCCCCTCCCTTATGCACGCCCCCTCTCAGCCTGCTATAGTGCTGTGAGGCTGATTGCGTCATAAAGGGGCGGGGCTACCGTGATGCCGCGATTTAGCCCCGCCCCTTTATGACGCAATCAGCCTCACATCACTATAGCAGGCTGAGAGGGGGCGTGCATAAGGGAGGGGAGAGCAGACATGATGAGCACAGCCCACAAATGCCAGCACACACAGGGAGACGCCCTCAAGAACGCAGGCATGTAAGTATATACCATCATTATCGCACTTCTACTGCAGCCACTTTGCCCACAACAACAGGGCTGCTAATGGTTTACTAGGCTGCAGGGGCACATATTAACAATGTATGAGGGTCATCAGAGGTGGTTAGTTCCTATGCAGATTACCGCAACCGCGCCGCAACCGCGCCGCAAGTGCGGCACAAGTGCGGCACAAGTGCGGCAGATGCGGTAGATGCGGCAGATGCGGTTTTCTCACCGCATCTGCCGCGAACGCGGGTAAGCCCGAGCCTGACTCGGGGTTAACGCTTCTGGTAGTGAATGTTAACCCCGAGTCAGGCTCGGGAATAACGCTAGGAAGGTTAAAGGTGTAGACTGTTTCTTTAAGGGTCCGTTTGCACGATGCATATTTTGCCGCATATCTGGTTCCTATCTGCTGCGTATAAGCATCAGATCTGCACTATATATGCAGCAGCTTGTTTTCCTAGCAAACTCTATGTGATTTGTGCCGTCCTGTCTGCATGGTGTGGTTTTTCCGCAGCGGATTTGCTGTGTATTTTATTGAGGAGCAATTTTCAGCATGTCAAATTTTGCTACGGGTTTTACCGGCTTTTTCACCCATAGACTCATAATAAGCAGCAGATATGCCGCAGTGTTTGCACTATGTGTTTTTGTTGCTTATTTTGTGCCTAATTTGCATTAAAATCCGCAGGAAGAAATAATAAGTATCCAAGCTTTATTGAAACAAACAAAGCACCTTAAAAACCTATAGACTGTGAGGCCTTGAGGACAGGATCCTCTGCCCTACTGTACCTGTATGATTTAGGCTGCTTTCACACTGAGGTTTTTTAAAAAATGCGGCAGAAATAGTAAAAAAAACCGCATCTGCCGCATTTACCGCATAACATACCGGAAGGTGCGTCAGGTGCGGCCACGAAAAAAAATGCAGCTGACCACATTTTTTTTCGCAGCCACAGCTGCTGCAACTGCCGGAACCGCACTTGCTGCACCTGCCGCACACTTACCGCAAGTGCGGCCGTCATTCGGTAAATGCGGCAGATGCGTTTTTTTTTACCATAATTGCCGCATTTTTGAAAAAAACCCAGTGTGAAAGCAGCCTTAATTGTCTTTATTTTACGTTCTTGTTCTTGTCTGCCCTTACACATGTAAAGCACCATGGAACCGAATGGCGCTATATAAATATATAATAATAATAATAATAAAAATCTGCTTCAAATCCGCACCAAAATGCATCAAAAACGCACCATGCGGACAAGGATGGTTTTGGCGCATTTTTCTGCCAGTAGGTGCACAAACACAGCATGCGAACACACCCTTAAACTCATCTTCCAGCATCTTCAACTCCTACCTGCTCCAGTCCTGTGGCGCCATCTTGTGCTCCTAACTTCTGACTAAGCAGATATCAGAGGCTTTGTAACAAGCGCTGAATGCATCTCTATGAAAGCCAGAACGAGGCCAGAATGAGGCTTCTATAGAGATGTATTGAAAAGATATGGCATTAATTAGTTTATTTTAATTTCTTTAATGTATGCTTCAATAAAATATAGATAAAATATATCTATTCATTAACCACTCCTCTTCTAGATGGGTTGGGACATGAGTACAGAAGCTAAGCGAGCTCTGCAATGATAACCAACAAATTATCTTTGTATACAGTGATTGGTTGGAGTATGATTTTATACTAAACCTTTTGCCTGTGTTTATTTCTTTTCCCGTCACTTAGTTTTTTATTTGGATATACAAAGGAAATTTAAAATTCTACATTATTATATTGAAACTTCTAGCAAACAATAAATCCTGTACAGAAATATCTGCTGAACAAGGCAGAGCAGTAATGTTATTTCTGAGATTTCTTAGCATTCGCTATAAATAACCCTAGTGAGAATCAATGGCTCTGCTTTTTGGATAAAAGGTTAGGAAATTCGGACGCTTTTGTTAGGAAGCTCCTGTTGTTTCTCTTGACAAGCACCATAGATAAGCGAGGGTGCAACTGCAGGAACTCTACCAAAATAGATTTGTGTCTTGACATTGCTGATCAATCTCCTAAATGCTCTCTTTGAAAGAATATTGAATGTGGGCAGTAGGTTATGTGTCTGTGTACTAAATTGAACAAATAGTTCCCAATATCATAACTGAAACACACATCTACACTTTAAATAAAAAATAATGTACAGGAATTAATAGGTATGTCAATAATAATTAAAAACCTTGTATATTCTCTGTAATTATTTTGAAGTTATATTGGCTCAAAAGCTCACAACTTTACAAAGTTATCATCCATGGCAGTGATTATGCTGCTGATATTCATTACGGAGGTTGTAATACACTAACTTTTATTACATTCCCAATATAGCGTTTAAAGCAGTTTCATAGTACAGAACCTTAGCTGTCACCTAGATAGATATTTTGGAAGTGTGAAGGATGTTTTTGAACTCATTCGCCTTTGTCTACATACATTTACGGATAATTCAGGAGATGCAGAAGTCAATGAATGTTGTGATGTAACGCACATATAATCAAAGATAGCTCCGTTACCAAGGCCATCCAATCGGCATACAATACAAGGCACCAATCGCCGTAGATGGGGCAGGGAAAACACAACCCACAGACACGCCTACGGCCTTGGTTGCGCGACTTGACAAATTGCATATAACATCGTTGTTGCGTCGTTACACTGCACGATCATGCCACATCGCCTATGCAATATCGTTCGGTTTAAGTGTGTGAGGAAAAAGCTGTCGATATTGTTCTTGTGAATGATTGCCCTGTAACACGAAACAACGCACGAACGACATCAACTGCAAAGTGACCACACCACGTGACGTTTGATGGATGTTGCATGCAATGTTGCAAGTGTAACGGTATCTATGACATCATGGAAGAGCACAAAACCATTTTTTATAAATATTTTAATGTAACAAAAGATAACATCAACATATATGGTCACTGTTCTTTTTTTTTGCATATGGAATCTTTATATATAGAAAATAAAGTAAACCCCATAGTGATGAAATCAAATTTGACCTAAATGACCAAACCAATTTTTTTTAAAATCTGGACAGTGTAACTATATGGCTGGAAACACACTATTCTACTTACATGCGAGTCTCTTGGACGAGACTCGGATCAGTGACCCTGAACGGCCTCTCCCTCTCTGGATGGGAGTGAGATGCTGCTCAAAAACACAAGCAGCTGACACTCCCGTCCAGACAGGGAGAAGCCGTTCGGGGTCACTGTTCCGAGTCTCGTCCAAGAGATTCGCATGTAAGTAAGATAGGGTGGAAACACACTATGTGGTAATAACTTTGGAATGATTTAATGAATTTCAGTGATTCATAGATTGTTTTTTTCATGACACATTAGAATTTTGGCAGAAATTTTCACAATTTTCAAACTTTTAATTTTTATATCCATTAACCAGTTAGCCATGCTGTGCAAAATAATTAATAAATAACTGCCCATATGTCTACTTTATATCTGCATAATTTTTCAAACCTCATTTTAATTTTATTAGTAAGTTATAAAGGTTAAAAAATTTGCAGCAATTTGTCATTTTTAAGAACTCTGAAGGTACCTTCACACGCCGCAATTTCGCCTGGCGATAGGAGGTGATCTAACGTGCGCATGCACGTTTTTCATGCTCGCCTCAGATCGCCAATGGCGGCATTACACGCCGCAATCGCGGCCTGAAAGAAAGACGATGTGTCCCTCTGGAAATCGCCTCACCTACAGCGGAAGCAATCCTGCCTAATTCCATCGCCGCTTCACATGCCGCAATTCCAAAGGCAATGTGGGCGTACATGTTCAGCGCGGCGAGGAGATAGGCGTGCAGCAGTGGTTTACACCGCCCCCCATACGCGCTCATTGGACAACAGCTTTACGATTGGTCAGCCTGCTCTGGAAGGCTGGCTACTACATGACGCCATTGCCTTTGTGAACGGATAGCTCTTCAAATATGGCGCGGTGTCACGTGACAGCCAATGGGAACACAGTAGCCCACACCAATCATTTCAGACGGGGCGCGGACTCCAGCACGCTGAGGCACGCCTACGGGAAATCATAGATGATGCTGAGTCCATAACTATCGCCCTATTACACGCCACAACACGGAAATATCGCCTTCACGATTGCGGCTGATTTCAGAGCAGTGCTCAGGAATCAAGCCAACGGGCGAGAGGCGATTTATCGCTGCGAAATTTCCCAATCACCCGCTGCAACTGTGAGGCAATTTCACAGCGATTGCTCCGGGGCGACGTATCGTCTTTAGGATTCCAAGGCGAAATTGCGGCGTGTGAAGATACCTTTAAAACCTGTCTTTTTAGAGAACTATTCAGATTTAAATGGCCTTTGACAGGTCTCTATAGTGGACATTCTCCAAATGTGGCATTGTTCACACACAATTTGCGTTTTTTTTAGCACTCCTAAAACCACATGCGTTTTTTTAGGAGTGCTAAAAAATGTCTCTTGTGTGTCTGAAAGGAAATACAGCCTTTTTGGACTTTGTCATTTTTTCCTCAAAAACGCAGGCAAAAACACAAGCGTTAACGCAGGGTGCATAAATGTGCCATTTAAAAACGCATGCGTTTCCCATAGGGGCCCATGTTATAGAAACGCATGCGTTCTTTAGAAAACACATGCGTTTTTTTAACATGGGGCCCTATGGGAAACACATGCGTTAACGCAGGTGCCTATATGTGCCCTGCGTTAACGCATGTGTTTCCCATAGGGGCCCATGTTAAAAAAACGCATGTGTTTTTGGGAAACAACCCCTGTGTTTTTTGGACTGGGGCAAAAAAACGCAAATGGAGCTGAAAAACGCATGTACACTCAAATGTACCCTGCGTTAACGCACCTGCGTTTTTTTTAACACACCAAAAACGCAGAGATGGTCAAAAAAACACATGTGTGTGAACATAGCCTGTGATACCAATTTAAAAACATCTCTTCTGAAATACCTAAAAACTGCTGTCAGGGAATTTTTAACAATTCAGGTGCTAAACGGGAATTAATTAAAAATGGAATAGGAAAGATAGTGTAAGGCTAGGGTCACATCTCCGTTTTTTTTTAAAATCCTGATCCGGTTTTGAGCTTCCAAAAAGCTCAAAACCGGACCAGGAAACGCTCCTCATAGGAGCCAATGCTAAACAAAGGGGCGGGGCTAAGTTGACATCATAGCGATAGCCCCGCCCCTTTCATGACGCGGCCACCCTCTCAACACAGAAGCCAAGCCAGAGGGGGCGGCCATAATTAACTAGCGGGCGGAGGCATCAGGTCACAGCCCCGCCTATGCCTCGATGATGAAACTGAATGGGAGACACGTAACTATAAGCATCTTTATTAACTTTAAGGCCCCTTTCACATCTATGCGTCTGCTGCGTTTTGCTTCATTTGCGTTTTCATGCGTTTTTACAGCAAAAACGCATCAAAACGCATGTGTTTTTGTTCCCATTGATTTTAATGGAAACGCATGAAAAACGCATGCAAAAACGCATGTGCGTTTGCAAAAACGCAAAACACATACGTTTTTGCCAATGCAGCTCAAAACGTGGCAAACAACGTTTTGAGCTGCGTTTGCAAAAACGCATGCGTTTTGCGTTTTTGCAAACGCACATGCGTTTTACATGCGTTTTTGCATGCGTTTTTCATGCGTTTCCATTAAAATCAATGGGGACAAAAACACATGCGTTTTGATGCGTTTTTGCGGTAAAAACGCATGAAAACGCAAATGAAGCAAAACGCAGCAGACGCATAGATGTGAAAGGGGCCTTAGGTTTTGCAAAAAAAAAAAAAAAACCTGCAAAGAGGGGTGCAGGGACCCCTCAATATAGATGGGGGGGGAGTTTGGGGGTCTTGCGCCAGCTATGGGGACAGTGGCGCATTTGAACTTTGCAAACCAGAGTGGACATCCGGTCTCTAGGGGGACTAAGCCCCCCCTAGAGACCTCAAGCATTCTTTTATTTATTAAATTAGGCTAGGGTCACACTTGCGTTATTTACAAGCGTTTTTGGAGACCTGCGTTTTCAAAAACGCATGTAAAAACGCACCCATAGGCCCCCATGTTAAAAAACGCATGCCCTAATTACAAAAATGCATGTGTGACAGTATCATGCGTTTTTGATGTATTTCCAAAAACGCATGCGCTGAAACTTCTTCAGCAAAAACACAAATTTTTATGCCATGGGTTTTTGGTTATTTGGGTGTTTGGTGACTCTTAAAAAAACGCAAGTGCTTTTAGGAGTGCTAAAAAAAACGCAAATTGTGTGTGAACATAGCCATAGGCTATTACACATCCTGAGCAATCCGGTTACTGCAGTGCGGTATTCTGCACACATTTTTGAAAAAAAATGTGTGTGACCGGTATTGCGTTCACCGCATCCGGATCTGGATGCGGTGAACGCAATTCAAGTTTTAAGTGTGACCCTAGCCTAATTTAGGCTATAAAATATTGCTTTAGGCTGGGGTCACAGTTGGCATGAGTTTTTTTAGTGACTCATGCGTCTTTGCATGCATTTTTTCCATTTCTGCATGCGTTTTTAAGGTGTGTGATGGCTCCCTGCGTTTTTGGCATGCACTATTTTTTGGTGCGTTTTGAAAAACGCATGTGTTTTTGTAGAAAATGCATGCGTTTTTATAACATGGGCCTCTATGGAAAACGCATGCAAAAACGCATGTACAATTAGTACCATTCAAAAATGCATGCGTTTTCCATAGGAGCCCATGTTAAAAAAACGCATGCGTTTTCTAAAACACTTGCGTTTTTTTAACATGGGCTCCTATGGAAAACGCATGCGTTTTTGAATGGTACTAATTGTACATGCGTTTTTGCATGCGTTTCCCATAGGGCCCCATATTAAAAAATGCATGCGTTTTTGGAAATGCACCAAAAACGCATGGTACTGTCACACATGCGTTGTTGCTATTAGGGCATGCGTTTTTTTAACATGGGGGCCTATGGGTGCGTTTTTACATGCGTTTTTGAAAAAGCAGGTCTCCAAAAACGCTTGTAAAAAATGCAACTGTGACCCTAGCCTGAGGCGGCCGTCACACGCTACGATATCTTGAAAGATATCGCTTGAACGCGCCTGATTAAACATCGCGTGAACGATGTCTCTGCGTGTGACGGCAAGATACGACGAGCGAGAAGTGTTCAAATCGCAAGATCGAGATCTGAGCTCCGGACCTCAGATCTTGCGATGAACGATTTTACAAACAGCTTCATCGTGGTGTATAACACCACGATGAACGATCTCCCAGCGGCAGAGCCTATGCTGGGAGATGGTAACTATGGTACACGTCGGGTTACTAAGCAATGCGCGGTGCCTAGTAACCCGATGTGTACCATAGTTACCAGCGATCTCGCTGGTCCACATCGCTGGTGAGTCTGTCTGTGTGACATCTCACCAGCGATGTAAGCGATATTGTTAGCGATCGCGCGTGCACGTGATCGCTTACAATATCGCTAGCGAGATCGTAGCGTGTGACGGCCGCTTTAGGCCAGCTTCACACCAGTGTAGAATCAGGTCCAGGGCTGTCCAGAGTAAACCTGACAGCCCCGGACCTGATTTTAACATTATACAGCCCTATGGGGCTGGATGGAACCGGATGGCAGCTTGAACTATGTGTGTGCAAATGTGTGTGTGCTTACTGATGTCGACTTCCATCCTCCACAAACACAATACAAATGTGAATGTGTGTTTACACATACCCATGTGTAAATCCATATAATATGGTGAATGAGACACAGTGTGAGCATACAATGTTGGCCAATGGGCTGGACCTGTGTACTGGACATTAGCAGACAATGTAGCTGGGACCCCTAACAACCATAGGGGTTTCACATACCCCTGTGCACAGCTTCATGCGATGTGCAACTGCCCTATATTTAAAAGTAAAGACAGAGGCCTGTTTCACATCTAAGGCCGGCTTCAGACTGCGTCTGAGATCCGATCCGTAGCTGTCCGCTTGAAGCAGACAGCCGCGGACCAGATCAGCACACAGGACCGGGGGGCTATTATGCCCTCCGATACTGTGTGCAGCCGCACGCAGCTGCAGCCGCTGACAGGTCAGGACCGCGGCGCCCGCGGTCCTCACCTATCAGCAGTGGGAACTGCGTGCGGCTGCACACAGGATCGGAGGGCATAATAGCCCTCCGGTCCTGTGTGCTGATCCGGTCCGCGGCTGTCTGCTTCAAGCGGACAGCTACGGATCGGATCTCAGACGCAGTCTGAAGCCGGCCTTAGAATGGTGTGCGTTTTGCTAAATTTGCGTTTTTAGGCGTTTTTACCGCTAAAAACGCATAAAAACGCTAGCGTTTTTGGTCCCTTAGGTCTTAATGGAAACACATGTAAAAACGCAGGCAAAAACGCATGAGTGTTTTCAGAAACGCAAAACGCATGCGTTTTTGGAAATGCCGCGCTAGATGCATTTCCCGACTTTTTGGGCCGCGTTGGCAAAAACGCATGCGTTGTGCGTTTTTGAAAACGCTCATGCGTTTTTGCTTGCGTTTTTACATGAGTTTCCATTAAAACCTATGGGACCAAAAACGCTAGCGTTTTTATGCCTTTTTAGCGGTAAAAACGCCTAAAAATGAAAATTTAGCAAAACGCACACATGCCTTAGATGTGAAAAGAGCCAGACACAAGTAGGCCGTGTTTACACACAAGTTGCGTTTTTTTTTAGCACTCCAAAAACCACATGCGTTTTTTTAAGAGTGCCAAAAAAATGTCCCTTGTGTGTCTGAAAGGATTAGAATCCTTTTTGGACTTTGTCATTTTTTCATCAAAAACGCAGGCAAAAACGCTAACGTTAACGCAGGGTGCCTCAATGAGCCTTTTAAAAACGCTACCGTTAACGCATGCGTTAACGCAGGTGCCTATATGTGTCCTGTGTTAACGCATGTGTTTCCCATAGGGCCCCATGTTAAAAAAACGCATGCGTTTTTGGGAGCAACCCCTGCGTTTTTTTCCAGCACCCAAAAATCGCTGCATGCAGCGTTTTTTGGACTGGGGGAAAAAAACACAAGTGCAGCTGAAAAACGCATGTACAGTCAAATGCACCCTGCGTTAACGCACCTGCGTTTTTTAACAGCCCAAAAAACGCAGAGATGGTCAAAAAAGCTCATGTGTGTGAACAAGGCCGTACTTCTGATCAGATTTTTTTAAGGCCATTTGTGCACATTAACATAAAATACAAGAACATACTGAACAAAAACAGAAGTGTTAACATCACACACATAGGGTAGGGTCACATTTTCGTTTTGACCCTAGCCTACAACAATCCGGTTTTAACTTAGAACTTTTTCCAGCACCGCATAGCGTTACCGCTATGCGGTGCTGGAAAACGCAGTCCCTAGTTACCCTATGTTTACCTTAACTACCTGTCACACAGGCAGCTGCTTGGAGTGCGCTTTTCAGCGCCGCACAGGAAATGTTGCAGACAGCGTTTCCTGTGCGGCGCTGTAAAGCGCACTCCAAGCAACTGCCTGTGTGACAGGTAGTTAAGGTAAACATAGGGCAACTAGGGACTGCGTGTTCCAGCACCGCATAGTGGTAACGCTATGTGGTGCTGGAAAAATTTCTAAGTTAAAACCGTATTGTTGTAGGCTAGGGTCAAAACGGAAATGTGACCCTAGCCATAATAGAAATGTTGGATAAAACAATGTGATTAATTTGTGAAGAAAATTAAATAAAAAAAACAAAATGAAAACAAAAAAATGGGAATTCAAAAATTACTAATAAAGTGGAAAACATAATAAAAAAATAATATCATGGTGCGGCCACACTGCTGCCTACACCCTCCTCCTGCTGGTGGTACCTGACAACCCCAGTCACCCTACACCTGTTTGTTGCTGCCAGCCCACTGCCCCAGGGCCATTGAAGTAGGAGCAGTAGCTGTCCCTGTTACTCCTGGCATCCTTCAGACTTCGACCCTGGCTCAGCGGCTGGAGTGGTGCCAGACCAGGGTCGGTTGCATGCCACGCCCATGGACGGACTTCCCCTGTTGTGGAGTCAACTGAATCCACATAACTTGACGGCGTGTATTATGCAGTATCCCTACGATAGCGGCTTCAGTCTCTTGGGATGTCACGGGTGGCTTGCCGAGGCCATGGCCCTGGGGGTATTTACAAGGAACTATATACAGTTTTTGTTGTGACACCACCTGCTGTGTCTGGTGAGGGATCACCAGCGGCGCTACAGTCCTCCGGAGGTCGGTGGGATTGCGTCCATGATGGTATAGTCCCCACAGGCAGGACTGGGACCTCCGGGGCAGAGTGGTGAGGAATGGACGGGATGCAGCAGAGCTGGGACGGTTTGGGAGAATAGGTAGAGTCTATAGAGGGGCACGGTGAGGGAGAAGAAAGAAGGCAAACACACAGCAGAAGTCTCTTTACCTTTTACTGATGGTATTCAGGCAAATAGTCCCAAGCACTGACGGGTAGCTGGTCTGCACAGTGGGCTCCCACAGCAAGTGGGTATAAGGCCTCCTCCTCTGTGTGTTTAATGAAGCGCAGTCTATTAAATCCTGACTTGCCTCCACGATCTTCTCCTGTTTGTATTTCTCTCTCTCTGCCTCCTGTGCGGTCTCTCGGACGACCTTTCTCTGGCACTGCAGTGCCCTGCTAGTCCTGGCTCCCTCTCTGTGACTCTCTCAGGAGACTGGGTAGCTGTAGCTTCCTCGGTGCCAAGGGGTTTTCAGTGGGACCTGGAGTTCTCCCACTGGTGTGGATTCCCAATATCCGTTTCTCTTGCTTGGAACTAGCTCGTCACTAAGCCTTCGGTTCCTTGCTTCTGTTCCTTCTACTACTGTCTCTCCCTGCCTTCAGTCCCACTTAGGCTGGTGGGACACTGAAGGGCTCCTCTGGGTCTCTGGCCTGGGCCTACTTTTGGCACCAGCACCAGAACTCTCCTGCAGCTCTTCTAGCGTCTGCCACACTCTGACTAGCTTCTCCCCCAGCAGCAGTATTTATAGGGGATCCTACCTAAGTGCAGCAGGTTGAGCTCCCCCTACTGTGCTGGGGTGGAAGGTGTTGTTTGTAGTAATACCTGCTGTGGAAACCCAGCTGTGCAGCTGAGAGATATGTGGTTACCTACGTTGGCAGGGCGCCATACACCCCCCTAGGTAACATCAGTACTCCGGGACTGAGAAATTTTTGTGAAACAGAGATATAACAATTTTAACATATATACATGGTTTGAAAAATGAAAAATTACAAAAAGACACTGAAAATATTGAAAAATAGAAAAATGGAAAAACGGGTAAGTCCATACGGTGCTAGTTCATCCACCGCAGGCTTTTTAAAGTTTGTGACTACGTTTGTCCATTGACCGTAGTGCATTGAAGTTAAGGAAGTTCAAAGTTCAAAAGGGGAAAAGTTCAAAAGGGCAAAGTTCAATAGATTCCTTACAGTAATGTCTCTGTACGCTCCGCATAAGGAAAGGGGGAAAAGTCGTTTCAAAAGTTCACATTTTTAACAACAAACAGGGGTCCCTATGGGTGTCTCGGTTTAGGAGACCTGTTCCCTCCCCGCCCCACGCACTTTCTGTTCCTAACTTAATGTGCGTGGGACAGGGCCCAGTTCCTTCACCCTTCTGTACACTACTATTTGCATTTCTGTTTGTACAGATTCTTATTTACATGGTTTTTAAATGTGTTCTACCTTACACCCATTCTCCGAACCTAGACGGGGGCTGGCTTCGTGTGCTCCTATGTGATCTTCGCACTACTGGTGTCATTGTCTCAGGTGAGGTATCTAATGGTGTTGGTGATTCAGGTGAGTTTCTGAGTTGCCTTAGTCTGACTACTGGGCTAGCAGGTGTACCGATTGCAACATTTTCAGATTCTCTTGCAATGGGTATTTCTTCCTGATTTCTGGACATCTCTTCTTGGGGTTGGTAGAAGTTGATTACTGGAATGATAATGGCTCCGTCTAGTTGAGGCCAATCTTCGGGGAATTCTCCTATATCAGTTTGGATCATTCTTTCCTTTTGTTCTGGAATTGGATTAAAACTGGTTCTGGAACTGGTTCGAACTCCTGATTGTAGGTCTCTTGGCTTTCCCAATTTGGAGGACATCTCTTTAGATGATTTCTGGATACGGTTCATCTTGTTTTTCCTCTATCTTTGCTAATGACACAGATCTTGTTGTTGTCATGAAAGTAATACAGGACATAGGGTTCATTTTCCCATTTATCATCTAATTTATTGCTGGTTCTTTTCCTTCTTAAAACCAAACTTCCTGGTGATATGACTTCTGCTGGAGCATGCTTTTTGTAATCTTTTTGTTGTTTTGCACGGGACTTTTCCAGGTTATGTTCGACACTTTGTTTGACTTTTGTGTACTGTTCTTTCCGATGGATTTTCCAGTTTGAGATTGTCTGATCTGCTTCAGGATCCACTACACCGAGTTCTAACACCACGGGTAATATTCCTGTACGAGCTCTCATCAGATATGCTGGTGTACAATTGGTGGAACTGACTGGAATGTGGTTGTACATGTTGATTAAATCAGGCAACTTTTCAGGCCATTGATTTCTTTCTTCCAATGGGAGAATTTTAAGCATGTCAATTACGATGCTATTCATCTTTTCACAGAGTCCATTAGTTTGAGGATGATATGGGGTCGTTCTGATCTTTTTGCATCCATACATTTGGCAAAATTCTTGAAAGATCTCTGCTTCGAACGCTCGTCCTTGATCAGTGAGAATACGTTCCGGGTAGCCCAATGGTCTGCAGAAGACTTTTTGGAAGGTTTTTGCAGCAGTTGCAGCTGTCAAGTCTTTTACAGGGGCTACCATTAAAAATCTTGAGTAATGGTCCACCATTGTAAAGGCGTATGTATAGCCGGATCAACTTGGAGTTAGCTCTACATGGTCTAAGGCGACTAATTCCAACGTCTGTATGGTCATGATTGGCTCAAGTTTAGCTTTCTGGCTCTGTACATCTTTTCTTCTCAGGGTACAGGCTTGACACTTTCTACAACACTTCTCTATGGATGAGCGCATACCTGGCCAAAAGAATCTGTTTTTAAGCAGCATTTCGAGCTTCTTCCATCCGAAATGACCAGTTTTGTTGTGGTCGGCATGTAGGACCATGGGAACATCTGGTTTTGGAACGATGATTTGCCACGCCATTTCATGGGTTCTTGGATTTATCTTGATACTGGAACAGTTTACCCCGTTCGTTCCACAGATGTTTGGCATCAGCCGAAGCGATTGCGGTCAGCTTTGCTGATTCTTGAGCTATCATTTGTTTGATTAGACCAACGGCTGGGTCTTGGTTTTGTGAATTCACCCAGTTGAAGTAAGATAAGAGGCTTACTGCTTCTGTACAGAGGTTCTGACGAGTCTGCTGAGATTGGATTTCTCTCACATGATGGAAGACAGGTAACTCCACTTCTTCCAGCTCATCTTCATCTACTCCTCCTTCAGATAAATGGGGCATCCTGGATAAAGCATCCGTGTTTCCATTCTGATATCCAGCCCGGTACTTGATGGTGAATTGATAGTTGGAAAGTCTGGCCATCCATCCCTGCTCCATGGCTCCCAACTTTGCAGTCTCCAGGTGGGTGAGCGGATTGTTATCCGTGTAGGCGGTGAACTTGCAAGAGGCCAGATAGTGTTTAAACCTCTCAGTGATGGCCCAGACCAAGGCCAGGAATTCCAGCTTGAAGGAGCTGTGATTTTCTGGGTTCCTTTCTGTGGGTCGCAGCTTCCGGCTTGCGTAGGTGATTACCCTTTACTTACCGTCTTGCTTTTGGGAAAGAACGGCTCCGAGCCCCACATTGCTGGCGTCGGTATACAGCAGGAATGGCAGTTTGTAGTCCGGGTAAGCTAGGATTTCTTCTCCTGTCAGGGCTTCTTTCATTGCCTGGAACACTTCCTCTTGTTCCTTACCCCATCTCCATGGAGAATCCTTTGGCTTGCCCTTCATGGGTTGGCCTACTAGCAGGTCTTGCAGAGGAGCAATCTTCTTGGTATACTCCTTGATGAACCTTCGGTAGTAGCCCACCAAACCCAGGAATTGACGTACCTCTTTGATGGTTTAGGGTTCTGGCCATTCTTTGATTGCTATCACCTTGTCTGGATCAGGGGCCACGCCTTCAGCACTGACTATGTGTCCCAGGTACTGCACTCTCGGCTTTAACAGATGGCATTTTGATGGTTTCAGCTTCATCTCGTATTTAGCCAGAGCTTAGAACACCTCTCCTAGATGGACGACACGGTCCTCGTAGGTCTTGGAGTACACGAACACGTCATCTAGATAGAGCAGTACCGTCTCGAAGTTCTTGTGCCCCAGGCAACTCTCCAACAACCTCTGGAAGGTTCCGGGTGCATTACATATTCCAAAGGGCATGCTGTTGAACTCACATAGGCCCATAGGTGTTGCAAATGCTGTCTTCTTTCGGTCTTCTTCGGCTATGGACACCTGCCAATACCCACTAGTGAGATCTAAGGTGGAAAAGTAGTTGGCTGACTTCAACGCAGCTAAAGACTCTTCTATACGTAATGGGTAAGCATCTTTGTGTGCTATGCGGTTTATTTGCCTATAGTCTACACACATCCTCATACTGCCATCCTTTTTCTTTACTAGGACTAATGGTGCTGCCCAGAGACTACAGCTATCTCATATAACCCCTGAGTCTTTCATGTCCTGTAACATTTCTTTGGCTTTTTGATAATGTGCAGGTGGAATTGGCCTACACCGCTCTTTGATTGGTAGATGTGTACCTGTGGGGATGTGGTGTTGTACCCCATTTATCCTACCAAAATCAAGTGGATGCTTACTTAAAACCTGTTCAAACTCTTGGACTACCCGGTACACACCTTGCTTGTCATACACAGGAGTGGTTTCAGTTCCGACATGGAGCTGCTGACACCAGTCCTCCAGCGGCCCAACCGTTTGATCAGTTTTTGCCCCTTCCTCGTGGGGTTCGAGTTGCGCTGCTTGAATCTCATTATTACTGACTGTGTATAACTTGGCAACGATGGTATACCTTGGTAGTTTGACCTCTTCACTGCCACAGTTTAAGATGCGAACTGGCACTCTCCCTTTGTGTACATTAACTACCCCCCTGGCTGTGAACAGTATAGGTCTGTGCTCTGTGCTCACGGGCTCCACTAACGCTTCATAGTCCTGCTCTCTCAGACCTATAGCTGCTCGACACCATACCGTCATTTCATTCATTGGGGGTATCACAATAGGTATCGGGTCTGTCACCCGTGCTCTACCAATTTCACCACCTGTAATTGTTACCTGTTGTTGGTGCAAGATGGCGCTGATCTCATGTTGGATAATCTTCCTCTGACCAGGCCTGGCTGTTTCAGCAATCTGTTGAAGCAAAGACAATACCTTCTGCATGCAATTGCTAACAACATTGGTACCCAAGATAACATAAGGATCATTTGCATTAGTGGCTTCTGCTACTACAAGGACCACTTGATTTTGTAATTCAACCTTTCCCACCTTTATGGGCACTTCTCTAACCCCCATCACATTAATTGGTTCCCCATTTGCTGCATGAAGGGAAATGTCTATCTCAGGCTACTTCAGTTCTGCATCAGTCCAATACTTTCTATAAAGGATATAGGGGACGAGGGTCACCTGCGATCTGGTGTCAAGTAGAGCATGTAACGGGATTCCATCTAATACAATGGACATAAATGGCCTCTGTCCGATGAAGGTCTTGCACCAGGTGGCTGGGCCCTGTTGATCTAGTCCTGAGGTTTGGCCCCAGCCCCTAGGGACTGCCCGTTTAAAGGACAGCATCTGGCGAGATGACCGGTGCTTTTAAGGCTGCGGCAGATGGGCTCCCCAGTGGAGCTGTAGCGGTTGGTGGTCCTTCTTCTGTAGGCTGTAGCTTGCTTCCCTCGCATATAGGGGACGTCATCAGGGCTGTCGGCAAGTTGGATCTGCGGCTGAGGCTTGGCTTAGGGTCTTTGTGCTGGCTGCTGGCTCTTTAGTAACTGCATAGCGTTCATCAATTGGGAGATGTTTTTATTCATCATCATGCATCTCAGCACGTATCTCAGCCTGCAGGGAATTATATTTGTCGGGCTGTGCAGATGTATGTTGTGCGTGGCTGCAGTCAGGGGTACAGATTTTGGAGTAGCCTGCACCTCACCGTCACACCACCGTTTCATCGCAGCTTCATGGGTTTCTATCGCCTTTAACCCTTTGATGGCCATTTCTTTCAAAGTGTTAAAATCAGCATCGGGATTGCTTAATGACGACCAGCGCACATTTTAACTGTCCTCAGGGGATAGCAGGCCCCAGGTAAATTGTTCAATAAGGAGTTTGTTTTCATCTTGTGCACTTGCAGGGCTGACATATATGAGGGCGCGCAGTGCTCTTTCCAGGCGCCAGGCATAAGCTCTGATGTCATCTCCCGGCCTCTGGTAGCAGTGATGGAAGCGCATACGGATGTCAGCTTCATTGCAATCTTTCTTTTGAACTCATCCAGCGTATCAGGACGGCCATCATACTGGGGCAACCACTTGGCCATCGGGATGTATGGGAACGACATAGACATTATCGGGGCGACGGTGCCCGATGCACCGGAGGTATTGGCAGGGTTACCGGAGGCAGCCGTGAAGGGTCCGGGATAGACCTGGGGGTCAGTGTACACCGCCTCGTCCTCGCTGGAGGAGGCTAACATATTGGAGGCCCCCCTAGTTAATTACAGCCAGCTGCTGAAGGGTTAACTAGTTTGGGAGTTTCCGGATCGCAGCGCTCGGAAATGCTCGGCAGAGCGAGGGGTGGGACTTCAGTTTCACGCTCTGCGGCTTGCACGCCCCCTTTCTTCCCTCTCTTCGGTGCAGTAATGGCAGTGGAACTTTCACAGTCACACTTTACAGTAAATAAACGGCACACAATACCCGGTGGTACCGGGCACGGGATTCTGTTCGTAACGCCAGAAATTGACGCGCACCCAGGGCTCGGGTACTCAGCTCTCGTGTGGCTTCAGTCTCTTGGGATGTCACGGGCAGCTTGCCCAAGGCCGTTGCCCTGGGGGTCAACTGAAATGGGGGGTATTTACAGGGAACTATATACAGTTTTTGTCGTGACGCCACCTGCTGTGTCTAGTGAGGGATCACCAGCGCCGCTACAGTCCTCCAGAGGTCGGTGGGATTGCGGCTGTGATGGTATAGTCCCCGCAGGCAGGACTGGGACCTCCGGGGCAGAGTGGTGAGGAATGGACGGGACGGTTTGAGAGAATAGGTAGAGTCTATAGAGGGGCACGGTTAGGGAGAAGAAAGAAGGCAAACACGTAGCAGAAGTCTCTTTACCTTTTACTGATGGTATTCAGGCAAATAGTCCCAAGCACTGACGGGTAGCTGGGCTGCACAGTGGGCTCCCACAGCAAGTGGGTATAAGGTCTCCTCCTTTGTGTGTTTAATGAAGTGCAGCCTATTAAATCCTGACTTGCCTCCACGATCTTCTCCTGTCTGTATTTCTCTCTCTCTTCCTCCTGTGCGGTCTCTGGGACGACCTTTCTCTGGCACTGCAGTGCCCTGCTAGTCCTGGCTCCCTCTCTGTGAGTCTCTCAGGAGACTGGGTAGCTGTAGCTTCCTCGGTGCCAAGGGGTTTTCAGTGGGACCTGGAGTTCTCCCCACGGTGCGGATCCCCAATATCCGTTTCTCTTGCTTGAAACTAGCTCGCCACTAAGCCTTTGGTTCCGTGCTTCTGTTCCTTTGTTCTACTACTGTCTCTCCCTGCCTTCAGTCCCACTTAGGCTGGTGGGACCCTGAAGGGCTCCTCTGGGTCTCTGGCCTGGGCCTACTCGTGGCCCCAGCACCAGAACTCTCCTGCAGCTCTTCTAGCGTCTGCCACACTCTGACTAGCTCCTCCCCCAGCAGCAGTATTTATAGGGGATCCTGCCTAAGTGCAGCAGGTTGAGCTCCCCCTACTGTGCTGGGGTGGAAGGTGTTGTTTGTAGTAATACCTGCTGTGGAAACCCAGCTGTGCAGCAGAGAGATATGTGGCTACCTACGTTGGCAGGGCGCCATACACCCCCCTAGGTAACATCAGTACTCCGGGACTGAGAAATTTTTGTGAAACAAAGATATAACATTTTAACATATATACATGGTTTGAAAAATGAAAAATTACATTCTAGTTATTCCTAAAACTACATGTAGTAGTACTTTTCAGCAGGGTTAGGCTACGTATTCACATTTCACAATGTCAGGCTTCATTTCAATGTTAGGGCCACATTATGTCATATTAATGCCTGTTTGTGATGATGTGCCCATTAATCTGGCAACATTATGTGAATATAGATACATGTATGTGCTGATTTTGATGTGCTTTGTGCTTATGTTGCAGATAGGGGACAAGCAGGATTTTATCTGGGCATTGCTGGCCATGTACGAGGACCATGAATACCTGTGGCGGCTGCGCTCACCTGATTATAAGAAGAATCAGGTGAAGGATGTGGCCTATGGCCACCGTGTCACCCTCGCCCAGGAGCACAACCCTGATGCGAGGTGGGATAAGGCGATGGTCAAGAATAAGATCAAGCACCTGCGCACCGTATTCCGAAAGGAACACAAGCGGGTCCAGAGTTCCCAGCATTCTGGGATTGGGAGTGAGGAGGTACATGTGCCACAACTCTGGTACTATGACCTCCTCACTTTCAATCTGGACCAGCACGTTCCTCGAGGATTACGGTGCACAAGGGAGTTTGCTGACACCAGGGCCACATCCGAAGCCACCGCTCCATCACAGGAGGTAGGTTTTTTGCATTTACTGGTTAATGTGCATCCCTTGGTGGTAGTACTGACATAGTGTGTTGTAAAGTTGTTTCAGTGTCAATCCTGTGGTTGTTTCACCAATCTTCTGGCTGTCTTGGTGATGGGTCACAAACTTGTCTCCTCAGTTGTTATATTGCTTGGTTGTAACACACATCACTTTACATGTTGTCTCCTCAGGTAAGTAGGGTGGACAATTATTCCCAGTGTAATTTTTGTGCTGATATCAGTTAAATGTTTGTGTGCATGTAATACAATGTATTGCTACTGGTGCTGTTGCAGTACATCTGTGATGGATAAAGAACTCTGGTTGGAACATGGGCACTGATTGTTTGTATGTTGTTCCTTCGTTACAGGAGTCGCTGGAGCAGGAGACACTGCTGGAGGGGTTACCCGCTCAGGATCCTCCTCTGTCAACATCTGCGGGGGGAGGCTGTGCCCGCTCCCAGTTTGGCGGACCAGCACCCTGGTCCCAGCTCAGGGATCAGTTAACGTTGGACCCTTACACCGCTTCATACTGAGCTGGGAGCGTGGGCTAAGCGGGTGCTGGTTCACACGGAAAACCAGCCAAATACTGGGATTGGGCACCTGCTGAATGAGCGGGTGACCCAGATTCACACCACTACAGCAGCGGATTTCTGAGCGGCTCATTATTCGGGTCCTGGAGGCGGGCGTGGACGAGGCCCTGACGACACAGGCATATATTGCCATACTCAGTGACCAGGTCACAGGGTCCTCGTCTGCCATTACATGGTCCCAGACAAAATCCTGATTTGTCCATGGGCCCCAGACAACCTCACCCCCAAAGTTGGGCTCCTGGTAGGGGATATGGGGACTCAGGGCCTCAAACCACGTCTGAAAAAGTAGATGATTGCACCTATATGGAGAGACGCTACTAATGATTTCTGTTTTATGTATGTTCTTTTTATTTTAAGTTCACATTTATACACACAGTATGTGTTTTTTTTGTTGTTGGCAACAAATAAATTGTTTGTTTGGCAACAGTATCATGTTTGAATTTTAAGTGTCAGGTATGTGTTACATATGTATGGTGCTGTAGTTTGAGAGGGAAAGGCTGTGTGTCACCTGTTTAGGGCAATTAACTAAGGAAACATGTTATACTACATATTTAGACATATGATGCATCCCTTGCTCCCCTAGTTGACCAAATGTTGGTGTTTCCAAAATGGAACACCCACATGACTGTACAATTGTGTACATGTCACCCACTTCATGTTTGTGTTCTTGCCCATACAATGTTACTGAGTAGTGTGTAACCCATATTTTGGGTTGGCCGGTGGTTTAAATTGGGTCAGTAATGTAGTGTACAGTTACGAACATTGAAGGGGTTCATTAATGCGCCACATACAGTTGTGGCCAAAAGTATTGACACCCCTGCAATTCTGTCAGATAATACTCAGTTTCTTCCTGAAAATGATTGCAATCACAAATTCTTTGGTATTATTATCTTCATTTAATTTGTCTTCAATGAAAAAACACAAAAAGAATTGTCCTAAAGCCAAATTGGATATAATTCCACATCAAACATAAAAAAGGGGGTGGACAAAAGTATTGGTACTGTTAGAAAAATCATGTGATGCTTCTCTAATTTGTGTAATTAACAGCACCTGTAACTTACCTGTGGCACCTAACAGGTGTTGGCAATAACTAAATCACATTTGCAGCCAGTTGACATGGATTAAAGTTGACTCAACCTCTATCCTGTGTCCTTGTGTGTACCACTTTGAGCATGGAGAAAAGAAAGAAGACCAAAGAACTGTCTGAGGACTTGAGAAACCAAATTGTGAGGAAGCATGAGCAATCTCAAGGCTACAAGTCCATCTCCAAAGACCTGAATGTTCCTGTGTCTACCGTGCGCAGTGTCATCAAAAGGTTTAAAGCCCATGGCACTGTGGCTAACCTCCCTAGATGTGGATGGAAAAGAAAAATTGAAGAGAGATTTCAACGCAAGATTGTGCGGATGGTGGATAAAGAACCTCGACTAACATCCAAACAAGTTCAAGCTGCCCTGCAGTTCGAGGGTACAACAGTGTCAACCCGTACTATTCGTCGACATCTGAATGAAAAGGGACTGTATGGTAGGATACCCAGGAAGACCCCACTTCTTACCCCGAGACATAAAAAAGCCAGGCTGGAGTTTGCCAAAACTTACTTGAGAAAGCCTACAACGTTTTGGAAGAATGTTCTCTGGTCAGATGAGACAAAAGTAGAGCTTTATGGGCAAAGGCATCAACATAGAGTTTATAGGAGAAAAAAAGAGGCATTCAAAGAAAAGAACACGGTCCCTACAGTCAAACATGGCGGATGTTCCCTGATGTTTTGGGGTTGCTTTGCTGCCTCTGGCACTGGACTGCTTGACCATGTGCATGGCATTATGAAGTCTAAAGACTACCAACAAATTTTGCAGCATAATGTAGGTCCCAGTGTGAGAAAGCTGGGTCTCCCTCAGAGGTCATGGGTCTTCCAGCAGGACAATGACCCACAACACACTTCAAAAAGCACTAGAAAATGGTTTGAGAGAAAGCACTGGAGACTTCTAAGGTGGCCCGCAATGAGTCTAGACCTGAATCCCATAGAACACCTGTGGAGAGATCTAAAAATGGCAGTTTGGAGAAGGCATCCTTCAAATATCAAGGACCTGGAGCAGTTTGCCAAAGAAGAATGGTCTAAAATCCCAGCAGAGCATTGTTAGAAATTCATTGATGGTTACCGGAAGCGGTTGATGGCAGTTATTTTGGCTAAAGGTTGTGCAACCAAGTATTAGGCTGAGGGTGCCAATACTTTTGTCTGGCCCATTTTTGGAGTTTTGTGTGAAATGATCAATGTTTTGCTTTTTGCTTCATTCTCTTTTGTGTTTTTTAATTGAAGACAAATTAAATGAAGATAATAATGCCAAAGAATTTGTGATTGCAATCATTTTCAGGAAGAAACTGAGTATTATCTGACAGAATTGCAGGGGTGTCAATACTTTTGGCCACAACTGTATGCATGTTGACATTATTTTTGGGCCCTTCAATGCTAATGTGACCACTCAAACAGTTATAACGGCCATTACTTTGTTGTATTATGAAAGCGGTGTCAACTACATACTCCTGGACCTCTGTGTATATAGTAATGAGGCAAAACACAGAAGTGGGATTTCCTGAATGTTTTTATCCATTCATTTTTTTTGCTTTTTTGTTTTTGTTTTTGGACCACTGCACCCCAAACAGAAGGTGTAGTGCCTCCATAGCCGTAGATATGGAGGACTCTACAGAGTCTGCACCCCAACACCCATACAGTAGGCCACCTTAGTACAGGGAACCATATATTCAGTAGGTCCCAGGGAGTGGAGCCTAGATAAGCGGGAGACGAGGAGTGACAGTTAGAAGACTAGTCAGACGGTGTAAGACAGCAGAGAAGACGGACGCAGGGGACCCTGTGACAGTGACAGGAGTGTACCTCTAAGGAGAGAGATGACCCAAACAGAAAAGGGGGCCACTCCAGGACTGGTCAGAGCCATCTGGAGACCTAGGTCATCACCGGTACACGGGAACTGAGGCGGTTAGTTACGGTCTATCAATAACCGCAGACCGGCAGACTATGGGCCCGACATAAGGGAACCACAGCACCAATCAAGTAGTCCTGCAGCTGGGTTCACAATGCTGAGAAGTAGAGAGACCTTAAGCAACAGACCCCGAGGACTAGAGACTAGACTCATAAGTGGGAGTACAGTAGGCGATGAGGGCACAGAAAGGAAAACGACCAGCAGAGCCATTTTAAGGACAACTCTGCCAGACTCTGAAAAAGCCTCCAAAATCTGCAGCTACGGCCCCCGGTTAACCCAGCCTGTACAGTGTACCAATTTAATCTGGTGCAAGTAAAGAACTGTTTCAGCTGATCTGGGGTCTGGTCTCCTTTCATCCGTCACCGGAGTGCCTTTACAGCATCACAGAGGTGAGGACTACGACTCTCATCTTCAACCCTGCTGCCCACCTGTGGGGAGCTGTACTACCAAAGCTGCATTTCCATCACCTCAGCGGCCAGCCGCAGCGCTGGTAACCCTATTACCATGTACCACAGGTGGCGTCAAGTTACAATTCCCCCATCATCATCATCCCCACCCGCCATTGAGGGTCCAGGGCACGGAATTGGGAACTGACCAGCCGTGATCCCCACTGAAGTAGCTCCCTGTCCCGGTATTCGAGTACCTCCTACCCTGTCGACTTACTCATAAGCTTTAAAGGCTGGTTTCACACTGCAGTTTTTTTACCTGATCAGGTTCCGTAAGGTTTGTGTGCCAAAACCAGGAGAGGAACCAGGAGAGGAACATGGAGAGAAAAACTATAATTGAAAGATTGACACCTGTTCTGAGTTTTGGAGACACTCCTGGTTTTGACACACAAACCTGATGGAACCTGATCAGGGAAAAAACTGCAGTGTGAAACCAGCCTTTGGAAGAATGAGCATGTCAATTCTTTTCTGCACTTTTGCTAAAGTGGAAACACCTGTGGTGTTTCCACTTTCTGTAAAGAAAAAAAAACAGTGTGGGTGAAAGCTTTTGCCTGATTACATAGGCTTTGGGGGAAATAAAAAACTCATGGTGGGTTTACACGCTCCAACGTCGGTCCGATATCGGATCCAAAGGCGCGGGAGCGCGCATTTTGTGCCCGGTTTTCAAAGAATCGCATCGGAGGTTTACACAGCCCGATATCGGGATACAACATCCCTACGATGTCTACGCCCCCCGACCCAGGAACGACCATTTAACATGTGAGTCAATGGAGGACGTTGTACTGCACATCGGAGTTGGGCTGTCACACAGCACGATCTGGCTCCAACCGGCATCCGATATCGGGCCGTTGAATAACACGCTCATTCGACCCCCGATATCGGTTTGCCATCGTTCCTGCATTGTATTGGACGTTCACACCGTACAACGCACGAACGATATCGGGTCCAACGCACGAACCATGTGACTTTTGGTCGGAGTTGGATGCCGATATCGGGACGTGTAAACCCACCATCAGGATTAGATTAGCATACCTTTACATAAAACCAAGGCAAAACTGATCTCAAACGCAGCAAATCCTTCCTGTGGGCACATACCCTTAGATTCATGCCCGGTATAACTGCATGTTTCACTTCTTAAAATCTGCACTTATTTAAATCTGCACATCATATGTTGGATCCTGCATCATATGTTTCTTTAGAAGAAAGTTTTGGTCCCGTGTTAGCCCTGTGAACAAATGTTGATTGCTCTCAGTGGGAGTAACAAGATGATAATCTTGTAGTTGAGATACCTTTTAATGGCTAGCAAAAATAAAATAAATGATGTTACATGGCAAGCTTTTGAGATGTCTCAGGTCTTTTCATCAAGCATAGTATGACAAAATATTCAAAGAAACACAAATATATACACAACCAGAGTAGACGCAAGGTATAATAAATGGACATTTAAATAAACAAAACAAAACCTGGACAGGATCCATGCTTAGTGATGGCAAAGTTTTTATGATCCTAATTTATATGTAAACCTGGTGTTTTCCGTGTCTCTGAAAAAATAATCTTCAGACGTGATAATAAACCATAAATCCGTCAGATAGGTTTAGCCCTTTCTGGATACAATCAAAAGTTTAGTGAGTTTGGATTCACAGACCCTTCGATGTGTCTGTGATTTGAAGTTGCCTCTTAATATGGCAACTTTCATATTTTCAATGTTGTTGTGTCCTTGATCACAAAAATGTTTGGTTAATGGTAAATGGATTTTTTTGTGTGTAATTGTGTGATGATGAGACCTCATCTTTACTCTTAACCGTTGTCCTGTCTTCCCTACATAAAAAGCCCCCACAGGACATATAGTGCACATAATGAAATACACAACATTGGAAGAGGAGCATGTGAATGTCCCAGGAATCTTATAATCCTTCTGTGTGTTGGGGATCTGTATCCTTCCTTTGGTTTCTATGTGAGCACAGGTCTTCACATTGCATGGATAAGTTCCTCTTGGTGTATCTAAGGGCATTGAACTTCGGACCATGATATTTCTTAAATTGGGAGGCTGCCTGTAGCATAGCAAGAGAGGGTCTTGAATATTATTTTTAGTTGGTCATCCTTGTGTAGGATATGTTAAAGTTTCCTGGTAGTTTTCCTCAGTACCTCAAGCTGTGGGTGGTAGGTTACCACCAGAGGAACACAAATGATTTTCTTCTTTTTCTCTGCATTGGAGTACTTGACTTCTAGGTATCCTTGTGGCCTTAATGATCTGATCATCAATGGAGGTGGGGTGGTAGCCTTGGTTTAAAAATGTCTTTTTTAGATGATTTAAGTGTTCATCCCTGTTCGCTGAGTTGGAGCAAATATGGTTATATCTGTGGGTTTGGCTGTTGACAATTGACTTTTTAATGCTTCATCCAAATCTTCGGATTGTGAACCTTTCTCCCATCTCCCTACTGCATCTCTGGAACCCATCCACAGTGATCTTGGGGTTCGTTTTTACCTCTCTCACCAAGGTTCTTCTCCCACGAGTGCTTAGTGTGGCTGGATGGTCAGATCTAGAAAGATTTCTGGAGGTCCCAAACTTCTTCCAATTAAGAATTATGGAGGCCACTGTGCTCTTGTGAACCTTGAGTGCTGCAAAAATTATTTTGTAACCTTGGCCAGATCTTTGCCTTGCCACAATTCTGTCTCTTGGGCAGTTCCTTTGACCTCATGATTCTCATTTGGTCTGACATGCAGTGCGAGCTGTGAGTTCTTATATAGACAGGTGTATGCCTTTCCAAATCAAGTCGTATCAGTTTAATTAAACACAGCTGGACACCAATGAATGAGAAGAACCATCTCAAGGGGGATCACAAGGAAATGGACAGCATGTGACTTAAATATGAGTGTCTGAGCAAAGGGTCTGAATACTTATGACCATGTGATATTTCAGTTTTTCCTTTTTAATACATTTGCAAAAAATTCTACATTTCTGTTTTTTTTTCAGTCAAGATGGGGTGCAGAGTGTACATTATTGAGAAAAAAAATGAAAATTTTTGAATTCACCAAACAGCTGCAATGAAACAAAGAGTGAAAAATGTAAAGGGGTCTGAATACTTCCGTACCCACTGTATTTCAGTAATTCAATACATAAAGTGAAACGCATATTTTATATAGAGTCATTCCAAACAGAGTGATCTATTTCAAGTGATTATTTTTGTTAATGTTGATGATTAGGGCTTACAGCCAATGAAAACCCAAATGTCATTATCTCAGAAAATTAAAGTAGGGAGGATGAAGGGTTAAAAACCGTGCTGCTGTATTCCATGAGACATCAAAGTGTAAATATAATATTGATTTATGAGTCAACGTGTCCCAGTGACGCCCTGAAACATGGCAATATAACATTTGTTTTTGATGATATTCTAATTAATTGAGATGCACTAGTATATGATTATTCATTTTGATATATCATTATTAATGGCATATAAGATTTTAGCTTTTTATTGCTGTACTGAGGTTTTATTGTTCTGTGCATTGTATTTTAAAATGTATGTTATGTTATTTCCTGTTTTTAAAGTGACCATTAGTGGGGTTTCTTATTTTTTTTTTCTGCATTTGAATCTCTCACTGTTGTCTCCGGTATATATATACAGTATTTGTATGATGTCTGTAAGCGGTGGGAGAATGTTGCCCTGAGGAAGTACCGAGAATACTACGAAACACGTAGGCCTGTTCCACACCTCTGCAGGCGCAGAGGTGACTTGTGACACTGTGGGGCCGCGTTTACAGCTTCTGCAAACGCATACTAGTGCCCCCTGTGCGCTCGGCTGCGCTCGGTGCCCCCATTTTCTCCTATGGCCGAGCACAGCCGAGTGCGTGCTCTGTATACTCTGAAGTGCAAGTGAAAGTGGCAGAGTGCACGGCGCATGTGCCTGGTCAGACGCTTCCGGAAACACTGAGCGCTAATGCAGGGCATCTATGCGTCCCTGCGCTAGGCTGCCCAAGCCCCTAAATGCCCCTGAGCTTGCATTTGCGCTTGCGCAGGGCGGGCAGGGCAGTCTAACGCAGTGAGCGCATAGATGTGAATACACCCGTAGACCATTAAATCATTCTGAAGATTACTTAGAATTGCCTTTATTGTTCAGCAGCGCAGGAGTGGAGTCCACAACTTTTACACAGTATATTTTTTGCAAATTGTTGGATCCGTGCAGCAGCCTTTGATATTTTTGTGGTGGTTGTGACCGGTTCACAACCCTTTAAGGTGAGCCTAACCGATAACATTTTGTCCACCATTCATTTTATCGGATAAGACCCTATTTTGTGCTTTTTCTTCTCTGTATTTCTAAACCAACTTGCGGATCATTGACGCAGCAACAGTAACCTTATCTGGGTCATCATAAATGAGTCCCAGAGCAGAGAAAAAAGTGTCAATTGATGAAAAAACTGGAGAATCAACAGGCAGAGAGTATGTCCAATGTGCTCACAGGCTAATCTAGCTGTTAGGCCGCATGCTCACGTTAAATATTTGGTGAGTGACTTTTTACCTCAGCATTTTTAAGGCTGGTTTCACACTTCAGGTTTTTTCAAATCAGGCAAGATCAGGTTTTTCAGCAAAAACCTGATCCTTTCAGGATCCAATTTTTTGCACATTCACTTTAATGGTATCAGGTACAATCCTGTTGCTTCCTGACACCATTAAAGTGAATGAGCAAAAAACTGGATCCTGAAAGGATCAGGTTTTTGCTGAAAAACCTGATCTTGCCTGATTTGAAAAAAAAAAAAATAAATAAGTGTGAAACCAGCATTAGCCAAAACAACGACTGAGTAAAAAAATACAGAAGTGGTGATGTGTTTCTATTATACTTTTCCATTGATTCTTCCACTCCTGGTTTTGGCTTACACATTCTGAGTAGTGATGAGCGAGCACTAAAATGCTCGGGTGCTCGGTGCTCTGGCCGAGCATCTCAAGATACTCTTGTACTCGGCCAGAGCACCGAGCCCAATGTAAGTCAATTAGTGACAGGCTCCGCCCACAGACTTCCGGTTATAAAACGAGTAATTCCGGAAAAGGGCGGGAGGGTGGGCTTTTTAAAATCGCCGCAGCATATAACACCTTGCTGTGGCCCCCAGAGGGATCCTATCAATTAATCTGCTCCCTGTATGGTGCCAGCTCACTGTGTGCACTGAAGGGAGCAGTGTATGTGTCTCAGATCGCTATTTATTACCGAGCAGTCCGAGCATCTCGGCAGTACTCGGTGCTCGCCGAGCACCCCGAGTACCGAGATACTCGTGCGAGTACCGAGTCGCGCCGAGCATACTCGCTCATCACTAATTCTGAGGTTAAAAACTCACCAAATTCTCAATGTGTGCACGTTGTCTTATGTATCCAGCATCAAGGCACAGGATCAGGGTTTTTAACTTTTCTTCTACTTCCGTGACCCTTACAGCAAACCATGTTATCTCTTTCTGATATTACATGTATTGGTAAGAAAAGTTAGGTAGATTTATTACTAAAAAACCAGCATCTGCCACAAGCCACTGTATTTGTGGCACTCCTATGGTCCAGTCATAAATGTTATCGCCTCCCCAACAGGTGGTGGTATCATGTCCAGAGGAAATTGGAGCTCCCTACACTGGGTAACCCATGCATTCATACACAAGCCTGATCCCTGACTAGGAAGGTGAGCACAAACACCTAGTTTTGTAGGTTGGCTCACTCTTCTGGCTGGGGCAAAGGGTTAGACTAGTGAGAAGGAAAGGGAAGAAAAAGCAAGAAGGAATGAGAACATGTCTGGAGTTGGAGCTGTATAAGCTCACTCTAGGACTACGCCGAGAGCTGGACACCAGAGTCCTGGGCTACCAAGGATTGCAAATCCTGGAAGCAAAATCTGGAGACCAATAGACTGTTCATCCTCTGGTCACCCGTGCAACACCAACAGCACCACATTATAAAGAGCTCAGGCTGGGAATTAGAGAACAGCTTACAAGGGACTCGCAATGCAGGCTAGCTGGAGGAGCTGCAGCAGAAGAGACACAGGGAAACCAGATCAGCTCTTAAGCTGCTGAATACCCACACAGACAGGCATAGAAAGAAAGGCTTATTCTACCAATTTAGTGGAGCGAACTTCATCTATTTCTGGACAGACTGGACCCTGTACCTGATGGTAGTACCCCTGGATTAAACTTGCCATCAATCTTCAGTAAAGGTAAAGAATGCATTAAATTGCCTCGTTGTCTGTGTTTGCTGTGTCTCACACTACAACCTGCCATCATCACCCCAGGGACTAGCTTCCGCTGAGGGATCCTTCACCATCTATCCCCTAGGGCCACTATTAACAGCACTGGTCACTCCTGACCAAATACCTCAGCTGGCATCACTGATCATCTATAAACTATTAACCCCTTTAAACATACCCTCTTTCACTTGTCTGGTCAGGACCACGGGGCTGGGCAATTGCTGCCATTAAACCGCAACAGACAACCTATTGGCAACTGAGGACCCCGGCCCACGCGACCGTCAAATATTCATGTAATATAATAAAAACATTTACGGTATTCATTAAAATAGTACCATTAATTCCACAATTCTTTACATACATTAGCAGAGTGTATAACTGTAATTTTAAACTAGGAAAAGAAGTGTGTGAAAAAAATGTAAAACATTAAAGAAAAAACTGTGAGGTAGGCAGTTGCAGGAAATACTCTACTAGAATTGGTTTCATTATTTTCTCATAGGGAAGCTCAAGACGGAGGAACCCTTAACTGATTCTTTCTTTGTAGTGTGTTGAAGATAAAAAAAAATTGTAATTAAAGAACTGTACTGTAGTATATCCTGAATCAGTCTACTTATCCCTCCTTATTATTCAGAGATTGAGATTAACTGTCTTAATTTCTATGTCCTTCAGTGCTAAGTAATAGACAACATGCTTTTCCATGACTTTCTATCCCTATCTGCAAAGATAACCTGTGCTCTTTGACAGTGGCGTAAATTCAGGCCCAGGGACCCCGATGCGAAACCTCCAACGGGTCCCCAATTATTGCAAATCTTTAATAGTATTATTCTTTTTCTATAGACCAAAGGTTCTTTTGGGCCTCCCCTAGGCTGCAGGGCCTGGGTGCAATCGCAACCCTTGCACCTGTGGTAGTTATGCCCCTGCTCTTTGACCTCCAACATACTACTATGCAGTAAAACTCTAATATGGCCACTGCCTTTCATGCCTCAACTTTAATAGTGGATTTGAGTTCCCCCTCTGATTGTTTGCGCTTGACTATGTGATAGCTGGAATATATTATGGGGAAGTTTAACGTCTCTGGTACATCTCCGAGCAGCAATTGTAACAGCTGAAAAGCGAGCATATAAAGTTAGACTCTATGCACTTTGTAAACATATCATGCTTCATTACTAAAACTGCTGTCATAGTGAAATTACTAGAAATATATGCTAATAAAAAGCTGCCCTTTATATCACTGCCTACTGATAAAATTATTGCACATAAATATCCATTTTGAACACTTAGCAAGGGCTCACAGAAAACAAATGCCAGCTTGTAAACTGCTGTAAGCTTCTGTTTTATTAAATTGCCTAAAACAAATTAGAATCTCATTTACATTCCTTTCAACTTTCAAACTATATCACAGCTGATGTGACACATGACTACAGTTTGTATAAATAAATGTGAAGTAAAAATCAATACCAGAATAAAATTTAGAGAAAGTATGATGTGTGCTACATGAGATGAGCCTTTTTTTACTTAAAAAGTATATTTTGTTTTAACTTAAAATTAACCTGCTAGGTTACCCCAAGTATTTATTGCTATCCTTATATATTTCCAAAAAAGCTCTTTTCATATTTCATGTTGTTATTGATTACCGTACTTCTTATTCCACCCAAAATGTTATAACTGTGGAGGTGACCTGCAAATAAGTGGAGGCGTAGTTTTCCCCAGACTAGCCATTCCACTAATCATCTTATCATGTCTCTGTGGGCATGAATAACATGCAAGTCATAGCTGCCTCTTTGCAAATCTCTCCAACCTCTATAATGTGCACAGATGCTGGGTATAAAAAAGACAGCTTCATAGCTATATCTGTGCACTACCTAGGGAGGTAGTAGTGACTACAGACATTGACAAGCATGAGAGCTGGCTGTAGTAGCTGGGTGAGTCCTCTGTCACCACTGACTCCCTATAAATATGTGGTAAAGTTAGTCTGTATGCACATTTGCATCATTGGCGTAATGCATGCCCAGCAAGGATGTGATAATGCAGAACTCAGTCAGTCATTACCTGCTGATTCTTATGGCAGGCTATGTGCTACATCACTGTTGCTTTCCTGGGCATATGCAGTGATACCATGAACCTGAGGTGCATATGCATAGCTTCAGAGATTTGCAAAGAGCTAGCAATGACGCTGCTCTTACAAGACATGTTACTAACATGAGTAGGGACATGACTAGTTTGGGGAAAACAATGCACCCCTGAGCAGTCATTAGTGATGAGCGAGCATGCTCACCACTCCTCAGTACTCGCATCAGTATCACGGTACTCGGGATGCTCGGTGAACACTGAGTAATTGCGAAATACTCGTACTCATGCTCGGGTCCACCTCCCTGCATGTTGGCGCTCTTTACAAAGCCAGCCCACATGCAGAGATTGGCTACCAGACACTGTAATGCCACAGCCATGTTGGTTATGGCATTAGAGTGATTGGCTGGCCGCACAGCGTCATCAGGTCTTTGTAAGACCTGACCGCGCTGTGCTTCTCACCCTGCTCCATAGACAGTCAGTGTAGGGAGAGCTGCTGCTGATTCAGGGACAGATTTCGTGCCTTTCAGCTAGTGTAGGTGCAGGGCTGCTAATCTAAGACAAACAACAGTCCTTCTGAGGGCTAATTAGCTGTATACAAGCAGGCAGAGAGGCAGGGTATATAGGAAAGTTAGGTGTGCCAGTATACCAGCCAGCATCACATCTGTGGCTGATGTGCTGGCTTTAAATCTCCTCTATCCCAAAACAGTCCCTGTAAGGATTAATTTAAATCTCTATAGGCAAGGGAGGTATATAGCTCCATTTTATAGACCTCACAAGACGCTGTCTACCTGTACGCAGCATTTGTAGCAGGTGTGTAGCCTGTAATCTCTAAGTTTTCATCTATCCATCCCAAAACAGTCGTATTAAGGATTAATTTAAATCTCTATAGGCAAGAGAGGTATCTAGCTCCATTTTCTATACCTCACAAGACGCTGTCTACCTGTACGCAGCATTTGTAGCAGGTGTGTAGCCTGTAATATCTAATTTTTCATCTCTTTATCCCAAAACAGTCCTGTTAAGGATTAATTTAAATCTGTATAGTCAGGAGGGGTAAAATAAGCCAATTGTCTATACCTCACAAGACGCTGTCTACCTGTACGCAGCATTTGTAGCAGGTGTGTAGCCTGTAATATCTAGTTTTTCATATCTCCATCCCAAAACAGTCCTATTAAGGATTAATTTAAATCTGTGTAGTCAGGAGGGGTAATATTTGTCTTTATATGGCGCCCCTGTGTCCAGGTGGCCACAAAGGGAACTGCAGCCAGGCAAGTAGGACGACAGTTGAACACCAACACCCTCACAGCCCACACAACCCACGTACAGTAGAGGGCAGCACCCAACCCGGAGCCTGGGAACTCTAGGCAGGCGAGGGGGGTTGGTATAGAGCAGTGGGTGGGCAAACACGTAGCCAGGTGACAGAAGGTAGAAATAGTGAAGGGGGAGGAGAAAGGAGTCAGTAGGCCGGTGTAGGCTGAGCAGTAAAGACGGAATCACACGTCCTGGACGAGTGGGGTGTAGGAGCGCAGAATCTGAACAGAGCCAGTGCGAGCCGCAGAGAGAAAGCATGTCCAAAGCCAGCACCCCAGGAGTGTGAGGGAAGAGAGGGACGGTGATACCGGACCCTAGAACTTCAGCTGAGACGACCAGACTTCAGGCGGAGTAGCCCTCCTATGATACCTGAAGACACAGTAGAGAGAGCCTGGTAGAGCCTCACACGGGAGGACTGCTGGAGGCTAGGCTAAAGTAGAGTGTCAGCTCTAGAGGGGACTGTAGCTTCACCCGGCATCCCAAGACAACCGACGGGGGACCACAATTACACGTTAGGGTCCCTACCCCAAAGGACAGGCAGCTCAGTGGCAACCCGGAGGGCTCACAGGAGTCCGAGCCACTGCCATACTGTCCGGAGTCACGCACACCAAAGTGAACAGAGAGAGAAAGAGTTAACAGCCTGGGAAGGACGCAGAGACAGAGTGAGGGGTCACAGTAAGAAAGACCTGGCTGCAGGGAGCAAAGGGAACCCGGAGGGGAAAGTGTGCCCGTGTACTGAACTGTAAGAACTTTACTGGACTGTAAACTGAACTTGAGAACTTGAGAAGTAAACACGGTGAACCCTGAACACGACTCCCTTGCATGTCTTTGCCTGAACACGACTCCCTTCATACAGGTTTGCAGCAGATCCCAGCCTGGAGAGCACAGCTTTCAAGCTCCAACACTGAAGGAGGATTCCTGCAGCATCTGGACAGTAAGTGTACTGCACTCAGCACAATGCCTGCACACTACACAATAGACTGTAACCATCACTGCCCCGGTGAACACAGTTCTGCCCACGGAGAACTATTCCATCTTTGCTGCCATTACATCATCCCCGGAGGTTCTGCGGCAGCGGTGGCCCCATTACTGGCCACACACTGTGGGTGGCATCACGACTGACATTATCCCCTGTAAATACGCCCTTATTATTGCCAGGGCCTGGGACACAGTCCGGACCAGGACCACCCGTGACTTCCCCAATAGCAGACCCGGTCCGATACCGAGTACCCCGTCCCAGTGGGCTCGACATTTACCTTACAAGATGCTGTCTTCCGAAACGCAGCATTTGTAGCAGGTGTCTAGCCTGTAATATCTAATTTCATCAATCCATCTCAAAAACATTCATTGGAATCCTTCAGTTAGTTGTATACAGGAAGTGTATATAGCACACCATTTTAAATGCGCGAGACCAGTGGCAATGGACCAGGAAGTGGAAGTGATGGTGGTGCATGCAGAGGCAAAGGCCATGGGGAAGCTCAAATTCGGCCACGAGAAAAGCCAACATCATGTCGCTCGACCTTCCTGTCCCAATTTCTAGGGGACCACAGCAATACACCACTTTTAAATCAAGAGCAGTGTCAACAGGTTGTTAGTTGGATAGACACCCCCACAAACACCCAGTCTTCCACACGGTCAAGTGTCAGTAGCCATGAGACTGGACCGCATATTTGTCACCCTGATCCTCCTTCCTCCCACCATGCCGAGTGTGATCCCACACTTGGACACTCTGAAGAGCTGTTCAGTATGCCCTTCATGGCTTTGGGCCTCTCGCCCGCTCCACTTGAACTGGGGCCTGAGGAGATCGTATGTAGCGATGCCCAAATATTTGAGCAGCCACGGTCGCACGAAGGCGACGGTGGGAATGTGTCACAACAAGAGGTGGACGATGATGTGACACAGTTGCCAGACAGTCAGGACAACCAGGGTGCGGAAGTGGAAGACGACATGGTGGATGATCCAGTAACTGACCCAACCTGGCAGGAGGACATGCAGAGCGAGAACAGCTGCAAACAGGAGAAGGGATGCATAGCATCACAACTGGCCAGAAGAAGCAGAGTGGTGTCCACAGACAGAAGGCGGGCAACCGTTCCTCGTAACAGCAACATGACGAAAGTTGCCAGTACAACAGTTAGGTCTTCCGGAGTCTAGCAGTTTTTTAGGGAGTCTGCAGAGAATTCAAAAAAGGCCATTTGCAACACCTGTAATGCCAGCATTAGCAGGGGTAGCAAAAGTAGCAGCCTGACCACCACCAGCATGATCAGGCACATGGCAGCAAAGCATCCGACTTCGTGAGTCGTACCACAGGGTCCAGGAGCAGTGTCTGCAGGTGACACCGCTGCTTCTTCCACTGTTGTGCATGCAAGCCAATCCCCTGTCCATAGTGCATGTGAAGATGCCTCCTATTCTGCACCTGTCATTGTACAATCAGAAATGCCACCATCATTAACCACGTCCTTGTCCCAGCGCAGCGTTCAGATATCAATACCCCAGTCATTGGAATGCAAGTGCAAATACACTGCCAACGCCCCACACGCCACACTCCTAAAAGTGCACATTTCGGCTAGTGGAGACGGAAGCATTCTGCAACCTGATGGCTGCGGCCGTCCCTCGTTACTCGGTCCCCAGCAGCCACTATTTCTTCCGGTGTGCTATCCCTGCATTACACAAGCACGTGCCCCAAAACATTAGCCATGCCCTTAACAACTCTGTTTCGGCAAAGTCCACCTAACCACGGACACGTGGACAAGTGCTTGTGGGCAGGGACGCTACATCTCGCTGATGGCACACTGGGTTAATATAGTGGAAGCCGGGACCCAGTCCAACCTTGGGACTGAACACGTCCTCCCGATGCCAAGGATTGCGAGCCCTAACTCAGTCAGGGTTGTCCCCACAGTCTACCGCTCAGGAATGTCATCCTCCTCAGCCTCCTCCTCTTCAGCCTCCACAAAAGTCCCAAGCTGGAAGGTCTGCAACACTGCCTCGGCCAAGCGGCAACAGGCTGTGCTGAAGCTAATATGCGTAGGTGACAAACCTCACAATGCTGATGAGTTGTGGACAGCTCTGAAAGAGCAGGCAGATCATTGGCTCACACCGCTGAACTTAGAGCCCGGCATGGTCATATGTGACAATGGCTGCAACCTGGTGGCGGCCATGAGGAGAGGCGAGCTCACACATGCGCCATGATTGGCCCATGTGCTCAACCTGGTGGTTCAGCAGTTTCTTAAATCCTACCTGGTGCTGCCGAATCTGCTCGTCAAAGTACGCCACCTGTGTGCCCATTTTAGAAAGTCACCTACTGCTTCGGCCGCCCTTGCTGGGTTTCAGCAGCGTTTGCTGCTTCCAACTCACAGACTGGTGTGTGATGTCCCCACGCATTGGAATTCCACCCTGCAGATCTTGTTCAGGATTTGTGAGCAGAAGAGGGCAGTTGTTGACTACTAGCATCAACTAGGCTGTCAGTATTTGGTTCCAACTCCATACATAAGACCTCTGGAGTGGACACGGATGTCTGACATATGTACAGTCCTCCAAAATGTTGAGGAGTCCACCAAGATGGTGAGCGGCGATGGCGCCATCATTAGCGTTACCATCCCACTTCTCTGTGTTCTAAAATGCTCTCTGCTCAAAATCAAAGACGATGCATTGCAGGCGGAGCATGATGAGATGGAGCAAGGAACCACAGTGGGTGATTACACACAGCCCAGCCTCATCTCATCCCAACGTGCATTGAGGAACAATGACAAGGAGGAGGATGAGGAAGAGGAGTTAGAAGAACAGGAGCTAGTTTCATGCAGAATTGACGGTACTACCTGCACAACCGTCATACCGTTGGTCCAGTGTGGATGGCCAGAGGACAGGGATGAGGAGGAGGATGTGTCCAGCATGGTCAGTCATCCTGTTGTTGAGGACCCTGAAGTCTTGCCTGTTACCAGTCTGGCGCACATGGCTGACTTTATGTTACGCTGCCTGTCCCGTGACCCTCGCGTTATCAACATCTTGGCGGACACTCATTACTGGTTGGTGACACTTTTAGACCCATGCTACTAGGAGAACTTTATTCCACCAGCGGAGAGGTCTACAAAAATGCTGTAGTACCAGAAGGCCCTTGTTGGGGAATTAGTCAAAAAATTCCCTTCGGAAAACGCTGGCGGCAGGGATCACAGTTCGGTGGCCAACCAAGGCGTCAGGGAGAGAGAGCCACAACTCCCATCCAGCAGAGGTAGAGGAACACTGTCAGAGATATGGGATACTTTTCTCAGCCCCTCCGATAGCACAGGCCCTGAGACGCGGGGTACTGTCACAAGGACTGCAAAGTTTGTAAAGATGGTGAAGGAGTACCTTGGCGACGGTACATAAGTGCTCTGGGATTCCTCTGTGCCTTATAATTTGTGGGTATCGTAGCTGGACATGTGGCATGAATTTTCTCTCTACGCCTTGGAAGTCCTGGCCTGCCCTGCCGCTAGCATTTTGTCAGAGCGGGTTTTTAGTGCCGCTGGTGGAATCATTACTGATAAAACACACCGCTTTGCTGTATTCCTTCTCCTCATCCGTCACCACCATATCATCAGGGCGACCTTGGTCCATGATGCCACGAAAAGATATTTTATTTACATGTTGTTTATGATGCCCCTAACCATTAAAAAGTTAGACAGTAGGTTCATGTATACCCCCCCATAGGTAAATGTTTTAGTCCATACTTAGTGCATGGGCATTACAAGTATAGGAGACCTGCTCCTTTGTAATGGGAACAATATTTAAAGAGGCTCTGCTCCACGTCTCTTCCCAGGGGAATCAGAGTGCCTCCCAATTTTTGCCAGCCTTGCCTAGGGCAATACCAGAAAAGACCCACTTTCTATTAATGGCCATATTATTTAAAGAGGCCGTCATCCATGTCTCTTCCCAGGGGCATCGGCGTGCCACGCATTTTTTTTTACATGTAATCCAAAATACTATCATATAGCAACACTGTCTCACAAATGAGTATGAGCCCTTAACATTTTCTCCAGGAAAATCCATTTTGGTTTAATTTTTGGATGTTTTATTGTGAGTCTGTAAAAGTAGCGTAATACTCAGACAACATTGTTCACAGCAGTGACCTGGGAGCCAGAAATGCTGAAAGGGGTCTTCCCTATGCTGTTCCCATGTCATGTCAGCACTGTTGTTATACTTTTGTGACATTTTCAGGGTTTATTCAGGCTGCCGGGGGTCATACCGGAAAAATGCTCGGGTCTCCCGTAGGATAACATTGGGCTCGGTGCTTGGGTCGAGTACCCGAGCATCTCGAGATGCTCGACCCGAGCTTCGAGCACCCGAGCATTTTAGTGCTCACTCATCACTAATAGTTACCCATTAATTAGCATTTCAAAACAGTGGCTATGTAAAACGTTTTTTGAAACATGTAGTAATTATAATCAATTGCACAATAAAAGGACTTTCTAACAAGGATAAAGAGATAAAAATAAAGAGTGGCAGTTCTAGGATTCACAAGCATGCAGTGACAGAATGATTACACCCAACAAACCCTTTAAATGAATTTGATATTTTTACAATGTACACTATATACTGTACTAGAGGTGGACAGATCAGACAAGATTAAAATTTTCCTGATTCATGAATATAATGACCCTTTTTATGCTCTGGGTTGATTCCAGACCCCAAAGCATAATAGAAATAATAATGTAAGGAATAAAGGAAATGATCATACTCACCCTCGGCTCACCTCTCTGATCCCTCTGCTACTCACTGAAATCTGAAAGGTACTTGCGGTATCTTCTGATCTTCCACTGCTCATGTTAGAATCTTCCTCTTCCTTATACTCTCTCTCACCCCTCTCTTTTTTTCTAGGCAATTAGTGGCTTTTCACCATTGCAATTTGTTATAATATTATTTAACACAAATTTAACTTTTGAGGACATAAATGAGCACTAATCAAATGGCATATAGTCTATCGTCAATAATTTATGGGCAAAATGCAGCTCATCTAGATGGGTCTTTAGAATTTGAAACAAATATTGGGAACTCAAAATTAATTAACAATTAAGTTCCATTGTTATCATTATGGTGTTACATACAAAGCTATCTACATAGTATAATTTAATAGTTAATATATCTGAAGAGAGCAGGTACTGGATAAAGGCACGTAAGGTTAATAATTAGTTGTTCTCAGTGTGCTACTGGCTCTGACATTTACGGATAGCAGTTTCTAATTTATAGATCTACAAACCGAATTTGGCTTATCCCTGGTGTAATTAATCAGAGTGTTCAGGACATTTGTAGTACAAATGATTTTTAACGTCTGCCATGTCCTTACATGTGGAAATGTTTTTCAAGACCACTCTTATTCATTAGAGTAAAGGCCTTGCTGAATATGAAGTTTTTTTTAGAAACATTTCTCTTTGTTTTACTTCTTCTCAATTTATCAATTCTGTTTGATATGTTGTTTCTACTCTTAAAGTTTGCTCACACGAGCGTATAACTTGGTCGAGTTCAGTCCAATACAAAAAGGGATTGCACTTGGACCAATGTTATTTAATGAATCAGTGCAGATCTGCGTTTTTTTCTCAGCTGTATTCGGCATGAGGAAAATATCGCAGCATGATGCAATTTGACTCCGATTTTGATACATCAGTATGGCAATCGATTTTTACAGATGCATTACAATTCTGTAAAATGATAAAATGTAAATAGTCCTGTAAAAGATTAACATTGTCCCGCTTCTCGATTTTTATACACTCGTGTGGCTCCAGACATAGAGTAATATGTATGGTTCTTGCACATCATATTGCTTCTCAGATATATTTGCTTGTGTAAAAGTTGTGTGTTTAAAAATACATTACAGTGGAACCTTGGATTACGAACATAATTAGTTCTGGGAATGTGCTTGTAATCCAAATCACTTGTATATCAAAGCAAATTTTCCCATAAGAAATAATTGAAATGCAGATAATTCGTTCCACAACCCAAAAATTTCTACTGTATTCATATAAAATTATTACAGTTCTGCAATTAATTGCAGTTCTATGGCATATACAGTCCCTGACAAAAGTTATGTTGCTTATCCATGTTATGTTAATAAAAGCTTATATCCTGACGTTAAATTCATCCATTGGTTTTATAAATTACTCTTTTGAAAGCTGAAACCCTTCCAAATGTGGTTTAGGTTAAGAAAATAAAATTGGCATCAATGCTGAAATATTGATCATTTAATGAACACAGAATGGTCAGATCTTGGCAAGACAAAAGTATTGTCGCCTGGTCATATAATGCACCCAATCCTAGTTTACATCCTCACCTGTGCTCTGTAAATGATCGGTTAATTAGTGGGTGTGTATAAAAAGAAACCCAGCACCCCAGACTTTCAATTGAACTGCAACTTGAGCTCTGACAACATGCCAAAAATCCACCCTGCGACCAAAGCCTTTATTATCAAGAGGCTGGAGACCAGATCCACTGCAGAGATGGCTGGCACCTTTAAAGAGGATCTGTCACCCCCCCCCCAAAGATTTCAATCTAAAGGCAGCACTAAATGCAGCATGTATGCTGCATTCAGGCAAGGGGTCCACATGTTTCTGGTGTTTTAATCATTAAATACAACATTTTAAAATGTGTACAACAAAGTCATGAGGGCATTACCAGATCCATGAGTCAGCTTCTTCACGGGGGCTATTCCCGCCCACCGCTTCTTTGTTCCTCCCTCCTCCCTCTCCTCACCGCCTCCTTGATGCCTTTTCAGGCAGCGAGGTGTTGCTACTGTCGGCCCCGTGCTCATGACCTGCCTCCCGCCCTGACATCAGCACATGTTCCCGTCCTGCTCCATGTATAACCTGGAGCAGGCAGGAACAAGTTCTAACGCCCCACGCTCCTGTCCCGCCTCCCGCCCTGACATCAGCACTTGTTCCTGCCATGCTCTGTGTTATACATGGGGCAGGGTGGGAACAATTGCTGCTGTCAGGGCGGGAGGTGGGAGCAGGAGCTAGGGGTCGACAGTAGCAACATCTCACTCTGCGCCTGCGTGAGGTAGCACAAGGAGATGCAGGCGCAGAGCGAGGAAAGCTGACAAACATCAAGGAGGCGGAGAGGGAGGAGGGAGGAACAGAGAAGCAGGGGGCGGGAATAGCCCCGGGAAGGAGCTGACTCATGTGGAGCTGGTAATGCCCTCCTGACTTTGTTGTACACATTTTAAAAGGCTGTATTTAATGATTAAAACATCAGAAACGCATGGGGGACCCCTTGCCTGAATGCAGCATACATGCTGCATTCAGTGCTGCCTTTAGATTGAAATCTTTGGGAGGGCGTGACAGGTCCTCTTTAATGTGTCTCAGCGTCAAGTTCAAAAAATTAAAAAAAGATTTGAAGAGACTGGAGATGTGTTTGACAAGCCCAGGTCCGGCAGACCCCGCAAGACAACTGCTCAGGAGAAATGTTTGATGGTTAGAAAATCCAAAGCAAGCCCCTCTTCAACTGCAGAAGAGTTCCAACAGGCCTAGTCACCTCAAGTCCCTGTGTCAACTAGAACAGTTTGTTGGCATTTGCAAAGTCCCACAGCCTGTTAAACGCTGGAAAAGTGGCAGAAGGTGGATTTCTCTGATGAATCTTCATTAGAATTACACCACAGCCGCCACAAATACTGCAGGAGACCTACTAGAGCCCATATGGATCCAAAATACACCCAGAAAACAGTTAAATTTAGTGGTGGAAAGATCATGGGGTTTTATTCAGTATGGGGGTGTGCAAAACATTTGCAAGGTGGAAGGCAATATCAATAGCCTAAAATATCAAGAAGTATTAATTACCTCTTATATTCCAAATCATAAAAGTGGTCAAATTCTGCAGCAGGATGGTGCTCCATTTCATACATCCATCTCTACAACAAAGTTCCTCCAGGCAAAAAAGATCAAGATGCTCAAGTACTGGCCAGGCCAGTCACCAGACATGAACATCATTGAGCATGTTTGGGATAGGATGAAAGAGGAAGCTTGGAAGACAAAACCAAAGAATCTAGATGAACTCTGGGAGGCATGCAAAACTGCATTCTTTGCGATTCCTGATGACTTAATTAATAAAGAGTATGAATCAATTGTTGAACTGCTTGGATGCAGTCCTTCAAGCTCATGGAAGTCACACAAAATATTAAATATGAATCTAATAGCATCACAACTTCATTCACCAATGTTATGCAACATATATTTGTGTTTTAAGTGAATTATTTGTGTGAATATCACATTACTTACCTTGGGTGACAAAACATTTGTCTTGCCAAAACCTGACCATTCTGTGTTCATTAAATGATCAATATTTCAGCATTGATGCCAATTTATTTTCTTAACCTAAACCAAATTTGGGAGGGTTTCAGCTTTCAAATTAGTAATTTATACAACCAATGAATGAATTTAACGTCAGGTTATAATCTTTTATTTACATAACATGGATAAGCGACATAACGTCTGTCATGGACTGTACAGTAAACATATGTACAGGAAGTTAATCAGTTACTGTGCCCAAAGTTGGTTTAGTAGCACTGTCACACATGTACAGTATCTAGTATGGAGTCTCCATGTTCAGAATGTAGTGAACACGTAAAGACCGAAACCCAAAAGTGAGGAAAAGATTGCAATTGATGTCTTATGCTCATGCACTAGAAGTGGTGAGTATTACTAGTACTGTACTGTGTCTGTGCAGAGAGGGAGCTACAGTGATGTAGAGGGGTGGGTAGGGCTCACATTTTGCTCTTATTCTAAATCTTGCTCTTATATCATGTTACAATTTTTTAAAAACGCTAGCTTGTCTTGCAAAACTCTCTCAAACCAAGTTACTTTTAATCCGAAGGTTCCACTATATTAGCAGATGTAAAACTCCAGACAATATTTAAAGTGTGTCTGTCTTTTCAGGTTGGATTTTAGAATAGCCTGCCCTGTGTCTGCGCATGAAAAATAACACTATTTTTGGCCATTAAAGGACATTTATCTTGCATTTTTCACAAATTTGCAATTTTAGTTGTTTTTGAAAGATAGCTGCCATTAAATACCTAATGCTTGTAATTTAATAATGTAAACATTTAGGAAAACGAGCCACTATGTTAAAGGCCAGTTTCACACAAACATAATACTGGCACAATTTTATGCTCATTTTGTGGCCATGAATTTGACCTGACCACTGACAACACTGATCTTTAGTAGGGAATACTGTTTGGTGTATGCCAAAATCTAATTTCTCATTGGATTTCTATTTCTATTGAATAAGCATGAAGAAACTCTCTAAAATTTTACTTTTAATCTATTAAATTCTTGCCGGGATGGACCCAAAATTGCAAAACCACACATAAAAGTACAAGATCGGATTTCTGAAAATCAGTTGGTGGGCTGGATCCAAATAAAAAGTATATATATAAACAATATACACATACGTACCAACTATACAAATTAATGTATCACTTTTACTTTACTAATGTTTTGTATTAGTTTTCATAATATTTCAAGCATTTGCTGTCCACTATGTCTGAGCATACTTTAAATATGAGCGTTGCCCAGTGTTAGGGTGCATTGTAATAAGCATTAATTTTTAAGTCCACATGGTGGTAGAGTTATTTATAATAGAAGTAAAATAGGGGCAAGGGGTAAGACCCCAGGTGGGGGGGCAAAGTCCCCTTTGCATAATTAAAGCTTGTTATGGGCAGCATATTGGAATATCATTTCTACATGGTCATAATGCTCATATGTGGTAATATCACCCATACATGGTAATGTCACCCATATATGGTAATATATGTATGTGTGTATGTATCATAGCCCTACCCCTCCCAGTAGCCCCACCCCTTCATAACCACACCACTCCTGGTAGTCCCGCCCCTTCATAGCACCACCACCATGTATAACCTCACCACTTTAAAGCTCCACCCCTCCATACACTCCTAAAGGTGTGGCCATTTCAGTGGCCCTGGAGGAAGCAGCTATTGTTCACGTGTCAGCAAATCTTACCTCCCTTTCTTCCATTTCAGCAAATCTTGCTTATCTCTGCCCTGATGTTTCGGTGTCCCTTGAGGAAGCAGCTCTTCTCATTTCTGTAAGTCTTGCCTCCCTTGCTTCTATTTCTGTAAGTCTTGCTCAGCTTTTCTATTAGTGTGTGCCGACTGTCATCCAGTCATCGTCCAGTCACAATCATTTTCTTATAGGGCATTAGTGTCTATAGGACACTATGATCACTATAATCTAATGATCAGGCAGTAACATGGAATTTTATAAGCTAACATTCTACATTCTAATATGAGATCACAATAAAGGGGTGGGGCTAATTGTAGGGGAGGAGCTAAGTGGAGTGCGCATGTCCATGTGGAGTGGGCATGGCTATGTGAGGTGAGCATGGCTACAGGAGAGGGCATGGCTATGTGGAGTTGGAAGTTTATAACCTTACATTCTATTGTGACATCACAATAAAGGGCCATGGCTAACTGGGATGGAGCTATGTGGAATGGGCGTGGCTATGTGGAGTGAGTGTGGCTAGATACATACTGTACATACACACACACCCACGATCCACTCAACTTTATATATTAGACTAGTAAAAAGGCCCGATGCAATTGCATCGGGAGCAAAGTGAAATAAATTGTGTGTATAGAGGGGGCTCTGTGGGTAGAAGAGTATACAGGCGGGTCTGTGGGTAGCAGAGTATACAGACAGCTCTGAGGGTAGGAGATTATACAGGCGGCTCTGTGGGTAGCAGAGTATACAGGCGGGTCTGTGGGTAGCAGAGTATACAGGTGTCTGTGGTGGTGGCGGCAGAGTATACAGGTGTCTGTAGTGGTGGCGGCAGAGTATACAGGCGTCTGTGGTGGTGGCGGCAGAGTATACAGGCGTCTGTGGTGGTGGCGGCAGAGTATACAGGCGTCTGTGGCGGTGGCGGCAGAGTATACAGGCGTCTGTGGTTTTGGTGGCAGGGTATACAGGCGTCTGTGGTGGTGGCAGAGTATACAGGCGTCTGTGGTGGTGGCAGAGTATACAGGCGTCTGTGGTGGTGGCAGAGTATACAGGCGTGTGTGGTGGTGGCAGAGTATACAGGCGGGTGTGGTGGTGGGGGGAGGGGGGTGCTGTCAGAGGCCAGCAGCGTCGCCCCTTTAGCCGCTGCTGAGGACCGGAGGGTGGGGGGGGATGCTGCACGGCCACCCCTATAGTAGGCTGCGGGTGAGGAGGTTTACAGAGTATACAGGCGTCTGTGGTGGTGGCAGAGTATACAGACAGCTCTGAGGGTAGGAGATAATACAGGCGGCTCTGTGGGTAGCAGAGTATACAGGCGGGTCTGTGGGTAGCAGAGTATACAGGCGTCTGTGGTGGTGGCGGCAGAGTATACAGGCGTCTGTGGTGGTGGCGGCAGAGTATACAGGCGTCTGTGGTGGTGGCGGCAGAGTATACAGGCGTCTGTGGTGGTGGCGGCAGAGTATACAGGCGTCTGTGGCTTTGGTGGCAGGGTATACAGGCGTCTGTGGTGGTGGCAGAGTATACAGGCGTCTGTGGTGGTGGCAGAGTATACAGGCGTCTGTGGTGGTGGCAGAGTATACAGGTGTGTGTGGTGGTGGCAGAGTATACAGGCGGGTGTGGTGGTGGGGGGGAGGGGGGTGCTGTCAGAGGCCAGCAGCGTCGCCCCTTTAGCCGCTGCTGAGGACCGGAGGGTGGGGGGGGGGATGCTGCACGGCCACCCCTATAGTAGGCTGCGGGTGAGGAGGTATACAGAGTATACAGGCGTCTGTGGTGGTGGCAGAGTATACAGACAGCTCTGAGGGTAGGAGATAATACAGGCGGCTCTGTGGGTAGCAGAGTATACAGGCGGGTCTGTGGGTAGCAGAGTATACAGGTGTCTGTGGTGGTGGCGGAAGAGTATACAGGCGTCTGTGGTGGTGGCGGCAGAGTATACAGGCATCTGTGGTGGTGGCGGCAGAGTATACAGGCGTCTGTGGTGGTGACGGCAGAGTATACAGGCGTCTGTGGTGGTGGAGGCAGAGTATACAGGCGTCTGTGGTGGTGGCGGCAGAGTATACAGGCGTCTGTGGTGGCGGCAGAGTATACAGGCGTCTGTGGTGGCGGCAGATTATACAGGCGTCTGTGGTGGCGGCAGAGTATACAGGCGTCTGTGGTGGCGGCAGAGTATACAGGCGTCTGTGGTGGCGGCAGAGTATACAGGCGTCTGTGGTGGCGGCAGAGTATACAGGCGTCTGTGGTGGCGGCAGAGTATACAGGCGTCTGTGGTGGCGGCAGAGTATACAGGTGTCTGTGGTGGCGGCAGAGTATACAGGCGTCTGTGGTGGTGGCAGGGTATACAGGCGTCTGTGGTGGTGGCAGAGTATACAGGCGTGTGTGGTGGTGGCAGAATATACAGGCGGGTGTGGTGGTGGGGGAGAGGGGGGTGCTATCAGAGGCCAGCAGCGCCGCCCCTTTAGCCGCTGCTGAGGACCGGAGGGTGGGGGGGGGATGCTGCACGGCCACCCCTATAGTAGGCTGCGGGTGAGGAGGTATACAGAGTATACAGGCGTCTGTGGTGGTGGCAGAGTATAAAGGCATTTGTGGAGGTGGCAGAGTATACAGGCGTCTGTGGTGGTGGCGGCAGAGTATACAGGCGTGTGTGGTGGTGGCGGCAGAGTATACAGGCGTGTGTGGTGGTGGCGGCAGAGTATACAGGCGTGTGTGGTGGTGGCGGCAGAGTATACAGGCGTGTGTGGTGGTGGCGGCAGAGCATACAGGTGTGTGTGGTGGCAGAGCATACAGGTGTGTGTGGTGGTGGCGGCAGAGCATACAGGCGTCACTGGTGGTGGCAGCAGAGTATACAGGTGTGTGTGGTGTGGTGGCAGAGTATACAGGCGTCTGTGGGGGTGGACAGAGTATACAGGCGTCTGTGGTGGTGGCAGAGTATACAGGCTCTGTGGTGGTGGCAGAGTATACAGGTGTTGTGTGGTGGTGTGCAGAGTATACAGGCGTCTGTGGGGGTGGCAGAGTATACAGGCGTCTGTGGTGGTGGCAGAGTATACAGGCGTGTGTGGTGGTGGCAGAGTATACAGGGCGGTGTGGTGGTGGGGGGGTGCTGTCAGAGGCCAGCAGCGCCGCCCCTTTAGCCGCTGTTGAGGACCGGAGGGTGGGGGAAAAATGCTGCACGGCCACCCCTATAGTAGGCTGCGGGTGAGAAGGTATACAGAGTATACAGGCTTCTGTGGTGGCGGCAAAGTATTCAGGCGTCTGTGGTGGTGGCAAAGTATACAGGCGTCTGTGGAGGTGGCAGAGTATACAGGCGTGTGTGGTGGTGGTGGCAGAGTATACAGGCATGTGTGGTGGTGGCGGCAGAGCATACAGTGTGTGTGTGGTGGTGGCGGCAGAGCATACAGGCGTCTCTGGTGGTAGTGGCAGAGTATACAGGCATCTGTGGAGGTGGCAGAGTATACAGGCGCTGTGTGGAGGTGGCAGAGTATACAGGCGTGTGTGGTGGTGGCGGCAGAGTATACAGGCGTGTGTGGTGGTGGCGGCAGAGTATACAGGCTGTGTGGTGGTGGCGGCAGAGCATACAGGTGTGTGTGGTGGTGGCGGCAGAGCATACAGGTGTGTGTGGTGTGGTGGCGGCAGAGCATACAGGAGTCTCTGGTGGTGGCGACAGAGTATACAGATGTCTGTGGTCGTGGCAAAGTATACAGGTGTGTGTGGTGGTGGCAGAGTATACAGGCGTCTGTGGGGGTGGCAGAGTACACAGGCGTCTGTGGTGGTGGCAGAGTATACAGGCGTCTGTGGTGTTGGCAGAGTATACAGGCGTCTGTGGTGGTGGTGGCAGAGTATACAGGGGTGTGTGGTGGTGGTGGCAGAGTATACAGGCGTGTGTGGTGGTGGCAGAGTATACAGGTGTCTGTGGTGGTGGCAGAGTATACAGATGTCTGTGGTGGTGGCAGAGTATACAGGTGTCTGTGGTGGTGGCAGAGTATACAGGTGTCTGTGGCGGTGGCAGAGTATACCGGTGTCTGTGGCGGTGGCAGAGTATACAGGCATCTGTGGCGGCGGCAGAGTATACAGGCGTGTGTGGTGGTGGTGGCATAGTATACAGGCGTGTGTGGTGGTTGCAGAGTATACAGGCGTGTGTGGTGGTGGCAGAGTATACAGGTGTCTGTGGTGGTGGCAGAGTATACAGGCGTCTGGTGGTGGTGGCAGAGTATACAGCCGTGTGAAGTGGTGGCAGAGTATACAGGCGTCTGTGGTGGCGGCAGAGTATACAGGCGTCTGTGGTGGTGGCAGAGTATACAGGCGTCTGTGGTGGTGGCAGAGTATACATGCATGTGTGGTGGTGGTGGCAGAGTATACAGGCTTGTGTAATGGTGGAAGAGTATACAGGCGTCTGTGGTGGTGGCAGAGTATACATGCGTGTGTGGTGGTGGTGGCAGAGTATACAGGCGTCTGTGGTGGTGGCGGCAGAGTATACAGGCGTCTGTGGTGGTGTCGGCAGAGTATACAGGCGTCTGTGGTGGTGGTGGCAGCAGAGTATACAGGCATCTGTGGTGGTGGCGGCAGAGTATACAGGCGTCTGTGGTGGAGGTGGCAGAGTATACAGGCGTCTGTGGTGGTGGCGGCAGAGTATACAGGCGTCTGTGGTGGTGGCGGCAGAGTATACAGGCGTGTGTGGTGGTGGTGGCAGAGTATACAGGCGTGTGTGATGGTGGTGGCAGAGTATACAGGCGTGTGGTGGTGGTGGCAGAGTATACAGGTGTCTGTGGTGGTGGCAGAGTATACAGGTGTCTGTGGTGGTGGCAGAGTATACAGGTGTCTGTGGTGGTGCCAGGGTATACAGGTGTCTGTGGCGGTGGCAGAGTATACCGGTGTCTGTGGCGGTGGCAGAGTATACAGGCGTCTGTGGCGGAGGCAGAGTGTACAGGCGTGTGTGGTGGTGGTGGCAGAGTATACAGGCGTCTGTGGTGGTGGCAGAGTATACAGGCGTCTGTGGTGGTGGCAGAGTATACAGGCGTCTGTGGTGGTAGCAGAGTATACAGGCGTCTGTGGTGGCGGCAGAGTATACAGGTATCTGTGGTGGTGGCAGAGTATACAGGCGTCTGTGGTGGTGGCAGAGTATACATGTGTGTGTGGTGGTGGGGGCAGAGTATACAGGTGTCTGTGGTGGTGGCAGAGTATACAGGCGTGTGTGGTGGTGGCAGAGTATACATGCGTGTGTGGTGGTGGGGGCAGAGTATACAGGTGTCTGTGGTGGTGGCAGAGTATACAGGCGTGTGTGGTGGTGGCAGAGTATACAGGCGTGTGTGGTGGTGGTGGCAGAGTATACAGGCGTCTGTGGTGGTGGCAGAGTATACATGCGTGTGTGGTGGTGGGGGCAGGGTATACAGGCTTGTGTGGTGGTGGCAGAGTATACAGGCTAGTGTGGTGGTGGCAGAGTATACAGGCGTCTGTGGTGGCGGCAGAGTATACAGGCGTGTGTGGTGGCGGCAGAGTATACAGGCGTCTGTGGTGGTGGCAGAGTATACAGGCGTGTGTGGTGGTGGCAGAGTATACATGCGTGTGTGTGGTGGTGGGGGCAGAGTATACAGGTGTCTGTGGTGGTGGCAGAGTATACAGGCGTGTTGGTGGTGTGCAGAGTATACAGGCGTGTGTGGTGGTGGTGGCAGAGTATACAGGCGTCTGTGGTGGTGGCAGAGTATACATGCGTGTGTGGTGGTGGGGGCAGGGTATACAGGCTTGTGTGGTGGTGGCAGAGTATACAGGCTAGTGTGGTGGTGGCAGAGTATACAAGCGTCTGTGGTGGCGGCAGAGTATACAGGCGTGTGTGGTGGCGGCAGAGTATACAGGCGTGTGTGGTGGTGGCAGAGTATACAGGCGTCTGTGGTGGTGGCAGAGTATACAGGCGTGTGTGGTGGCGGCAGAGTATACAGGCGTGTGTGGTGGTGGCAGAGTATACAGGCGTGTGTGGGGGTGGCAGAGTATACAGGCGTCTGTGGTGGCGGCATACTGTACAGGCGTCTGTGGTGGTGGCAGAGTATACAGGCGTGTGTGGTGGCGGCAAAGTATACAGGCGTGTGTGGTGGTGGCAGAGTATACAGGCGTGTGTGGGGGTGGCAGAGTATACAGTCGTGTGTGGTGGTGGCAGAGTATACAGGCGTGTGTGGTGGTGGGGGCGGAGGGGAGTGCTGTCAGAGGGCAGCACCGTCGCCCCTTTAGCCACTGCTGAGGACCGGAGGGTGGGGGGGGATGCTGTACGGCCACACCTATAGTAGGCTGCGGGTGAGGAGGGGGGAGGGGGGGTCAGGGAGCACCGGCGGTCCTGCAAGGCAGGGGTTAAAAAAAATAAAAAGATTATGCTTACCTCACCCCGAGCCCCCGCCGTCTCCTGCTGTCTTCCTCCAGGCTCCCGGTGGCTCCCGGTGCCTGCAGAGCTCTTCTACAGCAGTACAGGACCTGCGGTGATGTCAGAGTCACGTGACTGGAGGTTACCATGGAGTAAGCTGGTGTCACGTGACTCTGACATCACCGCAGGTCCTGTACTGCTGTAGAAGAGCTCTGCAGGCACCGGGAGCCTGCGGGAGCCACCGGGAGCCTGGAGGAAGACGGCGGGAGACGGCGGGGGCTCGGGAGAGGTGAGGAAATATTTTTTTTTTTTAACAGTAGTGCGGCTGCGGCTCGGGATGACACTGAGCGTCATCGCTCGCAGTGCCGCAAAGGAGCTTGGGATTCGGCTACAGTGCCCGAATTCCAAACTCCCGATTGTATAAGTAGATATACATGTATGTGTAGATATATATAAACACATAATATACACACATATATATATATCTCCTTCGATATACTGTACAGAAAAATATGTCAGACCACGACCACCAAATAAGCTCATAGTATACCATCCTAATTTTACACCCCCCACCTGGGGTCTTACCTCCAGACCTCCATTTCAATTATAAAGAAATTAATAACAACTTAGACTCAATTATTAATGGTTATTTTGTTGCGCTGCAAAGCGAAATGTCGGGACATGCCCACCACATGTGCACTGTATTATGCCACTCCAACCCGCTGAGTCTAAGCAGTCAAGCCCACCACATCTGAGCAGTTACGTCCACTCGTTCCACCCACTCCGACGTCCAGTGACTTCTGGCCGTTGTTACTGCATGCATGCCTAATTATAATTACTAAAGGACAGGTCAAATGGCAACAGAAGGTGAGGAAAATTCTACATGGGAAGGGAAGGGGTTTTTAGGTGCGTGATAGCTGCAAATTATTGCAGAATTAGGATGCATTGACACAAGTGTTTAATTCTGTATGAACAAAAAACGGATACTGCATTACGATTATGGGAAAAAAAACTTAAGTTATGGCTTACAATACGGACAAAATGATAGATAACAAAATTAAATAATAGCCTCAATTTTTATAACTCAGATTTTACCCACTTTTAGATTTATATTTATTCTATTATGCAATAGGTAAGCAGCAATAAGCCATTTGTGGCAATGTTAACAGCATACTCCAGATATCTTTTTGTGTGAGTGTTCAGCAGCTGACACACATCATATTCTCATATGCACCCTGAATTCCAAGTGCCAGAAAAACAAACAAATTTAGAGTCCAATTGAAAATTTGATTAAACCACCATATTTTAAAAGAAAAAAGCCTCTATTCAGTTTTGTGTATAGACCAGCTTGATGGCATGGGCTGAACTGATACATCCATCTGGTGCTTGCTATTTAACAACTCATATCTACATTCATGTATTTTGGAATACATAGTGCTTCCAAGTTCCAACCTTTGAATTCATGAAGACAAAGTAAACTGTATAGCTAAATCATCTATCTATCTATCTATCATTATCTATCTATCTATCTATCTATTAAAAAACAAAGGCTTCATCCTGAGAAAGGTAAACTTGTCATGCCTAGTTAACACACATGAATTGGTCAAGTTGTGCAACCAGGTACCGTATTTTTCATTTTATAAGTACATTCTATATAGAATTAATGCAGTCCAAAATTTATAAGTTTAATGATTGCATACATTGTGCCCCTGTATTTTTTTGTTTGTGTGTTATGCAGTCATAGCATAGCAGTTTGTACCTATTCACACTTGCTATGTTCTATTAGGAGATGCTGGTTAGTTTTTTGTACTATACTAAGGTGGGGACTCCATAATTGACTTAGTACACCTCCCATTAGCCTAGGGACTCATTCAGACATAATTGTTTTTATACGAGTTCTATTCATTTTTCACAGTACAGATTCCCATTAAAGTCTATTAGGCTGTGAAGAACTCGGATCCGTCCATGTGCTGTCTTTTTATCACAAACTGTTTGATATGAGAATGTTGAAAAACCTCCATCATTCTTGTTTTTATACAAGAAAACCTGTTGAAATTCTGGCCAAATTGATGGTAAAAACTGACACTAACCAAATTCTGGTGAAACACTGCTAAAAAAACAATGATGAGACTTGGAACAGTTTTCTCGTGTCAGAAATTCACTGATGTATGAATGAGGCCTTAGGCTGTTTTAAATTAGTGATGGATTTTTAGCCTAGGAAAAGCATGTTTTATAAATATTAGGATGATAAAATAGAAAAAAGACCAGCGGCACTCACCGGAGACGATCTTGCGCTTTTATTTAAAGTTCCATGTGATCCAATACATCAACAAAGAACAAGTGCGGTGGGGGGAGGGAGGTGCATGGACGTCGGCCGAATAGGAGGAATCGGCCCATTTACACTGATAGTGCCCAGTTCATTTTTTCCTTTGAATACTTATAAATATTAGCGTTAGGGTCCGGCCAGAGTGTAAGCCGAGGGCCGAGAGATTCATGTCAGGGTACAGGGGGTCACATATCAGTAACGAGACCAGACAGGTTAGTTGAACTTGGTTGTTTTTACTAAAGGGCATTGGACAGGGGTCTCCAAGAATGTAGCAAGACAAAACACCACAATGATATAACATACACCCAGTCAGAATTGACAGAGACTGCCGTGCTGCCCCAGCGACAGTGACCCAAGATCTTTAATAATGCTAGTCAAGGCTAGTCAAACATAATGATCTATACCCATTAGTTATAACACACATCAGTATTATGCAGTGATTAAATATAGATAATCATAAATACCACAAATCGTTATGTTTGACTAGCCTGATCCAGGTGACATAATTTTATTGGGCCACTCCTTTTATGCACTACAGATTGGTTAAGGAATCTGATACTATATCCTGTCTGACCGCTTGGCCCTTTACTTGGGATTACCTCTTCAGGGATACTTACTGTTCACCATATATTCTGTATATAGGGGTTATGTTGAAAATCCACTGTATAATACTGATATGTGATAAGACTAAAGGGTATAGATTATTATATTTAATCAGGTGACACAATTATTTTTTACTACCTACCATCTGGCCCTTCATTTGGGATTACCTGTTTAGATATATTTATTGCTCACTATATATTCTGTGTATAGGGGTCATGTGGAAATTCTATGTAAATGTGTGTCATCACACCTTACTGTAGGACCAGCATTATGCAGGGGAGCCTCTCCTAGAAAAGCGCATGATTCTCTGTAACACAAAATTGGCAGCAGTGTATTATATGCCTTTTGACCTCTATCGCATTTATATACTGGGTGATTCAAAAACTATCACCCGTGGATAGATGATTCTGCTTGTTTATATCACCATGACATAGTAATCAAACAGGTGGTAACCCACATGTGACACAATTTTTGACCTGTTTTATTATATCAGACTTTTGATTACTCAGGCACCCATGTATGGATTCTCCTATGGTTTTAATTGATTTTAATTGTTTTGTCCGCCTCTATTGTTAAATAAACTTGCATATACAATTTTCTCAATTTTCTGGTGTGCTCCCATCTTGTTATATGTCATGTCTTTTTCTTGCTACTTAACTTAGCTCCGTATCATATCCGTTATCAGTTCTCCATAGGAGAAAACTAAAATATACAAAACAACTTAGCTCCGTATCATATCCGTTATCAGTTCTCCATAGGAAAAAACTAGAAAAAATAATGCCCAGAGAGAGGTCCTGAATTTGGGATTAAATTTCGTTCCTAAAAATTGTTTTGATTTTTTCACAGCCGTGAAGTATCTTAATTTGTTCGCATGAAAAATGGTTTTAAAGAAATTGCATGATAGAACACCGGATAATGCGATTGATCTTATGAGACTTGAACAGGATGCTCAACTTGATCTTGAAGACTTGGGAAATGATGTACCTACACCACCAGGTATGTTCCCTCCTAATTTGGTATCTAAATCAACCACGTTCCCCTCCTTGTCATTATGCCCACAGGTTGAAATCTTCACCAAATTGGTGACCGAAGATTTCAAAAGACTTTCCAAATTTGGAGGTACGGATAATCTTACATCTGTACAAAGACAGGCATTGAAAGAATTAAAAGATCTTGATGATGTGATCATTAGAAATGCTGACAAGGGGGGGAATGTGGTTGTTTGGCCAAAAACACTCTATGAGAGAGAGGCCTATAAACAACTAAATAATAAGGATACATATCTAAAATTATCACATGATCCTACTTCTGGATTTGTTGCTGAGTTATTGGTGATCCTACAATGTGCCTTTGACGATGGGGTGATTTAAAAAAAAGTATTTGAAGGACTGTTGGTCGAAAATCCTAAAACACCTACCTTTTATTTAATACCAAATGCCCCATCGTCTCAGGTAACAGGGGGTTATGTGAGCCTTCCTGTAAATTTGTGGAATATTATTTAAAAAAAACTAGTTGTCACACTTCCTTCCTATGTGCGCGATACCACAAATTTAAAAAATAAATTGGAAGGTATGGTTATAACGGATGACATGTGGCTGGTGACAGCCGATGTCGAATCCTCATATACGTGTATTGCGCACGAAGATGGGATGCGAGCAGTGAATCTCTTCCTGAGTGCCCTGATTGAAGAACTACTTGAGTACGTTCTAACCCACAATGTCTTCATTTTCAACGACCGCGTCTATGTACAGAAACGGGGGACGGCTATGGGTGCGGCTTGCGCCCCATTGTATGCTAATTTATTTTTGGGCAGCTGGGAGCCGTTGTTGTTGCAATCTGGAGACATTGTGGGTGTTGAGAGCATCCTTTGCTGGTTTAGGTATATTGATGACTTGCTATTTGTATGACAAGGTTCCAAACCAAGTCTGGATCAATTTATGGATGCTCTCAACAAGAACGATCTCAATATTAAATTGACATATCAGGCACACAGACAATATATGACCTTTCTGGATGTTGCTTTGGAGGTGGGGGAAAGTGGCACAATACAAACTGATGTATATCAGAAAAGCACAGCTGTAAACTCCCTCCTCCATGCTTCATCAGCACATTCAGGAAGTACAATAAAATCTATCCCAGCCGGTCAGTTCTTACGTATGAGATGCATATGTTCAAGTGACACCAGATTTGAAAATCAGGCAGAAGATTTACGAGGAAGATTTGCATCCAGAGGATTCAGCAACCGATGCATAAAACAGGGTTATGTGAAGGCCAAAAAAATGAGGAGGGAACAATTGTTATTTCAATCCAAGATCAAGTCTGTTGAACATGGTCCCATCAGATACATCTCGACTTTTAATTCCCAATGGTCAAACATCAGATCTATCTTGAGTAAGCATTGGTCTGTGTTATTTACCGATTCAATTTTGGCTAAACATTTATCAACACGGCCTTTGCTAACTTCACGGAGAGGAAAGAATCTGCGTGATATTTTGAGTGCAAGCCATTATGTTCCTAAAAGGAACAATTTCTTTGGAGAAAGAGCAGTGAGACCATTGATGGGATGTTACCCTTGTGGCGACTGTTTGGCTTGCACTCAGGGTAACATAAAAAGAGCAAAAGAATTTTTCTCCTCAAGTGATCAAATACACAAGATTAAAAAATACATCAGTTGCAGTACTACTCACGTAGTCTATCACGCAACTTGTCCTTGCTGTAAGATATACATTGGTCTTACCACGAGACAACTGCGGGTAAGAGTGCGTGAGCATGTTCGTGACATAGAGGGAGCAGCTAAAATCATTGATATAAACACACTAAAAACTCTGCCGAGGCATTTTAGGGTTTTTCACGACTGTAATCCTAAGGGATTGGTTATTAACCCCTTCACCCCCGGGCCTATTTTGACCCTAATGACCAGGCCATTTTTGTCAATTCTGACCAGTGTCCCTTTATGAGGTAATATCTCTGGAACGCTTCATTGGATCCGAGCGATTCTGAGATTGTTTTTTCGTGACATATTGGGCTTCATGTTAGTATTAAATTTAGGTCGATAATTTTTGCGATTATTGGTGAAAAAATTAAAAATTTGGCAAAATTTGTGAAAATTTTGCAATTTTCAAATTATTAATTTTTATTCTGCTAAACCAGAGAGGTATGTGCCACAAAATAGTTAATAAATAACATTTCCCACATGTCTACTTTACATCAGCACAATTTTGGGAAAAAAAAAATTTTTTGTTCGGACGTTATAAGGGTTCAAAGTTCATCAGCAATTTTTCATTTTTCCAGCAAAATTTACAAAACCATTTTTTTTAGTGACCACATCACATTTGAAGTCCCTTTGAGGGGTTTACATGACAGAAAACACCCAAAAGTGACACCATTCCAAAAACTGCACCCCTCAAGCTACTCAAAACTACATTCAAGAAGATTATTAACCCTTCAGGTGCTTCACGGGAACTAAAGCAAAGTGGAAGGAAAAAATGGTAATTTTAATTCTTCCAACAAAAATGTTCTTTTAGCCTCAATTCTTTCATTTTCACATGGGCAACAGGATAAAATGGATCCTAAAAATTGTTGGGCAATTTCTCCTGAGTACATCGATATCTCATATGTGGTCATAAACCACTGTTTGGGCACACGGCAGGGCTCAGAAGGGAGGGAGGGCAATTTGACTTTTGGAGCTAATTTTCCGTTCAAAAAGTCAAATGGCGCTCCTTCCCTTCTGAGCCCTGCTGTGTGCCCAAACAGTGGTTTATGACCACATATGAGGTATCGGTGTACTCAGGAGAAATTGCCCAACAATTTTTAGCATCCATTTTATCCTGTTCCCCATGTGAAAATGAAAAAGTTTAGGCTAAAAGAAAATTTTTGTAGAAAAAAAAGTACTTTTTCATTTTTACGGATGAATTTGTGAAGCACCTGGGGGTTCAAAATGCTCACCACCCATCTAGATAAATTCCCTGGGGGGTCTAGTTTCCAAAATGGGGTCACTTGTGGGGGAGCTCCAATGTGTAGGCACACAGGGGCTCTCCAAACGCGACATGGTGTCCGCTAACAATTTGAGCTGATTTTTCAGTCAAATTGTTAGCGGACACCATGTTGCATTTGGAGAGCCCCTGTGTGCCTAAACATTGGAGCTCCCCCACAAGTGACCCCATTTTGGAAACTAGACCCCCCAGGGAACTTATCTAGATGGGTGGTGAGCATTTTGAATACCCTAGTGCTTCACAAATTAATCTGTAAAAATGAAAAAACAAAATTTTTGTAGAAAAAAAAGTACTTTTTCATTTTTACGGATGAATTTGTGAAGCACCTGGGGGTTCAAAATGCTCACCACCCATCTAGATAAATTCCCTGGGGGTCTAATTTCCAAAATGGGGTCACTTGTGGGGGAGCTCCAATGTGTAGGCACACAGGGGCTCTCCAAACGCGACATGGTGTCCGCTAACAATTTGAGCTGATTTTTCAGTCAAATTGTTAGCGGACACCATGTTGCATTTGGAGAGCCCCTGTGTGCCTAAACATTGGAGCTCCCCCACAAGTGACCCCATTTTGGAAACTAGACCCCCCAGGGAACTTATCTAGATGGGTGGTGAGCATTTTGAATACCCTAATGCTTCACAAATTAATCTGTAAAAATGAAAAAAGAAAATGTTTATGGAAAAAAAAGTACTTTTTCATTTTTACGGATGAATTTGTGAAGCACCTGGGGGTTCAAAATGCTCACCACACATCTATATAAGTTCCCTGGGGGTCTAGTTTCCAAAATGGGGTCACTTGTGAGGGAGCTCCAATGTTTAGGCACACAGGGGCTCTCCAAACGCGACATAGTGTCCGCTAACAATTTGACTGAAAAATTAGCTCCAATTGTTAGCGGACACCATGTCGCGTTTGAGAGAGCCCCTGTGTGCCTAAACATTGTAGCTCCCCCACAAGTGACCCCATTTTGGAAACTAGACCCCCCAGGGAACTTAGCTAGATGGGTGGTGAGCATTTTGAACACCCCGGTGCTTCACAAAATAATCTGTAAAAATAAAAAAAGAATTTTTTGTGGAAAAAAAGTACTTATTCAATTTTACAGATGAATTTGTGAAGCACCTGGGTGTTCAAAATGTTCACAACTAATCTAGATATGTTCCCTGGGAGGTCTAGTTTCCAAAATGGGGTCACTTGTGGGGGAGCTCCAATGTTTAGGCACACAGGGGCTCTCCATACGCGACATGGTGTCCGCTAACTATTGGAATCATTAGCGGACACCATGTCGTGTATGGAGAGCCCCTGTGTGCCCAAACATTGGAGCTCCCCCACAAATGACCCCATTTTGGAAACTAGACCCCCCAAGGAATGCATCTAGATGCATAGTGAGCACTTTGATCCCCCAGGTGCTTCACAAATTGATCCGTAAGAAGGAAAAAGTACATTTGTTTTCACACAAATTTTCTTTTTTCATTTTTACGGATCAATTTGTGAAGCACCTGGGGGTTCAAAGTGTTCACTATGCATCTAAATACAGCGAAGCCCATTTTTTTTTTTCTAGGACTAATTTTAGAAAAAAAATGGCGTAGGGCTCCGCCATATTTTTGGTCCAGCCAGGTACAACTTGGCAGCTACGGACTGCAGCAACCCCAGCTGCCTCATTGTACCTGGCTGGCAACCAAAAATACAGCAAAGCCCATTTTAATTTTTTTTCTAGACTAATTCTAGAAAAAAAATGGCGTGGGCTCCGCCATATTTTGGTCCAGCCAGGTACAACTTGGCAGCTACGGATTGCCACCAACCCCCAGCTGCCTTGTTGTACCTGGCTGGCCACCAAAAATACAGCAAAGCCCTTTTTTTTCTTCTAGAACTAAGTTTAGAAAAAAAATGACATGGGGCTCCGCCATATTTTTGGTCCAGCCAGGTACAACTAGGCAGCTGGGGGCTGGAATCCGCAGCATGGAGAGGCCCAAGCGTTCTGGGCCCCCCATGCTGCGAATTGCAGCCCGCAGCCGCCCCAGAAAATGGCGCATTCATTGAAGCGCCATTTTCTGGCGCTGTACCCAGACTCTTCCAGTTGCCCTGGTGCCGGTGGCAAACTGGGTAATAAAGGGCTTAATGCCAGCTTTTTATTGTCAGCTGGCACTAAGCCCGAGATTCATAATATAGGGCCAATGTTAGACCCGCCATTAGGAATCTCTGGTAAATAGTCAGAAAATACACACAGAGAAAAATCTTTTTATTTGAAAAAAAAACACAAACAAAATTCGGACTCCATCTTTATTATAAAGATCCGACGTAGTCCACAACGAAGGTCCCACGACGCTCGATCACCTCCGACGTAGTCCACAACGAAGGTCCCACGACGCTCGATCGCCTATGACGTAGTCCACAACGAAGGTCCCATGACGCACGATCGCCTCCGACGTAGTCCACAACGAAGGTCCCACGACGCTCGATCGCCTCTGGTCAATCCAGAGACTGCAGCAAGGGATGAAGTGTCCTCTTCTTACAGTCTCTGGGGTCAGAGTTATGGTGCACTGTATGACAATGATCTGTCATACAGTGCACCATGACTATGATCCCAGAGACTACAACAAGAGGACACTTGATCCCTTGTTGCACCCATCCATCCACCTATGCACCCATCATCCACGCACGCACACGTCTATGCACACACACATCTATGCACGCACACGTCCACACACATGTCCACACACGCACACATCCATCTATGCACACATCCACGCACGCACACGTCTATGCACACACACATCTATGCACGCACACGTCCACACACATGTCCACACACGCACACGTCTACGCACGCACACGTCTACGCACACTCACGTCCACGCACGCTCATGTACGCTCACGTCCACGCATGCACCCCCTATCCATTCACCCACCATCAATTCATTCATTCATTCATACATACATACATAGATACATACACATACATACATACATACACATACATAGATACAAACATACACATACATACATACATAGATACATACACATACACACATACATACACATACATACATAGATACATACACATACATACATACATAGATATACATACATACACATACATGCATACATACATGCATGCATGCATGCATACATACACATGCATGCATACACACATGCATGCATACACACACATGCATGCATACACACACATGCATGCATACACACATGCATGCATACATACACATGCATGCATACACACACATGCATGCATACACACACATGCATGCATACACACACATGCATGCATACGCACATGCATGCATACGTACACATGCATGCAGCATGCATACACACATGCATGCATACACACGCATGCATACACACACATGCATGCATACATACACATACATACATACACATACATGCATACATACACATACATGCATACATACACATACATACTTACCTCCCTCGTTCCACCGATGAGCAGGAGGAGGCCGGGAGAGGAGGCGGGGCCACAGACCGGCGGGCCGGGCAGAGAAGGAGGAGCTGCAGCAGCGGCGGCGGCGGCAGCAGCGGCGGGTGCACGGAAGTGTGCAGCCCGCCGCAGGAGGTGAGGGGGGGGCCAGGCACAGGGCCCGGAGGTGGGGGCAGCCTGGGGGGAGCACCAGCGCAGGGGAGCAGGCAGTGTTGCTGGCGGGCGCACGCGGGTGCAGCCCGCCGGCAGATACATTGTAATAGAGGGGGGCGGGCGGTTGGGGGGGACGGCGGGGGGGCCCTGGACAGTCCTGGAGCTGGAGGGGGGTGAGGAGGGGTGGGCACTTGCCGATCCGCCCCTCCAGATCTGATTGGAGAGCTCCAATCAGATCTGGAGGGGTGAATCCCTGTGATTCCCTCCGATCGGCAGTTTCACTTTTAAACTGCCGATCGGAGGGGTCCTGGGCATGGGGGGGTTAATCCACCCCCTGTGGGGTCATCTGCAGGTTGTCACAGAGCAGCAGCATCTGTGACACCTGAGCGACCCCACTCACAGGAGCTGCAGCAGCTCAAATCTGCCAGGACGTTGTGCAACGTCCTGTGTCGGGAACGGGCAGAAACACAGGACGTTGCACAACGTCCTATGTCGGGAAGGGGTTAAAGGAATTGACCGTATTCAGGGTGGCATTAGAGAAGGTGATTTGGCCAAACCACTCGCACAAGAAGAGTGTAAGAATGGATGGTCAAATTAGAAACACTTGCCCCAAAGGGACTTAACGAAGTTATAAGTTATGCCCCTTTCTTATAGAGAGCCTATTAATTCCTCCTGTGTTTTTGACTAATAGGGATTAGAGACATGCGCTTTGTGCACCTGGAGCCTTATGTGATTTTAATCAATGTTTTGTATATTTTAGTTTTTTCCTATGGAGAACTGATAACGGATATGATACGGAGCCAAGTTAAAACACTGCCAAGTGGATCATGTTAGAGCAAAAATATGAAAACAGAAGAAGCTTTTGGGATGTAATACGCTCTGGAAGATAGTGAAAAGAGAGAAAAAACTGGTGTTGTAATAACAATTGTGTGCATAGTTGTAACAAATATAATGGAAGAAAACATGCATGTAGAAAAATGATAGGTGTGTATCACACCATGTACAGGTGTATATATGTGTAATATAATGTGTGGCAGTTTTTTTGCACTATATCACACTTGATTACTGTATCTTAATAAATTATTATAATTCACTCCCTGTTTTTGACAATCACTGTAACAGTACGCTACTGTATATATAAGTATGTTTCTCAACACTTATTAATTGTAAATATAAAGTCAAAACCTTGAGTGTATGTTGTGTAAGCAAGGATGAATGATGCTGCTAGCACACTATTAAAACCCAGTATTATCTATATGTCCCCAGGCGTAATAGTATGATCCCTGATGTTTCTTAAATTAGGGTAATCTACCCTGGTCTTCTACAAAATGGCCACCGCTAATACATTTTTTATGATGTGCACATCGCTCTGCGGTCTAAGATACCAACCGGCTCATTGCGCATGCGCGTGAGTGACGTCAAATGACATCCGGCGCTTGTCCAATCGCAAGTGTTTTTTTTTGGCGGCGGATATGACGCGGCGCAATGGCGGGCGGCACTATTATGGGCGACGGTGTATTTAACAGCCTAAGATCACTTTGAGAACCAGCCCCTGTGATCAAGCAGTGGTGAAACGGCTGTTAGGGGCGCGCTGCAAGCCAGGACTCTGTGGGGGTTTATCAGGACAATTCACAGGTGCATGTAATGGGTGAGTGATCTATGCAAGCCACTTGGCTTAGATACCCAATATATACAGTTGTGGCCAAAAGTATTGACACCCCTGCAATTCTGTCAGATAATACTCAGTTTCTTCCTGAAAATGATTGCAATCACAAATTCAAGGTCCCTACAGTCAAATATGGCGGAGATTCCCTGATGTCTTGGGGTTGCTACCAACAAATTTTTCAGTATAATGTAGGACCCAGTGTGAGAAAGCTGGGTCTCCCTCAGAGGTCAATGACAATGACCCAAAACACACTTCAAAAAGCACTAGAAAATGGTTTGAGAGAAAGCACTGGAGACTTCTAAGGTGGCCAGCAATGAGTCCAGACCTGAATTCCACAGAACACCTGTGGAGAGATCTAACAATGGCAGTTTAGAGAAGGCACCATTCAAATATCAGGGACCTGGAGCAGTTTGCCAAAGAAGAATGGTCTAAAATTCCAGCAGAGCATTGTAAGAAACTCATTGATGGTTACTGGAAGCGGTTGATCGCAGTTATTTTGGCTAAAGGTTGTGCAACCAAGTATTAGGCTGAGGGTGCCAGTACTTTTGTCTGGCCCATTTTTGGAGTTTTGTGTGAAATGATCAATGTTTTGCTTTTTGCTTCATTCTCTTTTGTGTTTTTTCATTGAAGACAAATTAAATTAAGATAATAATACCAAAGAATTTGTGATTGCAATCATTTTCAGGAAGAACCTGAGTATTATCTGACAGAATTGCAGGGGTGTCAATACTTTTAGCCATAACTGTATCAAAATCTTTGCAGGTAAATAACTAAACCGCTGTCTCGGCCGGTGAGAGACATTTAACAAATAAAACATGTATAGTCACTCGAAAGTGAATATAAAAAATGTTTATTTCACTTTTATTATTATTAATATTACTATTATTATTCTTTATTTATAGAGCACCATTGATTCCATGGTGCTGTACATGAGAAAGGGTTATATACAAACAAGTTAACAATACAATGAACAAACTAAAGGTACCGTTTCACGGTACAAAATCGTGAACGATATCGCTGAAATGTCATTGGTTTGGTATCGTTAACGATATCTAGACGTGCGACATCTCACCAATGTTCTCAAAAAGATGTCCTAACTACCGCACTCCCGTGAAATAATTTGTGAGGTCATTACGACATTTAAGCGTGTAACGGTACCTTAACAGTGACAAACCGATACAGAAAGGAGAGAGGACCCTGCCCTTGCGGGTTTACCTTCTACAGGGCAGTGGGGAAAGAGACAGTAGATTGGGTCTGCTCTGGTGGAGGTGGAGTGCCGGGACCAGTAGTGGTGGAGCACCAGGTCCAGTGGTGGTGGAGCGCCAGGTCCAGTGGTGGTGGAGTGCCAGGTCCAGTGGTGGTGGAGTGCCAGGTCCAGTGGTGGTGGAGTGCCAGGTCCAGTGGTGGTGGAACGCCAGGTCCAGTGGTGGTGAGGTGGCACTGTGGTCATTGTAGGCTGTAGGCTGTTCTGAAGACATGGGTTTTCAGGTTCCGCTTGAAGGTTCCGAGTGTGGGGGACAGTCGAACATTTTGGGGTGCAGAGTTCCAGAGAATGGAGCATGCTCGGGCGAAGTCTTACAGGCAATTAGATAAGGAACGTACAAGTGTGGAGGAGAAGAGGAGGTCTTGGGAGGATCGAAGATTATGAGTTAGATACGAGTTATTGTAAGTAACTGAAAAGCACATTTTCAGTCCCATAGAAATTTATTCAGTTTAGTGGAAAGTAGGAAGTAAAGACTTGACTGACCTTGCTGCATTAAGTCCTGGAAGTTGGATATGTGCATCTGTCTGAGTAGGGATACTTATTATGGCAAAGAGCAAGATTAAACAAAAAACTGAGGAAATTTCATTTGCCTCATAAGAAAGTATATAAGCAGTGATTGACATTTTCAGACACAGATAGCTGCAATCTTGCGTGGAAGAAATTTCTATGGGACTGGAAATGTGCCTTTGAGGTACTAACAATAACTTAAAGTGAAGTACAAATTTTATATATTCACTCTGGAGTGACCATATATGTTTTATTTGTTAACTGTCAGTGTGGGCGTGGCCAGCATCTACCAGCACTGTGTGTATATTTCCACAGTGTGATGTTCCTGCAGAGAAGGGGTTAATAGAGATCCTGACTGAGCTGTGTGGAGCCAGATGACAGATCAGAAGCTTGTGTAAAGGAAAGAGGAGTTTGCACTGTTCTTCCTGCGTTTTTGCTGCATTTTCTGATTTTCTGAATGCATTTTTGGTATGGTTTTATGGAAATGTATGCTAATTTGTATCTGCATTTGGGCTTTCCAGCAAAACCAATGTGTTTCACAGAACTGCTGTGCACACACATTGGTTTTGAAAGACTGCTGAAAGTGTCAAATATACCAGTTTTTGCTGCAGTTGGGAAAGAATGAGCATGCCTATTATTTTCTACCGTAATAGTCTATGGCAAAAACGCTGCAAAAACTCAGTATCCTGACTGCAGCAAAAACACAGGAAAAACACGCAAAAAACATGCAAAAACACAGGTCAAAAACACAGCAAATCTCCTTCCAAGGATTCTAGAGATCCTTTACCACTACAGGGTTTGCTGTGTTCTGGACTGCAGCAAAAACATCCTTTGGGCACATACCCTAACATTACTCAGCAGTGAGCTGTAGGCTGAAGTAATTTGATACATTGTCACCTCATGAGCTGCTGTCAACAGTGTGGACTTTCTTTAGACCCCACCCACTTTACCCTTATATGGTTACATGCCCCATATTCAGTGTGAGAAGCTTAAAGACAGATCTGACTGTTAATAAACATATGTCTGCTTCACACACAGTCTAGTGGGGACACCTTGTGGAAGGTTTATGAATGGTTTTCAACCAGAATTTTCTTATAAAGTATATTTAAAAGTTTATTAAAATCACTTGCTCTACATTATTTTTAAATAAAAATTGTAATGGTGGTTAGGCTTTAATTCTTGGGAATATCTACTTTGTTTTGCTGCAGGGTTTATTTTAGGGTAGGTCTCTTTCAGCACTGATTATACCCTTGTGATTTGCTATCTAGACAGCTTGTTAACAATCATCAGTTTTTGGTGCGGTTTTGTTGCAGAAAAAATGCAGCAAAACCACACTGTGTCAATATAGCCTTATGCATTCAATGAAAAAAATATTGTGCCCCATCCTAACATTACAGTGGGTTAATAGCAATGGAATAAACTGCAATAAATATTAATAAGTTATCTGAGTAGGATGATCATATATCGGAATAGTATGATTTGTGTCTGACTAGTTACACAGGCATAAAAAGGTGTTAACTGTTCTATAAATCATCAAATTAGGCACATGTAGGTAAGCTACAACATAATGAAACATAATGTTGAACCTTGGATATAAATCAATTATATCAGGAAAACATACAATTTCCAAAGGTATTATGCACTAGATATTGTTGCATAATTAAAATAGTTTCCAAGGATAATGATTTATTTTCATGTCAACACTGGGGACTCATTAACTGCAAATGTTACATTGCAACCAACACAAAAGATGTGTGTATCAAACATACAATTATGCTATGTGCACTGCTACAGCTTTTTAGCATTTACAGAATCGTCATTCATATTTTTATAGATTATACAGGTTAAAATAAATAGTAACTGAATTAAAAACTTCTTTAAATCACAGTTGGAAAGCAACCTTTTTATATTAATTTTGGTAATTTGTTTTTTTTTTGAATATATGAGAAAATACCCCATTGTGAACAGAGAATTATTATTACTCTAAACAAGGAATGTAGAAGAAAGATCTTTAAGAAGGCTGCATATTTAAGCAATTGTATCTGCCATATTTTTGCTTTATAAGACGCACCAGATTATAAGACGCACTCCCAAATTTTGTAAAGGAAAAGAGAAAAAAATTATTTTTAATTTTAAATGAGGTCCATCTTATAATGCCAGTGTCCATCTTACAATCAGTTTATATGCCTCCATCCTGGTATCCATGCCCCAATCCTGGTATATGTGCCCTGTCCTGATATATATATGGTTTCCCTCCTGTTATCCATGCCCCCATACTGGTATCCATGCCTTTATCCTGGTATCCATGCCCCCTCCTGATTGATGTGCCCCCTCCTGATATATGTCCCAGGATGGGGCATATATATCTCACATCCTGGTACATAGTCCTCCAAGTCTTACCATTGGGGGTTGATTTTCACGGTGCCATGTAGGGTGGGGGTCAAGCCAGGAGCTGCGGGGGAAGGGGGGAATCACACCAGTCTCCGGTGGCACTATATGCCCTAGTGTCTAGCATTACAGAAAACGGCCATGGATCGTGATCTGCGCATACGCCGACTCCAAAGCCATTTTCTTGAAGTCTGGAAAGTAGAGGATGTATTGCCAGCCCGGCAATACATGCTGGAAAATAATAATGGTGGGGCCCACTGGAGACTGGCGCAGCCCCCCTGCAGCTCCTGGCTTGGCCCCTACCCTCCATGGCCCAGTGAAAGCCACATCGTGCACTCTCGCAAAACCGCAACTCCGCACCACACCTTGGTAAGATTTTTTTTTTAAGATTCTGATTTTAAGACGCACCCCCATTTTCCCCCCAATTTGGGGGAAACAAAAGTGATTCTTATAAATACATTAATCACATACATATTAACCCTTTCACCACTTGGCGATATTCTGTTTTGCATTTTCCCTTTTACTTCCCTTCTTCCAAAAGCCATAACTTTTTTATTTTTTCCAGCCATATATCCATATAAGGGCTTGTTTTTGTGGGATGAATTGTACTTATCAGTGAAACTAATTATTCTGCCACATAGTGTACTGGAAAACATTTAAACAATTTAGAGTGCAGTAAAATTGCAAAAAAAAGTGCAATTCCACAATGTATTTTTTTTTTGTTATTTTATTTACCATGTTGAATATATGGTCAAATTGACATGGCACTATGATTCCCCCTTAATGTACCTTTACACGCCACCACAGGAAGGCAGAAACTGTCGGGCATCGGGGACAATTGTGCCTGTTGCCATGAAATCACTACGAAATGGTGGTGTGTAAATCGGGAGATTCCTTTCTGTGTCCCGCAGTTCCTTCGGATACCTGCTTCTGAGCCGTGCTCAAAAACAGGAAGGCACAATTCCTATGGTGGTGGCATGTAATCGGGGCACAGGCAAGGTATTTGAATCACCTAGTGAATTCCCAGGGGCGTGCCACGGCGTCATGGATACCACGCCCCATCAGTGATCATTGGTGGTGGCTCCTGCATTACGATTGTTAGTCCCTTCACAGGACGCCATATTTAAAGAGCTATCCATTCACAGTCGACAATTGGAATGGCGTCATGTATTAGCCAGCCTTCCTGTGCAGCCTGGCCAATCATGACTCTATTGCGTTGTCCAATCAACGCTTGTGCATCACGGAACACACAACTCTGTCACGCCTATGTACTTACGGCGCGAAATATGTACGCCCATATTCCCTTGTGGTAGTGGCGTGTGAAGAAGCGAAGGTATTCTACAGGCAGTAAGCCGCGGCACCCGTCGGCACTTCCAGGGAACAAAGATGCCTTCAGTGGAGCACATTGTGGCGGCGTGTATATGCGGCATCGGCGAACGGTATCCACCGTTAAATCCGCGCGCGTGCACATGCGATGGATACCTGTTGTTACCCGCAGTGGCGGCATGTAAAGGTACCCTTACAGTACGCAGATACCAAAAATGCATATATTTTTTTTTTAATTGGTAAAAAAATTCAGAAATTTGTCCAATTTTGTTTTCCACGATTTGTCACCAATTTCCAATACTCGTAAAGGCCCCTTTACACACCACCACTGAAAGGTAGCAACTGCCTGGCATTGGGGATATTTATGCCTGTGGCCATGAAATTGCTACGAAATAGCGGTGTGTAAATAGGGAAATTCCTTCCTGTGTCCTGCAGTTAACTCAGATACCTGTTGCTGAGCCGTGCTCAAAAACCAAAGGCAACAGAAAGGCACAATTGCCATGGTAGTGGCGTCTAAACGGGGCACAGGCATGGATGTTGCGTCGCCTAGTGATTTCACAGGGGGGTGCCACAGCGTCATGGATACCACGCCCCATCAGCGATCATTGGTGGGGGCTACTGTGTAACCATTGGCTGTCCCTTCACAGGGCGCCATATTTAAAGAGCTATCCATTCACAGTCCACAATTGCAATGGCGTCATGTCTTAGCCAGCCTTCCTGCACAGGCTGGCCAATCATGACGATATTGCGTTGTCCAATCAACGCTTGTGCATCAAGGAATACACAACTCTGTCACGCCTATGTACTTGCGGCGCGAAAGATGTACGCCCATATTCCTTTGTGGTAGTGGCGTGTAAAGTGGGGAAGGTATTCAACAGGAAGTAAGCCGCAGGATCTGTCGGAACTTCCGGGGTAACAAAGATGCCTTCAGTTGACAACACAATGGCGGCGTCTATATGCGGCATCAGCGATCGGTATCCACCGTTAAAAACGTGCGCGTGCTTGTGCGGTGGATACCTGTTGCTAGGCACAGTGGCGGCGTGTAAAGGTACCTTTACATTCTTATTCTTTGGGATCTGTGGCTGTGTGAGGGTTTATTTTTGCTCCATGAGCTGATGTTATTACTTACACCATTTTGGAGTAGATTCAGTTTTGATTGCCTTTTATTGAATGTTATTGCAATGGAATTATTTAATTGAATTTTAATATAATTCAAGTATTCAGATTTTTTTCTAGTAACGTTGTTTATTTATCAGATTAATTCATTTTATAATGTATTTAGATAAATTGGACATTTCTGAATGCAGCTATATCAAATATGTGTATATTTTTATTGCAAAGTGGCAATAGGGGTTAAGTTAAACATTTGAGTTTTTTTATTTTTTATATATATATATTTTAATCCTTTTTTTATGTTTTAATGAATTTACTGGTCCCTATGGGGGACTTGAAGTTAATATCATCCAATTATTTGGGTGTACAGATTAGTTCATCAGAACTGCTCAGAATAGCAAAAATCACGATCTCATGTAAAGCAGGATCATGATGATAGGCATGTTGGGCTTATGCTACTCCTAAATCCCGACTTAACTCTTCAAAAGATCAATGCCATGTCCTACAAACTGAAGCTTTCACCCATCCTTGAAGTTCCCCAACTCATTCCATGTGTTTCTCCTCATGCCTGCTGTCCTGAGCCACTTCTCCAGGAATCAAGGTACGCTGACTTCACCAGTCAGTGCTGAAGATTTTTTGAGGTAAACAACATTCTTGCCATGTAGAAGAGGAAGGGTAAAATCCTCTTATTAGTTGGTTGAAAGGAATTTTGTCCTGAGGTGAGGTCATGTGGCCCTAATGAGAATAGTAATGCCCCTCTTCTCTTGAGGAGATTTCTTTCAGGCTTGGGAAAAACTTGGCAAAAGTGGGCAGTACTGTAAGGCACTCGCCAGTATCCCTGCTTCAGACAGGGATAATTGTGTACTTACCCTATTCTGTTGTCCCGTGGTTTCTGCCCAAACTCCCTATAGTGCTTCTGGCTCCTGGGGCCTGTGCACACTGCACACGTCTCTCAAGAGCACATTTAGGATCCACAACACGCCCACTTCCCTTAAAATGTCAGCATACCCTACCTAGAAGTGCTTGAGTTTTTAAGGCACTTTCCCCTATGTGAGGTGCCTCAACAATGTGGTCCAATGCTAGATACATGTTTCTAGATGTCACGTCCCATTTCCTGTTCCCATACCAGTGCTAGCTAACCAGTACCTGTGCCAGCGATCGTGTACCTGTGTTTGCTAACCCATGCCTATGTCCTAGTACCAGCCTGAATTAGCCATACTTGCTGTACCAGCTCTGCCTGCCATACTTGCTAAACCAGCCATACCAGCTGTACCAACTGTGCCTGCCATATTTGCTGTCCGTGCACTACCTGTATCTGCTGCACCCCCTGCACTTACCTGCACCATCCATTTCATCCACACCTGACTGAGCCAGAGACTGTTGCTACCTACATCCATGACCGTACCTGCATCCCTTACCGCTGAAGCCAGCACTGAGTCTCCCTGGAGTGGCACCTAGCAGCTACCATCCAGCACAAGCCAAACTTCACCATCAATTATGGAACTTATTTAAAAATATAGGTGAGGGTCCCATTTTAAACACATAAAATACATCTGAAATTGGAAACATTATAAGTAGCTATATAGAACAAAAAAAGAGATGCATAATAAGGTAAGGATCAGACAAGCATTTTTTTTTCTCCTATGAGAAAACTGATCAATCATGCTAAACACTCTCCGATCAGACTCCTCAACAACCACCCAGACTTAGCTTGGTCACAATAGGGACAAAGTCCAAGTTCCCAATAGAGTCTCTTCCCAGCTCCAATTTTCATAGGTTCTATCTTCCCAGGTAAACGAACCAGGCCAGATGGACAAGTTAGAACATCTTAGTGAACCTCACGTCTCTCCTGCATCCTCCGATCCCCTGAGTTATAGGCCCCACCAAACTACCAGGTGAAGCATGTAGAGACAGAGCGACCTTTAGAGACTCCAAAAGACCCCTGAGGAATTGGCATTTGAGAGCTGCATTATTCCACAGGACCTCAGTAGACCACTGATGAAACTCAGTACAATTGTCTTCTGCTATGTGTTTTCCCTGTGTCAGGTTCATAATCATTGTCTCTGCCACCTTTAAAAGTGACATTATAATTCCCACCCACCATGATTCATTCCCAGGGTGCAAGGTATAAAATAATTTACAACTCTCTTTGAAAATTCTAGAATGGTATTTGCCCCCCAAAAATTTGTCAGAGAGTGCTACAAGTTCAGTGGGTCTCAAAGATACGTCAGAATGTTCTGAAGTCATATCGGTGGTCGGAGGAGAGAAATTCTGAGGGGCAGGAGAAATACCACATATCTGGCCCTGTAACAGAGCCTGAGAGGTTGCCAGTTTGTGTTGCTTCAAGGCCAGATTCTGGACTAATTGAGTCAGATCTGCCACCTGATCAGACAAGTAGGTAATGGATCCATAGGTAGGGAAAAGAAAAAAAAATGAAACGGTCAACTGTAATGTGATGCAAGTCACTACAAGAATAACTAGTCCCAGAGGTGACAAAACAGACTGCAATAACAGAAAGCAAATAATAATACTACTTACAGGAAGTAAAGGGAGGTCAAACGAATCAGAAGTCAGGTCCCGAAAATGGCGCAGTACAGCAAGAGGTAATCAGAGACGAAGTTCAATTCTAGCCGAAGTCAAGAAAGCCACAGGGACAAAATAGAATGCAGAGGAGCAGGCAAAAAGAGAAATCAGGTCACAGGCACAGGTCAAAGTCCAGGTAAGGTAACAAAGTCAGACTGGGTCTAGCTCAGAGCACAGAGGGATCAGTCCTACACAGGCAAAAGCAAGTGTACAGTTGACACTGAATAGATTAGCTAACTTGCTTAAGTAGAGGCCTAATTAAGTGACGTGAAGGCAGGTTGTTGCAGTACAGACCCAGCACAGACTAAAAGCTCCACAACAATAGTAACATACAAAGGCAGAGTGAAGATTGTGACAAGCAGTAAGTCATTAGTAATTTTAGTCAGGGCTGATTTCGTGAAATAGTGTGGATGAAGCCGAGCAGTAAGTTGTCAAAGAGTGACTTGTAGGAGAAACATTCAGCATGGATGTGCTGCTCGAGATTTTTGGAAGCAAATGGGAGCAGATATTGGGCAATAGCTGATAGTGGAGGTTAGTTTGAGGGAGGCTTTCTTCAGCATAGATGTTTTTGTTGCATGTTTGAAAGCAGAAGGGAAGGTACCAGAGGTTAACAACAGGTTAAAAATATAGGTTAAGTCTGAGTTCAGCATGGTGCTGATATTGAGGGCAAGGTGGGATAGAATGTGGCCATGTGCACAAGTGGTAAGATGCAATTTAGAGTGGAAATTAGTAAGCTCTCGTTCAGTGATGGTAGGGAGGAAGGTTATGGAGGAATGGAAATGGTCTGTATGTAGGGGTTGTGGTGGTTGATCTTATCTTTGAAATGTGTGCAAAGTTTTCTGCACATATGGAAGACATTGGAGGGGGCAGGTGTGGGCACAGGAGGGAGTTAAAAGTGTTGACTAACTGTTCAAGGTTGTAGGATAAAGACAATATAAGCGTTTTAAAGAAATCCTGTTTAGCAGAGGTGAGGGCAACCAGAATGCTTTCTTGAATGTGGTGAAGGTGTCTTGCAGTCACTCAGCAACATTAGACACTTGCAGAAGCTTGTAAGTGAGGTTTTTGTGCCAGGTTTGTCTATTGATTTGTCATATACTCTGCCATGCTCGAAAGGAGCACCCTAATCGATAGCTCATGCGAGTGTTGCATTATAGAAAAAGGTGGCGCTGTGTCATGGAGTTATGAATGGAAGACAGCAATAAAGTCAAAGAGTGTGTGAATTTCTAGATGTGCAAGGTTTCTGTAGAGGTGTGCTAGTTGTTGGACAAGCGAGTCAGGTGAGGAGTACAGAGATGAGAAGGTCAGTAGATGGTGGTCAGATAGAAGAAAAGGGGAGGTTATGAGGTTAGGTAGTTGGCAGAGGCGGCTGAAGATAAGGTCTAATGTATATCTCTGTGGGTGGCTGAGAAGACCCTCTGAGTAACACCAAAGAATGAAGAAAGTAATAGGAGCTTAAAGGCTGCTGAGTGGCAGTTAGTGGGGATGTTGAAATAACTCATGATGATGGTGGGAATGTCAGCAAAGAGAAAGTATTGAAGTCAGGGGGAGAATTAGTCAACAAAGGCAGCGGGGATGTCTGGAGGTTGGTATATGATGAGTATGGACAGAAGGCATTTTAAAAGAAGGGAAGATAAGGGAGGGGAGAGATGGGATTGGGTTGAAGTTGCAGTTGTTCGAATGGGAGCATGTGGAACTTCACATGAAAACATTATCAATAAAACTAATTTTTCTTTTGTGAATTTTTTCATTTGTTTTATATAAACAAATCATAACTACACAAAAATACAGATATCAATAAGCAAATATAGGAATGGCCAAGATAAATTATTTCCACCTACAGTAGATCCATTTGTGTAGAAAAGGCTTGCTAAATTCACTCTGTTAACCTGCAGTGTGTGAAGCACCGCAAGACTTTGACATAGATAGGATTAATCAAAATCAATACACTGTTGTCTTAGTGACATTACGCACCAAAGGTGAATCCTGAATTTTAATTCCGTTTCTGCCTAATTAGCATCTGAATCCACTGCAGATGAAAAGTATGGAAATAGAGCTTCTTGGGGGGGCTTCTATCACCTGCAGCTGATGGCAATGACAGTTTGGCATGCATACAGAGTAGACACTTTTCAGTAAGCTACAGATAAATACCAAGAGGTGCCCAGCTGGGCAAAGCAATACGTGAAGCCTAACAAGAATTGTTGGATAAACATAACCTTATTTTTCAATCCGGAAAATAGTTAAATGCCCAAATTCTTTATTGCTTTTTTTTTTTTGCCTAGTAGGACACTATGGTACCAAAACGCTTAAGTGCAGACGTAAGAAAAATATGTAATCTGCCTATCATCTGTTATGTATAAACAATATTAATTTGCCATGATGACAAACTACAAATGCACATCTTGTATCCATGCCCCTGCTTCCAAAGATGAACTATGAACTGATAGTTTTGTTCAGGTAGCAACAACGCCCTAGATGCATAAGTTCTATATTACTAATTATGGCATTTTTTTATTTTCCAATGGGCATATGTTGATAAAGTTCTGTACAAGCTACCGTTCCCAAATTCAAAAACTTGTATTTGGGGACATCAGCATTTTAATTGCGTACAAGAAGCCTCAACTAAAATTTGTCTTACCCTAATAAAGATTTTCAATGGTCCAGCTCCATAATTGATAACTAGTTGAATACAAGATACAGATCAATGTTAATGGGCAGTCTAGCAACCTGATACCAAAAACAATCAGAATGTTCACTACATTCTGCATGGGTGAAGGTCTCAACAAACCACAACTGGGTCAATCTCATCATCTGCACTGCTTAAAAGGAATCTGTCAGCCGGTTTTTGGTATACAATCTGAGAGCACTATACTGTAAAAGTAGAGACCTGATTACAGTGATGTGTCACTTCCTGGGCTGGGTTTGATTGTATTGTTTTGTTTGTTTGTTTCAGTGGTTTATTAGCAAAAGTGTATCACTGCAGTAAGGCTGGTTTCAGACACACCATTTTTGCTGCATTTTTTCTGCTGCATATTTTGGCTGCAAAACAGGATCTGTTTTCAAAAAACGCACCAAAACATGGATCATCTGTTTCGGACCCATTTTTTGCTGTGTTTTTGGTGCTGCATTTTTTCCTCCATTAACAATGGCTTCTACAGGAAAAATAAACCCTACCTAATAGGTAAAGTGTCCCAGATATATAGAGTATTAAAAAAATATACTTAACTTGATTGATGCAGCTCTCGCATCGACCAAATTATGATTTCCAATGTCACAACTGTGATTCTTGTGACTTTATGTCACATGACCAATGGGATCATAGCTGACTCCTTACCTCAAATAGCTTGGTTTTAATTATTAGTGATGAATGAATACATTCAACGCTATTTGTTACTCACAAATATTTCCTTATTCAGATCGTAGATTGTGAGCCCTCGCGGACAGGATCCTCTCCCTTCTTGTGTCTGTACGATGAAATTGTCCACATTTATTGTACTTGTCCTTGTCTGCCCTTTTAGCATGTAAAGCACCGTGGAATTTAATGGTGCTATATAAATAAATAATAATAATAATAATAATAATTATTCAGGCTCCTCGGTACTCAGAAAAGGAAACATTTTTGTAATTGCTTTCTGAGATTCGAGTGAGCTGCCTAGGCCTAGCATATTTTGCAACTGATTTTCACCAAATAAACATGCTGGGATTGCTTCCAGTTATAGTAATGCCATATTCATCTTTGATAATGGCATTACTGTGATTGACAGGCACAGTATAACAAAACAAAAAAAAGACGCCCTAACCAAATCGGCAATGAGTTTTCACGGGGGCAGTATAAAGGCAGAGATGAATGGAAAACAGGCAGAAATGGATGGGAAAGTGCCCAAACTGAATGGGAATAGCATGCAGAAGATGCCTGTATGCATTTCTGTAACAGGCTCAGTAAAAACAAAATGAAAAAGATGTGTGGTCCCCTGGCTATTGTTATAACCAGTGCAGGAATTGCAGACAGCTAAGAGCTGCAGCTGTAAAAAATGAATAAACCGTATATGGGGTAATCTTGGGTTTTCTAAGTCTTGCTTCAGACCTTACCATACCATCTATGTATAACCATTAAGACACCCACACAAGATCAAAGAAAAAGCCACTTTTCTTCTCCTAGAAAACTCAAGATTACCCCATATACGTTTTATTCATTTTTTAGCAATTTTAATCATATGTTCTCAATTGCAGTAAGTGGTTATTAAATAACAACCACTGTAATCAAATTAAAATAATTTTTATTAAGTTTTTATTAAAGTTTCTATATATAATTTTTTTAACAAAAAAAAAATATTTTTTTTTGTTTAATCAACACCAGCAACTCATAAATTGGGTGGATATTATGTAAATCATCTATCTAGTTTTAATAAACATCCCAAAGAAGGGTTAACTGAACACTGCCTACGTGGTTTATTGGGAGCCATAAAACAAGGTGTAGCACGTAACTCACTACCTTTAATTGATATCCAAAACACCGTAAGGGTACCTTTACGTGCCGCAACTTTTGGCGGCGATAGGAGGCAATCTAACGTTCGCGTGCACATTTTTCATGGTTGCCTTAAAACACCGAAGGCGCTTTTATACGCCACAATTTCGTCCTCAACCTAAGGCAACGTGTCTCCCCGGAAGTTGTCACACCATCAGCGGGAAACATCCAGTAGACTCCCATCGCTGCTTCATATGCCGCAATCCCCAAAGGAAGGTGGGCGTACATGGTTAGCGCTGCAAGAACATAGGCGTGACAGACTGGTGTTTTCCGCGCCCCAAACACGCTGATTAGACAACGCAATAGCGTTATGATTGGCCAGCCTGCGCAGGAAGGCTGGCTAATACATGACGCCATTGTGTGGTGTGAATGGACAGCTGTTCAAATATGGCGCGGTGTCAAGTGACAGACAATGGAGACACAGTAGCCACCACCAATCATCGCAGACAGGGTGCGGTCTCCAGCACACTGTGGCACGCCTCCGGGAAATCAATAGGTGACGCAGATTCCATCCCTATCGCCCGTTCACACGCCAATAGCAGGGAATTTTGCCTTCATGATTGCCTCTGATTTTGGAGCAGTGCTGTGAAATCGAAACCATGCGCAACCTTTTTTATCGCCCCCAAAATCCTCAATTACACGCCGCAATTGCGAGGCAATTTCACGGCAACGGTGACGGAGCAACAGATTGCTGGTCAGATTTCTCACCGCGTTTGCGGCATGTAAGGTACCCTAAGGGTGTAACACATGCGGTGACACCTTAGGGTACCTTGTCACGCCACAACCGCGGGATACATTTATGACAGCAATATGACGCCCTCGAATTATCGCTGTCAAATTGCCTCTCAATTGCGCTGTGTAATTTGGGAATTTGGCAGGGATATGTTGCCTTGCTCCGGTCGCCTGATTTTGGAGCAGTGCTTTTAAAAAAATCACAGCTGTCACAAAGCCCTGAGTTGGTAATGCAGGCAATGGAATAAAGCGATGTTTGGGTGAGCGCTGGGATATGAAGACAGCAACACTTCAACAAGTATTTTACCTGTAAGTTTATTGTTCAAATCACACTAGGTCCTCTCCCACAACATGTTTCGACGCTCAGGGCGTCTTCCACTTGAGGAAGACGCCCTGAGCGTCGAAACATGTTGTGGGAGAGGACCTAGTGTGATTTGAACAATAAACTTACAGGTAAAATACTTGTTGAAGTGTTGCTGTCTTCATATCCCAGCGCTCACCCAAACATCGCTTTATTCCATTGCCTGCATATCCATCTCCCTATGGGGAGAGCGGTGGAGCAGCTCCGGAGGAGAAGACAAACTTAACAGAGGAGAGGAAAACACGTGAGGGATCACGTGCAATTACACAGGCGGACACCGAGGAAAAAGGGAAAGAAATCCACACCGTCCAGAGAGAGACCCCGTGCACTCACTACGTGAGCCCCCCTGTTGTGCGGATAGCACAACAGGAAAAGGTGAGTGTAACGGTGACTTAACAGAGGGTGGATATAAAACATAAAGCAGCGTGGCGCAACCAATTTCTATATCTCATTACTGAGTTGGTAATGGACAGGTGTCTATGAGAACTCCCAATTACCAACAATGTAGTTTACTAGACAAAAACACAAAAAATCTTTTATTTAAGAAAAAAAACACACCCTCTTTCACTATTTTATTATTCATCAAAACACCCTGCAGATCCAACGTAATTCATACACAATGTCTCGCAAAGATCTCAGCTCTGCCACATCTAGAGACAGCGGTGTTCAGGAGTGACATTACAGGTGTGACAACTCACCATGAGATCCGGGTACAACTGACAGCACCATGTCAGCTGCCAAAATATACTAAAGAGGAGTATGTGTCATGGAGTTGTCTGAAAGTCCTATTCTGAGTACACTTAAGGTCAATTCAGGCAATACACAGCACCTGTTGTGTGAGCCAGCTGCAATCACAGGTGAACTAAATGCCAGACTTTAGCCATGCGTGTCACAGTGGTAGGGCACTCCAACAGTCCAGTAGCTGTGAGAACTGGAAGCCTTAAAGGAGTCTTTCAGGTACACTTTAAGGTTACTGGAGTTTCCAGCTGTTTGGATACCTGCAAGCTGTGAACTTTGGGAAGAGTTCACAATCTCTAGACGTGCTAGCGGCTGTGAACTCCAGGAACCTTAAAATCTCTCTTAAACATCCCTTTAAAAGAACCTTTAAGCTTCCTCAAGTTTCCAGGTGTTGGGACTAGAGATGAGCAAACCTTTTAAAGTTTGGTTTGGTTCGCTGAACTTACAGAGGTTTGCTGAACAGTTCGTCGAATCTCCCAAACTTCACTGAAATCAATCTACCAAACCCCAGTGAAATCAATGGGAGGCAAAACCAAAGGCATAGAAATCACTTTTAGGATGTCCCAAAAGCTGCTGAAATAGCTCATATTAGGCGCAGACAGCAGGAAAAGTGACATCTATTCCCCAGAGTTAAATTGTTATCATGGCACACTATGGATGCCTGGGACAAGGCCTGACCCAGCATTTCAAGCTTCAACACTGAGCAGGAACATGGGGATGAGTGATAGGTTTAGGTATCGTGCTCAGAGAACCCTGCTAAATTCAGAAAACACACAACAAAGAGTCTCCACATTAAAAAAAATTAGGTCCAGGCACCACAAAAATGCCAACAATTGGCCATGAATAAAAATTGTTTAGTGGCACAGTATACATGGGAAAGGGTCTGGAACTGGCCTGGCCTAGTATTTGAAGGCTAAACATTGATTAATAACAGGAGTATGAGTGACAGGTGTAGGCTTCCTGCTTAGAGAGCCCTGCTAAATTCACAAGACACACAACAATGAGACTCCAAGAAGAGTCTCCACATTTAAAAAATTAGTGCCAGACTCCACAAAAGTGGAATTGATCCGCCCGCTGGGACTGTGAGGTGCTCGGAACCGGGTCCTCTCATCTGGGTTGGCTGGATGGTCATAGTGACGTGACCCGGCTCCGTGATCTCGGGCGGTCAATAAAAAGGGAAAAATAAAAATTAAATTAAATAATGAAATAGTTTTTGGTAGAAAAATAAATTGTGACACCACCCATAGTGTTTGGCTGTATGGGGCCACCGCTGAAATTGGGACCGCTGGGGTGATGGTCATGAAGCAAGATGGTGAGCCCTCTATGGGTAGGGCTGGTCCCCATGCCAACTGTGCGTGGAGAATAAGTGTATGAGTGTAAAGCTTCCAGTACCTCCAGGCAGCATACACTGTACTGGCGCTGTCACAGTTTCTTTCCTGCAGTCAAACAAACAGAGTCCACACTGTACTGGGCATTACCGGGCTTTTACTCACAACTTCAAGCAGTACAGCTCAGTTACTTCACAGTTCGTTCACAGCAGTTGTAGTGGACCTGTGCTCTAACAACAGCTGGGATGGCTTGCCTGCGGCACTCCCTCTCTGTGTACCTGTCAGGCCCTTATGCTCTCCATTTCACATATGAGTTACGGTCCAGCTGTCATGGGCTCTCAGTGTACTACCCCTGTTTGGGTCACTAGCCCTAGTTCGACGTCTTGTCCTTCACCGCCCCGGAGGTTGGATCTCGGGACATAGAGACCCCGCACCCTGCCGGAGTTCCTGTGGTTGGGGCCTAAAGCTTCCCAGCCACATCTACAGAGCCGGCTCTCTGATTCTAGCCCAGCCACCAGTGTCCCGAGCAGTCAGGTCCTCCTGGCTCCTCCTGTCTTTCCTCTGTTTCAGCCTGGGTCCCCGGCCGGCCATCAATGGTGCAAGCTGCTGGGCCCCACTATTCTCAGCTTGGTCTCAGTCACTGATTTGCTGATGGGTGTCTCTGCTTAGAAGTCTTTTTCTCCGTTTCACTTCTCTCCGACTTCTCTCTCTGACTCTGTCTCTCTGGAACCAACAACTACTTCTAACTTCTTCTCTCCTCGACTAACTTAGTGTTCCTGGGTTTTACTCCAGTTCCTCCACCCCTTCAGGGGCTCTGGTCTACGTTCCACTCTCCACTTAACTCCTCCCGCCATCCCTTGCCCAACATGAAGTAATTTAGGCTTAGGATCAGAGGTGTGTGTGGGGTGTTGGTGCGAAGTGACCTATTTGCCAATCCCAGCTGCTATGCTCTGGCCACCTTCCCACAGGGGTGCCACAGAATCAATTGACTAAATACAAAAATTGTATAATGGCAAGATCAATGCAGCACACTGAAAAGCATAATATCGCCTAGTCTTCTCAGTCTGATGGTTTGGGAAAATCCTTAAAGATCCATGATTTGTTCATCGTGATGAAAGTTAGGAGGTCTACACTTTCAGGGGACAGTCGGGTGGGCTTATCCATCAGGACATCACCAGCAGCTCTGAAGACACATTCTGAAAGAATTCTGGCTGCTGGGCATAACAAAACCTCCAAGGTGTGACTGGCAAGCTCAGGGCACTTTACCATTTTTGAAGTCCAAAATGCAAAAGGGTTCAAGACCCCGCTGATCGCTTGAATATTGGGCTCTATATCAGAGATGAGAAAACCTTTTGAAGTTTGGGTTAGGTTTGCTGAATGGGCATGTTTGGCTAATTGTTCAGCAAACAGTTCGCTGAACTTCCGAACCCCATTCAAATCAATGGGAGACAAAATCAAGGGCCTAGAAAATACCTACTAAGGGGCCTAAAAGCTGCCAAATACAGCTGAAACAGTTTTATAGTGGAACCCCGCTGTTTGGCCACAGACATCTTCCTATTCTATTAGCTATCAAGCGTCAGCACTGCTGTCACTATGCTTCGGGGCCTGTTCATGACCCTTAGACATATTGACTGCTTTCCCCCCTGATTTGTTAAAGACAAACGTAGCCTCACCCACCCTCTCTGCTGGTGTCTGCGATTGGTTGCCAAACTGACATCAGATTACTATAAAAATAAATAAATAAATTGAAAAAATTGTTGTGATGTCTCCCTCAAATTTTGATAACAGCCAAGATAAAGCCACCAGCTGTGGTCTGCAGGCTACAGCTGTCTGCTGTACCCTATCTGGTGAATAAAAATAGGGGGTAACCCATGACTTTTTATTTCTTTTTTAATTAGTCTTTTAAAGCTAAATACAAGGCTAAAACACCCTTTAGTGTCACATGAAAGGCCCTAAAAAGTGCAAGCTTACAATGGGGGGAATTTCATAGCTGTTTGACATCTATCTATCTACAGTTGTGGTCAAAAGTATTGACACCCCTGCAATTCTGTCAGATAATACTCAATTTCTTCCTGAAAATGATTGCAATCACAAATTCTTTGGTGTTATTATCTTCATTTACTTTGTCTTCAATGAAAAAACACAAAAGAGAATGAAGCAAAAAGCAAAACATTGATCATTTCACACAAAACTCCAAAAATGGGCCGGACAAAAGTATTGACACCCTTAGCCTAATATTTGGTTGCACAACCTTTAGCCAAAATAACTGCGATCAACCGCTTCCGGCAACCATCAATGAGTTTCTTACAATGCTCTGCTGGAATTTTAGACCATTCTTCTTTGGCAAACTGCTCCAGGTCCCTGATAATTGAAGGGTGCCTTCACCAAACTGCCATTTTTAGATCTCTCCACAGGTGTTCTATGGGATTCAGGTGTGGACTCATTGCTGGCCACCTTAGAAGTCTCCAGTGCTTTCTCTCAAACCATTTTTTAGTGCTTTTTGAAGTGTGTTTTGGGTCATTGTACTGCTAGAAGACCCATGACCTCTGAGGGAGACCCAGCTTTCTCACACTGGTCCCTACATTATGCTGCAAAATTTGTTATTAGTCTTCAGACTTCATAATGCCATGCACACGATCAAGCAGTCCAGTGCCATAGGCAGCAAAGCAACCCCAAAACATCAAGGAACCTCCGCCATGTTTGACTGTAGGGACCGTGTTCTTCTCTTTGAATGCCTCTTTTTTTTCTCCTATAAACTCTATGTTGATGCCTTTGCCCAAAAAGCTCTACTTTTGTTTCATCTGACCAGAGAACATTCTTCCAAAACTTTTTAGGCTTTCTCAGGTAACTTTTGGCAAACTCCTGCCTGGCTTTTTTATGTCTCGGGGTAAGAAGTGGGGTCTTCCTGGGTATCCTACCGTACAGTCCTTTTTCATTCAGACGCCGATGGATAGTACGGGTTAACCCTGCTGTACCCTCGGACTGCAGAGTAGCTTGAACATGTTTGGATGTTAGTCGAGGTTCTTTATTCACCATCCGCACGATCTCTCGTCAATTTTTCTTTTCTGTCCACATCCAGGGAGGTTAGCCACAGCGCCATGGGCTTTAAACTTTTTGATGACACTGCGCACGGTACACACAGGAACATTCAGGTTTTTGGAGATGGACTTGTAGCCTTGAGATTGCTCATGCTTCCTCACAATTTGGTTTCTCAAGTCCTCAGGCAGTTCTTTGGTCTTCTTTCTTTTCTCCATGCTCAATGTGGTACACACAAGGACACAGGACAGAGGTTGAGTCAACTTTAATCCATGTCAACTGGCTGCAAGTGTGATTTAGTTATTGCCAACATCTGTTATGTGCCACAGGTAAGTTACAGGTGCTGTTAATTACACAAATTAGAGAAGCATCACATGATTTTTCTAACAGTGCCAATTAGTGATGAGCGAGCATGCTCGCCACTACTCGGTACTCGCACGAGTATCACTGTACTCGGGCGACTCGCCAAGCACCGAGTAATCTCGCGATACTCGTGCTGTGCTCGTGGTCGTCATCTCTGCATGTTGGCGCTCTTTTGAGAGCCAGCCCACATGCAGGGATTGGCTGGCAGACCACTGCAATGCCACAGCCCTGTTAGTTGTGGCATAGCAGTGATTGGCCGCCCTGCACAGCGTGACCGAGCCTTTATAACTCCCGGCGCGCTGTGCTCGGCACATAGCCTTCCAGACAGTGAGTGTAGGGAGAGTGTCTGCTGCTGATTAGGGACAGATTTGCGGCCCTTGCAGGTAGATCCGGAGCAGGGCTGCAAACTGCTGCTGACCACAACAGTCCTTCTCAGGACTAATCTAGGAGGATATAGGCAGGGTGATCCAGATCGGAGTCCAAGCTTTCCAGTGACCAGAACAGTCCTTCTCAGGACTAATCTAGGAGGATATAGGCAGGGTGATACAGATTGGAATCCAAGCTTTTCTGTGACCATTAGAGTCACCACACTCTTGTACTTACTACCTTAATACAGGTTAGGGACGAAAATCCTCTCCTGAAACCATTACAGTCACCAGACAGGTGTACGTACTACCTTAATACAGGTTAGGGACTAAAATCCTCTCCTGAAACCATTACAGTCACCAGACAGGTGTACGTACTACCTTAATACAGGTTAGGGACTAAAATCGTCTCCTGAAACCATTACAGTCACCAGACAGGTGTACGTACTACCTTAATACAGGTTAGGGACTAAAATCCTCTCCTGAAACCATTAAAGTCACCAGACAGGTGTACGTACTACCTTAATACAGGTTAGGGACTAAAATCCTCTCCTGAAACCATTACAGTCACCAGACAGGTGTACGTACTACCTTAATACAGGTTAGGGACTAAAATCGTCTCCTGAAACCATTACAGTCACCAGACAGGTGTACGTACTACCTTAATACAGGTTAGGGACTAAAATCGTCTCCTGAAACCATTACAGTCACCAGACAGGTGTACGTACTACCTTAATACAGGTTAGGGACTAAAATCCTCTCCTGAAACCATTACAGTCACCAGACAGGTGTACGTACTACCTTAATACAGGTTAGGGACTAAAATACTCTCCTGAAACCATTAAAGTCACCAGACAGGTGTACGTACTACCTTTATACAGGTTAGGGAACTAAAATCCTAACTCTTGTGATCTCAACAGTCACCACACTGTTGTACGTCATACCTTTATACAGGTTAGGGAACTAAAATCCTAACTCTTGTGATCTCAACAGTCACCACACTGTTGTACGTCATACATTTATACAGGTTAGGGAACTAAAATCCTAACTCTTGTGATCTCAACAGTCACCACACTGTTGTACGTCATACCTTTATACAGGTTAGGGAACTAAAATCCTAACTCTTGTCATCTCAACAGTCACCACACTGGTGTACGTCATACCTTTATACAGGTTAGGGAACTAAAATCCTAACTCTTGTCATCTCAACAGTCACCACACTGTTGTACGTCATACCTTTATACAGGTTAGGGAACTAAAATCCTAACTCTTGTGATCTCAACAGTCACCACACTGTTGTACGTCATACCTTTATACAGGTTAGGGAACTAAAATCCTAACTCTTGTCATCTCAACAGTCACCACACTGGTGTACGTCATACCTTTATACAGGTTAGGGAACTAAAATCCTAACTCTTGTCATCTCAACAGTCACCACACTGTTGTACGTCATACCTTTATACAGGTTAGGGAACTAAAATCCTAACTCTTGTCATCTCAACAGTCACCACACTGTTGTACGTCATACCTTTATACAGGTTAGGGAACTAAAATCCTAATCTCCTGTGACCTCCACAGTCACCAGACAGTTGTCGCTCTATACAGGCAAAATGCGCAAAGGCGTTGGCAAGGGCGTTGGCAAGGAACAAGATAGTGGACGTGATGGTGGTGCAGGCAGAGGCCGAGGTCGTGTGCAAGCACTAATTTCGCAATAACAAAGGGCCACATCTCCTTGCTCGCACGTCCTGTCCCAAATTCTTGGGGCCCGCAGCAGTACACCACTGTTGAACCAAGACCAGTGTCAACAGGTTGTTACTTGGATAGCGGATAATGCTTCAAGTCAGATGGGCACCTCCACAAACACCCTGTCATCCACACGGTCAACTGTCAGTAGCCGTGATACTGCACCGCACATTTCCCAACTTGATCCTCCTTCCTACCACCTGGCCGAGTACACATCCACGGACATTACTGATTACTGATTACTGATTACTAGGACACTCGGAAGAGCTGTTCACGTATCCATTCGCAGAATCTGGCCTGTCGCCACCTCCTCTTGAAGTGGGTGATGAGTAGATGGTATGTACAGATGCCCAAATATTTGAGCAGCCACGTTATGACGAACGGAACGTTGTCAAAGTGTCTCAACAAGGGGTGGACGATGATGAGACACAATTGCCAGGAAGTCAGGAGGAGGATCAGGGTGCGGAAGAGGAAGACGACGTAGTGGATGATCCAGTAGCTGACCCAACATGGCAGGAGGATATGCAGAGCGAGGACAGCAGTGCACAGGGGGAGGGAGGCGTAGCATCCCAACAGGCAGTACGAAGCAGGGTTGCGTCCGCAGGCAGAAGGCAGGCAACCGTTCCCCGGAACAACAACACGACTCAAGGTGCCTGTGCAAATGTTCGGTCTTCCCGAGTCTGGGAGTTTTTTAAGTTGGCTCCAGAAGACTCTAAAAAGGCCATTTGCCACACCTGCCATGCCACTATCAGCAGGGGTACGAAAACTAGCAGCCTGACCACCACCAGCATGATCAGGCACATGTCAGCCAAGCACCCGACTTTGTGGGAAGTACCACAGAGTCGAGGAGCGGTGCGTGCTGATGTCACTGCTACGTCTTCGCCTGTTGTGCATGCGAGCCAATCCCTTGTCCATGCTGGCCGCGAACAAGCCTCTGGCCCTGCACCTGAAGTTGCCCACACACAAATTACACCACCATCAAGCACGTCCTTGTCCCAGCGCAGCGTTCAATTATCCATTCAGCAAACATTTGAACGCAGGCGCAAATACGCTGCCAATGCCCCACATGCCACAGTCCTGAATGATCACATTTCGCGACTCATAGCGCTAGAAATGTTGCCTTTCCGGCTGGTGGAGACGGACGCATTCCGCGACCTGATGGCGGCTGCTGTTCCACGTTACTCGGTCCCCAGCCGACACTAATTCTCCAGATGTGCCGTCCCCGCATTGCATAACCACGTGTCCAACAGCATCACACATGCCCTGAACAATGCTGTTTTAGCCAAAGTCCACCTAACCACAGACACGTGGACAAGTGCTTGTGGGCAAGGCCGCTACATCTCCTTGTCGGCACACTGGATTAATATTGTGGAGGCTGGGACCCAGTCTGAGCGAGGGACGGAACACGTCCTTCCCACACCAAGGATAGCAGGCCCTACCTCTGTCATGGTTTCACCGACACTCTACAGCTCCGGAATGTCATGCTCTTCAGCCTCCTCCTCCTGCGCATCCTCATCCACTGTACCCTCCACACCAGTCCCAAGCTGGAAGCACTGCAGCACTGCCTCTGCAAAGCGGCAACAGGCTGTGCTGAAGCTAGTCTGCATAGGTGACAAACCCCACAATGCAGAAGAGGTGTGGACAGCTCTGAAACAGCAGGCAGATCACTGGCTCACACCTCTGAACCTAAAGCCAGGAAAGGTTGTGTGTGACAATGGCCGGAACCTGGTGGCAGCTTTGAGGCGAGGGCAGCTGACGCATGTTCCATGCGTGGCCCATGTGCTCAACCTGGTGGTTCAGAGGTTTGTGAAGTCATACCCGGAGGTGTCTGACCTGCTGGTAAAAGTTCGGCGTCTGTCTGCACATTTTCGCAAGTCACCTGCTGCTTCAGCCGGCCTTGCCGGCTTTCAGCGCCGTTTGCGTCTTCCGGCCCACAGACTGGAGTGTGATGTCCCCACGCGTTGGAATTCAACTCTGCACATGTTGGTCAGGATATGTGAGCAGAAGAGGGCAGCTGTGGACTACCTGCATCACCTAAGCCGTCGGGAAATGGGTCAAACTCCACACATAACACCTGAGGAGTGGAGATGGATGTCGGACCTATGCACCGTCCTCCAAAACTTTGAGGACTCCACCAAGATGGTGAACGGCGATGACGCCATTATTAGCGTCACCATACCACTACTCTGCCTTCTTAAACGGTCTCTGCTGAAAATCAAAGAGGATGCATTGCAGGCCGAGCGCGATGACTTAGAGCAAGAAACTGTAGTGGGTGTGGGTGAAAACACACAGCCCAGCCTCATGTCATCACAACGTGTAGTGGAGGACTATGACAAGGAGGAGGAGGAGGATGAAGACATGGAGCAACTCTCAGGCCAAATTGGGGATATGACATGCACACCAGTCATACCCTCGATTCAGCGTGGCTGGCCAGAGGACAGGGAGATGAGGAGGAGGAGGAGGAGGAGGACAGCATGTTCAGTCATCGTGTTGGTCTGGATACTGAAGTGATGGCTGTTAAGAGTCTGGCGCACATGGCTGACTTTATGGTAAGCTGCCTGTCTCGTGACCCTCGCGTTCAGTACATCTTGGCCGACAATCAGTACTGGTTGGCAACACTCTTAGACCCACGCTACAAGGAGAACTTTATGTCTCTCATTCCTGAGGCGGAGAGGTCAGCCAAAATGCAGCAGTTCCACAGGGCCATAGTCAAGGAAGTTGTCAAATCATTCCCCTCACAAAACGCTAGCGGCATAGGTCAGGATTCGGTGGACAACCAAGGCGTACGGCCGAGAGGGGCACAAGTCCAATCCGCCAGAGGCAGGGGAACTGTCTTTACGATGTGGGACAGTTTTCTCAGCCCCTCACGTACCACAGCCCCTGAGGTGCGGGGTAGTGCCACCAGAAATGCTAAGTTTGGGCAGATGCTGAAGGAGTACCTTGCAGATCGAACAACTGTACTGCGAGATTCCTCGGTGCCTTTCAATTATTGGGTCTCCAAGCTCGACACGTCGCATGAATTGGCTCTCTACGCCTTGGAAGTCCTGGCCTGCCTTGCCGCTAGCGTTTTATCAGAGCGTGTTTTCAGTGCTGCAGGTGGAATCATCACTGATAAACGCACCCGCCTGTCAACTGAAAATGCGGACAGGCTGACTCTGATCAAGATGAACAAGGGTTGGATTGGGCCAGACTTCACCACACCACCAGCAAATGACAACTGAATTAAAATTTTGTTATTTGAATTTGACATGTACCTCCACTCACCCATGGGTACACACTTCCGGACTTTGGCTAATCGCTGGACTGCTCCTCCTTCTCCTCATGTGACACCATGATGACCGTTAGAATAGTTAGGCTCTTGTTTGAGGTATCCCCGCAGTGGTAAATGTATTCGCCCATTCTGTTAGAATGGGCATTACAACGACAGGAGACCCGCTCCTTTTCAATGGGAAAAATGTTTTTAGGCACTCCTGCACGTCTCTATCCAGGGACAAAGAGGAGCCTCCCAATTTTTGGCTGCCCTGACCAAAGGGCTATACTACAATACACCCACTTGAGGGTTACAGGCCCTACTACATGTCTGTATGCATGGGTCATTGTTGAACCTTCCAATTTTTGGCTGCCCTGGCCAAAGGCCTATACTACAATACACCCACTTGAGGGTTACAGGCCCTCCTGCACGTCTCTATCCAGGGACAAAGAGGAGCCTCCCAATTTTTGGCTGCCCTGACCAAAGGGCTATACTACAATACACCCACTTCAGGGTTACAGGCCCTACTACATGTCTGTATGCATGGGTCATTGTTGAACCTTCCAATTTTTGGCTGCCCTGGCCAAAGGCCTATACTACAATACACCCACTTGAGGGTTACAGGCCTTCCTGCACGTCTCTATCCAGGGACAAAGAGGAGCCTCCCAATTTTTGGCTGCCCTGACCAAAGGGCTATACTACAATACACCCACTTGATGGTTACAGGCCCTACTACATGTCTGTATGCATGGGTCATTGTTGAACCTTCCAATTTTTGGCTGCCCTGGCCAAAGTCCTATACTACAATACACCCACTTGAGGGTTACAGGCCCTCCTGCACGTCTCTATCCAGGGACAAAGAGGAGCCTCCCAATTTTTGGCTGCCCTGACCAAAGGGCTATACTACAATACACCCACTTGAGGGTTACAGGCCCTCCTGCACGTCTCTATCCAGGGACAAAGAGGAGCCTCCCAATTTTTGGCTGCCCTGACCAAAGGGCTATACTACAATACACCCACTTGAGGGTTACAGGCCCTACTACATGTCTGTATGCATGGGTCATTGTTGAACCTCCCAATTTTTGGCTGCCCTGACCAAAGGGCTTAACTACAATACACCCACTTCAGGGTTACAGGCCCTACTACATGTCTGTATGCATGGGTCATTGTTGAACCTTCCAATTTTTGGCTGCCCTGGCCAAAGGCTTATACTACAATACACCCACTTGAGGGTTACAGGCCCTCCTGCACGTCTCTATCCAGGGACAAAGAGGAGCCTCCCAATTTTTGGCTGCCCTGACCAAAGGGCTATACTACAATACACCCACTTGAGGGTTACAGGCCCTCCTGCACGTCTCTCTATCCAGGGACAAAGAGGAGCCTCCCAATTTTTGGCTGCCCTGACCAAAGGGCTATACTACAATACACCCACTTGAGGGTTACAGGCCCTCCTGCACGTCTCTATCCAGGGACAAAGAGGAGCCTCCCAATTTTTGGCTGCCCTGACCAAAGGGCTATACTACAATACACCCACTTCAGGGTTACAGGCCCTACTACATGTCTGTATGCATGGGTCATTGTTGAACCTCCCAATTTTTGGCTGCCCTGACCAAAGAGCTATACTACAATACACCCACTTGAGGGTTACAGGCCCTACTACATGTCTGTATGCATGGGTCATTGTTGAACCTCCCAATTTTTGGCTGCCCTGACCAAAGGGCTATACTACAATACACCCACTTCAGGGTTACAGGCCCTACTACATGTCTGTATGCATGGGTCATTGTTGAACCTTCCAATTTTTGGCTGCCCTGGCCAAAGGCCTATACTACAATACACCCACTTGAGGGTAACAGGCCCTCCTGCACGTCTCTATGCAGGGACAAAGAGGAGCTTCCCAATTTTTGGCTGCCCTGACCAAAGGGCTATACTACAATACACCCACTTGAGGGTTACAGGCCTTCCTGCACGTCTCTATCCAGGGACAAAGAGGAGCCTCCCAATTTTTGGCTGCCCTGGCCAAAGGGCTATACTACAATACACCCAGTTCTTGTTTACAGGCCATCCTGCATGTCTGTATCCAGGGGCATTGGTGAACCTCCCAATTTTGGACTGCCTTGGCAAAGGAAGATACTACAATAGACCTAGTTCCTCAAAATGGGCACTTTATTTCTAGACAGGGCTTCATGTACGTCTCTTGTCAGGGTCATCGGAGTGTCGCACAATGTTTTCACGTAAAATCTTTCATGTAATCACAAAAAGTGACATACACCAGCTGTATCTCACTATTGGGTATGTGCCCTTAACATTTTCACCCTAAATATTCATTTTGGTGTCATTTTGGAAGGTTTTCTGGAGACTCCGTAAAATTGGCGTGAAACTCGGACAACATTGTTCACAGCTGTGACTTTTGAGTGAGAAATGCTTCCAGGGGTCTTCCCCATGGTGTTGCCATGTCATTTCAGCACTCTTCTGAGACTTTTGTGACATTTTTAGGGTTTTTCCATGCTGCCGGCAGTCATTTCATAAAATTACTCGTGTCTCCCATAGGATAACATTGGGCTCGTTACTCGGGCCGAGTACACGAGTATCTGGGATGCTCGGCCCGAGCTTCGAGCACCCGAGCATTTTAGTACTCGCTCATCACTAGTGCCAATACTTTTGTCCACCCCCTTTTTTATGATTGGTGTGGAATTATATCCAATTTGGCTTTAGGACAATTCTCTTTTGTGTTTTTACATTGAGACAAATTAAATGAAGATAATAATACCAAAGAATTTGTGATTGCAATCATTTTCAGGAAGAAACTGAGTATTATCTGACAGAATTGCAGGGGTGTCAATACTTTTGGCCACAACTGTATGTCCAAGAAAAATTAACATTTTGCAGATTTGAAATATGAATCAGAGGTCAGTTTATGTTGAAGGAAAAAGAAGCAGAGTGGACATGATATTGATATAAATCCCATCCACTTTGCTGTAACTGTAAGACAAAGCTTTTTTTGCACTGCGTCAAAAACTCATCAAAAACTTATCGTAGCAACACAGTCTTAGGGCTTGATTTTTGTGAGATGAGGTTGTAGTTTTGAATAACTCCCTTCTTTCTACTATATAATATACTGAAAAGGGAGAGAGAGATTCAAATAGAGTAGGACTGCAAAAAAAACAAACAAACTGTAATTTTACCTTGGTTTGTGTACAGGGTGGGCCATTTATATTGATGCACCTAAATAAAATGGGAATTGTTGGTGATATCAACTTCCTGTTTGAGGCACATTAGTATATGGGAGGGGGAAAACTTTTCCAAATGAGTGGTAACCATGGTGGCCATTTTGAAGTTGGCCATTTTGGATGCAACTTTATTTCTTCAATGGGAAGTGGGTCATGTGACACATCAAACCTATTGAGAATGTCATAAGAAAAGCAATGGTGTGCTTGGTTTTAACGTAACTTTATTTTTTCATGAGTTGTTTACAATTTCATGACCACTAATAAATTATGTTCAAAGTGCTGCCCATTGTGTCGGATTGTCAATGCAGCACTCTTCTCCCACTCTTGACACACTGATAGCAACACCGCAGAAGAAATGCTAGCACAGGCTTCTAGTGTCCTTTGTTTCAGATGCTGCACATCTCGTATCTTCACAGCATAGACAATTACCTTCAGATGAGTGATGAGGCAAACTTTTTTGTGAATGGTGAAGTTAACAGACAAAACCACCGCTATTGGTCTGACACTAACCCACAGTGGATAGATCCCTCCAAGACTGTTGGAACACAGAAATTGATGGTATGGTGTGGTATATGGGGTACAAAGATAGTGAGGCCATTCTTCATATGTGGAAACCTCAATGCCATTGGATATCTGAATCATGTAGCAATTTAAGATATCCAGTGGCATTGAGGTCATGGCAGACATGGTGTGGCTATAACTCCACCTCTTTGATTATTGAGGTGTGTGATTAGCAGTAAACACTCTGGTTACAATCTGTGTTTTTGTTTATAGTTGCCGCGGTAACCAAAATGGCCGCTGAGATTTCCGCAGTGCTACTGCGCATGTGCGGGATTTGATCATGTCAGGATTGAGTCACCATCATTGCAGACATGCGCAGAGCATTCTATAGAATGCCGACTACACTGCTATGGTATGTGTGAGCCCCATGCTTGGGATCATGTAAGTGTACTCATTTACCCTGTCACAGGTGCACTATTTACCTAATTTATGACTAATTATATTTGCTGTGGTCTTTGTCACGCGCTTAGTCTGCCCTGACATTGCTGGATGCTGCTGTATGTGTTGTTTTCCTTTAAGGGCTGCATGAGGGATTGGTGTGAAGGTCCTGACTCCTGTGTTGTGCTTCAGAGCTGCATTCCCTATTATGTTCTGCTGCTGGTTGAGTGGTTGAAGTGTGACTCACCTAGAATCCTCCCCCTGGCTTTAAATACCTTTCCCTCTCCTCTGTCAGGTGCTGTTTATAGAGTTAGTTGGCTCTTGGTCATTGTGCTGATAAGAAGTCTTGCTTCTGTGCTGAAGCCTCTCCTGGAGTTCTATTGCCGTGGGAGGAGCTGTGATCCCTGCCCTGTGGATGGAGGTAGGGGCCCTCAGCCTAGGGCTAATCAGGAGTTTAGGCTACAGGGCGGCGGCTAGGAACTCCTCACCATCAGAGGTACCTCCGAGATCAGGGAAAGCCAGGGACCCCAGCATCAGGGTCAGATTAGGCTCTCCTGACCCCTTTGCCCATCACACCATCAAGTTACCTGATTCCCTCGCGGTTTTGGGTAATAAATCCACCACTGTACACTTTTGATGGAAGTGCTGCCTTTCATTTTTTTCAACTTCACTTGAACCTAAGGATTCGTGGTAGGAGGGCTTGTACTCAAAATATTGTGTAGGATGTGCTGTTCAATTTTTTTGTTTATATATCTTAATCTGGGAAATTTTGCACATTTTTTTGTTTCGTTTTGCACCTTAATTTTTTGATTGAAGTGGATTATGGAAAACCTATTGGAACCCAGGACCTTTAGTTAGACCTCTGATGATGAGGATCATATACTAAAGGGATTAGAGGTGGAGACAACTTTTTTAAGTACTCCTTCTAATTATTGTTCTAAAGAGCGAATATGAAAATATGTCTAAAAAGACTTTGACAGTACAACTACATCTATCAACTTTATCTGGATATTATAAGGCTAAAATTATCCCTAGGGGCTGAGGTCGAACATACGACCTAATCTAATGGCTGGTGACACATTTTTTTGCATGAAATTTTGCAAAATCTCTAACAAGTACGGACTTGATGTTATCCTCTTGAACCTAAGGATTCGTGGTAGGAGGGCTTGTACTCAAATTATTGTGTGGGATGTGCTGTTCCATTTTTTTGTTTATATATCTTAATCTGGGAAATTTTGCACATTTTTTTGTTTCGTTTTGCACCTTAATTTTTTGATTGAAGTGGATTATGGAAAACCTATTGGAACCCAGGACCTTTAGTTACACCTCTGATGATGAGGATCATATACTAAAGGGATTAGAGGTGGAGACAACTTTTTTAAGTACTCCTTCTAATTATTGTTCTAAAGAGCGAATATGAAAATATGTCTAAAAAGACTTTGACAGTACAACTACATCTATCAACTTTATCTGGATATTATAAGGCTAAAATTATCCCTAGGGGCTGAGGTCGAACATACGACCTAATCTAATGGCTGGTGACACATTTTTTTGCATGAAATTTTGCAAAATCTCTAACAAGTACGGACTTGATGTTATCCTCTTGAACCTAAGGATTCGTGGTAGGAGGGCTTGTACTCAAATTATTGTGTGGGATGTGCTGTTCCATTTTTTTGTTTATATATCTTAATCTGGGAAATTTTGCACATTTTTTTGTTTCGTTTTGCACCTTAATTTTTTGATTGAAGTGGATTATGGAAAACCTATTGGAACCCAGGACCTTTAGTTACACCTCTGATGATGAGGATCATATACTAAAGGGATTAGAGGTGGAGACAACTTTTTTAAGTACTCCTTCTAATTATTGTTCTAAAGAGCGAATATTAAAATATGTCTAAAAAGACTTTGACAGTACAACTACATCTATCAACTTTATCTGGATATTATAAGGCTAAAATTATCCCTAGGGGCTGAGGTCGAACATACGACCTAATCTAATGGCTGGTGACACATTTTTTTGCATGAAATTTTGCAAAATCTCTAACAAGTACGGACTTGATGTTATCCTCTTGAATATAGAGTTTATTCCGCATGAACTAAAAAGGATCAATCTGATTTCTCTACTGTGGTGAAGATTTTGCAAGGATTACTTAAGGAGGGAGAGTTTGTGGCTTTTAAGGAAATTATTTCCACAACGCTTGGTAAACTGTGTGCTGACCTTGAAGAAGGAAAGAGACGTAAATGGTTAAGAGACTCTGAGGACTATGCCAGTGGTAACATCTACAACTGGCAGAGGGATGGGGCTGGAAAATGGAAGAACAAAGGTGGTCATGTTTCTAATAGTGTTTTTAATTGTAATGTTGGTACTCCCATAAATACTAATTCTTGTAGATTTAGTCTGGGTGTAAAGTTTTCTAAGTCGAAAACAGATGAAAAAGGAGAGGAGGATGGAGACACAACAGGAAACAATAAAGAGGAAAAAGTGAAAGGGAAGCAACCTCCAAAGAAAGCCTCAAAGAATTAGGAGGTAATCTTGTGGTTAATCTATCAAGTAAGGTATTGAGTAAAGATCATATTTCTTTATTAAACAGGGGGATGAGTTTCAACCCCAATTCACATGCTGATTTTTTTCAAGTTTTAACTGGATTTACATTACTTTTATAGGTCCCTAAAACTGAAGGAATGGTTCAGCAGAAAGGATGTAGTCACTAAAAATAACAATAGTGAGTTTGATATGCAAGCTCTGGGATTAAAAAAGAAGAGTAATTTTGTCCTCCAACAAATTCCCCTGTAATAGATTCTTTTATCACAGCCATGAATAATGATATTGAGATTTTGAGGAATGATTCAGCAGGCAGACTTCTTGAAAAGCCTAATTTAAGGAAAGAGGAAGTTAAGGTTTTGAATGACTTTGTGCGTGACAACAGCATTGTAATAAAAAAGAGCAGACAAGGATGGAGCTGTTGTCGTCATGGATAAGGTCAAATATATAGAGGAGATACGGAGACAACTTGGAGAACCTAAGTTTGAAATTGCTAGGGAAATCACTCAGGTCCTAAAACTAGCCTTGGATAGGCAAATAATTTCACAGGACTAGTGTTATTTTTTAACTATTGATTTTCCTTCTTCCCCAGTATTATACATCTTACCCAAAATTGACAAGCCTCTTGTAGATTCTCATGATAGGCCAATACTTTCGGGAACAAATTATATCTTCTCAAATATTGGGATCTTTCTTGATAGGATTTTGAATCCCCTGGCTAAAAGAGCTGGATGTTATATACAAGATGCAAATGACTTTTTGCGAAAGCTCCAAGAACTCTCTGTAACAGGTGATGTGATACTTGCGTCCTTTCTTGTGGTGTCACTTTACACCTCTATTGATCATGAAAGAGGTTTGACAGCTATCCACAAAAAGTTGGAGAAGTCAGTTTTTCCAATAGACTCATGTCATTTCACTTTACAGTTGTTAGAGATGGTTCTTAAAAATACCTTTTTCTTTTTTGACGATGACTATTTCCTGCAATGTAGAGGGCCACCATGGGCACAAATATGGCACCGGCATATGGGAACATGGATATGAGAGTGCTGGAGGAAGATGTCATCTATGTGTCCCACCACTTTGAGAGAGTTTCTATGTAGTGGAGATACATAGATGACATCTTCCTCATATGTACAGGGTCAGAACAAACCTTGTCAGAGTTGTATGACTTTCTCAATACATTGAATGAGACAATTAAATTCACTTTAGTTTCCTCTTGTAATTCCCTTCAATTCCTGCATGTACTGATAAAATATGACGGGAATAGCAGCAGTACTGAACTATTTGTAAAAAAAGACAGACAAAAATGACTTATTATTGTATAGGAGCCATCATCCTAAGAAAACCTTGGATTCTATACCCTATTCAGATGCCAAGGGTTAAGAAAATTGTAAGCAATTCTGAGGTTCTGAAAGGGACTCTTAAAAATATGATGGATAAGTTTCAATCTAGGGGTTACCCTAAAAAGCTATTGTGGAAACAAAAAAAGTAAGGTAGACCAGATTGAGAGGTCTGATATCCTCTATGGCAAACCAAAAAAAGAGGGACTAAGACGAGTCCCTTTTGTGACTACATTCTGTAATGAGAATGGAGAGATTTCAGGTATTGTAAAAAAGCACTGGGGTATACGCTCAAAATGTTTACCCGCAGTTGAAGAATTTCCTCTCTTATAGAAAGAGTCATAATTTAGGCGATAAATTGATACACTCGGATTTGGGCTATTTTAAGATTGATGCACAGACATATCTCACTTGTATTAAGAGTAAAGGGTGTTACCCTTGCTTTTCTTGTATCAATTGTAATCTGATGATTAAGAGCTCTTCTTTCAGACATACAGTAACACAGGATCAATATGAGATAAAGCAATTTTTGACAAGCCCTTCCGATTTTGTTGTTTATCTGTAATGGTACCTTTACACGCCGCTACAGAAGGTTAGAAACAACCGGGTGTCTCACGTTCACGTGCACGTTTCAACGGTTCGTAACGGTACCTGATACCGCATTTACACGCCGCTACAAGGTGCTCTAAAGAAGGTTTAATCTATCCCTGGAGGCACCGCCGGGTGCCACAAGTTACCTTCTGTAGAGCACCTTCCCTCATTTACCGCTACCACAAGGCAATATGGGAGGACCTGGGGCAGCAGGGATAACACATAGGCGTACCAGAGTTGTGGATTACGAGACGCTCGTAAGGTGATTGGACAATGCAATAGCATCATGATTGGCCAGCCAGCGCAGGAAGGCTGGCTAATACATGATGCTATTGCAATTGTGTAGTGTGACTGGTCAGCTCCTTAAATATGCCGCCCTATGCAGGGACAACCAATCATAACGCAGGAGCTTCCATCAATGATCGCAGATGGGGCACGGTATCCCGGAGGCTGTGTCATGCCCCAGGGAGTTCACTAGGTGTCGCAAAAACCTTCCTGTTCCTCGTTTACACGCCGCTACCATCGGGTTGAAACCAACCTGTTTTTGAGCATTGCTCAATAACAGGTGTCGACAGTGACCGGTGGCAACAATCTGATTTACACGCCGCTACCTCACGGTGTTTTGACGGTGCAAGATACAATTGTCTCAGACACCCGGTTGTTTCTAACCTTCTGTAGCGGCGTATAAAGGTACCATTAGAGTGTCCATGTTCCTTATGGTATGTCAGTGAGACCACGTGGGATTTTAAAACCAGAATCAATTATCACCGGCATACAATAAAGAAGAAGAGGAAAGATCTTCCTGTGTCAAAACACTTTTTGGATATGGGACTTACGGAAAACCAGCTTAGGTTTTGCATAATTGACAATATCCCTGTACAAAGATGGGGGGTAAGAGTGATAGAATATGCCTTTTATAGAGATGGGAACTGAAATGGATTCTTCGTCTTAATACACTTAAGCCACATGGTCTCAATGTAGACCACAAGATCTCACAGATATTGTAATAAGGTATATGAAAAAAACCCTTTTAGTGATTCCTGTAATCATCAAGGTATTTTAGTCTTAAAAGATTTTTTGTACTATTTAAACTTTTTTACTATGTATATAATGCTATTATACTGTGTAATATTAACAAGAAATATTTTTTTCTTTTTTCACAGACACCATGGATCTGGGTAATCAGATCATGTTTCTCATTTGGTGCTTCATCATTCCATTTCAGTATGTGTTTCATATAGGATGATGACTCTTCTTGTACGGAATTAATTGTCCTGCCATATTGATGTATTAATAAAAAAAAGCATATAATATTTTGACTTGTGTAGTCCGGTTACTTAGGGTGTAATGTACAGCATGATTGTGGAGATGTTCCTCATCCTTGCTCAAGAGAGGCCCAAATTGTGGCATCCAAGAGACCCAGGGTATGCCGAATGGAGAAGGAAAGAGGCCTCAGGGGTATACATAACAGGACAACTTTTTCCATGTTTTGATGAAAGCTCACTTGATGGCAGATCAACCTTGGTATAGTATTATTTTGTTTGTGCACAATGGCATGATGTATTTTGTGTGTGTGTTGTCACAGCCAAATATTTAATGTGAAGTGTGTTGCTGATTTTAAAATGCAGTGGAAATAATCACCAAAAGATGGCGTAGTTGTCGCGACCAATATCGTTGATAGAAAAGCAATCTCCCTCCCAGTGGCTCTGAAGCGCCCAAAAAACGCCAATACATATACTTTCAAAGGCTCAATTTCCTTGCCTTTGTGCTGGACCTAAGGCCGTATATAACTTGTGTTATTTTCTGTCTGCATGAATGTGTCCACCAATCCCATTATAATTCTAACATCCGAATCCCTGTTGTATTTTAGAACCGACAACAATCAGAATTCACTAGACAATGTGATTAGCATGGCTGAGATCATGCCCATGCAGCCACCCTCATCATCATCATCACAGCTGTCTAAAAATCAAGTATCACACTATTGTCAATTTCAACAAACAAATATGGTAGCTACTATCCTTCACTTTCAGCAGTTGCCATCAGTTGTGCACATGCAACACGGTTCACAACCAATCAGACACCACAGTGTTGCTCCTACACAACAGACAACATCATGGCCATACCAGCATACCTCCACCAACCACCAAGAACTCCAGTATTGTAACACTAGAAATTCTTGTCAAAGGCAAAATATTTATACACAGCTCAAATGTGTAATCCAAATATTGGTGTGGGCCCAAGTCATATTGAACCCAGGGGACATTTGCCAATTGTCCAACCAACATCCTTACATGATGCTCAAATCCAGCCAAGTGTAATGCATGCTCAACACTTTCAACAAACATTCTTGCATCCATCTCAAACCTTATCCTGGGGAATTACTGACACCACTCAAAGTGTACAAAATGAGACACATGGGCCACAAACTCACAATTCAGTGCCTTACCATCCCATAAACATGGAAAATCCTACATATACCAGCATTTAATGGTTGCCTTTCATGCTGTTATTTACATTTGTGTTGTTTACTACAACTCATTTTTATTAATGTCTAATTTTTTGTTGTTGTATATCTCCCAACATAGGTGAACATATGTACATAATATCAAGTCCTCAAATGGTAGAAAAATTACTGGGCACTGCAGCTTTCACCCTTTATGCCTGTGTGTGACCTCATACATATACAGGTGCCAGTGTTGAAGGTCCATAATAGCGGTGCATGCTTAATAAAGTGAGAACAAATTCTTTAAGAAAAAAATGAGCGGCACTCACCATGTTGATATCTTCTATCTTTTATTTGCCAAAGTGTAGGCATGACATGGCTGCTGTCTGACCGGAAGAAGCGGTACAGCACCGTGAAACGGCCCATCGACACTTCTCCACACTCCCTCCCCTACAGCAATATGTACATAATATGTTTCCGTGTCTATAATGTAAGAAGTGAGATTACATGAAAACTTATTAAAGTTTTTTTTGAACAAACAAAGTTTATTATTGTGCCAACCTGTGCACATATATCTTCCAGTGTAAAGGTAAACATAAATTGATTTACAAAGTAATTGAAGGTCTGTTTACCTTGAAAGTATAATGCTGACTACACATTGAAAATACATAACAGAAATTTGCCAATTTATGGGGCTAAAACATATTGATCCTTCCATGGGATATATCCCTCTGGTGACACAAAGTAGTTTGTCAGCATCTCACGGACTCTCAGTGCTGATGGCTTATGTCTACGCCCAACAACCTGCGTGACAGGAGGATATGGAGTGTCTTGCTCTGGTTCAGATGTTGGAATGTCAGCAGGCACATGCCTTAATCACTGTATCGACATGTGTTTCACTTAACTGGATGGGTGACATTAAAACACGCCATTTCCAGGTTATAATGCCAAATGTGCACTCCACCATCCTACACGCCTGAGAAAGTCTATGATTAAACACATGGCGACGATTATCCAAGCCGCGTCTGGGGTATGGCCACATGACCTTACACCACAATTGAAAGCCCTCATCACCAGCTGTCACAAAAGGTAGTTGTGCCGATGGTGGAACATTCAGATCCTTTTCAATTAACCTATGACGAAGGATAAAGTTCCTAAATATATTTGAGTCTCCAGTTCGCCCATAAGAACCAACATCGATAGCAATGAACCAATATGTGCTGTCTACTAAATACGATAGCACTATTGAAAAATAATGTTTATAATTAAAAAATTGAGTGCCTGAATTAGGTGGTTTCTTAATGTGAATATGCTTCCTATCAAGAGAGCCAATGCAGTTTAGAAATTGGCAAGTCTTCCAATAACCATTTGCAATACGGTACAAGTCTTCTTCCGTAGGTTCGGGGAGTACCGTTGGCTGAAGCAAACGCCACATCTCTTCACAGGTGGAGTGGACAATTCCACCAATTGTAGATTTGCCAATAAAAAACTCCAGATGTAACCCTGCAAAGGATAGCCCAGTTGCCAGAAACCTATGGGACAAAATTAATATGTGCACGATTTATAAGCAAACACAATGACCGACACATACACAATCATAGATAAAGGCAACAACAAATACAACATTAAACCAAAAATATTTAAAAAAAATGTCTAAAAAAGGACATGTATGTGTGGCAACGCATGAAAAAACATACAATTAATGTTAATGTACATACTATCAGTAGATCATTGCAAAATGGCGTGTTTGTATCTGGTTAGTATTCAAAAATCTAGTAGGGCAAGGGGATGATGACATAGTTTAGTTTAGGACAACAATATGCATACTCAAATGTGTGGCCAAAGTATCCTGTAAGCACTTTGGTATATGGCTGGACACATTTATAATGTGCACACATACATGTATAGTTAGTAGGTACATCTTTATCACAAGCAAAAACATTTTGGATAATAAAACCTGTACGACTGGTACTCACACAGGCTCACAAATGACAAGGTTTTCTTTATGGCCAATAACTGTACTTACTACAAACGTGTTCAATAAAGCCAGTATGACAAAACAGTGCAATTTGTAAAATGAATAAGGCATCCAAAAAACAGGTGCACAACACACAATCGTCATCCTTAGCTAAGTGTCATCAGCAGCCGCTCTTCTGCACAAATACTTTGATGCATTTGTGTATTCTGGTAGGAGATGCCAAGCCTAAGTATCTCCAACAAAATGTCAAAGGACTGTATGCTTATTCTGGTGTAGGCATGAAATTTGGTGGGATGACTACGTAATTCTGCATACAGCCTGTGGAAATGGCCATGGTAAGTATGTGGCACCCCTGCGGGGGATTGCCACAGGATCCACCGATGCAAGGAGGGAATTACACCTTGGTTCGCACAGCACAGCACACCTTCCACCCCAGACTTGAAGGGGGAACTCCACTGGCTGCCTTAAGTCAGTTCCCCTTTAAAACATCCAGGCCTGAGGGGAGGAGTTAGTTAGTCCCTGTAGTCAGTCTCAAGTTAGTGTGTGAGGAGTGAGCTGGAGTGAGGAGCTGACCAAGTACAAGACCAGGGGCCATAGGAGAAACAGGGACCCCGCAGAAGGACCTCATAGTCAGTTGAGAGCAAAGCCCCGAGAGGGAGAAGAAGTGGTTAGTTCAGGCTCAGGCAGGACTTACCCCAAACCACAGAGCACGGAGACAGAGAAGGCCTCATAACTTTCTAAGGTGGAAGTCCCAAGTTGCATCGTGGACCTGGTTATTTCTCTGGACTGTACCTGTTAACCTGTCACCAGTAAAAGGTACCGAATCAACGATCACTGTGTGTGTGCCTGCTTAACCACCGCAATTCACCGCCTTGTCTGCAGAGATGCAACTACTACTCCCCTCATCCATCCCCGCTGCCCTGAGGTAAAGCTCCACCTGTGGGGAGCTGTACCACACTCGGCTGCACCTACCATCACCTCAGCGGCCGGCTGCAGCGCTGGTATACCCGTTACCAGGTACCATAGGTGGCATCACATTACCAATCCCCTTTACCCCCCCCCACTATTCCCCCCCATTGAGGGTCCAGGGCACAGGACCGGGGACCGACCAACCATGATTCCCCATCCAAGCCGCCATCAGCCCCAGTACCCGAGTGCCCCCTACCCTGTCGACCGCCTTAAGTACGTTGCAGGAGTAAGGGATGCACCCACATTTGGTGACTCTTCCTCGGATCTACAGCTATTGGGTACGGGCTTCCAAAACACCTGGAAATCACCCAGTGGAATAGAACACGCTCTGTCGTGTTTAAAGTAAGATGATTGGACATCTCCACAGTATTTCCAAAAATATGGACAGATAGAAAACAAGCACATATGAACAAGCAAGGGACAATACACAATGCTTTCAGGGAATTGAGCTCCAAAGTGACTACATTTTGCATGATCTTTTAAACACAATGGCACCAACTGTGTGTCCAATCTTTGCCTTGATTGCTCATTGATATCACATGAGGAAAACACATCGCACACGGAATACACACGGATGACCCACAGACACCTGTCAGATGACTGCAGGGAAAACCTTGGACACTCGCATAGCAGTTGCATGTCAAACAGAACAAAAAACGCATGTCACTCGTCTGACTCCCCTTGTCGACAAACGGACTGATTTTTATCAAGCTAGTGTGGCCGTGCCCTTACACGCTGACAATCAGTCTGTATGTAAAGACGTTCATGTGAGCTACTACTTTGACTTGCATTAGTTAGTGTGCTGTTTATATTCTATCCGATTTACATACAGACAGCACATGGGCAATTAATATGTTAGACTGAACAAGTGTTTACACATATTTTATAACCTTAAAACAGTAAAAAATAAAACGTCTGGTAAAGCTAATGTAATTTATTTGATACCATTACAACAAATACAGTTTGAGTTAATACACTTTTGTCTTTGAACGCATAGAATTAGCCATCAGAATGAGGTGCAATAGAACAGCAGGGAAAATCAGCATTCAGTCACAATGAACAGCTGTTCAATGGTTGATCTGGTGGCTTTGCAGCAGGATGCAGATTACATGTAATGTAGTGGAACTGACCCATGCCAAAACACTAAACACATTGTGCATTAAGAAGATAATGGATATAATAATTTGCTTGATTGCAGACTGCAACTGATACGTCTCAGCCCTAACAGTATTCTAACAATACAACTGCAGTTAATTAACGTAGTATATTTATGCTATTGTGCTTTTAAAAAAAAGATTGTGTTAATTGTTGCTTGTGTCTTTTTAAATTCTATAAATATGGTTTAGGGTAAAAATGTAATATGAGTGATATAATGCTGCAAATCAATGTTAATCTAATTAAAACAATTCTGCATTCTTTATTGTTGTAATGTGAAAAAGATATTTGGAAACTATGTATTCACGAATGTTAAATTTATTGCAAACATTTCTGGGATTATGTAAAAGTGCCCTAAAGTACAAATAGCAAAATCGAAAATGAGTTTAAAACGAGAAACACTATATTGCCACAAATAAAAACATAATCATTGTCACGATCCCTCCATGCACCACGTATAGGATGCTATAAAGACTATACTGTGACTGCTACTTTTGTGTGCTGGGCTGTCAGTATGCTAATTTCCAGTGCAGTCCTTTATTCTGGTTCTGGAAGGTACTGGGTTGCTTATGCATCCTTGCAGTGATTGCTCTGTTACTTTTCTGAGCAACCTCTCCAGAACTCTACCAGTACTTTATTCTATGTGATTAGTGCTGTTGGCCTGCATACCTGTGTCTGTCTAGTTCTAATCATTGTTTATTGACCCTGACTGTTGCTTGACTACCCCTCTACTTGTTCTCTCTACTTGATGTGATCTCCTGGTATTTCGACCACAGACCAGTAGCTGACCAGGTCTAAGTTGACTACCTTTATTCCATGTTCCTTTATGGAAACCATACCATGGCCTTTACTTGACTACACCTCTTTAAACTCCTGAAACCCACTAAGAATCATTCTGGTACCTGACTTTGGTTTATCTGACAACTCTGCCTTCTAGATTACCCATAAGTAGTGACTATCTTCACAATCATAATGGCAAAAATGTCTCTTTTCTTTTCTTTTCAAAATTCTTTTTATTGAATTATTTTGTGAAAATAAAACAGTAACAGAGTATTTTTTGCAGGGTAATCTACCCAATAGTAAAGCCCAATACAAACCAACAGTCAGTATAATGTTCCTTGCGGCCCAATAGCGGGCTGATATCCAATCAGGGGTAGAGGAGCTTCAAAAACTAAAGACATTGTGCGTACGTCGGAACTACGAGCTTGTTAATAAAGTTCTTCTTGTCAGACTTGACGTAGGAATAGTAGTGGCTCCCTCGTAGGTAGGCCAGAATCAAGCCAGTTGGATTGGGTTCCCATCTAGTAGGTTTTACATACCCTTGGAGTATTGGCTCATTTCTTCAAAATATTAAACATTTCAACAGAATATAACTTTGCGTTCTAAGTAGTAGTAGAGTGGAGAGAAAGAAAAGGAAGACTAGAAATGAGGATAGAATAGAGTATCAGGGTAGATCAGGGGGAGGGGAGGAGGTATAAAGGAGGTACAAAGAGACGTGAGAGTAGAGGGGGGGGGGGGAGGGTCAGGAAAGGGGGGGGTGGCAGGCACAGCCAGTCCCTAGATGTTATTAGTTGTCAATTAGTGTCTGGGAGCATCACCCTGTCTGTGTGAATGAACATACACGAGCCAGGGGGTCCAGATGGTTAGGAACTTCGGGGACGTGTTATTTACTGCGGCCACTACTTCGGCCACTCGGTAAAGAGAGTGTATCTTCTCTTCCAGTAGGGATTGAGAAGGTAAGTCTGAGGATTTCCAAAACAGAGGAATTAGCAGTTTAGCCGCTGTTAGTATGTGTTGAGCGAGTAGTGAGATATTGGCACAGTCCGGCCAGGTTGGGAAGTGTAGCAAGGCCATTTCCGAGCTAAGTCGGAGGGGTTTGGTCGTGATGGTCTGTATGAGTCGTTCCACTCGTTTCCAGAACTGAGCAATAGTCGGACATTTCCACCATATGTGAAAGTAGTCAGCATCGGGTGCATTACATCTCCAACATGTAGTAGAATGATGGGCGTCCCATTGCTGGATATGGTCCGGTGTATGATACCACCTTGTTATGATTTTATAAGCAGTTTCCTGAGCTTTCACACATTGAGTAGGGCCGTGTGAGTGCCTGTAAATGTGTTTCACCTGTGTATCCGTAAATTTGCGTCCTAAGTCCCTCTCCCAAAGCGCAATATATGCTCTTTTGGGGCTAGTTTCTGTCACCAGTAAAGTCTGGTAGATTTTAGAAAAAATTTGTTTCGGCTTTGTCACAGCGGCACATAGGTGTTCAAAGCTAGTTAACTCCCTAGAAAGATCCGAGTATCTCAGTAGTGGGCGGAGGACACTGTGTATTATTTTGTAGTGTAAGTGATTCAAGTTGGAGAGTCCAGGTAGTGTTATTAGGTCTGTATAAGGTAGAATAGTGCCGTCCTGTAATAGTTGGTCAATGGAATAGGCATAGAGGTGTCGACTTGGTCCCGGGACAGTGGTGTGTGCAGTCTCTAGGTGGGCCAGTATGTCATTAAGATTAATTAGGGGCGAGAGGGGTGGTGATAAGTATTTCGCATGGGTACGCCATATCTGTAGAGTATCTCTGGTATGCAGATTTTGGAGAGGTGTATGTTTTTTCAAGTTGGGGTGTATAAGGAATAGAGATCTAAGGCTGCAAGGTGCCAATGATTCCTCAATATTCACCCAGTGTTTCTCTTTGTTTCGTCTCAAAATGTCAACAAGGCGGGTGATTTGCGCTGCTTTATAATATAATTTAATGTCAGGGGCTCCCATCCCGCCCAGGTGCTTAGGGAGGGTCAAAGTGCGTAAAGATATTCGGGGTCTCTTGCTTTGCCACATGTAATTAGTGAATAGTGTATTAATTTTAGAGAGAAAGCTCACTGGAATCGCTATGGGTAGCATTTGGAATAAATAATTACATTTAGGTAAAATTAAGCTTTTTAACATATTCTTTCTCCCCATCCATGAGAGATAGGTATCTCTCCAGGTCCGCATAGTTGATGTCGTGGATGTCAGGAGAGGAAGAATATTCAATTTAAATAAGTCCCGGTAGTTTCCGTTCAGTTTCACTCCTAAGTATGTAATGTAGTGTGTGGGCCAGGACAGTGGGTATAATGTTTGTAGTTTTTTAAGGGTGTTCGGTTTGATCTGTATTCCTAGAGCCTCAGATTTTGACATGTTTATTTTGAAGCCCGACAGGTCGCCATATCTCTCCATCACATTCATGAGAGTTGGGAGTCCGCTCATGGGTTTTGTTAGAAATATTAAGAGGTCGTCAGCAAAAGCTGCTGTTTTATAGTGAACTCCTGCTATTCTGACGCCCTCTATTTCCTGTTTTCCCTGTATCTCCATTAGGAGGGGCTCCATTGTCAACACGAATAGTAAGGGGGAGAGCGGGCACCCCTGCCTGGTTCCATTCCCAATTGTAAAGGGTGTAGTCAACGAGTCATTGATTTTGATACGTGCTGAGGGCCGTTGATACATCGTCATAATGGATGCCACAAGTGCGGCCGGGAGATTAAATCTAAGTAATGTCAGTCTCAAGAAAGTCCAGTCCACCCTGTCAAACGCTTTCTCCGCGTCTGTGCCCAGGAGAACTAACGGTAATTTGTGTGCTTTTACATATTGAATTAAGTGTAAAACTTTATGTGCATTGTCTTTCCCCTCTCTGCCTCTTACAAAGCCTGTTTGATTCGCTGAGATCAATTGTGGTAGGAACGCCGCCAGTCTGTGGGCAATCATGCCGGCCAAAAGCTTCAGGTCAACGTTCAGTAAAGATATAGGCCGGTAGTTGCTACACAGAGTTGGGTCCTTCCCCTCCTTATGTATCAGCGAGATCTTCGCTTCAAGCATTGGAGCAGGCAGTGCTTGACCAGCAAGTGTGGCATTGCACAATGCTAGTAGGTGCGGTAAGAGTAGGGATGGGAAGGTCTTATAGTACAAGGCCGAGAAACCATCAGGGCCAGGCGCTTTCCCTTTAGGGCAGCGGGACAGGGTGGACTGGAGTTCATCAAGAGTAAAGGGACGAAGGAGCTTATGTTGGTCAGCGTTAGTTAAAGTTGGGAGGTGTATGTCGCTCAAGAAGTTTTCAATTTCCCGGGTTCTATGATTCGTGAGATCTTCAGATTCCCCAGATCTCAGGTTGTACAAGCGTGAGTAATAATCTAAAAAAGCCCGTTCTATGTGGGATTGGTCCTGAGAGTCTACTCCCTCTGCGTTCTTTATCGTGTGTATTTGTGTGCGGGCTTGCTTTTTACGTAATAGGGAGAGCATGAATTTGGATGCTTTATCACCATGGGCATATTGTTTGGTTTTCCATTTTTTATATTGCCTTGCTGATGTTACGTTAATTAAATCTTTCAAGCGTTGGCGCTTGGATGTCAAGACTTTTAGAACCTCCGGGCGTTGGGATTTCTTGTGACATAGTTCCAGATCTGCGATCTCATCATACAGCTGCTGTGTTTCGGTATGCCGTCTCTTATTGGCATATGCTGCCATGGATATCAGTTCTCCCCTGATCACGGCCTTATGTGCTTCCCATAGGGTTTGGATAGAGGTATCATCATTTTGGTTGTTCTGGAAATATTGTTGGAGGCGTTCCGTTAGGCGTTTTTTTGTGTCTTGGGAGGTTAACAGGGTTTCATTTATCTGCCACGATCTGCATGATGAGCGATGCGCAGAAGTGGAAATGGACGTTAGGACTGCCGAGTGGTCTGAGAAAATGCTAGGGGTTATTACTGAGGAGCGTGTTGATGGCAGCAAGCGCTTTGATACTAAGACGTAGTCTAGTCTGTGATATGATTTATGGGGGTGTGAGAAATAGGTGTAGTCACGGGTCGATGGGTTGATATAACGCCATGAGTCAATTAATTGCATGGTTTGTAAACGTGAACGAATTCTTGCCAGGTCCCGATGGGAAATGGAGCTTTTTTGTTTGGTTGTGTCCAAAAGTGGTTCAAGTGCCACATTAAGATCACTGCCAATGATCACTAATCCTTCCCTAAATCTCTCTATTTTATTCATAGTGGTTAATATCCATTTTAATAGCTTTTTATTCGGGGCATATAGGCTACCAAGCGTCACTAGGGTGCCGTTCAGAAGACCTTTGATCAGTATGAATCTGCCTTGAGGGTCTATCCAAGATTCTCGGTGTTGGAAGTGAACATGTTTTCTAAATGCTATTGACACGCCTCTGGCTCCAGTTTGGTTGGAAGTGGAGTGATACCATCGGTCAAATGCCGTTTTTTTCAAAATTAGGGATTTTATCTGGTTTAAAATGAGTTTCTTGGAGGAAGAGGACGTCAGCACCTTGTTTCTTAAGTGCATGTAGTGTCGGGTGTCTAGTGCTCGGTGAATTCAAACCATGTGCATTAAGTGAAGCATAAGTGAATACGTTACCCTCAGCCATGGTCTTCTAGGGTATGCAGTCTCCAGAAGATGCATTGAAGAGGGGTTCGGCTGTGCCTGTTAGGAGAGGTGGGGTTGGGGGGAGACTCAGGGTAAAAAGGAGTGAGCAGAAGAGGGGACAGATAGTGAGAGGTGATAGAATTAGAGAGGAAAAGAAAAAACATTAACATTTGAAAATATAAGTCACAAGAAAAATGCCCAATTTTCATCAATGTGAACATGTCTGATGCTGCACAGCAGTATGGGGGCGCTGTCTAGATATATTATTTATGAAACAGATCCAGTAACTATAGTCAGGATAGGGGGGTTGGTTTTTTGGTAGTAATGAACCTCATGGTTGGATTAAAGAGGGGATATACAATCGGGTTACATCTTATCGGTCGCTATCTCGTTGGGTAGCGAGCTGGGAGGTGGAGGGGGTGGGAGTAGTAAAGAGCGGGGGGAGGGGTAAGGTGGAGGAGGAGGGGAAGGTGGGGGGGGGGTAAAGGGAGGGGAAGGGGGGAGAGGGGATAAGGGAAAGGGGGGGGTGGGCAGGAGAGAGGGGCAGATAGGGGCGAAGTGGGAGAGAGGTGTAGGGCGGGGTTGGGGGGGGTGGAGTGGGGGGGTGTAGGAGTGGAAGGAGTGGGAGAGGGGTACATGGGGGGTGTGGGAGGGGGAGGAAGGAGTGTTAGTGCGTGGGTGTACGGGGAGATGGGTACTAATAGTAAAAGTTCAGTTATCAGAGTACAACAATTTCAACTATACACTAATAATCTTAACAAGTGTAACAAGTTTATATTATAAACATGAGGGTGTCATTGTGGTCCTTATTCAGAGTAAGGAGGGTCATAGGAGGTAGGCCTAATCAGCAGGTTCAGTATCGCCAAATGTAAGGCGATTTAGAGCCAAAAGGGAGAGAGGGAAAAAAAAAGGAAAGGTTCCATGTGATCGCCCTTCAGGTAACATCTTCTGGGTTCTTCAGCGATGGAGATTTAGACAGTTTCTTTTTTGCTCGCTGGGATTTTGGTGTTAGCATCTGTTGCCAGGGTGTCGGGGTTGGTAGTGGATGATAGAGGGAGGCCGAGTGGAAAGACTCCAGATCCGGGTATTGGTCGAGCACTATGTCCAGGGAAATGCATGCCTTTTTTATGTCAGCAGAGGTCCTGGCGGTGATGGTTCTTTCCCCGGCTGTGACGGTTATCCCAAAGGGGAATAGCCAGCGGAACTTAAAGCCTTTCTCGAGAACAGCCCCCGTGAACGGTTTCAGCAAGCGTCGTTTCCTCAATGTTATAGCCGAAAGATCCTGGAATAGGAGTATTTTGGAGTCGCCATAAGCGACCTCCTTTGCATCCCTGGCTCTGCGCAGTATTAAGTCTTTTGTTCGGTAGTCCAGGAACCTGCACAAGACATCGCGGGGGGTTTCCCCAGGGGCTGGTTTAGGGCGGAGGACACGATGAACCCGGACCAATTCGATGTCCTGCGGATCTCCTTCTCTCAACAATGCCGCAAACATTTCTAAGACTGTTTTTCCTAGAGCTTCAAATGCCACTGTTTCAGGGAGGCCCTTTATGCGGATGTTATTGCGGCGCTCCCTATTCTCGTGATCTTCTAGGGTGGCGTGGATTTGGTGTAGTTGTTGTTCATGTGATATTAGACATTCTAGCTGTGAATTCGTCTGGCGTATTATTGTGCCCTGTGTTGATTCCAACACCTCGAGTCTATGGCCTTGTTGAGCGAGATCTTGTTTGATGTCCGCTAGGTCACGTCCTATGGGTTCTAAGGCTTTTGTCAATATACGTTTCAAAAAAGATCTCGTCACCGTAGAGTCCTTCTTTTTAATGCTAGTATCAGATTCACCCTCCATGTCCGAGTCCGAATCGTCATCAGGTTGGAGAGCAGAGTGTTTAAATGGGTTAAGAGAGTCTGAGGAGTCGGTCTGTTTCCTCAAGAAGTGATCTACGTCCGCTTGGGTTATGGATTTTGATGTCTTTGTCGTTAATTTGGGGGTTTTTAAGGTTGACTTCCCCATGTTTCAGAGAGTTAGATATTACAAGTAGAAAAAGGAAAAATGGGAAACAAAACAAAAAAAGATGAGTGTTCTGGATCACGCTGATGTGATCTGCTTGTGCCCCCTGCTGTTTGCTTAAGGGGTTTACATGTCACAAACTTTTAAGTGACTTGTTAGTATAGTGAATAAATGTCCTTGGAGATCCTACTGGGTTTCAGATTTAAACACCAGGTAAGGAGGGTACGAGGTTTATGTTCAGAGTATATTAGCAGGGCACGAGTTGGGGAGGGAAGCACACAGGGTGGAAATCAGATGAGACGGAGGGTCAATGTAGCAATATGTGAGGATTTGATGAAAAACCAACTATTGCTCCCTGATCACAGCAAGGTTTCAGTTACACAGGTGGAAGTAGGTGGTAGAATATGCCAGTCTTATAAGATCACTTTAGCCTTATTGGATAGCAGGATTCCAAATAGTAGTGTGCAGAGACTTATTAGATATAATAGAGTGTTTCACTGCTGGTGCTGCCTGCCTGTGAATCTTGCTGCTGTATGTCTGAGCAGAGGATGATAATTTACAAAGTCCAATGGGTGTGCTTCAGGGGCACCAATGTGCTGTGTCTCTTGGCCCTATGGCGCTGGGTCTCTTATGCTGGGACCAAGGGTTGTCTGTGTGTGCACTCCCCAGTGTCCCTCTCACCTGCAGGCTCAGTTCCCTCCGGTCTCCCCTGTGTCCCGCTGCTCCTCGCTCCCTGCACCGCGCGCCCGCGCTTCAGGGCTACCTCCGGTCCACGGCTCCCGCTCTTAGGCCTCCTCCGCTGCTCAGCTACGGGCGTCTCCTCTCTTCTGCGTAGTAGATCGCCTCAGCACCGCGGCTCGGCTCAGCCGAGGTGCGGTAGTAGCCACCAGGGCTGTAGCAGGGCCGGGATCACCAGCTTTAAGGCCCCGTCCGGCTCGGGCGCCGCGGCGGCTCGTGCGGCCTCCTCGTGACCGGCCTCGAGGCACGGGAAGCGGGGCTCCCGCAGTACAAACAGGCCAATATAAGCCTCTGGTTGGAGAGGAGCTGGTCACCGGCTCCTCTAGATGGTCGGGGGTCCCTCCAGTGTTTGGGTGGCGCGGATGTGGGCAGATTGTTAGGAGAGCTCTGAGATGCAGCCTCCTTCATCCGCGGCCATCTTGGATCTCCGGCAAAAATGTCTCTTGCGGTAATTGTTCTATAAGTAAATTATTCGGTGCTGTATGACAAGCAATATACTATTTAATTTGGACTATAAAATGCACAGAACTAGGGAAGGGCGAACTAGAACAGCAAAGTTCGGGGTCCATACTGAACACCTAGTGTTTGGGCACAGATCCCAAACACGGACTTTCCTGAGAAGTCCGTGTTACAGTTTGAGTTTGGGTTCGGGGGTGCGGGAGCTGTAAAAATAAAGAAAAGTTATTGATCAGCATTACACTAACTGCGTCCCAACTCCCCGCCGTCCCGCTACGTCTACTTCTGGTGCTGCTCATTATCTAGATATTTGCTGCAGGGGAACCAACAGCCAATCACAGACGCTGTTACAGAGAATGGGTGTCAGCTCACAGAGATATGCAGCAGAGGTCAAGATTTTACCAGTGGATTATGACAGAGGGAAGGTTTTTTTTGTTCATTAAAGGGAACCTGTCACCTAATTTTAAGCCCCTACACTATCTCTAGCTGTCCCTACACCTTCCTAGCAGCTCCCTATCTCTCCCTTTCTTATCTAAAATCTCCCTATGAAAGAAGTGTAAAATAAGATAAAACTTACTGCAGTCCCCGTAGTTAGGGGACTGGGTAGGCGTGGCCACGCTTCCACAGCACTCCTCCATGTTGTAATGCACGCGCCGCTGGGCGGCATTATTCAGGGCCCTCTCTGCCCCCATGTCTTTGTAATCTGCCGCCATGTTTGTAGTTCTAAGCACCGGCCGGACGTCACTTCCGGCGCGGTGCATTATGGGGCCGGTCACGTGATCGGCCCTAGTGCATTATGGGGCCGATCACGTGACCGGCCCGGCTTCAGTAAGCGCATTGCGCATGCGCGGAGCCGGGCCGATCACGTGATCGGCCCCATAATGCACTAGGGCCGATCACGTGACCGGCCTCATAATGCACCGCGCCGGAAGTGACGTCCGGCCGGTGCTTAGAACTACAAACATGGCGGCAGATTACAAAGACATGGGGGCAGAGAGGGCCCTGAATAATGCCGCCCAGCGGGGCGTGCATTACAACATGGAGGAGTGCTGTGGAAGCGTGGCCACGCCTACCCAGTCCCCTAACTACGGGGACTGCAGTAAGTTTTATCTTATTTTACACTTCTTTCATAGGGAGACTTTAGATAAGAAAGGGAGAGATAGGGAGCTGCTAGGAAGGTGTAGGGACAGTTAGAGATAGTGTAGGGGCTTAAAATTAGGTGACAGGTTCCCTTTAAAAATAGGAAACAGGGCTGTCTTGTATTTTATTTTAACTTTTTTTTGGTATTGGGATTTTTTTACTGCTTACACTATGAATTTCGGGCTTAGTGCCAGCAGCCAATACAAAGCTGACATTAACCCCTTTATTAACCAGTGTGCCAATGCCACCAGGGCCACTGGAAAGGTCGTGGTACAGTACCAGAAAATGGCGCTTCTATGAATGCTCCATTTTCTGTGGCAGCTGCGGGCTGAAATTCACAGTGGGGGGGTGGCACAGAAAGCATGGACCACCATGAGCTGAGGATTCCATCCCCCAGCTGCCTAGTTGTACCTGTCTTGAAACCAAAAATATGCAAAGCCCCATGCCATGTTTTAAAAATATTTCATGAAATTCATGAAATAATTTAAAAAAAAGGGCTTCCCTATATTTTTGGTTTCTAGCCAGATAAAAATAGGAAGCTGGGGTATTAAATTAAATCTGCTGCCAAAAGTACGTTGTGGTTTTGGTGCTTTTTTGGGCCAGAAGATGCAGATGAACACATGTATTGTAAATGTATGGTATAATATGTGAGCCCCAATGGGGACAGTGTTGCAAATGTATGTAAAGGACTATGGAATTAGTAGCACTATATAAATGAATAAATATTATTATTATATGACACAAAATAATGGTTGCACATTTTCAAGAAGCAATATCCATACTATAGTGTTTCATCAGTGTGAACAGACCTCTAAGGTCATGGATGTGAAGTACAGTTGTGGCCAAAAGTATTGACACCCCTGCAATTCTGTCAGATAATACTCAGTTTCTTCCTGAAAATGATTGCAATCACAAATTCTATGGTATTATTATCTTCATTTAATTTGTCTTCAATGAAAAAACACAAAAAGAATTGTCCTAAAGCCAAATTGGATATAATTCCACACCAAACATAAAAAAGGGGGTGGACAAAAGTATTGGCACTGTTAGAAAGATCATGTGATGCTTCTCTAATTTGTGTAATTAACAGCACCTGTAACTTACCTGTGGCGCCTAACAGGTGTTGGCAATAACTAAATCACACTTGCAGCCAGTTGACATGGATTAAAGTTGACTCAACCTCTATCCTGTGTCCATGTGTGTACCACATTGAACATGGAGAAAAGAAAGAAGACCAAAGAACTGCCTGAGGACTTGAGAAACCAAATTGTGAGGAAGCATGAGCAATCTCAAGGCTACAAGTCCATCTCCAAAGACCTGAATGTTCCTGTGTCTACCGTGTGCATTGTCATCAAAAAGTTTAAAGCCCATGGCACTGTGGCTAACCTCCCTAGATGTGGACGGAAAAGAAAAATTGACGAGAGATTTCAACGCAAAATTGTGCAGATGGTGGATAAAGAACCTCAACTAACATCCAAACAAGTTCAAGCTGTCCTGCAGTCCGAGGGTACACCAGTGTCAACCCGTACTATCCGTCGGTGTCTGAATGAAAAGGGACTGTATGGTAGGAGACCCAGGAAGACCCCACTTCTTACCCCGAGACATAAAAAAGCCAAGCTGGAGTTTGGCAAAACTTACCTGAGAAAGCCTAAAACGTTTCGGAAGAATGTTTTCTGGTCAGATGAGACAAAAGTAGAACTTTTTGGGCAAAGGCATCAACATAGAGTTTACAGGAGAGAAAAAGAGGCATTCAAAGAAAAGAACACGGTCCCTACAGTCAAACATGGTGGAGGTTTCCTGATGTTTTGGGGTTGCTTTGCCGCCTCTGGCACTGGACTGCTTGACCATGTGCATGGCATTATGAAGTCTGAAGACTACCAACAAATTTTGCAGCATAGTGTGAGGAAGCTGGGTCTCCCTCAGAGGTCATGGGTCTTTCAGCAGGACAATGACCCAAAACACACTTCAAAAAGCACTAGAAAATGGTTCGAGAGAAAGCACTGGAGACTTCTAAGGTGGCCAGCAATGAGTCCAGACCTGAATCCCTTAGAACACTTGTGGAGAGATCTATTAAATGGCAGTTTGGAGAAGGCACCCTTCAAATATCAGTGACCTGGAGCAGTTTGCCAAAGAAGAATGGTCTAAAATTCCAGCAGAGCATTGTAAGAAACTCATTGATGGTTACCAGAAGCGGTTGATCGCAGTTATTTTGGCTAAAGGTTGTGCAACCAAGTATTAGGCTGAGGGTGCCAATACTTTTGTCTGGCCCATTTTTGGAATTTTGTGTGAAATGATCAATGTTTTGCTTTTTGCTTCATTCTCTTTTGTGTTTTTTCATTCAAGACAAATTAAATGAAGATAATAATACCAAAGAATTTGTGATTGCAATCATTTTCAGGAAGAAACTGAATATTATCTGACAGAATTGCAGGGGTGTTAATACTTTTGGCCACAACTGTATATAATGGCCATACGCTATTTTTATATGAATTGCTATCACATAAATTTAGTCAGATAGCCTTGCATACTGTTGACCCTCTGCAATAATAAAGGTTTGCTCTTCAAAGAAAAAAAAAATAATAATAGTAAAAAAAATTTAAAAAAATAAACATTCCAAAATATTTTCCTAAAAAATATTAAGCTCTCTTAAACGGCAGTTTTAAGGACATTGTAAGCTTACTGGACTTCCCAGCTGCTGCCACATCTGGCACTATTTCCAAAATGCAGACCCTGCAGGTTTCAAAACACCTGCAATCTTCAGGAAGCTTAACAAAATTCATTTTAAGGGTATGTGCCCACTGGACGTTTTTTGGGCTGTTTTTTAGCGTTTTCCGTCGGCGTTTTCCGCCGAGTTTTATGTTAATTTATGTTAATCCGAACCAGCGGTTGGATTAACATGCTAGTCAATGGCTTTTAGAAAACGCTGTGCACATTACAACATTTTTTTTTGTCTCCTTTCCACTTTCTTCACCGGTTTTCCACCGGTTTTCAAAGATAGAGCAAGTGACTTCTTTTGGTCGTTTTTCCAGCGGTTCCAGCTTACAAGTGCACAAAAAAAGTCTTAAAAACGCTAAGAAAAACCGCCAGAAAACCGCCGATAAAACGCTGTATAAACGCTCAAAAACGCTAAAAAAACGAGGGACACTGCTGAGGTCAGAAAACTCAGTTTCTGCAATTCTCCACCGGTTTTCTGACAGTCTGCAAAGATGCAGAACCGTCCAGTGGGCACATACCCTTAAGCTTCAAAACATTGTACACTTTGATACAAGCCAGTAGACATGATGGCTGGGGACACTCATAACCATAAGGTTAAGTGTTGTCTCCAGCCAGCGAGTCTTCCAGTGAGCATTTTGGCCCCAAACATACAGGTAAAATTTTAGGGCCATTTTAAATTTTGTACTTTTTCCTGAAAAAACACGTTTGGCGATTTCTTTTTTCAAGAAGCTCGGTTTTCCAATCTCAAGCTGAAACTGCTATGTTCGAGTTGAATCTAGAGATCACAAATAATTCTATGTTTGAGGTAAACATTTTTTAAAACAGGCAGGAAAATATTTTACTTCAAACAAAGAATCATCTATTATTCCATGCTGTAATGTCTGTATACACTTTTGTGTCCTTCCCTGCCCAGGATCAAACCATGCTCTGTGCATGGTCAGCCAGGCCATTTACACAGTACATAGCGGGACACATGTATTGGATTATCTCAGCTCAGGAACATTTTTTTTAAAGACATCCAAATTGTGGAAATTATTATTATTCCAAAATCTATTGATTACAATAAACTTTAAAATTTATTTTGTTCTTGCGAAAACTCCTTTAACACCTGCCCGACATAGGACGTTGTACAACGTCCTATGTTTTGGCCCGTTCCCGACACACGACGTTGTACAACGTCCTGGCAGATTTGAGCTGCTGCAGCTCCTGTGAGTGGGGTCACTCAGGTGTCACAGATGCTGCTGCTCTGTGACAGCCTGTAGTTGACCCCACAGGGGTGGATTAACCCCCCCATGCCCAGGACCCCTCCGATCGGCAGTTTAAAAGTGAAACTGCCGATCGGAGGGAATCATAGGGATTCACCCCTCCAGATCTGATTGGAGCTCTCCAATCAGATCTGGAGGGGCGGATCAGCTAGTGTCCACCCCTCCTCACCCCCCTCTTGCTCCATGACTCACAGGGGGGCCCCCCCATCCCCCCAAACCGCCCGCCCCCTCTATTATTATGTATATGCCGGTGGGCTGCACCCGTGGGTGTGCCCGCCGGCAACACTGTCCGGTCCCCTCCTACAGATCCCCCCCAGGCAGCCCCCACCTCCGCCCTGTGTCCTGGCCCCCCCTCATGTCCTGCGGCAGGCTGCACACGTCGGTGCACCCGCCGCTGCGGCCGCCCTGCCTCCGGCTGTGCGCCTCCTCTGCCCGCCGGTCGGTGGCCCTGCCTCCTCTCCCCGCCTCCTCTTCTGGCCTCCTGCTCATCGGTGGATCGAGAGGGTAAGTATGTATGCATGTATGAATGTATATATGTATGTATGTATGTATGTATGTATGAATGAATGAATGAATGAATTGATGGATGAATGGATGGATGGATGATGGATGGGTGAATGGATAGATGGATAGGGGTGCATGCGTGGACGTGTGCGTGCGCGGACGTGAGCGTACATGAGTGTGCGTGGATGTGAGTGTGCGTAGACGTGTGCGTGCGTGGACGTGTGCGTGCGTGGACGTGTGCGTGCGTGGACGTGTGTGTGCATAGACGTGTGCGTGCGTGGATGTGTGCATAGATGGATGTGTGCGTGGACGTGTGCGTTGATGTGCGTGCGTCTGTGGATGTGTGCATGCGTGGATGTCAGCATGCGTGGATATCAGCGTGCGTGCGTGGATGTCAGCGTGCGTGGATGTGCGTGCGTGGATGTGTGCGTGCGTGGATGTGTGTGTGGATGTGCGTGGATGTGGATGTGCGTGCGTGGATGTGCGTGCGAGAATGTCAGCGTACATGTGTGGATGTGTGCGTGCGTGGATGTGCGCGTGGATGTGCGTGCGTGGATGTGGATGTGCGTGCGTGGTTGTGTGCGTGCGTGGATGATGGGTGCATAGGTGGATGGATGGGTGCAACAAGGGATCAAGTGTCCTCTTGTTGTAGTCTCTGGGATCATTGTCATGGTGCACTGTATGACAGATCATTGTCATACAGTGCACCATAACTCTGACCCCAGAGGCTGTAGGAAGAGGACACTTAATCCCTTGCTGCAGTCTCTGGATTGAGCAGAGGCGATCGAGCGTCGTGGGACCTTCATTGTGGACTACGTCGGAGGCGATCAAGCGTCGTGGGACCTTCGTTGTGGACTACGTCGGATCTTTATAATAAAGATGGAGTCCGAATTTTGTGTTATTTTTTTCAAATAAAAAGATTTTTCTCTGTGTGTATTTTCTGACTATTTACCAGAGATTCCTAATGGCGGGTCTAACATTGGCCCTATATTACTTTATTACCCAGTTTGCCACCGGCACCAGGGCAACTGGAAGAGTCTGGGTACAGCGCCAGAAAATGGCGCTTCAATGAATGCGCCATTTTCTGGGGCGGCTGCGGGCTGCAATTCGCAGCATGGGGGGCCCAGAATGCTTGGACCTCTCCATGCTGCAGATTCCAGCCCCCAGCTGACTAGTTGTACCTGGCTGGAACAAAAATATGGCGGAGCCCACTTCATTTTTTTTCTAGAATTAGTTCTAGAAAAAAAAAAAGGGCTTTGCTGTATTTTTGGTTGCCAGCCAGGTACAATGAGGCAGCTAGGGGTTGCTGGCAGTCCGTAGCTGCCAAGTTGTACCTGGCTGGACCAAAAATATGGCGAAGCCCCACGCCATTTTTTTTCTAGAATTAGTCCCAGAAAAAAATAAAAAAGGGCTTCGCTATATTTAGATGCATAGTGAACACTTTGAACCCCCAGGTGCTTCACAAATTGATCCGTAAAAATGAAAAAAGAAAATTTGTGTGAAACAAAGTACTTTTTCCTTCTTACAGATCAATTTGTGAAGCACCTGGGGGTTCAAAGTGCTCACTATGCATCTAGATGCATTCCTTGGGGGGGGTCTAGTTTCCAAAATGAGGTCACTTGTGGGGGAGCTCCAATGTTTAGGCACACATGGGCTCTCCATATGCGACATGGTGTCCCTAACAATTCCAATAGTTAGCGGACACCATGTCGCATATGGAGAGCCCCTATCTGCCTAAACATTGGAGCTCCCCCACAAGTGACCCCATTTTGGAAACTAGACCTCCCAGGGAACATATCTAGATGGGTTGTTAGCATTTTAACCCCCAGGTGCTTCACAAATTCATCTGTAAAATTGAATAAGTACTTTTTTTTCCACAAACATTTTCTTTTATCATTTTTACAGATTATTTTGTGAAGCACCAGGGTGTTCAAAATGCTCACCACCCATCTAGATAAGTTCTCTGGGGGGTCTAGTTTCCAAAATGGGGTCACTTGTGGGGGAGCTCCAATGTTTAGGCACACAGGGGCTCTCCAAATGCAACATGGTGTCCGCTAACAATTTGAAAAATCAGCTCAAATTGTTAGCGGACACCATGTCGCATTTGGAGAGCTTTTGTGTGCCTACACATTGGAGCTCCCCCACAAGTGACCCCATTTTGGAAACTAGACCCCCCAGGGAACTTATCTAGATGTGTGGTGAGCATTTTGAACCCCCAGGTGTTTCACAAATTCATCCGTAAAAATGAAAAAGTACTTTTTTTTTTCCAGAAAAAGTTTCTTTTTTCATTTTTACAGATTAATCTGTGAAGCACTGGGGCGTTCAAAATGCTCACCACCCATCTAGATAAGTTCCCTGGGGGGGTCTAGTTTCCAAAATGAGGTCACTTGTAGGGGAGATATAATGTTTAGGCACACAGGGACTCTCCAAATGCAACATGGTGTCCGCTAACAATTTGAAAAATCAGCTCAAATTGTTAGCAGACTCCATGTCTCATTTGTGTGTCTACACGTTGGAGCTCCCCCACAAGTGACCCCATTTTAGAAACTAGACCCCCCAGGGAACTTATCTAGATGGGTGGTGAGCATTTTGAACCCCCAGGTGCTTCACAAATTCATCCGTAAAAATGAAAAGGTACTCTTTTTTTTCCACAAAAATTTTCTTTTAGCCTAATTTTTTTCATTTTCAAATGGGGAACAGGATAAAATGGATCCTAAAAATTGTTGGGCAATTTCTCCTGAGTACACCGATACCTCATATGTGGTCATAAACCACTATTTGGGCACACAGCAGGGCTCAGAAGTGAAGGAGCGACTTTTTGAATGGAAAATTAGCTCCAAAAGTCAAATTGCGCTCCTTCCCTTCTGAGCCCTGCCGTGCGCCCAAACAGTGGTTTATGACCACATATGAGATATGGATGTACTCAGGAGAAGTTGCCCAACAATTTTTAGGATCCATTTTATCCTGTTGCTCATGTGAAAATGAAAGAATTGAGGCTAAAAAACACTTTTGTTGGAAAAATTAAAATGACCATTTTTTTCCTTCCACTTTGCTTTAGTTCCCGTGAAGCACCTGAAGGGTTAATAATCTTCTTGAATGTAGTTTTGAGTAGCTTTAGTGGTGCAGTTTTTGGAATGGTGTCACTTTTGGGTGTTTTCTGTCATGTAAACCCCTCAAAAAGACTTCAAATGTGATGTGGTCACAAAAAAAAATGGCTTTGTAAATTTTGCTGGAAAAATGAAAAATTGCTGATGAACTTTGAACCCTTATAACTTCCGAACAAAAAATTTTTTTTTTCAAAAATTGTGCTGATGTAAAGTAGACATGTGGGAAATGTTATTTATTAACTATTTTGTGTCACATACCTCTCTGGTTTAGCAGAATAAAAATTCATAACTTGAAAATTGCAAAATTTTCAAAGTTCTTGCCAAATTTTTGATTTTTTCACAAATAATCGCAAAAATTATCGACCTAAATTTAATACTAACATGAAGCCCAATATGTCACGAAAAAACAATCTCAGAATCGCTCGGATCCAATGAGGCGTTCCAGAGATATTACCTCATAAAGGGACGCTGGTCAGAATTGACAAAAATGGCCTGGTCATTAGGGTCAAAATAGGCCCCGGGGTGAAGGGCTTAATGTGATCCTGAACTCACAAACTGACCCCCCTGCATCTTTAGACCTGTTCCTGCACCCCCTCTTATCATTTCTAGCCATCCCTTATGCAGAAAAAAAATCGATTTTGTAAAGTAGAGAAAAGTTTATTTACCTCGTCCTGTGTGGGTTCTCTCTTTCTGAGCAAGCCGCAAAAGGCGTGCCTGTCTGGCCGCGTCATGAAAGGGGCGGGGCTCCGGTATGACATGATTTTAGCCCTGCCCCTTTCATGACGCGGACAGGCTCTTAGCAAGCTGAGAGGGGCGTGCTTAATTACAAGGGAGCAGCAGACAGGCCTGCCTATTGCGGCTTCTTCAGAAACAGAGAACTCACACAGGACGAGGTAAATATAAACTTTTCTCTACAAAATCGATTTTTGGGATGGCTAGAAATGATAAGAGGGGGTGCAGGGACAGGTCTAAAGATGGGGGGGGGTCAGTTTGTGGGTTCAGGATCACTTTAAGTCCCCTGCTGGGGCTGAAAATTAAAGTAAAAGATGAAAAAAAGAACATGTTCGATATCTCCATATTTGTAAAAGTATGATTTATACATAAAAAAAACTATTAACCCAATCAGTAAACATTGTTAAGAGAAAAAGTAATACTTTTTTTGTACTGTTTTTTGTTAAGGACTGCTCTAGAAAAAAAATGTATTAGCATCTTGAAAATAAAGTATATTTAGATAAAAAAAGAATATAAAGCCATGGAGCTTCAATGTTGGTTTAATGATAACAAAAAATGTGATTTTACAAAATAGGCACACTTATGGAGTAATGCAATTTTAACTTAAGTTTTTTTAAAATATTTTTCTATATAACTTTTCAAAATATGTTTATACTGGATGTTGTTTTTTTATGGAAGACATTGAATAATGGACTCAGTACTGGAAATCTATGAAGGAATAAACAGCTGAGAAATTCTACTGAATTCCTGTAGCTCTCCCTCTTTCCCTCAAGACATAACATCTGGGTGCGGTATGTTTCCCTAATAGCCTTACTGAAGATGGTTGCATTTGCTAGAGATAAAAATCAATTTAATATGCCCGCAGGCTGTCAGAGGAAAATTAAGAAATGATCACTAACCTCATATTCAAGCACTCTAATATCACTAGGAGCGACATTAGCAGAGGGAAACAATGATTATTCAACATTCCAGAATATAGATGGCCTAGAATGAAAACCATTGCAAGGTATTATACAATCCAGAAATAGGTAACATTATTCACCTTACCAGATTCATCCCAAACTATCTGTTATGAAATGGATGATTTTCATGCTTAAATTAAGAAGACTATAATACCATGATATCATAACCATACATATATAGAGCCATTAGCATGTATAGAGCACAACATTTTAGTAATGCAATAATCATAAACATTGAGTACAATATATACAGGTGCATCTCAATCAATTAGAATATCATCAAAAAGTTAATTTATTTCAGTAATTCAATACATAAAGTGAAACGCATATATTATATAGAGTAATTACAAACAGAGGGATCTATTTCAAGTGCTTATTTATGTTAATGTTGATGATTATGGCTTACAGCCATTAAAAACCCAAAGGTTATTATCTCAGAAAATTAAAGTAGGGAGGATGAAGGGTTAAAAACTGTGCTGCCATATTCCATGAGACATCATAGGGTGAAAATAAATAATATTGAGTTATTAGTCAACGTGTTTCAGGGATGCCTGAAACATGACAATATGATATTGATTTGTCCTGAGGAAGGGGCCAGGAAGCCCTGAAACGCGTTGACTAATAAATCAATATTATATTCACCCTTTGATGTCTCGTAGAATACGGTAACCCTTCATCCTATCTACTCTATATGCACCACACTGGGGACTGCAGCAGCCATGTTATGCTTTTATAAGTGGTTGTGACTCTCACAGCCTCACAAGGTGAAGTCTCTGATACCTATTTAGGTAATATTTTATCTCTCAGACCCTTCACCCTCCCCACTTTAATTTTCTGAGATGATGACCTTTTGGTTTTCATTGGCTGTAAGATATAGTCATTAACATTAACAGAAAATAACACTTTAAATAGATCACTCTTTTTGTAATGACTCTATATAATATATGCATCTAGGAGCACTTTTGTACGATTGGCAAGGTACTCCCTCAGCATCTTTGCAAACTTTGCAGTCCTTGTGATACTACCCCGCACCTCAGGGCCTGTGCTACGGGAGGTGCTGAGAAAACTGTCCCAGATCTTTGAAAGTGTTCCCCTACCTCTGCTGGATTGGACTTGTGCCCCTCTCGGCCGGACGCCTTGGTTGTCCACTGAATCGTGACCTCTGCCGCTAGCGTTTTCAGAAGGGAATTCTTTTTACTAATTCCGCGACTATGGCCTTCTGGTACTGCAGCATTTTTGTAGACCTCTCCGCCTCGGGAATAAGAGAAATAAAGTTCTCCTTGTAGCGTGGGTCTAAAAGTGTCACCAACCAGTAATGAGTGTCCGCCAAGATGTTGATAACGCGAGGGTCATGAGACAGGCAGAGTAACATAAAGTGAGCCATGTGCGCCAGACTGTTATCAGGCAAGACTTCAGGGTCCTCAATAACAGCATGACTGTCCATGCTGGCCTCCGCCTCCTCCTCTCCCCTGTCCTCTGGCCATCCACGCTGAACCGACGGTATGACGGTTGTGCATGTATTACCGTCAATTCCGCATGAAAGTAGCTCTATTTCTTCATCCTACTTGTCATAATCCTCCAATGCATGTTGGGATGAGATGAGGCTGGGCTGTGTGCAATCACCCAGTACGGTTTCTTGCTCCAACTCATCGTGCTCCGCCTGCAATGCATCATCTTTGATTTTGAGCAGAGAGCTTTTTAGAAGACAGAGAAGTGGGATGGTGACGCTAATGATGGCATCATCGCCGCTCACCATCTTGGTGGAGTCCTCAAAGTTTTGAAGGACGGTACATATGTCGGACATCCATGTCCACTCCTGAGGTCTTATGTGTGGAGCTTGAATCGTATACCGACGGTCTAGTTGATGCTGGTACTCAACAACTGCCCTCTTCTGCTCACAAATCCTGACCAACATGTGCAGTGTGGAATTCCAACGTGTGGGGACATCACACACCAGTCTGTGAGTCGGTAGCTGCAAACGCCACTGAAAGCTGGCAACGGCAGCAGAAGCAGTAGGTGACTTTCTCAAATGGGCACACAGGCGGCGTACTTTGACAAGCAGATCAGACAGCTCCGGGTAGGATTTAAGAAACCGCTGAACCACGAGGTTGAGCACATGGGCCACGCATGGATCATGTGTCAGCTCGCCTCGCCTCAGAGCCGCCCACCAGGTTCTGGCCATTGTCACACACAACCATGCCTGGCTGTAGGTTCAGCGGTGTGAGCCAGTGATCTGCCTGCTGTTTCAGAGCTGTCCACAACTCTTCAGCATTGTGGGGTTTGGCACCTACACATATTAGCTTCAGCACAGCCTGTTGCCACTTAGCTGAGGCAGTGCTGCAGTGCTTCCAGCTTGGGACTCGTGTGGAGGGTGAAGTGGAGGAGGAGGAGGCTGAGGAGCATGACGTTCCAGAGCTGTACACTGTGGGTGAAACCCTGACTGAGTTAGGGCCTGCAATCCTTGGTGTCGGAAGGACAAGTTCCGTCCCAAGCTCAGACTGGGTCCTGGCTTCCAGAATATTAACCCAGTGTGCCGTCAGCGAGATGTACTGGCCCTGCCCACAAGCACTTATCCACGTGTCCGTGGTTAGGTGTAATTGGCCTGAAACTGCGTTGTTAAGGGCACGTCTGATGTTTTGTGACACGTGCTTATGTAATGCAGGGACAACACACCAGAAGAAATAGTGGCGGCTGGGGACCGAGTAATGTGGGACAGCAGCCGCCATCACGTCGCAGAATGCTTCCGTCTCCACTAGCCTAAAAGGCAACATTTCCAGCACAAGCGGTCGCGAAATGTGTGCATTTACAACTGTGGCATGTGGAGCATTGGAAGCATACTTGTGCCTGCAATCCAAAGATTTGTTTATGGATAACTGAACGCTGCGCTGGGACAAGGATGTTGTCTATGATGGTGCTATTTCTGCCTGTGCAACTACAGGTGAAGGACAGGAGGCATCTTCGCATGCAGTATGGACAGGGGATTGTCTAGCACACACAACAGTGGAAGACGCAGCGGTGTCACCCGCAGACAATGCTCCTGGACTCTGGTGTACATCCCACAAAGTCGTATGCTTTGCTGACATGTGCCTGATCATACTGGTGGTGGTCAGGCTGCTAGTTTTGCTACCACTGTTGATGCTGGCATGGCAGGTGTTGCAAATGGCCTTTTTGGAATTATCTGCAGACCCCTTAAAAAACAGCCAGACTCAGGAAGACCTAACAGTTGTACTGGCAACTTCTGTCGTGTTGTTGTTCTGGGGAACGGTTGCCTGCCTTCTGCCTGCGGACACCAACCTGCTTCTTCCGGCCTGTTGTGATGCTACGCCTAACTCCCCCTGTGCACTGCTGTCCTCGCTCTGCATGTCTTCCTGCCAGGTTGGGTCAGTTACTGGATCATCCACCACGTCGTCTTCCACTTCCACACCCTGGTCCTCCTCCTGACTTTCTGGCAATCGTGTCTCATCATCGTCCAACTCTTGTTGAGAGACGCTCCCACTGTTGCCTTCGTGAGACCGTGGCTGCTCAAATATTTGTGCATCAATACATACAATCTCCTCATGACCCACTTCAACTGGAGCTGGCAAGAGGCCAGAATCTAAGAATAGATAAGTGAACAGCTTCTCAGAGTGTCAAAGTGTGGGATCAGTTATGTCCGGGGCCAGGCACTCGGCATGGTGGGAGGAAGGAGGATCAGGGTGTAGAATGTGTGGTCCAGTCTCACAGCTACTGACACTTGACCGTGTGGAAGACAGGGTATTTGTGGTGGTGCCAAACTAACTGGAAGCATTATCCGTTATCCAACTAACAACCTGTTAACATTGGTCTTGGTTTAATAGTGGTGTACTGCTGCAGTCCCCTAGAATTTGGGACAGGAAGGTCGAGCGAGATGATGTGGGCATTTGTCGTGGCGCAATTCGAGCTTGCACACGGCCTCGGCCTCTGCCTGAACCACCATCATGTCCAGTTCCTTGTCCCTTGCCACTTGCCTTGCGCATTTTCAGTGTTGTGCTGCCTGTTACAGCTAAATGAAGGCGTCCAAAAGATGTTTTTTAGATGCACACTGAGATTACAGATTAGAGAGGTTTAATCCTGGCAACTGGAACGGTCAGACACAAACGCTGATGCGTATACTGTGTTTTGGGGTATACTACTTGGAGTTACAAGCAACTCCTGCCGCACTAAAATGGTAAATGAATGCAGACAAGAGTTGGTTTTTAGCTGCACACTGAGATTACAGATTAGAGTGGTTTAATCCCGGCAGCTGGAACGGGCAGACACAAACGCTGACGCGTATACCGTGTTTTGGCGTATACTACTTGGAGCTACAAGCCACTCCTGCCACACTAAGATGATAAATGAATGCAGACAAGAGTTGATTTTTAGCTGCACACTGAGATTACAGATTAGAGCGGTTTAATCCCGGCAGCTGGAATGGTCAGACACAAACGCTGACGCGTATACCGTGTTTTGGCGTATACTACTTGGAGCTACAAGCCACTCCTGCCGCACTAAGATGGTAAATGAATGCAGACAAGAGTTGGTTTTTAGCTGCACACTGAGATTACAGATTAGAGGTTAAATCCCAGCAGATGGACCGGTCACACACAAACGCTGATGAGAATACAGAGTGTTTTGGCGTATACTAATTTCCACTAACCCCCACTCCTGCCGCACAAAAATGGTAAATGAATGCAGACAAGAGTTGGTTTTTAGCTGCACACTGAGATTACAGATTAGAGTGGTTTAATCCCGGCAGCTGGAACGGGTAGACACAAACGCTGACACGTATACCATGTTTTGGCATATTCTACTTGGAGCTACAAGTCACTCCTGCCGCACTAAGATGGTAAATGAATGCAGACAAGAGTTGGTTTTTAGCTGCACACTGAGATTACAGATTAGAGGTTACATCCCAGCAGGTGGAACGGTCAGACACAAACGCTGACAAGAATAAAGAGTGTTTTGGTGTACACTAATTTCTGCTACAACCCACTCCTGCCGCATAAAAATGGTAAATGACTGCAGACAAGAGTTGGTTTTTAGCTGGACATTGAGATTACAGATTTGAGGTTAAATCCCAGCAGGTGTACCGGTCAGACACAAACGCTGACGAGAATACAGAGTGTTTTGGCGTATCCTAATTTCCGCTACAAGACACTCCTGCCACACAAAAATGGTAGATGAATGCAGACAAGAGTTGGTTTTTAGCTGGACACTGAGATTACAGATTAGAGGTTAAATCCCAGCATGTAGACCGGTCAGAAACAAACGCTAACGAGAATACAGAGTTTTTTGGCGTATACTAATTTCCGCTACAACCCCCTCCTGCCGCACAAAAATGGTAAATGAATGCAGACAAGAGTTGGTTTTTAGCTGGACACTGAGATTACAGATTTGAGGTTAAATCCCAGCAGGTGGACCAGTCAGACACAAACGCTGATGAGAATACAAAAATATATTGCAATCTGAGAGTCCAAAGTGGTTGATACCTTTTAATGGCGAACTGAAAAGATGGTAAACATAGCAAGCTTTCGGGACGCTGAGTTCCCTTCTTCAGACTGATAATGACACAAATTCTGAAGACACATACATTTATACATAAGCAATAGGAAAAAAAAAAGGAAAGAAGAGAACAGAAAAAAAAAAAAAAAAGGCAAAACAGTGTTGTATGCTCTGGTGGATATGACAGGTGACGCAAAGCAGAGTCCTGTAGGGAGGGGTGGAGGAGCAGGAACAGAGAAAGCAGATTTCTAAGATAAGCGGAACCAATTGTATTAGGTAGATGGTTAGTAACCCATGGAGACCTGAAAATACTTACGGTAGTTAAGTTGTGGAGAGCAGACTAAATGAGTTCACAGAAGTGTCAGGAGTTCATTGTCCTATGATTTCAGTGTGTAGCAAGCTGTCTCCAAATGCACTTTCATTTTATATAAAAAATGCATGAATCTGCTATCCCCAAATGTCCGTTAATTTTACATAAAATCCCATAAATCCATGTGAAATATTTAATCCGGTTTGGAGTGTGTTGAAGGTTGTTATCAATTTGTATTCCCAAATTCTTCTCTCTCTCTGAGATTTGAAGTCACTCTTTAAGATGAGCAGCCTCATATCGGATTCAGTGTTGTGCTCAGAGCTGCAAAAATGCTTTGCTACAGGTAGGTCCATACGCTTTTCTTTTATTGAGTGGCGATGAGAATTCATTCTTGTTCTGAATTGTAATCCGGTCTCACCTACGTACATGCCACCTGTTGGGCATTTGGTACATATAATTAAATACACCACATTGCTTGTGGTGCAGCTGAAGTTACCTGGGATCTTGTACTCCTGATCTGTCCCAGGAATCCTTATCTTGTCCATTGTCATTATAGATGGACAGGTTTTGCACTTTCTCTGGTTGCAGGGAAAGGTTCCTGTTGTTGCTGGAGAGGACAGGGCGCTTCTGACAATGATGTGTTTTAGATACGGAGGTTGTCTAAAACACAAGAGTGGGGGATCCGGAAATATTGATTTTAGTCGGGCATCTTTTTGTAGGAGTGGTTGCAGTTTCCGTGCAGCTCCTCTTAGCACCTCCAGACTTGGATTGTAGGTGACTGCAAGAGGAACTCTGTTGTTTTCGTCTCTAGTTTTGTAATGTAGCAGATGATTCCTTGATATTCTGGTGGCTCTTGTAATCTGGTTCTCGATTGTTCTTGGATGGTAGCCCTGGTTCAAAAAGGTCTTTCTGAGGCCCTCAAGGTGATTGTCTCTATCTGTAAGGTTGGAACATATCCGATTGTATCTGATGGCCTGGCTGTACACAATAGAGTTTTTTATGTGCTTTGGATGAAAGCTGTCCCATCGGAGATATGTTGGACGGTCAATTGGTTTCCGGTACAAGGATGTCTCTATTTCATTGTTCTGTAGCTTAATGATGGTGTCCAGAAAGCTGACTTCAGTGCAGGAGTAGTTGAGTGTTAAGTTAATGGTGGGGTGAAATTGATTAAAGTGTTCATGGAACGTCTTCAGCTGTTGCTCAGACTCTGTCCAGATGATCAAGATGTCATCAATATAACGGTAGTAAGCCAGAGGCCTGATAGGGCAAGAGGATAAAAAGTCACCTTCAAGCTTGGCCATGAAAAGGTTTGCATATTGTGGTGCCATTTTGCTCCCCATTGCTGTGCCAGTCTCCTGTAAATATATGTTGTCGTCAAATGTAAAGTAATTGTGCGTGAGGATGAATTTTGTGAGTTTTGTGAGGTATCAACCACTGAGGACTCTCAGATTGCAATATATTTTTCTATCTACTGGCTAACACGGTATAAATATTCTTTACCTGATGAGAATACAGAGTGTTTTGGCGTATACTACTTTCTGCTGCAACCCACTCCTGCCGCACAAAAATAGTAAATGAATACAGACAAGAGTTGTTTTTTAGCTGGACACTGAGATTACAGATTAGAGGTTAAATCCCAGCATGTAGACCGGTCAGACACAAACGCTGACGAGAATACAGAGTTTTTTGGCGTATACTAATTTCCGCTACAACCCCCTCCTGCCGCACAAAAATGGTAAATGAATGCAGACAAGAGTTGGTTTTTAGCTGGCCACTGAGATTACAGATTAGAGGTTACATCCCAGCAGGTGGAACGGTCAGACACAAACGCTGACAAGAATAAAGAGTGTTTTGGCGTACACTAATTTCCGCTACAACCCACTCCTGCCGCACAAAAATGGTAAATGAATGCAGACAAGAGATGTTTTTTAGCTGGACACTGAGATTAAAGATTAGAGGTTAAATCCCAGCAGGTGGATCGGTCAGACACAAACGCTGATGAGAATTCAGAGTATTTTGACGTATACTAATTTCTGCTACAACCCACTCCTGCCTATAGAGAGCTAAAATAATCCCTAAAAGCACTGTTTTGGGATGGATGAGATTTCCAGCAGCCTGTCCACCAGCCCCAGATGTGACGCAGGCTGGTAAACTGTCACAACGAAGTTTGCTATAGCTCTATTAGTCCTCAGAAGGACTGTTGTGGTAATTAGATTGTCTGCCCTGCGCCTACACTAGCTGAAAGGCAACAAATCTGTCCTTCAATCAGCAGCACCTCTCCCTACACTGGCTGTCTGTGGAGAAGAGTGATGAGCACAGCACGGTCAGGTCTTATAAAGACTTGATCATGCTGTGCGGCCAGCCAAACCCAGGGCTGTGGCTTTACAGTGGCTGTTAGCCAATCCCTGCATTCCGGCTGGCTCTGTAAAGAGCGCCAACATGCAGGGGGGTGGACCCCGAGCATAGCAAGAGTATCTCGGGATTACTCGGTACTCGCCGAGTACCGAGATATTCGTGCGAGTACCGAGTAGTGACAAGCATACTCGCTCATCCCTAGTGATGACCACTGCCATCATGATGTACTTGATGATAAAATGAATGATGTAATTCAAAAATAAAATTCATCTAGCCAAAAAACAAGCCCTCATAAGGATATACAGTATGGATGGAAAAAATTAAAAAGTTACGGCTTTTGCAAGAATGGGTGGAAAAAACTAAAACTAAAAACAGAAAATCGCTGGGAGGTGAAGGGGGTTAAAAAGTTGCATTTTTGGCTCCATAATGCACTTCTAACACGTTTCATGCTTAAAGAGAACCTGTCACCAAAAGGTGCTTTGCAAAGTGAATGCACCACTGTATACAGCGTACGTATGCTGCATTCAGGGAAGGTGTCTCCCATCTCTCAATTCCTCTGTACCCCAAAAAAATCACTTTTGAAAGTTATAGAAAAAGATAAAGGAGGAAAACAAAGCGCAATAGTGCCCTATCAATATGACACTGATTCCACACTCAGATCAAAAAGAGGTGCACTCACCTGGTCTAGTTGTGTGCACCCACAACTAGTTTTTATGGCATAGTTATAAGCTGCTGCAGGACCTCCACCGCCATGTAGCACTTGTAAAGATAACCAGATCCAGGGATGGTGTGTAGACAGTCCGCGCTGCTTGAAATAATTAGTCAAAAGGCTTTAAGTAAAAGACCCCCCTTCTTTATTTCCACCTACGCGTTCCTGTGCCATTCCGGGCACCGTCATCAGGGTATACCCTGATGACGGTACCCGGAGTGGCACTGAAACGCGTAGGTGGAAATAAAGAAGCGGGGTCTTTTACCTAAAGACTTTGGACTGATTATTTCAAGCAGCGCGAACTGTCTACACACTTTTGAAAGTTGTGAGTTAAGAGGTCCGAGGGGCTTATCTTATTTCACAGTCCTTGCTTCTCATGGAGTTCTCCCTGCCTCCTGCCTCTCTGTTCAGCCTCCTGCCTCTCTGTTCCATCTCCTGCCTCTCTCTGCCACCTCATGTCTATGTGGGTTTCCCCTACTCGCTATGCACTTACACCTCAGCAAGTCAATTCATGCAGGCGCACAGCGAGGAATTGTTAGCGGGAACTGTGCATGCGTGGGAACATCAACATCAGAGCCTGCCTTGCTAAAGATTATGCTATATGCATACAGCAGGGTGGCAATCTGGCGCTGATGTTCCCGTGCATGTGCCGTTCCAGTAGCCGGGACCCACTCCTATCAATTCCTCGCTGTGCGCCTGCATGAATTGACTTGATGAGGTGCAAGCGCACAGCGAGGTCGGGAAACCCACACAGGCAAGAGGTGGCACAGAGAGGGAGGAGGTGGAACAGAGAGGCAGGAGGTGGAACAGAGAGGCATTCAGTGGTGCATTCACTTTGCAAAGCACCAGGGGGGTGTCAGGTTCTCTTTAACAATTGACCTTAATCATAGAGATATCTACTCTTGCCTCATAAGCTGTTTAAAACTCTTGAGTCAATCAACTGAAAGGTGAAAATTAGCATACAATTATACTATGAAAAAAACTCAATACAAATAGCAATATGGTATGGTGTCCATAAATTTTTTTTAATTAAAATCACAACCCACTTTAATATGTTCAAAAAAAGGGATAACCTTTTTATTATATAGTAGAAGGTAAAAAGGATGGGACATAGATATGGTTAAAATAAAATAAAATAAATATGAGGGACAAAAACCGTAGCTCAGACCATAATAGTCAGTGTTCTGGCACCCTCGCTCTGTATTCCTGAAGAACGAGTTGACAGACAGGTAAACTCTTTCCCATCAATGCATTGACATGGACGCTGGGGTCCTTTTCAACTTTTAATAATGGGTTAAGTGTAAAACTATAAAAAACAGATAGAAATTCTCAGTACAACATAAGTATACATGAAGTGCAAAACATTACATTGTTACATATAGGTGGGCAGCAGCATATTAAACTCACCGACTGTGCTATGTTGAGGGAAAACATGCAGATAAGCTGAAATCTAGGGAGAGAAGGGTCAGCACACCAGGATGTCAGCTTGTATGAGGCTGTAATGGCTTCTGGAGGAGAAGGGGCAGAGTCTAGAGCACGGCCTCATGGGATTACATAGGCATGGAGGGACCAAAATTAGACTATGCAGTAAACATAATGTAATGTGGGAACATTGTCAACAGATGGCACTATGGGATAAATCATTGCTGAACAAGCAAACAATATACAGTATTGTCTCAAGCAAACTGAATGCACGTATTTCAAAGAAAGGCACGACAGTCAGTGCAAATCCATATACTAAAAATACTTTAAACAGGCCCATAAGATCAAAATATTCAATAAAATAATTATATTTATTAATAATATGAATATATTACATTGATATGAAATAATGTTAGATTCATAAAAAGATTGTAAACTTTATTATTATATTATTGTACAGTAATTTTTTTCATATCTACTATATAATTGTCTAAGGGTTTTTTGAGTGTGTTTGTCGCCGAAATCGCGCACCACACAGAGGCAGCTCATTGGTCGCCGCCAAAAGCAGACTATGCAAATACGCGCGAGAATTCAAAATTCGAATTTCGCGCCAATTTGCAGCCCGACAAAGCGGAAGCGGTGGGTGAGCGGCTCTTCCGCAGGTATACACCATCCAGCAGACGATGGGCGCAGCGCGTGCGAGCCAGCCGGGAGACGACCGGCGTTAGCTGGTCGTCTCCCGTCTGGCGAGCTGCTAACCGGAGCTCAGCCACGGCTACCTGCGGCATGGAGGTCCGCGGCGAGCCAGCCGGGAGATGACCGGCGTTAGCCGGTGATTTCCCGGTTGGCGAGCCGCTGACCTCTGTGCCGCAGGTAGCCGCGGCTGAGCTCTGGTTAGCAGCTCACCAGCCGTGAATTTAAAATATGTTTTTTTGAGTGTGTCTGTCGCCGCCTGGTGGATGCAGTTCGTCTACGGCGCTTCCGCAGGTATACACCGTCCGGCAGACGCGCGAGATACGCGCGAGAATTCAAAGTTCGAATTTCATGTCAATTTGCAGCCTGACGAGAGTGGCGCATTAGCGCCGCCTGATGGAAGCGGTGCGTGAGCGGCGCTTCCGCAGGTATACACCGTCCGGCTGAGTACAGTGTATTTGAAATATGACGCCATGACGCACGCCACTATTCTGATTGGTCGGCGCTGAACGCAGCGACCAATGAGAGAAGCGGCGCCCGGCTTGAATTCCGCTCCATAGTGGTGTGCGCCATGGCGCCATATTTCAAATAAACTGTATAAGCATTGTATGGTGGCTCAGTGGTTAGCATTGTATGATGGCTCAGTGGTTAGCATTGTATGGTGGCAGTGTGGTTAGCACTATATATGGTGGCTCAGTGGTTAGCACTGTATGGTGGCTCAGTGGTTAGCACTTTATGGTGGCTCAGTGGTTAGCATTGTATGGTGGCTCAGTGGTTAGCACTGTATGGTGGCTCAGTGGTTAGCACTTTATGGTGGCTCAGTGGTTAGCACTGTATGGTGGCTCAGTGGTTAGCACTGTATATGGTGGGTCAGTGGCCAGCACTGTATAAACCATATGGAACCAATGGCGCTATATAAATAAATAATAATAATAATAATAAAGGTGGGGCCCTGACATGGAATATTCACCACGTACAGGGTCATGTATACACACCACATACACACAAAGAGTAACAGCTAAGGTGGATCCCCAACATTGGATACTCACCATGCACCCAAACACAAACACACACACTACAAGGAGACACACACAACACAGAGACACACACCACACAGACACCCCCCACAGGGACACACACACACATACACACCCTATAGGGACACATGCACTCACCCCACAGGGACACACACACCACAGGGACATACACACATACACACCCCGCAGGGACACAGAGACACACACACACACACTCCACAGGAAAACACACACCCCATAGTGATGGGCACACAGCACAGAGACACCCCTCCCACCACAAGGACACACACCACAGGGACACCCCTACCCCCAAAAGGACACACACCACAGGGACCCCCCCACAGGGAAACACGCACACCACTGGGACACACACACCACACAGACAGACACAGATGTGCACAAATCACCTCACACAACTCACCTCATATGTCTGGTATCTTTAATTTCCAAAAATAAACATCTGATTAAAAACAGCCAATGTGCAACACATGTGCCATATAGGGAATTAAGGCAGATGTCAGTCACATGAGCTGTCTTTTATGTGTATGTGTGAGGTAATATATACTGCCCGGGCAGGGGGAGGGTTTACTGTTGGCTGGAGATTTATTAGGCTGCCTATAGCAACCAATCACAGCTCAGCTTCTATTTTCTTACAGGTCATTAATATGACATATTCAAATTCTATTTTATTATAGCTAACAACAGTTCTTTATTAACCAGGGTGTAGCTGGGTAGTACAGCTAGTTATTAATAAATATAATTATTTTATTACATATTTTGATCTTATGTTTCTGTTTTATGTATTTTTAGTATATGAAAAAAGAAACTATCTACAATAGTGTTTCTAAGGCGGCCGTCACACGGTGCAATATCTTGAACGATATTGTTTAAGCGATCTGCTTTTTGATCGCTTAAGCGATATCGTTTGTGCATCGCTACGTGCGATCAAGCGATTTTACAATGTAAAATCGCTTGATCGTGACATCGCAGATATGAGAGCCGGAGCTCATATCAAGCGATCATCGCTTGTTCAATCTGCTTCATCGTGGTGTGTGACACCACGATGAACGATCTCCCAGCGGCAGAGCCTATGCTGGGAGATGGTATCTATGGTAAACGTCGGGTTACTAAGCGCCACGCGGCGCCTAGTAACCCGATGTGTACCATAGTTACCAGCGATCTCGCTGCTCCACATCGCTGGTGAGTCTGTCTGTGTGACAGCTCACCAGCGATGTGAGCGATATTGTTAGCGATCGCGCGTGCACGTGATCGCTAACAATATCGCTCACGATATTGATGAGTGTGACGGCCGCCTAAGGACAATTGATATATTTAATATAATCACTTGGCATCTTTTATATTATTTAATCCATTTGGCTGTGTATATCTTCTGAGTCAGTAGTGGTTTTTTTTGCCAGTTCCATCCCCTAATAGGATAAATAACCCTTTGTATTCCATAGCTCCTAAGGATATTGATGCTGCTCTTATGTGCTTCAAGAAAGTGTTTAACTGTGCCTGAGTATGTGCTGTTACCTTTTTTAATACTATGTATGTGTTCAAATACAAAGTTTTTAAACTCTCTTAGGGCTTATTCACACTGTTCATTTTTGATAATTCTTTGTGCTAAGTTTTTGTAGAATTAACAGCAGCAAAACTGGATGTTTTTTAGACAAAAAAATGGACCCAAAATGTATTGTGTTTTTGATAAGTTTTAAATGCATTTGTGATATGTTTTTGCTGCTTGATTTTCAATACAATGGAGTCAATGGAGAAAACAGTGTAGATAATAGACCACTAATTGATATGCCCATTCTTTTTCTAGATGTTTTCTGGCCCAAATGAACCAGTAAAAAACACAGCGTCGGAATAGTATTTCGGAAAACTCATTGACTTTGCTGGGCATCACAGAAAGTGATCCATATCACAAAAAACAGGTCAATAATGCACAGTGTGAACAAGCCGTTAGGCTGCATATCTACAATCAGTGTTATCAACATTTTAGACACAGCATATTTTCACTGCAGAAAAGAACAATGTCACGAGTCTGTGATAGCTTTTTGTGTTATTTTTACCTTTGATGTTAATTTCTTCAGTACCGGAGGTTAATATTGTTTCTTTGCTGGTAGTGATAGGAAGGCTTGATGCAGTGTGTCTTCACTCCCACCTCTCCTTAAGTATTCATGTGATCCTTCAGCTGTTGTCAGTGATAGCTCATTTTTTCAAGACCAGTCTGGAGAGTGGAGTTGTTTGAGCCACTGCTGTGTGAAATTCAACTGACCTGGTGCCATTCCCCTGCTGCTATTAGAAGCAAAGCAGCAGATTTTAGTAATAGAACTTTTGTGTTTTTCCTCTTTCTTTTGGAGGTTGAGGGGTTTTTATTCCAGGGTTTTCTCGGGAGATATGTGGGAGGGTGGGTCTGGAGGTGATTGGAGGAGAGGGGGCCCATATAATAGGTGAGGGGGCATGGCCTGGAGGAGATTGGGCCCTACCCCTCACCTCTTCTGCTGGCCTCCTCTAATGCTAATCACCATGGGGCCCCTCATAGCAGTCAGAGCATTCATGCCCTGTTGACAACCCTGGTAATGGGTCACATATTAAGGGCATTTATGTTTGGCATTTTGGGCTGCTTCGGATTGAGATCATATGTTTGCATTGTATGTAGCATTTTGAATAATGAAAGGTTTGTTAGATCGGCATATAATACAGTGGGGAAAAAAATAATTAGTCAGCCACCAATTGTGCAAGTTCTCCCACTTAAAATGATGAGGTCGGCCTGTAAATGACATCATAGGTGACCTCATCTATGAGAGACAAAATGAGAAAACAAATCCTGAAAATCACATTGTCTGATTTGTAAATAATTTTTTTTTCAAATTTTGGTAGAAAATAAGTATTTGGTCACTTATAAACAAGCAAGATTTCTAGCTTTCACAGACCTGTAACTTCTTCTTTAAGAGACTCCTTTGTCCTCCATTCATTACGTGTAGCACTGGCACCTGTTTGCACTTGTTATCAGTATAAAAGACACAACCTCTAACAGTCACTCTCCAAACTCCACTATGGTGAAGACCAAAGAGCTGAAGGACACCAGAAACAAAAACTGTAGCCCTGAACTAGACTGCAAGACTGAATCTACAATAGGCAAGCAACTTGGTGTGAAGAAATCAACTGTGGGAGCAATATTTAAAAAATTGAAGATATACAAGACCACTGATAATCTCCCTTGATCTGGGGCTCCATGCAAGATCTCATCCTTTAGGGTCAAAATGATCTCAAGAACGGTGAGCAAAAATCTCAGAACCACATGGGGGGACCTAGTGAATGACCAGCAGAAAGCTGGAGCCAACGTAACACAGGCTACCATCAGTAACACACTATGGGACTCAGATCCTGCAGTGCCAGACGTGTCCCCTTGCTTAAGCCATTACATGTTTGGGCCCATCTGAAGTTTGCTAGAGAGCATTTGGGTGATTCAGAAGAGTATTGGGAGAATGTCATATGGTCAGATGAAACCAAAGTAGAACTGTTTGGTAGAAACACAACTTGCTGTCTTTGGAGGAGAAAGAATGCTGCGTTGCATCCAAAAACACCATGCATACTGTGAAGCATGGGGGTGGCAACATCATGGTTTGAGGCTGTTTCTCTGACAAGGGACCAGGACAACTGATCTGTGTACATGAAAGAATGAATGGGGCCATGTATCGTGAGATTTTGGGTGCAAACCTCCTTCTATCAGCAAGGGCATTGAAGATGAAACATGGCTGGGTCTTTCAGCATGACAATGATCCCAAGCATGTCGCCAGGGGCAATGAAGGAGTGGCATTTCAAGGTCCTGGAGTGGCCAAGCCAGTCTCCAGATCTCAACCCTATAGAAAACCTTTGGAAGGAGTTCAAAGTCCTAGGTTATCCAGTGACAGCCCCAAAACATCACTGTTCTTGAGGAGATATGCATGGAGGAATGGGTCAACATAACAGCAACAGTGCGTGCCAATCTTGTGAAGACTTACAGAAAACGTTTGACCTCTGTCATTGACAACAAAGGATATATAATAAAGTATTGAGATAAACTTTTGTTATTGACCAAATACTTATTTTTCACTAAAATTTGAAAAAAAAAATATTTCCAAATCAGACAATGTCATTTTCAGGATTTGTTTTCTCATTTTGTCTCTCATAGTTGAGGTCCACCTATGATGTCAATTACAGGCCGACATCATCTTTTTTAAGAGGGAGAACTTGCACAATTGGTGGCTTCCTATTTACTTTTTCCCTCACTGTATTTACAGGACTATTTGTAATGGTTGTATATTAGCACATACCCTCAAAATACAGGTTTGTGCACAAAACTGTTTAAATTTTAAAACGGTTAGCCAAACTTGCACTTTTTGTGCACTGTCACCATAATGAGGAACCATCTGCCGATACATGCATGTCCATGAGGCATCTTGTTTATGTCTGTCCCCATAAACTCGGTACCCGATGTCTGAGAGTTTGGGCCATTCCAGCACCAGCACCCGGAGCATCTCTGCATTAAGACCTCAAGAAATATTCATCTTCTCTGAGGAGGCGTGTAAATGTCTTTGAGGTTTGGGTCAGTTGGGGGAGGCTGCAAATGCTTCTCTGTGTGCTAACTTCCTGTCATGGGATGCTTGAATATGATGTGATTTTTTTTCTCTGCTTATTTATTGGATTTCATATGGATACTACTTGTGTCGTCTGATTTTTTTTTCTCACACCCACTGACTTGCATGGGCTTGTCTCAAGTTTTACATATCCATATGCAGCATGCTGCAATTTTTCCTCCCAGATCAGCACTAACCTCATTGACTAACATTAGTTCAAGTGCAATTTCTTCTTTTTATTGCAGATGTGAGCAGACCATTGTGACACTGGCCATATAATATATTGTATTGAATGTGCTACCCATAATCTGTGCTTAATTGATTGCACTATAAGAAAGTTTAAAACTGTCTCTTTGAACATATATGTAATACTAGCTGTGAGCCCGATGCAATGCATCGGGATTCTAGAACGTGCATTAATTTGATTATAGTAGTTATAGCTGTTAGCCTGATGCAAATGCATTGGGTATTTAAATATGTTTATTGTTTTTTTAAAGATTTTTAAATAATAATCGCATCATCAATAGCAATAATATAAGCCATAGCATTATATTAGCAGTAATAGCAGTATTAATAGCATTATTAGCATATTATGAGCAATAATAACAGTATTAATAGCATTAATAGCATTATTATTAGCATTATATAGCATTATTAAATAGCATTATTAGCATTAATAATAGCATTAATAACATTATTAATAGCATTAATAGTATTATTATTAGCATTAATAGCATTAATAATAGCAATATTAGCATTAATAATATCATTAATAACATTATTAATAGCATTAATAGCATTATTATTAGCATTAATAGCATTAATAATAGCATTATTAGCATTAATAACAGTATTAATAACATTATTAATAGCATTAATAGCATTATTATTAGCATTAATAGCATTAATAGGATAAATATTAGCATTAATAGCATTAATAGCATAATTAATAGCATTAATAGCATTATTAATAGCATTAATAGCATTACTATTAGCATTAATAGCATTAATAATAGCATTATTAACATTAATAATAGCATTAATAACATTATTAATAGCATTAATAGCATTAAATAGCATTATTATTAGCATTAATAGCATTAATAATGCCATTAATATGATAAATATTAGCATTAATAGCATTAATAGCATAATTAATAGCATTAATAGCATTATTAATAGCATTAATAGCATTATTATTAGCATTAGTAGCATTAATAGGATAAATATTAGCATTAATAGCATTAATAGCATAATTAATAGCATTAATAGCATTATTAATAGCATTAATAGCATTATTATTAGCATTAATAGCATTAATAATAGCATTATTAGCATTAAATATAGCATTAATAACAATATTAATAGCATTAATAGCATTATTATTAGGATTAATAGCATTATTAATACCATGAATAGGATAAATATTAGCACTAATAGCATTAATAGCATAATTAATAGCATTAATAGCATTATTAATAGCATTAATAGCATTATTATTAGCATTAATAGTATTAATAGGATAAATATTCGCATTAATAGCATTAATAGCATTATTAATAGCATTAATAACATTATTATTAGCATTAATAGCATTAATAATAGCATTAATTAGCATTAATAATAGCATTAATAAACATTATTAATAGCAATTAATAGCATTATTATTAGCATTAATAGCATTATTATTAGCATTAATAGCATTAATAATACCATGAATAGGATAAATATTAGCATTAATAGCAATAATAGCATAATTAATAGCATTAATAGCATTATTAATAGCAATAAATAGCATAATTAATAGCATTAATAGCATTATTAATATCATTAATAGCATTAATAGGATAAATATTAGCATTAATAGCATTATTAATAGCATTAATAGCATTAATAGGATAAATATTAAGCATTAATAGCATTATAGCATTATTAATAGCATTAATAGCATTATTATTAGCATTAATAGCATAAAAAAATAGCATTATTAGCATTAATAATAGCATTAATAACATTATTAATAGCATTAATAGCATTATTATTAGCATTAATAGCATTAATAGCATTATTATTAGCATTAATAGCATTAATAATACCATTAATAGGATAAATATAGCATTAATAGCATTAATAGCATAAATAATAGCATTAATAGCATTATTAATAGCATTAATAGCATTATTTTTAGCATAAATAGCATTAATAATAGCATTATTAGCATTAATAATAGCATTAATAACATTATTAATAGCATTAATAGCATTATTATTAGCATTAATAGCATTAATAATAGCATTATTAGCATTAATAATAGCATTAATAACATTATTAATAGCATTAATAGCATTATTATTAGCATTAATAGCATTAATAGTATTATTAATAGCATGAATAGCATTATTAATAGCATTAATAGGATTAATATCATTATTAATAGCATTATTAATAGCATTAATAGCATAAAAAATAGCATTAATAGCATTAGTATTAGCATAAAGAGCATTAATAGCAATATTATTAGCATGAATAGCATTTTGAATAGCATAAATAGCATGATTATTAGGCTTAATAGCATTATTAATTGCATTAATATGATTATTATTAGCATTAATATTAGCATGAATAGCATAATTATTAGCATTAATATCATTATTATTAGCATTAATAGCATAATTATTAGCATTAATAGCATTATTATTAGCAGTAATATTATTATTAGCATTTTTTTAATTATTATTTTTTATGTAATTATTTATTATTTTTTATTTTATTTTTTATTATCTTTTAATTATTTTTTTAATTTTTTTTTTTATTATTAAATTTATTATTTATTAAAGTGAGCCTGAGGCTGAGACCCAGTTCTCTTTCAGGTCCGCTGAAAGGGCTGATATTATTAGCATATATTTAATTTTTTTATTATTATTTTTATTTAATTATGTATTATTTTTATTTATTTATTTTTATTATTTTTTTAATTATTTTTTAATTATTTTTTTTATTATTAAATTTATTATTTAGGCTGAGACCCAGTTCTCTTTCAGGTCCGCTGAAAGGGCTGATATTATTAGCATATATTTAATTTTTTTATTTATTATTTTTATTGAATTATTTATTATTTTTTATTTATTTTTTTATAATTTTTTAATTATTTTTTAATTATTTTTTTTATTATTAAATTTATTATTTAGGCTGAGACCCAGTTCTCATTCAGGTCCGCTGAAAGGGCTGATATTATTAGCATATATTTAATTTTTTTATTATTATTTTTATTGAATTATTTATTATTTTTTATTTATTTTTTTATTATTTTTAAATTATTTTTTAATTATTTTTTTTATTATTAAATTTATTATTTAGGCTGAGACCCAGTTCTCTTTCAGGTCCGCTGAAAGGGCTGATATAATTAGCATATATTTAATTTTTTTATTATTATTTTTATTGAATTATTTATTATTTTTTATTTATTTTTTTATTATTTTTTAATTATTTTTTATTTATTTTTTTTATTATTAAATTTATTATTTAGGCTGAGACCCAGTTCTCTTTCAGGTCCACTGAAAGGGCTGATATAATTAGCATATATTTAATTTTTTATTATTATTTTTATTGAATTATTTATTATTTTTTATTTATTTTTTTATTATTTTTTAATTATTTTTTAATTATTTTTTTTATTATTAAATTTATTATTTAGGCTGAGACCCAGTTCTCTTTCAGGTCCGCTGAAAGGGGTGATATAATTTAGCATATATTTAATTTTTTTATTATTATTTTTATTGAATTATTTATTATTTTTTATTTATTTTTTTATTATTTTTTAATTATTTTTTAATTATTTTTTTTATTATTAAATTTATTATTTAGGCTGAGACCCAGTTCTCTTTCAGGTCCGCTGAAAGGGCTGCTATTATTAGCATATATTTAATTTTTTTATTATTATTTTTATTGAATTATTTATTATTTTTTATTTTATTTAATTTTTTAATTATTTTTTAATTATTTTTTAATTATTTTTTTTATTATTAAATTAATTTGTTCCCATTGAAATACATTAGCGGTGTGTCGGCGATTTTATGGCCGCCGACCTGGTTCTATTTGTCGGCCCTAAAATCGCGGACACACCGCTAATGCATGTCTATGGGCAGTGAGCTCGAGAGAGCGACCAATCAGAAATCGGGCTGACTGCCCATAGAGATGCATTAGCGGTGTGTCCCCGATTTTAGGGCCGACAAATAGAACCAGGTGGCCGGCCATAAATTCGCCGACACACCGCTAATGTATGTCAATGGGAAATGAGGGCCTCTTCTGATTGGCTGAGGGCAGTAGACAGCGACCAATCAGAAGAGCCCCTCACATCTCATTGACATAGAATGGTGGATTTGTCGTCCATTCTATGTTAATGATAAGTGAAGAGGACGTCGGAGCTGGAAGTTGGCGGAAAGAAGACAGAAGAGCCCCGGGGCCGGACGAAGAGGCGGAGATGGCGGAAAGAAGAGAGAAGACCCCCGGGGCCGGAGGAAGAGGACGCCTGGCCGGACGGAGGACTTGTGGATGGGACGGACGATCAGATGACTAAGAAGGCATGTAAGTGATCGACGGGGGCGTTAGGTTAGGGGACGGCGGGGGCTTCGGGTGTAGGGCTTTAGGTGTTAGCGACAGCGGCGGGAGAAAGCGGCGGGGGAAAGCGGCGGGGAAAGCGGCGGGGGAAAGCGGCGGGAGCTTAGGAGGCGGCGGGGCTTAGGGGGTAGGGGCTTAGGTGCGGCGGGGCGGCGGCGGATGGTAGGGGTTAGGTGCAGCGGGGCTTAGGGGGTAGGGGCTTAGGTGCGGCAGGGGGTAGGGGCTTAGGCGCGGGGCTTAGGGGGTAGTGGCTTAGCTTAGGTGCGGGTTCGGGGATAGGCAGTGGCTTAGGTGCGGCAGGGGGTATAGGTGCGGCAGGGGGTAGGGGCTTAGGTGCGGGTTAGGGGGTATGCGGCGGGGCTTAGGGGGTAGGGGCTTAGGTAGGTGCGGCAGGGGGTAGGGGCTTAGGTGCAGGCAGTGGCTTAGGTGCGGCAGGGGGTAGGGGCTTAGGTGCGGGGCTTAGGGGGTAGTGGCTTAGCTTAGGTGCGGGTTGGGGGATAGGCAGTGGTTTAGGTGCGGCAGGGGGTAGGGGCTTAGGTGCAGGCAGTGGCTTAGGTGCGGAAGGGGGTAGGGACTTAGGTGCGGGTTAGGGGGTATGCGGCGGGGCTTAGGGGGTAGGGGCGGTAGGGGCTTAGGTGCGGGGCTTAGGGGGTAGTGGCTTAGCTTAGGTGCGGGTTCGGGGATAGGCAGTGGCTTAGGTGCGGCAGGGGGTAGGGGCTTAGGTGCAGGCAGTGGCTTAGGTGCGGCAGGGGGTAGGGGCTTAGGTGCGGGTTAGGGGGTATGCGGCGGGGCTTAGGGGGTAGGGGCTTAGGTAGGTGCGGCAGGGGTATAGGTGCGGCAGGGGGTAGGGGCTTAGGTGCGGGTTAGGGGGTATGCGGCGGGGCTTAGGGGTAGGGGCTTAGGTAGGTGCGGCAGGGGGTAGGGGCTTAGGTGTAGGCAGTGGCTTAGGTGCGGCAGGGGGTATGCGCTTAGGTGCGGGGCTTAGGGGGTAGTGGCTTAGCTTAGGTGCGGGTTCGGGGATAGGCAGTGGCTTAGGTGTGGCAGGGGCTAGAGGCTTAGGTGCAGGCAGTGGCTTAGGTGCGGCAGGGGGTAGGGGCTTAGGTGCGGGGCTTAGGGGGTAGTGGCTTAGCTTAGGTGTGGGTTCGGGGATAGGCAGTGGCTTAGGTGCGGCAGGGGGTATAGGTGCGGCAGGGGGTAGGGGCTTAGGTGCGGGTTAGGGGGTATGCGGCGGGGCTTAGGGGGTAGGGGCTTAGGTAGGTGCGGCAGGGGGTAGGGGCTTAGGTGTAGGGAGTGGCTTAGGTGCGGCAGGGGGTAGGGGCTTAGGTGCGGGGCTTAGGGGGTAGTGGCTGAGCTTAGGTGCGGGTTCGGGGATAGCCAGTGGCTTAGGTGCGGCAGGGGGTAGGGGCTTAGGTGCAGGCAGTGGCTTAGGTGCGGCAGAGGGTAGGGGCTTAGGTGCAGGCAGGGCTTAGGTGCGGGGCTTAGGGGGTAGTGGCTTAGCTTAGGTGCGGGTTCGGGGATAGGCAGTGGCTTAGGTGCGGCAGGGGTAGAGGCTTAAGTGCAGGCAGTGGCTTAGGTGCGGCAGGGGGTAGGGGCTTAGGTGCAGGCAGTGGCTTAGGTGCGGCAGGGTGTAGGGGCTTAGGTGCGGCGGGGCTTAGGGGGTAGGGGCTTAGGTGCGGTGGGGCTTAGGGGTAGGGGGTTAGGGGGTAGGGGCGGCGCACTGAGGGGTGGCTAAGAGCATGGGGCTGTAGTGTACAGCGCTATGGTATATTACAGTCCCATGGGCATACGCCTCTCAGGCATAAAGCGTATGGGCATGGGACTGTAGTATAGCATAGCGGTGTATGTTAGCGACTCGCCACAGCGCCATGCTCTTAGCCACCCCCTGTGGCTTTGTTAGCGACTCGCAATGGCCGCTTCGCGGCATTGCTTCGCAAATCTGAAACGACTCGCAATGCCCGCTTTGCGGGCATTGCTTCGCGAGTCGCCGTGGCCGCTACGCGGCCACGGACAGAGTCCAGGAGAGGCACCCTGGACTCGCTAACAAAGCCACCGGAAGTAGCGCCACTCCGACGGAAGTCAGTTACGGCAATTATATAATAGATTAATAAAGGTAATAGTATATACTCAAGTGCAATTAAAGCTTAACAGCCTTTTAAATTTTTATTTTATAATAATAATGTAGAGTAATTGATTTTAATAAACTTTAAAATATACTTTATCAGAGAAAGCTGGTGGAACCAGATTCATAAACCTTCCACAAGGTGTCTCCACTACACTGTGTGTGAAGCCTCATTCTCAGTGAGATCCGTCTTCATACTGACTACGGGCATGCATTCTCTGCTGTCACATCACACTGCCCACTACTATCAGCTGCTGGCCATGCCCACGCAGCCATAAAATTCATTTTTTTTTAAAAGAGCACAGAAAAATGTGAGAAAATAAGTCATCTGGCACATAAAAAGCATTATGTTAGCTGCTATCTGACCCATCATTAACAACCAGTGCAGTATTGAGTTGTTTTTTTTCAATGAAATGATATTTACACTTTAAACACTCTGTTGATGCACAAAACAGCAGCATCAATAGTCTTAGGTGCTATGGAATAGAGAGTGGAGGGAACTGGCAAAAAAAGCTACTGATACAAGGGATATACCGTATATACTCGTGTATAAGCCGACCCGTGTATAAGCCGACCCCCCTACTTTTGCCCCCAAAAACCTGGGAAAACCTATTGACTCGTGTATAAGCCAAGGGTGGACCCCAGCACAGGTATACAGCCCCCAGCAGTGTGGTATACAGCAGCCCCAGAGGTATATACAGCAGCCCCAGTGGTAGTATACAGCAGCAGCCCCAGTGGTATATACAGCAGCAGCCCCAGTGGTTAGTATACAGCAGCCCCAGAGGTGTATACAGCAGCCCCAGTGGTAGTATACAGCAGCAGCCCCAGTGGTATATACAGCAGCAGCCCCAGTGGTTAGTATACAGCAGCCCCAGAGGTGTATACAGCAGCCCCAGTGGTTAATATACAGCAGCCCCAGAGGTGTATACAGCAGCCCCAGTGGTAGTATACAGCAGCCCCAGAGGTATATACAGCCCCAGAGGTATATACAGCAGCCCTTAGATAGTATACAGCAGCCCCAGTGGTGTATACAGCAGCAGCCCCAGGGGTGTATACAGCAGCAGCCCCAGGGGTGTATACAGCAGCAGCCCCAGGGGTGTATACAGCAGCAGCCCCAGGGGTGTATACAGCAGCAGCCCCAGAGGTATACAGGCCCCCCCATCAAGATCCAGCCCCACCCCCTTGTGCGGCACACACTGTAAAGTAAAATCATACTTATCACTGTCCTGTCGTGCCGTCCCGCCGTCCCGCCGCTGCCGACATGACGATCCCGGGCTTAATTCAGCGTCTTCCGGTGGCTTCCTGTGGTCGCGGGCAATGACGTCATTGCCCGCAACCACAGGAAGCCGCCGGAAGACGCTGAATGAAGCCCGGGATGAAACTTCACAAATTGATCCACAAAAATAAAAAAATAATTTTTTGGTGGAAAAAAAAGTACTTTCTGATTTTTACGGATCAATTTGTGAAGCGCCTGGGGCTTCAAAATGCTTACCACCCTTCTAGATAAGTTCCCTGGGGCTCTATTTTCCAAAATGGGGTCACTTGTGGGGGAACTCCAATGTTTAGGCACACAGGGGCTCTTCAAATGCGACATGGTGTCCAATAACAATTTGAGCTGATTTTTCAGACAAATTGTTAGCGGACACCATGTCGCGTTTGGAGAGATCCTGTGTGCCTAAACATTGGAGCTCCCCCACAAGTTACCCCATTTTGGAAACTAGACCCCCCCAAAGAATCTTTTTATTTGAAAAAAACCACAAACGAAATTCGGACTCCATCTTTATTATAAAGATCCGATGTAGTCCACAACGAAGGTCCCACGACGCTCGATCGCCTCCGACGTAGTCTACAACAAAGGTCCAAGAACGCTCGATCGCCTCTGCTCAATCCAGAGACTGCAGCAAGGGATCAAGTGTCCTCTTCCTACAGTCTCTGGGGTCAGAGTTATGGTGCACTGTATGGCAATGATCTGTCATGCAGTGCACCATGACTATGATCTCAGAGACTACTAGACGCTTGACATCTTGTTGCACCCATCCATCCACCCATGCACCCATAATCCACGCACGCACACATCCACGCAAGCATCCACGCATGCACACATCCATGCACGCACATCCACGAATGCACACATCCACATACACATCCACGCATGCTGACATCCACACACGCACACATCCACGGACGCACATCCACACACGCATCCACGCACGCATCCACGCACTTCCACGTACACACACATCCACGGACGCACATCCACGCACGCATCCACGCACGCTGACATTCACGCATGGTGACATCCACACACGCACACATCCACGCACGCACATCTACGCGCGCATCCATGCACGCACACATCCACGCACGCTGACATCCACACACGCACACATCCACGCACGAACACATCCATGCATGCACACATCCACGCACGCACATCCACGCACGCACACATCCACACACTTCCACGCACGCACACATCCACGCACGCACATCCACCCACGCTGACATCCACGCACACTTCCACGGACGCACATCCAAAAACGCATCCACGCATGCTGACATCCACTCACGCTGACATCCACACACGGTGACATCCACGCATGCACACATCCACGCACTTCCACATCCTCGCACGCTGACATCCGCGCACGCACACATCCATGGACGCACGTCCACGCACGCATCCACGCAAGCTGACATCCACACACAGTGACGTCCACGCACACAAATCCATGGACGCACACATCCACGCACACACACATCCACGCATGCACATCCACATCCATGGACGCACATCCACGCACGCATCCACGCACGCTGAAATCCACACGCAGTGACATCCACGCACACAGACATCCATGCACACACACATCCACGCACACACACACACATCCACGCTTGCATATCCACATTCATGCACGCATCCACGCACGCACACATCCACGCACGCACACATCAATCCATGCACCATCCATACATTCACCCATCCATCCATGTATTCATTCATTCATTCATACTTTCCACCAATGAGGAGGAAGAGCCACACCAGAGCTGCAGAGGAGGCCAACAGGCGGGTGCACCGGCGCATGCAGCTCGCCGGAATAGGTGAGTGGGGCTAGAGGTGGGGGGCTAGGAAGGAAGGGGGGGTGAACAGGGAAAGGAGGGGGGATGAGCAGGGTGGAGGGGGGATGGAGGGGGCTTTGCAGACTGACCGGCGGGCGCATGGGCCTGTCGGCAGATGCAATACAGGAGGAGGAGGGTGGGTGGATGGCGGGAACGCAGGGTGGGCAAGCTGGACACAGGGGGGCTGAAGTGAGGTGGGACAGGACGCAGGGGTGCAGGAGGAGGAAGGGGGCAGGGGCGCAAGAGAGGATGACTGGCATGTACCCGCCGTCATACATTACAGAAGGAGGAGGGTGGGTGGATGGATGGCGGGGATGCGGGTGGGCTCAAGCCGGACACAGGGATGGCTGGAGGGAGAGGGGACAGGACACAGGGGTGGCTGGAGGACGAAGGGGGCGGGGGCGCAGGAGAAGATGACCGGCGGGTGCACCGGCGGTGCGGCCCACTGGCAGATAAGTATGATCGGAGGGGCAGGGGGGCGGATGGGAGACAAGGGGGGCCCTAATGTGTTCTGGAGCGGGAGGAGGGGGAGGGCACCCGCTGATCCGCCCCTCCAGATCAGATTGGAGGGGTGAATCCCTATGATTCGCTCCGATCGGCAGTTTCACTTTTACACTGCCGATCGGAGGGGTTCTGGGCACAGGGAGTTAATCCACCCCCTGTGGGGTCAACTACAGGTTGTCACAGAGCAGCAGCATCTGTAACACCTGAGTGACCCGGCTCACAGGAGCTGCAGCAGCTCAAACACGCCAGGACGTTGTACAACGTCCTGTGTCGGGAACGACCAGAAACCCAGGACGTTGTACAACGTCCTGTGTCGTTAAGGGGTTAAACAAATGCACAAAAAAATTAAATTTTGATTGTTCTTGCCAGAGCCAACTTTTTCTCTTTGTTGTGTCTTTTAGGGTACCTTTACACGCCGCTACTGGAGGATGGATACAACCAGCTACTTCACGTGCACGAGCACGCACAAACGGTTACAAACGGTAAACGCACCATCTTTACACGCCGCCACAAGCTACGCTACGTTACATCTATCCCGGATACACCACCGGGTGCCTCAAGTCACCTTCTGTAGCTCATCTTACCTCATTTACACACCACTACAACCAGCTAATATGGGCAGACCTGGTGCAGCAGGGACAGCACATAGGCGTGCCACAATTGTGGATTACGAGACGTCCGTACGCTGATAGGACAAAGCAAGAAACCCATGATTGGCCAGGCATCGCAGGAGGCTGTTTAATACATGACGCTCGAGCAATTGTGTAGTGTGACTGGTCAGCTCCTTAAATATGCCGCCCTATGCAGCGTCTACCAATCGTAACGCAGGAGCTTCCACCAATGATCGCTGAAGGGGGGCGGTATCCCGGAGCCTGTGTCACGCCCCAGCTACATACCAGGTACATTGCCTGGTGTCGACACATCCCTTCTGTTGCTTCTTTACACGCCGATACAGCACGCTACAATCGCCTGTGTAGCCACCTGTTTCCGGGCAGTGCTGGGAAACAGATGTATCTGTTGCCGGGTGCCTCCTACCGTCTTTACACGCCGCTACTACGGGGTATTTTGCCGCTACAAGCTACATTTGTAGCCTGTAGCTGGTTGTATCCACCCGCCAGTAGCGGCGTGTAAAGGGCCCCTTACATTGTATATAGCTATTTTGACAAATCACAGCTGTCATTAACCCCTCATAAAACTCTGATTGCCACCAAACCAGGGCAATTGGGTTGAGCCGAGTAAAGCACCAGAAATGGCACCTCCAATAGATGCACCAATTCTGGGGCATCTGTGGGCTACTATTTTTAACCTGTTAAGAGCCCATTAACAACGCCCATTAACTATCTTATTTATCTTGGCTGGGTATCAAAATTGGGGGGGACCACTCATTTTTTTTTAAATATTTATTTAAATAATTTTAAATAACCTGTGTGGAGCCCCCCCTTATTTTCATACCTAGCCAAGATAAAGCACACACCTGTGAGCTTCAACCTACAGCTGTCTGCTTTATCTGCACTGGGTATAGAATATGGGGGATCCTATGACATTTTTTCCAATTATTTATTTATTTTTACACTAGGGTGTGTAAGGCAACCAATCAAACATCAGCACAAAATGTGGGTGTGTGGTCTGATTACAACCAACAGGTTGCTTTCACAGAGGGTGGGTGGGAGAATCAGGGGGATATGCATAAGGATTAATGAGCAGACCCAGAAGTAGTGTGTCTCAGTAAGTATGATTGCCCTGCTCTTACCCCCATTTTGCACTGTAAAGCTGATTTGTAGGGCTGCAACCTTTCAACAAAGTTTATCCAGGTGGCCGAACCTGAACAGTAACATGGACTTCCCTGAGAAGTATGCATTCAGGGTCCATGCACAGATGCTATTTTCCAGTACGGTCCCTGAACTTGACAGTTTTGGTTTGCCTATAACTATCCATGGCTGATATGAGGTCTGTGTAAATATTGTAGAGGAATAAGAGCATCACTGACTGAGCTGCTGATCAAATCTGCTTTGTTGCATACAAAAAGAACATGCATGTGGCTGGACGAGGTAGGCAGTAATCAGTAATGGATGTAGTAATGTCTGTTACTACCTACCTTGTCCAGCTACCTGCATGTCCTTTTTATTTTTTTGCACGCAATAAAATAGGTTTGATCAGCAGTTTGGTGAGTGCCACTTTTATTCCTCTGAAATATTTATGCATTGGACTTTTTTCACAATGACACAGCATTACATGCAGGGTAGTGATCTGAAACACCTGATATAAGAGCAGGGATTTCATTGCATATATTTAAGTGAAGCAGTGGCTGATTATGATCATGGTGCAAAAATGTATTAATTTGAGGTCTGTGGATGAAGAGCACTATTCCATTTTGCATCTTGTAACAGGGACGGTACGTGATCATCAACCAGGGAAGGCAACTAGAAATAAGTGGTCAGGAGGCAGAGTAAAACCAGGATGTCGAAAACTATTTAAAAAATTGAAGCCAAGGTCAGTAACAACAGGTAAACTAGTAAAACTTAGTTTAACTAAACACCAGACTAGCAAGGCGCTTACATTAGCAAAAGTGTGATTCAGACAAAATTCACATAGGAAAATTCACTGTAATGAAGCAGACGAGATCAATTTAAACTTCCATCTGCCATGTGATCTGGCGGTGTCCATCCTTATACACATATTTTTAGTTGTGCACAAAAGGGTAGTAATCACAGTTTGTAAAAAGATGAAACCTGCTGAACAGAGGGCAAACAGAGTACAGAGCAGGCCTGGACTGGCCATAGGGCATATCAGGAGTTTGCACGGTGGGCCGAAGGGGAATTGGGCCGTTGTGGCTGCTATTTAACTTTTAAGAGGTCACTTGTAGTCCCTTTAAGACTTTCTACGGCCTTAGTTTCCTAAGGGCCCATACTACAGCCAGGCATTCCTTTTCAACAGTTGCAAAGGCCCCTTCAAGGTCCAGCAGTTTCCTGCTGAGGTAGGCGATGGGGTCCTCCACCCCAGCTGCATTCACCTGGCTGAGTACAGCTCCCAGTTCATAAGAAGAGGCATCTGTCTGCACAATGAATTGTAGTCTCTTGTAGTCTGGAGCAGCCAGAACGGGGTTGCAGACCAGGGCGTTCTTCAGCCATTTAAAAGCCTCATCACAGGCTAGAGTCCAGGTCACCAGCCAGGACATTGTTTTCTTGATGAGGTCTGTAAGAGGTTTGGCCACAGTGCTAAAATGAGAAACAAATAGTAATAACTGGCAGTGCTCAAAAAAGCCATAACTTGTTTCTTGGTTTGGGGTACAGGCCAGTCACTAATAGCCTTGATTTTGGCAGGTTCAGGACGTAGCTTCCCTCCTCCTACTCTATGCCCTAGGTATTGGACATCACCCATCCCCAATTGGCAGTTATCGGATCAAATGGTTAGGCCTGCTGCAAGAATCCGGTCAAGAACAACTGCTACTTGATTCAGATGTTCCTCCCACATCTGGCTGAAGATGGAAATATCATCCAAGTAGGCACAAGCAAAGTAGCCACATCCCTGGAGGATCTGGTCCACCATTCTCTGAAAGGTTGCAGGGGCATTCTTCTTTCCGAAAGGCATATTTAGAAATTCATAGAGACCAAAGGGACTTATAAAAGCTGACCTTTCTCTCCCTCCCTCTGTTAGAGGGATTTGCCAGTATCCCTTATGGTACCTTTACACGCCGCGACGGCAGGCTGGATACATCGCGCTACAGGCTACAAATGTAGCTTGTAGCGTCAATGTAGCCCGTCGTAGCGGCGTCTGAAGACGCGACGCTACAGCCGGCGACAGATACATCTGTTTATGGGCTCTGCTCGAAAACAGATGGCTATATCGCCGATGGTAGCGAGCTGTATCGGCGTGTAAAGAAGCAACGGAAGGGAACTCTGGACACCCGGGGCTGTAGCTGCAATGTAGCTAAGGCGTGACCTCGGCTCCATGTTACCGCGCCCCATGTGCGATCATTGGTGGAAGCTGCTGCACGACGATTGGTAGTCGCTGCATAGGGAGGCATATTTAAGGAGCTGACGAGTCACACTACACAATCGCTCGAGCGTGCTGTATTACTCAGCCTCCTGCGATGCCTGCCCAATCAGGATGTTATTGCTTCGTCCTATCAGCGTACGGACGGCTCGTAATCCACAATTGTAGCACGCCTATGTGCTGTCCCTGCTGCACCAGGTCCGCCCATAGTAGCTGGTTGTAGCGGTGTGTAATTGAGCAACAGCTGGCTACTTGAGACACCCGGCGATGTAGCTAGCTATAGATGTAGCGTGGCGTAGCGCACCTTGTCGCGGCGTGTAAAGGAGATGCGTTCACCGTTTGTAGCCATTTGAGCGTGCTCGTGCACGTGAAGTAGCGCGATGTATCCAGCCTGCCGTCGCGGCGTGTAAAGGTACCATTACTGAGATCCAAGGTAGTGACATATCGGGCCCCAGCTAGCCGGTCTAGAAGTTCATCAATACGGGGCATTGGGTAAGGATCACTGATGGTATGGTCATTTAGTCATCTGTAGTCCACACAAAAGCGAGTACTCCTAACTTTCTTGGGTGCTAACACCACAGGAGAGGCCCAAGGGCTATGGGAGGCCTAAATTACCCCAAGCTGTAACATCTCCTCAAGTTCGTGCTGCATGATGCTTCTCTGATTCTGGTACCCGGTAAGGAGACTGCTGTATGGAACGAATGCCATGAGTGTGTAGGGCCGTCCTAGTGTAGGGCCGTCCACATCAGGGAGAGCAGCCGCTATGCGACGCATCACGGCCGCAGCGGCCGCACAAACTTGAGAGAGGCTGCGGGACCCAGGACCGGACCAGAGCCAGGAGGTTAGAAATGCCCCCCTCCCACCCCGCTCCTTACTTGGCACCAGGCCATGCAAGGTGGACTGCCACCTGTGGTTACAGCTCGGTAACAGTCTAAGAGCCGGGAATTGGAGATTCAGACTAGTGCAGATGTTAGTCTAAAGTCACTCCCAGAGCGAAGAGAACTGGTGGGGTGATAGACAGAGATGAGTGTAGAGAGGTAGGCATTCAGGTGCTGTACTGTGAAGAGCTTTCTGGGTGAGAACAAGCAATTTGAATTGGATCCTATAGTACATGGGCAACCAGTGCAATGACTGGCACAGAGCAGAAGCATCCGAGTAACGGTTAGCCAGATAGGTGACCCTGGTGAGGGAGAGGACAATTAATAGAGAGTTGCAATAATCAAGGCTGGAGTGGATCAGGGTCACTGTGATAGTTTTAGTTGTTTCCATGGTGAGGAAGGGGTGGATTCTAGAGATATTCTTCAGTTGCAGATGACAAGAGCGGGTGAGAGATTATATATAGGAAGTGAATGAAAAATCAACATCAAACATAACACCCAGACATCGAACCTGCTGCCTATTGTGGTGCCTCACACCGAGACAGAGATGTCAGATTTAGGGAGGTTAGTGGGTGTCGGGATCTTAAGAAGTTCAGTTTAGAAAGGTTGATTTTAAGGAATAGAGTGGACATGGTATTGGAAACTGTGATTGGACAGTCATTGGCATTTTGTAATACAGCGGGGGTAAGGTCAGGGGATGAAGTGTATAGTTGTGTGTCATCAGCATAAATGTGGTACTGGAAGCCAAATCTACTGATAGTGTGTCCAATCAGCGCTGTGTAAAGAGAGAAGAGAAGAGGGCCAAGGACCGAACCCTGAGGGACCTCAATAGTGAAAGGAAGGGGAGAGGAAGTGGAGCTAGCAAATGATACACTGAAAGAGCAATTGGAAAGATAAGAAGAGAACCAGGAAAGAGCGGTGTACTTTATGCTGATGGAGTGCAGCATAGAGAGTAGGAGATGGTGGTCGACAGTGTCAAAGGTTGCAGATAGATTAAGAAGAATAAGCACAGAGTGGTCACCATTATCTTTTGCAGTCAGAAGGCCTTTGGTCAAAGTCACTTGAAATGTGTTGTGCTGAAAAATGGTGCTGTAAAATTTTGCTGGAAAATTAGGAATTGCTGATAAAACTTTAAATCTTCTATATATTTTTTTTTTTTAAACTGGTGTTTCAAAAATTGTGCTGATGTAAAGTAGACATGTAGTGAATGTTATTTATTAAAGAAGTATAATATGGCCCATGAAAAACAAGCCTTTTTAATTCTTTATCAATCCAAAAATAAAAATGAGTATGACTCTTGGAAGAAGAGAAATAAACGAAAATGCAAAAATGGAAAATAGCCATGTTGGAAATTAATTAAATTGTCGGTATGTACATACAGTGTTGGCCAAAAGTATTGACACCCCTGCAATTCTGTCTAATACTCAGTTTCTTCCTGAAAATGATTGCAATCACAAATTGTTTGGTATTGCTATCTTCATTTAAAACACAAAAGAGAATGAAGCAAAAAGCAAAACATTGATCATTTCACACAAAACTCCAAAAATGGGCCGGACAAAAGTATTGGCACCCTCAGCCTAATACTTGGTTGCACAACCTTTAGCCAAAATAACTGCGATCAACCGCTTCCGGTAACCATCAATGAGTTTCTTACAATGCTGTGCTGGAATTTTAGACTATTCTTCTTTGGCAAACTGCTCCAGGTTCTTGATATTTGAAGGGTGCCTTCTCCAAACTGCCATTTTTAGATCTCTCCACAGGTGTTCTATGGGATTCAGGCCTGGACTCATTTCTGGCCACCTTAGAAGTATCCAGTGCTTTCTCTCAAACCATTTTCTAGTGCTTTTTGAAGTGTGTTTTGGGCCATTGTCCTGCTGGAAGACCCATGACCTCTGAGGGAGACCCAGCTTTCTCACACTGGGCCCTACATTATGCTGCAAAATTTGTTGGTAGTCTTCAGACTTCATAATGCCATGCACACGGTCAAGCAGTCCAGTGCCAGAGGCAGCAAAGCAACCCCAAAACATCAGGGAACCTCCGCCATGTTTGACTGTAGGGACCGTGTTCTTTTCTTTGAATGCCTCTTTTTTTCTCCTGTAAACTCTATGTTGATGCCTTTGCCCAAAAAGAGAGAACATACTTCCAAAACGTTTTAGGCTTTCTCAGGTAAGTTTTGGCAAACTCCAGCCTGGCTTTTTTATGTCTCGGGGCAAGAAGTGGGGTCTTCCTGGGTCTCCTACTATACAGTCCCTTTTCATTCAGATGCAGACGGATAGTACGGGTTGACACTGTTGTACCCTCGGACTGCAGGGCAGCTTGAACTTGTTTGGATGTTAGTCAAGGTTCTTTATCCACCATCCGCACAATCTTGCGTTGAAATCTCTTGTCAATTTTTCTTTTCTGTCCACATCTAGGGAGATTAGCCACAGTGCCATGGGCTTTAAACTTCTTGATGACACTGCGCAAGGTAGATACAGGAACATTCAGGTCTTTGGAGATGGACTTGTAGCCTTGAGATTGGTCATGCTTCCTCACAATTTGGTTTCTCAAGTCCTCAGACAGTTCTTTGGTCTTCTTTCTTTTCTCCATGCTCAATGTAGTACACACAAGGACACAGGACAGAGGTAGAGTCAACTTTAATCCATGTCAACTGGCTGCAAGTGTGATTTAGTTATTGCCAACACCTGTTAGGTGCCACAGGTAAGTTACAGGTGCTGTTAATTACACAAATTAGAGAAGCATCACATGATTTTTCTAAGGGTGCCAATACTTTTGTCCACCCCCTTTTTTATGTTTGGTGTGTAATTATATCCAATTTGGCTTTAGGACAACTCTTTTTGTGTTTTTTTTCATTGAAGACAAATTAAATGAAGATAATAATACCAAAGAATTTGTGATTGCAATCATTTTCAGGAAGAAACTGAGTATTATCTGACAGAATCTCAGGGGTGTCAATACTTTTGGCCAACACTGTATTGTGAAATTTTCTAATTATATAGTGCCATCTTTAGAGTTAGTGTAAACTGGACAGATTACCATATTTTTTTTATTATAGAGGTGGGCGGGGGAGCAGCGCATATTACTGCAGCCATGGACAATCATGTGTGCGGGTATGCACTGCTTACCATGCATTATCATTTGCATGGGAAGCATCCCGGCAATGGATGATCATACTTACCGCCGATCGCTCCCTGCCCCATAACCGTCCCCCTGTCTTGTCCAGCATCTGATCATGTGAGTGTTGCAAGACTGACATCACTGCTCATGTGATCATCTGCTGGGACAAGCAGACAGAAGGATGTCACAATGCTGGGAGCATTGGTGAGGTGAGTATGATTGTTTATTTTTTTTAAGCGTGCACCAGGATGAGGGCCATATCCACGATGGGGGTCATATCCAGAATGGGGGGCATATCCTGGATGCGGAGCCTTATCTAGAATGGGTAGGCTATATCCAGGATGGGGATCGTATCCAGGATGGGGGGCTATATTCAGCATGGGAGGCCATATTTAGAATGGGTGGGAATATCCAGGATTGAGGGCCAGATCCAGGATGGGAGATCATAAACCAGGACAAGGGATCATAAACCAGGATGGGGAGCCATACCCAGGATGGTGGATCATAAACCAGGATGGGGTGCTACATACGAGGATGTGGAGGCCATATTTAGGATGGGGGTGGCCATATCCAGGATGGGGGATCATAAACCATGATAGGGGCCATAAACACCGGGATGGGTGACATATATTACCTAGAAGGGGAAAATAACATATATTACCTAGGATGGGGAAAATTACCCCATAAGTGTCAGCAGCAGATCTCCCCCCATAACAGTGCATTACAAGGCCCCATTCACATCACGTTTCGTTCCTGTCTGTGTGGATCCTGTTTTTTGAAGGATGAGACGGACAGGAACAGATTTGTATAAATGAATGGCAATTATGCTCCCAGATCCTGTTTTTTGAAGGATCTGTTTTGTGTATGCCAATAGGTCCAGCCATGGGAAATAACACCAATGTTGTTTCTGGAGAGAGAGAAAGACAGAGAGAGAGAGAAAGAGAGTGAGAGAGAAAAATCTGGAACAAAAATTGCGCTGAGAGAAGCATTATATTTGTTCAGAGCATGCTCAGTAACTAAAACTGGATCTGGAAAATTATCCTTTTTTTTTCCGGATCTCGTACCATAGACTACCATTACATGTGATCTGGGTTGTGCCAGATTTGTTTCAACTGGTTTTGTCCGGTGCGTCTAAAAATGGTGAAGTCTCCAATTCTGAGTCCTGGTAAAAAAGGACAAAAACGTATCCCGCATTGATTTCACATAAACAGATGGCTATATACAGAATGACCAATCCGGCACCATAGGGATACTTGGAAGGCAAAACTGGATCCCTGCCTATCCGTTTAAAAATGGATAGAGCCAGAACCCCAAAACCATGGTGTGAAGCTAGCCTAACCACATTTTTGCTTAATTTCCCCCCCCCCTATTTTCCTCCTCTAATATCTGGGTGCGTCTCATAGTCCTATAACTTCAAAAAAGTCACCATGGTAACAGACTACAAACAATTTGTAATTTAATTCTGCCTTTCTATTCCTATTTATTTGTACCTCATGGGGTTGGTTAGGAAGTATAAGTGCACAGAGTAATCGAAATTTGAGTATAGGATCACTCTACACAGAGTTTATGAACAGTCCTTTAAAGTGAAAATCCATAGGTTGGCATAGGAGTTACAGACCAAAATAATGATTTTTTTTTTCTTTAGTAAAACTGCTGAGGTTTTCAATACTCACTACAATTTAGAAAAATGTGCTGCAGGTGTGGGCACAGCCTAAAACATGTCAAAACGTCCCATGTATCCAGGATGTTTTCTTGTTTTTGTCATGAAGGACTAGTATTGATCAAGAATGCCTGATTTTTAAATTGCTATTCCTGTTCTATAGCTGAGATTTGAATAGTGCACTGGATTTTTACTTATGCACATCCTAAGATTTTACCATTTTAAAAATACTAATTCAGAACTTCATAGAAAGAAATCAATAAGACTATTGAGTAGTAGAATAACAGATAAATGAAACCTCTGAAAGACATATGACACGTTTATATAATCTAACATAAACTTCATTTACTCAACATCGAATGGAGATTAATGGGATTTTCTATTCTCAAGTGATATACTTTATTATGCGATACAATGGTAAATGGTTTACGTTCATCACACTCTGGGAAAATAGAAGCTAAATATTGCATTAGCTGAAGTAATATATTTATCACTTTCACACCGCAGTAGTAGTTTATACAGTACCTTAGAATAATTGCTAACATATTACACTTTTAGTCTCTATTTTTAGTCTTTAGAGGCATATGACCACATTGAATGCCACCCTAAACAGGATACTTTTATGCAGGGTCAGATTAGCCCACCAGAGTATTAGGGCCCTCTTGATTATGACACAACATTGAAGTTTACAAGTCCTGTGGAAAATATCCCCATTAATGAGAGTTATTTACCTTGTAAACATATATTTTCCTGACCCAAAGGCTCTGCTGCATGAGCCATGGGCCGCACAGTACAATGTTTCTGCACCACTAGATGAATGGCGCCCCCTAGGGCAGAGCCTTTGGGTAGCTTTCATACATTCTGCACCATATGTATCAGTGTGAATGGTGTTCTATGCAGGCCCTTAGTGTGCATGGCAAGTCGCCTCCCATACCTTGGTTGAGGTGATTTATCAGCCTGCACCTGGGCTTGCTACACAAGTGGGGTCTGACTGCGTCCTGCAAGTGCAGTATTGGTTTTTGTCTATGGCATTGATGGTGAGTTTTTTTATGCTGTTTTTTCTAGTAGTTTTTGCATAATTTTGATAGGACTGATGAGCATGGGAATCCGTGACGTGGATCATCAGCTTAAGTGTCTTGGCCAACACATGAACCAAAATCCCAACTATAAAAGTTTTTTGTTCATCATACAGAGAACTTTTCTGCACTTTTTTATTCATTTCAGGTGTTTTTGTTGGGCCCCTAGGGAGCGCCATTCATCTAGTGGTGCAGAAACATTGTACTGTGCGGCCCATGGCTCAGGCAGCAGAGCCTTTGGGTAGCTTTCAGACATTCTGCACCATATGTATCAGTGTGAATGGTGTCCTATGCAGGCCCTTAGTGTGCATGGAAAGTCGCCTCCCATACCTTGGTTGAGGTGATTATCAGCCTGCACCTGGGCTTGCTACACAAGTGGGGTCTGACTGCATCTTGCAAGTGTAGTATTTGTTTTTTGTCTTTGGCATTGTTGGTGAGTTTTTTGATGCTGCTTTTTCTTGGGGTCACGCTTTGCAAGGTAATTGCGGTGACTGCATCCAGATCCGGATGCGGTAACCGCAATTGCCTTCACACACATTTTTTGGCAAAAAGTGTGCTGTCAACGGCAACTATATTGCTCAGGATGTGTAATCCTGAGCAATGTGGTTACCGGCTACTTTGTTCATCCCTGCTGCCGCAGGGATGAACAAAGTGTTAAATGTTTATTAAAACATTAAATATATTAATAGTAGCTGTGGGCAACATGTCTCTAGGGGGTGCCCCCCCCAGAGACATGCTGTCCACTCCTGTCAGCATGTGAGGGGTTAATAAGCTCTTTACAGTATAGCCGGCTATTGTCAGCTTCTACAAATTTCTGAATGAAGCCGCGGCTCCCCTCACAGTACAGGAGATACTGTACATAATGTACGTATAGTATCAGCCGCTGTCCTTGGTCCTGTAAGCATTTACATTAGGTCTATAAGCAACGCACCACCATAGACCTAATGTAACAATCCGGTTACCGCATTGCGGATGATAGAATGCTCCGAAAGCTGCAGCCTGCATGATTTTTAGTGCAGGCTGCAGATCCGGAGCCGGCAACCGGATTGTATGTAGAGCAATCCGGTTACCATAATGGGCTGCTATGGGGAGCAGTTCCTGATCCGGTTTTGAGCTTTTTCGCATGTGTGACCCTAGCCTCAGTTGGACTGTAAACAGAGATTTCACATAATCCCCTCCAAAACCAACATATCTGAATATTTCTGCAATATAGTGAAAAAGTGTAAAGCAAAAAGTGTGACAGAATCATGTTGGGAACATCCCAGCCTGGAGTGCACATCTTAAAGAAACTGTTAGGTCCTTGGTACCCCCAGAACCACAAGCAGTTCTGTGCACATATCAAAATTCCCTACCTAAAAAGTATTTCCAAATTTTATTTATGATATTCAAATTAGCGCTTTGACTAGTTGAGGGGACATTGTTTCTTCAACTAGTCATCCCACTTAGCATGTTATTATCAGATCTCTAGTTCTTAATCAAAAATCTTACTGGATTTTTAAATTTAATACCAGGTCATCAAATGGATTAAAGCGAGACAGGACCTAATCCTGCAATGTTCGAGAATAATCTTGTGTACAGTATTTATGCTAATTTATGCTGTATTTATCATTCCATGTTAAATATTACATGTTTATATTCTTCTCTATGCATTCTATTAATATACACAGTTTTTTAATTTAATTTCCATGTGCCTGCACAAGCCTGTTTCTCGCACCAAGGGATTGGGGTACTCCAATCTCGGACGTACTGGCACAGGGATGTCACAGGTGGTCGGTGCCTGAGTCTGTGCCCTTGGTGACAAAATAAAAAGGGGGATATTTACAGGGATTAGAGTTATTGTCAGTCGTGACGCCACCAGTAGGTCCGGTGATGGCACCGGTGCTGCGGAGACCTCCGGGGGGATGGGCGGCAACAAGGTGTTGTGGCTCTCTACTGGAAAAGCGGGTTCCCCGGGGCTGTAGGGTATGATGGTGGAGTAGGGCAGCACGGTAGGAATGGGGCAGCGTAGTCGTTGTGGTGTGGGACAGGTTGAAGAAGGGACACGCACACAAACAAGTCTTTTTCTGTACCTTTTAATGATGGAAAACAGGTACACGTCCCGGATGAAGGATGCACTTCGGGATCTCCACAACGAGTGAGGTTGAGGCCTCCTTGTCCTGTCACTTCTCTTGAGTCTGGCATGTGTGAAACCAGGCTTGACATTTCTGTGTCCGTTACACCCGTGTTGCTGCACTGAGGGCTCTCTCTTGGGCTACCGCTATCTCTCCTGGGGCTCCTGGCTCTCAAATGTGGGTGCTGCGGGTGTCCGGGAAGCTAAGCCTCCACGTTGTACTATAGAAATAAAATAGTTGGAGCGCACATAGAGTGATATCCTCATAGTTTAGCCATCAGGTGTCCCCCTTCTATGGAAAGACTCACCTGGTCAGGTTGTATGAGTCACAACCAACTTTGACAGCTCTCTCCTGAGGTTGCAGCAGTGCCCAGCCAGGGGAAGATAAGATGAACAAACAGAAAGCGCTGAGTTGAAGAGAATCACCGCGTTGACCTCCTATGATGACAAACAGAGTAATGGTGTGTACTCTGTTTATTTAACCACTTTCCTACGCGTTTCGTTGTGTAAATACAACTTCATCAGGGCATGATGATCTGTATTTATAGGGATCTGGCTTAACATCAACCAGTGGTGCTCCCCCTAAAGGCCTGGAGTGGAAGGTGTTGGGTGTATGTAAGTACCAGATGTGGAAATCCCTTAGTGAACTAGTTGGTGGCTTTACCTGCACAGGGCGCCACACCTGCATTTCTAGTATGCAAATTAAGGGAATTCCTACCTACTAATTAATGACATCACAAATTAATTAGCTCACCTAGCAGGAAAGAGGAAATATAAAGATTCATATTTTTAATTTAATGTTATCCAAGATTAAGGCTTCCTATAGCTGAAATGCGTAGTATTGTTGCTCCTAAAGTCTAGCCCTGTGGCTGCAACATGCTGCACTGTATTTTAATGTGAACAAAATAAACTGGATGTTTAATAAAAAAATTCTACTGACCACAGTCACTGGATTAATCATACTACTTTCTGCATCGTAATATACGGGGATGATGTCAGTTAATTTTTTTAACCCCCAAAACACTCCTGCAGGTCAGACGTAATCAACATGACATCCCATGACGATCACGGCTCTTCTTCATCGGGATACCACATCGAGCGATGACATTAGAACACATGACCGCTCACTACGTGGGATCTGCCAGAAGTGACTTCAGGTGAACTCAGTGCCGGCTTGTCTATGTGTCATAGTGGCAGCACAGTCCAACAGTCTGGCAGTGAGTTCACTTAAGATCATTTCTGATGGCTCTCACGGTACACTCTACGTGAACTAGTAGCTGTGACCTTAGGTGATTTCAGTGGCAGACTGTCTGACTGTGTGTCATGGCGGCAGCGCTGTCTGACAGTCCGGCACTGAATTCACCAGAGGTCACTTCTGGCAGTTCTCATGGTACCCTCTGTGTGAGCCGCCAGCTGTGACCTCAGGTGAATTTAGAGCTTGACTGCCTGACTGCATGACAAAGCGGCAGTGCTTGTATTTGGTGTATTTACAATAATGAATGTGTTTTTTTTTCTTTTTACTTACAGGGTTGGTATTGGGGAAGTCTTAAGGCCATGTTACACACACAGATATCTGTGACCAACATCTGAACAGATCCCTGGTTGCAGTGAAATCATGGACACATTGTTCCATTTTGTTGCTGTGTGCAAATATAATAATGTGTCCATGATTTCACTGCAACCAGAGATCTGTTCAAATGTTGGTCACAGATATCTGTGTGTGCAACGTGGCCTTTATAGACACCTCTCCATTACCAATCCAGGGTTTGATGTCAGCTGTGATTTTGGACAAATCACAGCCGACAACAAACCCATATAGTACAACGATTTCCACTGCACAAGGGCAATCGGGATGAGCAGGGCAAAGTGCCACAATTGGCTCACCTAATTGAAGTGCCAATTGAGGGACAGCTGTGGGATTCTACTTTTAGGCTGGGGGGCAATAACTATGGACCTTCCCAGCCTTAGAATACTACTTCCCAGTTGTCTGGTTATCAAAAATGGGTGGGAGCACACACAATTTTTTTATTTATTTTTTATTTAAATCACTTTTAAAAGATGGCATGGTGGAGCATCTATTTTTGATAAGCAGCCATCATAAAGCACAAAGGGGCTGCAGCCCGCAGCTGTCTACTTTACCTGAGCTGGCTAAGACAAATCAGTGGGGAACCGCACATCAAAGTGGAGTAATACTCTGACAACATTATTACCGGAAACCAGCTGTGAGTAAAAAATGCATCCAGGAATATTCATGCTGTGCTCATTCAATTTCAACACTTTTCCATCTATTTTAACATTTTTACAGCCCGGCCAGACCTCCTGGAAAGGTCTACCGGAAAACTATTCGAGTTTCCCATAGACTTGTTATTTGCGACGAATACACAAATAGAGTGAAATATTCAATGCGCATAATCTGAACGCAAATATTTTAGTATTCATCCATCACTAATCAGCCTTGTTTAACCAATTAAAAAATACAATAATACACTACAACGGTTTGTCTCTAGATATTATTGTAGATAAATAAGGCATTCAGTATTAATGCCAATTGACTTAAAATGTAAAATGAAAAACATTCAGTTGGGCCATACATTTTTTTGGAGGATGCTTCTGCAAATGTAGCGCCCCGCTGGTCAGTGTGCTACAAAAGGGTACTGCACCCCGAACAAAAGGTGCAGTATTCTTGTCCTGGTAGGGGTTAATGGAAGTCTGAAGCTCCCCACCACACACATACACCTAGAGACAGGGGGTCATTGGACAGCCTGTTACTAGGCTAACCGATCCCAGTGGGAGGAGAGCTAGGGTACATAGTGAGTGGGAAACACACAAGAGCTGGAAAGTCAGTAAATACAAGCAGAAAGACAAGACAGAGAGAGAACCTGAGGAGAAGAAAGAGAAGTAACAGGGAGGGCACCTCAACCTGGTGACCCAGACAGAGGGGGGCAGGCACAGGGTGACTGAACACCCTGGCCCAGTCCCCAGTGGGGTACTGGCTTCAAAGCAGTGCAGAGGTCCATCCCTGAGATACACATACCGGTATGATCAAAAGCTTCATAGGAGCACAATCCACCCGACATACGTACGGTCCCCACCAGAAGCATCAAACCGGGATGAGCACCCCTTAAAGAGAGAAGGGATCCTCATATCACCCAACAGGCCTGGTAGTAAGTGGGATTTGTGCACGGCAGCGCAAGGAAGAAGGAGTGCGCAGAGGTAGGACAGAGTAAGAGAAAAGAAGAAACATAGCTGGAGCTTCGGACTGACATTGCCTTTTACCAGGACCACCCAGAGCACTACCCTGGCTGTAACAACTGCATACCCAGTAAACTGCAGATTACCGAAGTAAAGACCCGTGTAGAGCAAGCAAGTGTCTGTGTTTTTTCCTGGGTGAACTGCTATATTCCAGTCTCACGGCAGAGACTGCGCTGCCCTACTCCGCCATCATACCACTACACTGCCCCGGGGGACTCTGCTCTACCTGTAGGGAGCTACAACAACTTGCTGCCATCCATCCCCCCAGAGGTCTGCAGCAGCACCGGTGCCATCACCGGATCTACAGGTGGCATCACGAAATTCATCCATTAACTTTTCCTCCCTGTAAATACCCCTTTCAATTGTCACCACGAGGGCACAGGCTCGGGCACCGACCATCCGTGACATCCCTGCACCGACCACCCGAGACCTGAGTACCCAGACCCTTGTGGGCCTGACACATAGCAATGTTTAACCTTTTAAAAATTCTGCCACATAAGAAGCATACAATGCTCTTTTGCCTGGCTACAAGTGAAAGAAGGCCCATAAATATGCTTGGCATATGCCTGGGAGCTTAACAAAAATATAAAAAATGTAATGCATTTCTATGTTGTTGTGCTGTGTTTAATACGTGTAAATTAATGTGAATGAGTCACTGATTAAATTGTTTTATGTCATGTGATGACCATCTTCAAAATATGTAATTTTATAGCCAATATAAATGCATCCTCAGGCACCCACATCAATTACCTCTCCCTTTATGTGAGCCATGACACAACTAATCTATGCTTGTTCATGCATCATATTCCTCACATTTTGCTATGAATCCTCAGTCATCATCAATGTCTTTATTACAGTTTTATCATTTCGTAAACTCCAGAGCGAATCTCGGCCCTGATCAACCTCGCAGCTGTGACACCACTGATTTATGATGTTTTCATGAGGAATGTACTCAGTCAGTGACATATCCATCATTCTATAGTCTCACATGCATGGTTTATGATTGACTTTACTGCACAGTCTATAAATAAAGATTTACTCTGATAATTCTGGGGTCATTCATTTTTTTGGCACAAGAGGATTTGTAAAATTGTGTTTGCAAATATAAAACTGTTGACAAGCAAAGCACATATGTATAAAAGAAATGGTAGAAGTTTTTATCTTAGCTAGATTATCAGTGATAATCAGGATGATGCAATGTTCATTCAAAGTAAGAAATGGGTAAATAGAATTAAAAAAAACTATCTCCAATCTTTAAGTCCATACGATTAAAAACATACAAATTGGAGAGACATCTTACGCGTTTCATATAGTAACTAATAAACGAGCATTTCTCACTCTCTTCCTACTAATGCATCCAATGTATGCTTTGGTTAGCGGTTACCATGGTACCTGAGCTGTGTCCTCCTGTGACATCACTGGCTCTCTGCTCACAAGGCTGCAGCTCTTAGCACACTCATTCTATTCTAGGAGGTCGCGATGACAGGATGCTTCTTTTGCGCCCTGCGGACCAGTCACCACTAGATGGCACAGCAGCCGGGATCGGTAAGTTCTTTCACCCCAAACACACACCCAACACACACTCGATACCAAGACTAGGGACTCTATGCCCAGCAACAGGATGGTGGGAGGAGACAAGTGGAGGATGGGGAAGTTAGGACAGGACCCGGTTAAGGGAGGCAACAAAACTAGACAACACAAAGCTCAGTAAGCCAATCAGCCAAGTAAAGTCAAGGAGTCAAGTTCAGTCAGAAGGAGAGACGAGAACACCAACAAACAGGACTGAAAGAATACAGACCCGGCAGCCTTTGCCACCATGAGGCTTGTCCAAGTCCTGAGCTGCAGGCCGTAATGAGAGAAAGAGGGAGTCTTAGGTGTGCTCGAATTAGCAGGGATGCTGAGGGACTGGGGTCAAAACCAGCATGCCGGCTCTGCTGAAGGGGCCTAGATGCTCTACACTTCAACCACGAAAACCGGCGGGGTGTGGGGTCTTTATGTCCTGCAACCCAACTTCCGACGCAGTGAAAAGAAGGCTGCCATACTAGGGCTAAAAAAAGCCTGTGGCAGCTGGATTGGAGCTTGAGTGCGGACAGACCAAGAGGCCCATCAAAGAAACACAAAAGGGGGTGAGCCATCCCGGCTGCTATGAACATACTGGAGCCACCACTGCACTGTGTTTTAACCATCTGCCGAGAAAGTAAAGTAAACCGAGTTGAAGCTCAGCACTGTGTGAGACTGTGATTTCTGCGCCTAAGGAGAGGTAGACTGATTTGCCGAGCAAGCAGCAGTAACCTGCCTGAGTGTGACTTTGAACTCTGCCAACAGCACAGCCCCGCTGGCCTATTATTCCCCTTATCACAGCCATAAACTTTACGGTTGCCCTGGGGACCTGCTCTTCCCATGGAGCGCTGAACCATCTTCGCTGCTACCCCCATCATCCCCAGGGGTCTCGACTGCAGCAGAAGCTATACCGGCGCGTCCCACATGTGGCATCACAACACTCTTTTATTTTTCCTTTTATTATATTTTTATCAATTTTTCAATTTTCCTTTTTAACTGATCGCCCGACGAGGGGATCACGGACAGGGTCACACCACCGTGATATCCTGCAGCCCCAGATGATGATGAGAGGGCCCAGTTCCGAGTACCCCATGGTCACCACCAGGGGCAAGTCAGCTTTTTGGCGTCACGACTAAGATCTACCGACCTGGTAAAACTGGGTCTTGTGCGCCTAATAGACCGTATTTTTAGGGCCTCAGCAATGGCGACCCTAAATGACTGAAATCATGTGCTGGCAGAGGGGTGTGCCACAGTCCCCCATCATGGGCCAGGCCAGCACCAGGCATGAAAAATTGCCCACACCCCTTCCGCTTTCCAAGAATTGGGAGGGCAGATCCAAAGACTGTATGATACCGCCAAAGGATGTGACTGAAGATGACGACGAGAAACGGAGACACCCACGAAAGAAGGGAGAGGAGAAAGACCAAGACATGAGGAGCAGAAAAGAAAGTGGCGGGAGGTTGAGAGACAGCGAGACACCAAAGATGGTGGAGCGCGGGGTGGAGGGAGCGGACTTCCCCGGTTCCCCAGAGGCCAGTCCAATGCCAGAGGTGGATTCTGCCTTCCTGTCAGAGGAGGTCAACAAGCTGAGCCACCAACTAGAACAGGCCTACCTTTTCATCGTGGAGCAATGGCGGCAGTCGCTTGCGGCCGCATGGTTGGTGGCGTCGCACCCCGTTTCCCCGACCCAGGAGCTTGAGGAGGACGAGATGGAGCCCGGTATCGGGACACGTATGACAGCTTCTCCACTATTGCAAGAACATCCTCTCATCCTGACAGACCCTCCTTGCCCCTACAGCCCCAACCGGACACACACCAGCCAGGCCTGGGAGGACACTCTGGATCCCGAGCCAGGTTTAGCCGTCCCCGTGACCCCAGAAGCATCATCCCAGGAGGCCCACGGGGAACGGATGGTTTGCTATTAGGAGAACCCCGGCGAGGCTTTAATAGGATTCCCAGAGGAGGTAGTGCCGGGTCGGGATCAAATGGAGGTAGTCCCTTGGAAAGAGCACAGGTGGAGCTGTATTGCCCAGTGGGAGGTGGAAGACGAGGAGCGGAGGGTCCAGAAACAAGTGACGATGGAGCGACACATCTGGGCCAAGTCTGAGGCCCATAAGGTCCAATCCACCTGCCATGCCCCACACCGGGAAGGAGTGCTGACCGTCTTCTGGAGGTTAGGGCTTTATTAATTAACCCGGAGCGGGTCGAGACATCTTTGTGTCCCAAGCGGCCCCGATCCACCAACCACACGGGACCGCAAAACCCAGACCACTGTACTGGGGTATTCAAAGCCAGCCCCGTCTGTGACCAGAGCGAGGCAAGAAGTGCTGTCATGGCAGAAGAAGTAAAAGCCGGACCGGCAACAGACTTGTACACTTTGTGTTTTGAACATTTGCTTCCCTTTGTTTCCCCCAGTCTTTCCTAAGAGTGTGTCCCCTGTTTGAATAATGAACATTTTGATCATGAACTGTGCTGATCAGGACTGAAGATGTAAATAGTTAGCTCACTCCGTGGCACTTTCTGTTGGTTTTATAGTATGCTTTTATAATGGAAATATGACAATGTATATTTGAATTGTTTGCACTTAAATGGACAATTGAAGTTAAGACCGCAACGCACAAAAACCCACTGGCATGGCCGAAGCACCGGTCAGTTTAGTCCCTGTCGCCACATCCAGGGCTTGCTCTAGGGTTTTTGTTGTGGTGGGTTCCCGAAGACAAACAGACTAAGGTGAAAAGACAATCGCTGAACTGCTTTTGCACTTGTTCTAATTTTGCTAACTTTTCTACTTTTCTACACCCATACCCCTACCCTCTTGTATAGATAGAAGGTATTTCTTGTTATGTAATGTTCAAGTCACGAGCCTCCTGTTCCCTGGAAGAAGAAGCACTCTGTAAATTGTTGTTGTTATGTTATTATACAAAAAATGTTTGAGTTTCTGTGTACCACCTTACCTGGTCCTAGCACGCGGAAGTGCTATCCTTTGCTCAGGGGGAATGTGGCACCCCTGCAGACCGGTCACCACTAAATGGCGTAGCAGCCAGGATCGGTAAGTTAGGTCATCCCAAACACATACCCAACACACTCTCGATCCTAAGACTAGGGACTCTATGCCCAGCAACAGGATGGCAAGAGGAGACAAGTGGAGGGTAAGGAAGTTAGGGCAGGACCCCGTTAGGAGAGGCAACAAAACTAGACAACACCAAGTTCAGTTAGCCAGTCAGCCTAGTAAAGTCGAGAAGTCAAGTTCAGTCAGAAGGAGAGACGAGAACACCAACAAACTGAAAGGACATGGACCCAGCAGCCTTTGCCACCATGAGTCTTGTCCAGGTCCAGGGCTGCAGACCGTAGTGAGAGACAGAAGGAGTCCCAGGTGTGCTCGAATTAGTGGGTACGCTGAGGGACTGGGGTCAAAACCAGGGCGCCGGCTCTGCTGAAGTGACCAGAACACTGTACGCTCCAACCACGAACATCAGCGGGGTGTGGGGTCATTATGTCCCGCAATCAAACATCCGGTGCTGCGAAAAGAAGGCTAGGGGACCAGGCAGGTCGCCAACCAAAATCCCGTGGCAGCTGGATTGTAGCTTGCGTGCATACAGACCGAGAGACCCATGAAAGGAACACGAAAAGCCATCCCGGCTGCTATGAACCTACCGAAGCCGCCACTGCACTGTGTTGTAACCATCTGCCGGGAAAGTGAAGTAAACCGGATTGAAGCTCAGCACTGTGTGAGACTGTGATTTTCGCGCCTGAGGAGAGGTAGACTGATTTGCCTGAATTACCTGCCTGAGTGTGATTTTGAACTCTGCCAACAGCACACCCCCACTGGCCTACTATTCCCCTTATCACATCCGTAAACTTTATGGTTGCCCTGGGGATCTGCTCTTCCCGTGGAGATCTGAACCATCCTCACTGCTACCACCATCATCCCCAGAGGTCCCGACTACAGCAGCAGCTAAACTAGCCGCGTCCCATGGGTGGCATCACGACACTCTTTTATTTTTGCTTTTGTTTTATTTTTATCCATTTTTCAATTTTCCTCCCTTAACTGGTCACATGACAAGGGGATCTAGGACCGGGCCACGCCACCGTGACATCCCGCAACCCCTGACAATGACGAGAGGGCCCGATTCTGAGTACCCCACCGTCTCCACCAGGGACAAGTCACTTCTTCACCGTGGCCTCCAATGCAGCAGAGCTGAGACCTCGTGGTGGATTATTGTTAGGGTACCTTTCCACGCCGCCACCACGGTGAGAAATCAGAACGGCGATATGTCGCCCCGGTACTATCGCCGTCAAATTGCCTCCCAATTGCGGTGTGTAATTGAGGAATTTGGCGGCGATAAAATAATTGTCGCCTAGTTCCGATTTCACAGCACTGCTCCAAAATCAGATGCAATCATGAAGGCGACATTCCCGGCTTTTGGCGTGTGAACGGTCAATAGTGATAGAATCTGCATCACCTATTGATTTCCCGTAGGCATGCCACAGCATGCTGGACACCGTGCCCCGTCAGCGATGATTGGTGGTGGCTACTGTGTTTCCATTGGCTGTCCCTTCACAGGCCGCCATATTTGAAGAGTTGTCACTTCAGCACCACACACATCTTCACCTACACAACCATCCACTACATCAGTCCAATTACGAGCGCATTCAATAGTGCAAGCTATGTTGTACGAGTGTATTTGAAGTTTCACTGTGTCCACCATACTGCCACACATGACAGTGCAGATATTGGCCTACACATCACACATGGGTGCCATGGGCAACGCACTGCAATCGTTTGTGAATTTGGTGTCGCTGATGGATATATTACGCTATTCCCGCTCCGCGGACGGCTACCTTGTTAGCGTCCTCAATGTTGTTTGGCAGTGCCAGTGTGCGTGATTGCGTCATGATGTTTGTTTTGGTTACTCCCTACCTGCCAGGTGCCTGCCCCTCCCCTGCACATGGGAGAACAATCATGGCCACTGCACAGCGCGCTGCCACATGGGGTCTGGCGGAAATAATGCTCCTCATAGACTTATGTGACTGCCAGGAATACTGGTGTGAGCAGCGTCACCGACACCCATAGCTGCGCAAGCACAGCATACTGAGGCGGATACAGCGGGCCCTGCTCCACAAACTGGGGGTGGAGAGGACCTACAAGCAGATCCAGAAGAAGATTGCAGACCTAAAGCACAAGTCACCAGGGCGCATTGTGGATCTTCGTGCCAGGATTGCCAGGCTGCGCGTTGAGATATTTTGAGCATAAGACACAAAGGCTGGGGTACGTGTGTGATGTAAATGTCTTTGGCCATGCCTTGTGGCCACACGTCAACATTATGGCCACGTTTATGGGCTTAGACTCATGATGTGTTGCATTGGACAAGGGAGATGTATTCTACAGGAGGGCCAGGGGTGTAGAGTGAGCAGGTGTGGTTGTCAGACACTGCAATGTTGTGTTTGGGCCTTGATTGGTGGTCTATATATATGTGTGTGGGCTGGTGTTCACACTTGGATATGCTATAATAAAGTGCCCAAGAGATGTATAGGGAAGGAGGTGGTGTGTGCAGTTGATGTGTGACGAAGCGTTCTTTTTGTGATTTATTTTTTTCTCTCTTTTGCAGGGGTTGGTACGTGAGATGATGTTCGACCCTGATGGAAATGCTATCATGGCTCTTGCCTTGGTGGAAGAGCAATTGTAGCTGGAGAATAGATATGGTAGGTTGCGGGCTCGCAGACCACGGCGTGTGTGGGCTCGGGATTGGCTTCGCCACCGGGACACCCAGAGCCACATGCAGCTAGTGTGTGAGCTGGAGGATCGGAGTCCGCATGATTTCAGGAACTACCTCCGTATGTCCAAGGACTCTTTCACATTCCTCTTGGAACGCATAAGGCCATTGATAGCCCATCAGGACACTGTGATGCGTCGAACTGTGCCACTTGCGGAGCGTTTGGCTGTAACTTTGCGGTTCCTGGCTACAGGTTGGTCAAGGATCGACCTGCAATACACTTCACGTGTATCATTGTCCCTGCTGAGCCGCCTCATCTCCGAGACATGTGAGGCCATCTGGAGTAGTTTGCTGCCATCCTATATGCAGTTTCCCACAACACCCGCTGAATGGATGGATGTTGCCAGAGGGTTTAAGGACCGCTGGCAATTTCCAAACTGCGGCGGTGCATTGCATGGTAAGCAACAAACCCCCAAACTCTGGGTCTTTGTATTACAATTACAAAGGATATTGTAGTGTGGTCCTCATGGCCCTGGGGAATGCAAACTATGAGTTCCTCTACATGGACGTTGGGATGAACGGGCGTATCTCATATGGGGGTGTGTTGCACACTGCTCCTTGGCCCAAGACCTAAGGACAGGTGGGCTGAACTTGCCCTCAAAAGAAGAGACAACCCATCATCTCAACTTTGCGTTTGTGGGGGATGAAGCCTTCCCACTTCAGGCACACCTACTTCTGAGCAGCGCATTTTCAATTACCTGCTATCCCGGGCCCACCGTGTGGTTGAAAATGCGTTCGGAATCATAGCCAATACATTCCGGGTTTTTCATACACGTCTGCATATGAAACTGGAATCTATTGATGTGGTAGTGCTGGCCTGCTGTGTGCTGCATAACTTCCTGCATCGTAGGGTTTGTTCATAATACACGCCGGCAAGTTATGTGGATTCAGTGGACCCCACAACAGGGGAGGTCCGTCCCGGGGATTGGCGTCCTACCGACCATGGTGTGGCGCCACTCCAGCCGCTGAGCCAGGCTCGGTCTCAGCAGGATGCCAGGAACAGTAGAGACGCATACTGCTCCTACTTTAATGGCCCTGGGGCAGTGGCCTGGCAGCACCAGCAGGTGTAGGGTGGCTGATGCTGTGAGGCAGCAACATGATGAGGATGGTGGAATCACCAGAGTGGCTGCACCATGAGGATTTGGGTTGTTTTTTTCTCTGTGCACACTCTTTAGTTAGCTAGTGAGTATTTTTGGGTTTTTTACTTTGACATGGTATTTTTTATTCCATTATTTCTCATCATGTTGCATTTGTTTGTGTAATGTCAACACTTCTGTTTAATGTTATTTTGTGTGTTTTGTTGTATTTGTTTTTTTTGTGCAAAAAAATATACACTAAAAAAAAATAGATCCAAACAACAACCTGTGTGTGTCGTCACTTTGGGATACAGGGCAGTTGCACATAGCTTTATGCTGTGCACAGAGTATGTGATTCGTAAAATGGTATTGATGGTTCCGTGATACATTTTGTGTTAATATGCAGTACACAGGGTCAGCCCTTTGGGCCACAGCGTATGGCGCAACTGTGTGTACATATCCATTGTGATTTGTTGTGCCCACAGGGGCACGTGTCCACACACATTGAGCAAGCAATGATTGTGGGGGGTGAAGGTACAGTCCATTACACACAAAACATGTGTACACACACATAGTTCAGTTGTGCCATGGCATGGAACATTGTAGGCACATATGGGCATAGTATTGTGTGTATGTTCCCACCATCAGCTACAGACGCACACATAGCAAGCCATTGTGTAGAGTAAGCCACTGTCCTGGGTAAAAATGCTCCTGTGTGACGCTTGAGCGGCTTGAAAGTGTGTCGCAGCAGCCAACGACATGAGCGTGTATTCATTCCAAACTCCGAGACAATGGCGTCACGTATTAGCCAGCCTTCCAGCGCAGGCTGGCCAATAATGACGCTATTGCGTTGTCCGTGTTTGGGGTGCGGTGTAAAACAATTTGACACGCCTATGTTTTGTTATGCTGCACATGTACGCCCACATTCCTTTGGGGATTGCGGTGTGTGAAGCGGCGACGGGAGTCTACCGGATGTTTCCCGCTGTTGGTGTGGCGACTTCTGGGGCGACACGTCGCCTTAGGTTGAGGGTGAAATTGCGGCGTGTAAAAGCGCCATCGGCGATCTCAGGCAACCATGAAAAATGTGCACGCGCACGTTAGATTGCCTCCTATTGCCACCAAAAATTGCGGCATTTAAAGGTACCCCTAGAGAGTTTGTATTGGGGGTTAATAAATTGAATAATGAGAGTTTTCAGTTTGTTTTATTTCTAATAAAGCAATTTTCTTGTTTTTATTTCTAATAAAGATTATTTTCCTGTGTGTGAACTCATTTAATGGGTGTGTATCAGAAGATGCTTTACATTACCAATCCAGGGCTTAATGAGAAGCTGTCAATCATCAGCTGTAATTAACCCCTTCTATCACTCAGAAGCCAGTGCATCACGGCATTGGGAAGAGCTGGGTATAGTGCCAGGAACTGGTGTTTCTAATGAATGCACCAATTTCTGGGGCGGCTGTAGGCTGCTAATCTATAGAGTGAGTGACCCACCACAATGAGAATACCAGCCCCCAGTTGCCCAGTTTGGCCTTGGCTGCTAATTAAAAATAGGGCGAAGCCCATGCATTTTTTTTGCCAGTCAAGGTAAAACTAGGCTGCAGAGGGTGGCAGCCTGCAGCTGTCGACCTTATTTGTGCTGAGAATGAAAAATACAGCAAAGCCAACAAATGTTCATCTGCTCTGACCCATTTAATAATATTGGTCACAGTACAAGATTTTTGCGCATTGCACTTGTCCGATTTATACTCCCATGTGTCTGAGCCCTTAGTCTGACTTTTTAATATGGGGTACGAGAACTAAAACTGCCTATGGCAGCATCAACTCCAAATACAGCTCTGTAAGTAATATTAGTAGACAGAAGGTAAGTGAAGTGAACATTGCAGCATGAAAATAACTGTAAACCAGACCAGTAAATCCACAAAGAAATTGCTGGGAAAAATTTAAGTTATTTATAGCAAAATAACATTGACCTTTACCTGGATGGATTGATAGATAGATTGATGGATAGCTAGATGACTGTCACTGGGGATTGAAACCTTTCTTTTTTTTATCACCTCACTCAAAATTCATAGAGGAGGTTTTCTCACCTATATAAATATATAACAAGTCATCTCTGTAATTCATTATGGTTTTCCAGTTGAACCATATAAAGTAGATGCCCTTGAGTTTTAATAAGTTGTCCAGAAAAAAAGATATAATACAGTTGACAACCTTCAGAGACAAATTATCATTTTTTATGGACACATTGGAAAACCATTAGTAATCGAAAAGATTAAAGGTGATGCAAGTCTACAGATCCTGAATACTAATGTTATCACAACACTAATGGCCACTTTACACATCCCAACATTGTTTCGATATTGGATACAACGGCACGGGAGCGTGCACTTTTTTGGCAGTAATCCAAGATCGCATGGGAGCTGTCACACAGGGAGATATCGGCAAGCAACACAACTGCGATGTATACACCCCCTTGTACGTGCGAACCAGGGATCGACTATTTAACATGGGAGTGAATAGGGGAAGTTGCTCTTCAAGTCGGTGTTGGGTAGTCACACAGAACGATCCTGCCAGATTGTCCATCCAATATCGGGCAGTTGGAGAGCCTGCACAATTCTTCCCCGATATCGGTTTGGCATCGTTCTTGCATCGAATTGGTCATTTACACCATACGATATCGGCGCCAACGCACGACCCACGTGACTTTTTGTCGAAGTTGGACGACGATATCGGGACGTGTAAAGTGGCCATAACATTACAACTATGAAATGAAGATATTTGCAATCACTATACTCTGAACAAGTTTTTTTCGGCATCATAAATAATCATGGATGCATTAATTTTTACTTTAGGATAGTGGAAAAAATGCTCATTTTACTGACTGTGGACAAATGTATAATTAGTAATCAATGTAACCATGCACTCCCAGATGATTTTGTGATGAGGATTTTTATTGAAACCAGCAAAGTGGGATTACAGACTCTTCGGTCAGAACTCTGACCTTCCTCAGTAACGTGCTGGAGAGGATACGCTAAGTGGGAGGCAACCTCCACAGCAGTGGATACTGTTATTGCACGTCAGTCTTCCACACAGTGTATCCTCTCCAGCATGTGTTACTGAGGAAGGTCAGAGTTATGACCAAAATGTCTGTATCCCATTTTGCTGGTTTCAATAAAAATCCTCATCACAAAATCATTTGGGAGTGTCTGGTTACATTGATTACTACTTCAAAATGGGGTTTAACCTGAGCACTGCATCTCCTCCTAAGCAGGAAGTGCCGTATCTATACCACAAGTGTCCAGAAATGCATGACCGTTGGCAACATTGCTGGATTTGCATTTGGACACCTAAGGGTACCTTTACACACGGCAACTTTTCTAGGAATTTCACTGGCAAACTTACTGGTTGCAGTGAAATCATGGACACATTGTTCTATCTTGTTGCTGTGTACAAATGGAACAATGTGTCCATGATTTCACTGCAACCAGTAAGTTGCCAGTGAAATTCCTAGAAAAGTTGCCGCGTGTAAAGGTACCTTAAGGCCATGAACAGCAACTGCACTATGACACCCTTTTCATACAGCTCCTGATGCACATTGCAGAGGCAATTTTGAATTATAGTGACTTGGGTAAAATCTAGTGGTGAACGATTAGTAAAATACTCGGATACAGGAGAATCGTAACGAGTAGCTTGTAATACTCGCGTATTTCTACCGATTAGCGAGTCCAATGCAAGTCATTGTGAATAACAAGTGGTTTTTTGCTGGATCCAACAAAGAGGACTAGGGCATGAGAAAAAGGCTAAAATGGATGGGAAAGTGCTGAAACTGAGTAGGAAGAGCCTGGAGAATATGCCTGCAGGCATTTATGACTTACATATGGTTCTGGGAATATTGTTGTCAGAGTATTATGCCACGTTTACGGATTCACAAGAACACCTAAGAAATATAACCTAAATTGCATTTTACAGGGCAAAAATTATAAAAACGTTTTTCCTGCATAATCATTTGCTTAAAAAGTAAAGAAAAGAAGAGAAAATAATATCACATTTACTACTTGTTCACAAGTAGCATTTTTGCTTTTTTTTTTCGTTTTAGGATTGGGTCGACCCTGACTTATACATTTTTAGGTCCCTCCCTCATACATAATTCTTACTTAGATATTCCCCAGCACTTAACAAGGTCAGCTGGAACGTGCCTGTTGGTATGCTGGGTAGTTATGGGCTAACACGAATTGTAGAGTTCGGGGTCCATACCGAACATCTAATGTTTGGGCACAAATCCCGAACACGGACTTCCCTGGGTAGTCCAGGTTACAGTTCTGGTTCAGGTTTGGAGGGGGGTTGGCTGTAAAAAAAGAAAAAAAATAGGAAGCATTATACTTACTAGGTCGCACCATTCTGCCGTCTCACCACTTCTGCTTCTGGGGCCGCTCATTAACTTCAAGGATAGTCACTGCAGAGGGACGCAACAGCCAATCACAGATGCTGTTACAGAAAATAGGCATCTGTGAAAGTCTGTTGGAGTGACCTGGAATCTGCCCATACATTCTATCAGGGTAGATTCAGGTTGCTTCAACAGCCAATCTCAGATGCCCATTCTCTGTGACAGTATCTGTGATTGCTGTTGGGCCTCTCAGCCATTAACTGACATCATAGTACTGTAAAAATAAATAATTGAAAAAATTTGCATAACAACCAGTGATATTTTTAATTCTCAGTGCAGATACAGTGGATAGCTATGAGTTGCCACCCTCTGCTGCCTGGCTATACCTTGGCTGGCAATGAAATACAGGAAAGCCCTTTTTTAAAAGAAATTATTTAAATAAATAATTATTTTAAAAATGTGTGGGCGTTACCCTATTTTAATTGCCATCCAAGGTAAAACCCAGGCAGCTGTGGCTGGAATTCTCAGTGTGGTAAGGCCCAAGCATGTTAAGAACCCTGAAAATGGTGCATTCATTGAAGCACCATTTTCAGGCACTTTACAGTGTTGGCCAAAAGTATTGACACACCTGCAATTCATGAGATAATACTCAGTTTCTTCCTGAAAATGATTGCGATCACAAATTCTTTGGTATTATTATCTTCATTTAATTTGTCTTCAAGGAAATAAACACAAAAGAGAATGAAGCAAAAAGCAAAACATTGATCATTTCACACAAAACTCCAAAAATGGGCCGGACAAAAGTATTGGCACCCTCAGCCTAATACTTGGTTGCACAACCTTTATCCAAAATAACTGCGATCAACCTCTTCCGGTAACCATCAATGAGTTTCTTACAATGCTCTGCTGGAATTTTAGACCATTCTTCTTTGGCAAACTGCTCCAGGTCCCTGATATTTGAAGGGTGCCTTCTCCAAATTGCCATTTTTAGATCTCTCCACAGGTGTTCTATGGGATTCAGGTCTGGACTCATTGCTGGCCACCTTAGAAGTCTCCAGTTTCTCTCAAACCATTTTCTAGTGCTTTTTGAAGTGTGTTTTGGGTCATTGTCCTGCTGGAAGACCCATGACCTCATGGAGGGCACATTTGGCCCTCCAGTTCTGTGTGCTGATCCGGTCCGGGCTGTCAGGTTCATGCCTGACAGCCTCGGACCGGATCACACCGTGGTGTGAAGCCAGCCTAAGCTTGTTTTCCCACTTAAATGAATTTGAAGCTTATTCAAAGAGTAGTCGAAGCAATTTTTTCATCTGGATCTTAAATCTGATCCAGAATTCTGGTGCAATTTAGCTATTAAATCTACTGCATATTGTGGTTAGGTGCTAAATAAAAATACCAGACAGAGATATACAATAGATACAATATATGGATGAATGGACAGATAGACAGATACCGTAGATTAAAGCCAAAAAATTCAATTTGCTTCATTGTTTAATAAAAGCACAAATCTCTTCTTCCTGGTCACCAATAGGCACATAGTTGAATAATCATATTTCCCATACATATTGTTCTATGTAAGTTCTCCAAGAGGTAAAATTGGACTTTAATAATCATTCGTATTCAAACGCCTGCAGCCTTTTTCTTGAATGCTGCATCGGGTTATGGCTTTGAAATATGCGCAGTAATAACATACGAGTGAGGACATGAAAAATGGTTTCTTTGTTTTTTTTTATATAACTCTTGTACATCCCATTGTAAAAGGCAGATTTATTCAGCTGTCTAATACATAGTAAACAGAAGTGAATAGAAGACAATTTTCATCTGCATATGATAAATTGCTGCTTCTTACATCGTCTTATCCAGATATTCCAATGAATTTTTAGCCTTCAAGAAGCATGGCTGTGTTGTAGGTCATTAATGCTTTTAATGGACAATATAAAATTACATATTTCTTTCATTTTACGGGATAGCTTAGCCTGCTCAGCAGGCACGTTGCTCCATGTTCGATGAGCAGTGAATGATCAGAAGTGTCTTATACTGTCTGGAAGCAAAATAAATGATACTTCAACAGAATGTGTAAATATGACTTGTGATTCATTGGTTATGAATCGCTATACTGTGCCCATGATTATACTTATTATATGGTCATGAGATGTTGTAACCTTCTCACTTCAAAAGGACATTGAGACATCAAATCACAAAACCATATCTAGTGGACGTGGAAATAAATTCTTTTGAATTAGACTTTATTTTGACACTGCTTATTTTATGGCATTTTCTAATTTAGCCATTCTATGGCACTGCACATTTTAAGGCACTTTTTATGGCACACATTTTATGGCACTGCACATTTAATGGCACTTCTATGGCACACATTTTATGGCACTGCACATTTAATGGCACTTCTATGGCACACATTTTATGACACCACACTTTTTTTGTACTTCTTCTATCACATATACTGTGGCACTTATACATTACTGGAAATCCTCCTAAAATACAATGGAGAAAAACATACGGCACCATTTGAGTATAGTAATAGTATACCAATGGTGAATAGTGCAAATGCACTCACCTTGCGGTACATAATCATAATCATATCTCATACACATTTTCCCTCACTACACTGTAAGATGGCAGCTTGTCTGGTGCACTGAAATGGATTCCTAAAGTACGATCCAAACAGAAGGTAGAATCACTGGTAAAAGTGCCATTCTCTCCTCCATGATGGGTAAGCAATTAAATAAGGAAACATTTTTGCAAAAGTGCAAAATCCAAAGTATTTAATATTTCAAAATTTATAATATAATTGTCTTGCGGCCACTTCCATCTGAGGCCAAAATCACACGCCAGCGCTCATTGGTCGCCGCCAGCTGTGGAAACCACTGAGCGCAGCGTATGCAAAACAGCCGCATGCCGCGGCCACGATCCAATCAGCGACGCATGATTTTGGCCTCACAGACACTGCGCTGTCAGCCTCCTCCTGGCCGCACCCACCCGCTGGAGCAAGTGCGCCCACCTCTGGCAGTCTCTTGCCCGCCGCTGCCACCTGCCGCTCCAGTCCCCCCCTCACTTCATCCCCCCCTTGCTCCACTCCCTCGCTCCATTCCCCACGCTCCATTCCCCCATCCTCACTCCATCTCCCCTCCCCCCCGCTGCATTCCCCCCGCCGCTCCGTTCTCACCCGCACCTGGTGTTTACATCGCCACCGGAAGCTACAGCAGGTAATGAGCGGTCATGTGACAGGCTATGTGCACGTCACTTCAGCCCGCCTATCACATGACCGCTCATTACCTGCTGTAGCTTCCGGCGGCGATGTAAACACCGGGTGCGGGTGAGACTGGAGTGGATGGGAGGGGGGATGGATGTGTGCTGACCAGTGGCCCTCCATCCTGCGCTTACCACTGGCCCTCCATCCTGCGCTGACCACTGGGCCTCCATCCTGCGCTGACCACTGAGCCTCCATCCTCTGCTGACCACTGAGCCTCCATCCTCTGCTGACCACTGAGCCTCCATCCTGTGCTGACCACTGAGCCTCCATCCTCTGCTGACCACTCTGCTTCCATCCTGCGCTGACCACTCTGCCTCCATCCTGCGCTGACCACTTTGCTTCCATCCTGCACTGACCACTGAGCCACCGCGCAGTGCTAACCACTGAGCTACCTTACTGTGCTAACCACTGAGCCACCGTACTGTGCTAACCCCTGAGCCACCGTACTGTGCTAACCACTGAGCCACCATACTGTGCTAACCACTGAGCCACCATACTGTGCTAACCACTAAGCCACCATACTGTGTTAACCACTGAGCCACCGTACTGTGCAAACCACTGAGCCACCATATTGTGCTAACCACTGAGCCACCGTACTGTGCTAACCACTGAGCCACCATACAGTGCTAATCACTGAGCAACTGTACAGTGCTAACCACTGAGCCACCATATACACTGCTAACCACTGAGCCACCATACTGTGCTAACCACTGAGCCACCATATACAGTGCCAACCACTGAGCCACCATAAAGTGCTAACCACTGAGTCACCATATCCAGTGCTAACTACTGAGCCAGCATATACTGTGCTAATTACTGAGCCACCGTATACAGTGCTAACCACTCAGCCACCATATAGTGCTAATTACTGAGTCATCGTGTACAGTGCTAACCACTGAGTCACCTTATACAGTGCTAACCAATGACCCACCATACTGTACTATCACTGAGCCTCCATACAGAGTTAACCACTCTGCCTCCATATAGTGTTAACCACTGAGCCACCATACTGTGCTAAACACTGAGTCACCGTACTGTGCTAAACACTGAGTGACCATATACTGTGCTAACCATTGAGTCACCATACTTTGCTAAATCCTGAGCCACCACGCAGTGCTAACCATTAAGCCACCATACAGTGCAAACCACTGAGCCACTGTACAATGCTAACCACTGAGCCACCATACAGTGCTAACCACTGAGCCACCGTGCAGTGCTAACCATTGAGCCACCATACAGTGCTAACCACTGAGCCACCATACTGTGCTAACCACAGAGCCACCATACAGTGCTAGCCACTGAGCACCATATACAGTGCTAATCACTGAGCCACCATATACAGTGCTAACCACTGAGCCACCATACTGTGCTAACTACTGAGCCACCATACTGTGCTAACCACTGAGCCACCATATACAGTGCCACCCACTGAGCCACCATAGAGTGTTAATCAATGACTCACCGTATACAGTGCTAATCACTGAGTCACCGTATACGGTGCTAACCATTGAGCCACATTACTGTTCTAATTATTGAGCCACCATATACAGTGCCAACCACTGAGCCACCATAGAGTGCTAACCACTGAGGCTCTGTATACAGTGCTAACTACTGAGTCAGCGTATACAGTGCTAACCACTAAGCCCCCGTATACTCTGCTAACCACTGAGCCCCCGTATACTCTGTTAACCACTGAGGTGCCGTAAAGTCTGCTAACCAATGAGCCCCCATATACTCTGCTAACCACTGAGCAACCGTATACTCTGGTAAGCACTCTGCTGCGGGCAGGAGGGGGCCGGGGAACAGCGGCCGGGTGCGGGCAGGTGGGCCCCCCCCCTGTATACCGTGTACTTTGTTGGTGCGCTGCCAATAGACCTAATATTAAAGGTTTCAGGACCAAGGACAGCGGCTGATACTATACATACATTACGTGCAGTATCTCCTCTACTGTGAGGAGCCGCGGCTTCATTCAGAAATTTGTAGAATAGCCGGCTATACTGTAAAGGGCTTATTAACACCTCACATGATGACAAGAGTGGACAGCATGTCTCTAGGGAGGGTGGGCACCCCCTAGAGACATGTTGCCCACAGCTACTATTAATATTACTTGTTTTAATAACTTTTAACACTTTGCTTATCTCTGCGGCAGCAGGGATGAACAAAGTATATGGTAACCGCATTGCTCAGGATTACATATCCGGAACAATCCGGTTACCACATTGCGGTTGAGAGAACCACTCCGAAAACTGCAGCCTGCATGATTTTTACTGCTGCAGATGTGGAGCCGGTAACCGGATTACATGTAGAGCAATCCGGTTCCAGAATGGGCTCCTACGGGGAGCAGTTCCTGATCTGGTTTTGATCTTTTTGACAGCTCAAAACCAGATCAGTATTTCAAAATGTTGCTGCAAATGTGACCCTAGCCTAGTGATTTACAATACATTGGGAAGACAATACAAACCTTGCAATCTTATATAAATGAGCACAGACGCAACGAAAAAATGTTTTCCTTAAAAGAAAGCATTTTGAGACACATCACCTATACCAAATAAAAATTCCTATTATGTTTAACTGTTAAGTATTTTGAGACACGTAACAATTAAACACAATAGGAATTTTTATTTGGTAAAGGTGATACCTTGGAGATATATTGAACAGAAGGAAAATATTAAACATGAAAAAATCCTTTTGAAAATGTAAACTCCAGTGTCCATATCCTGATGGTCTAGATGAGACCATTGTACACAGTGGCGTAACTTCAGGCCCAGGGGCCCCAATGCGAAAGCTCCAACAGGGCCCCCAATTATTGCAAATCTTTAATAGTATTAGGGCCCTTTCACATCAGCGTTTTTCGTAATTCGCGGCAGATGCGGTGAAAAAACCGCATCTGCCGCGATTACCGCATACCGGCTGCACTTGCGGCGCGGTTGCGGTTTTTTCCATGCAAAGTATAGGCGGACTTGCGGCAGGTGCGGCAAGTGCGGTTTTGCACTTGCGGCAGGTGCGGCCGCGAAAAAAAACCGCGGCTGACCGCGGTTTTTTTCGCGGCCGCACCTGCCGCAAGTGCAAAACCGCACTTGCCGCCCCTGCCGCAAGTCCGCCTATACTTTGCATGGAAAAAACCGCAACCGCGCCGCAAGTGCAGCCGGTATGCGGTAATCGCGGCAGATGCGTTTTTTTCACCGCATCTGCCGCGATTTCAAAAAAACGCTGATGTGAAAGGGCCCTTAGTCTTTTTCTATAGGCCAAAGGGACTTTTGGGGCCCCCTAAGCTGCAGGCCTGGGTGCGATCGCAACCCCTGCACCTGTGGTAGTTCCGCCCCTGATTGTACACGTAAAATAAGTGATGGGAAAGAGTGGACTGTTTACAGATTGCCGACATATATATGTGATATAAACACATGTGTGTATATGGACAGGAAATGTTAAATACTAACTGGGGATGGAATATATATATTAATGCCTTGTGAAAATATTTGGTCCCCTTGAACTTTTCAACCTTTTGCCGCATTTCAGGCTTCAAACATAAAGATATAAATTCTAATTTTCTGTGAAGAATCAACAACAAGTGGGACACAATCGTGAATTGGAACGAAATTTATTGGATAGTAGCTGTGAGCCCGATTCTAAAGAATCGGGAGTCTAGAATCTGTATATAATTTTTGTAAGAGTTTTAAATAATAGATTTAAACACCAGATATATGACTAAGTAGGCGATGTAGGCAGAACTGTGAGGGTAGCAATATAGTGGAGGTGTAGAAAGAGTTAATGTCCGACTAACAGGACTATAACAGAGTAGGAACTTATAATGATATAAAAAATGTTATTGAAGGAGTTAATGTCCCACAGGCACTCCCACAACAGACTCAGCGCTGTAAATTATATCCAAAATGGTGTTCAAGGGGTTAATGTAGCAGTGGCAGTAGTTATAAACACTACCAAATATGCAGTTAATGCTGAACTGGTATATAATGGGTTAATTTCGCAGTGTCATTACAACTAAACACTGTGTAATAGAAATAACAACAATAATGGAATATAAAGGGTTAATGTTTCTACTGGCAGTAGTAATAGAGACTACAAAGTAAGGAGTTAAGGCAGAAATGGTATATAAGAGGTTAACTTCGCAGTGGCAGTACAACTACACACTGTGTTATAGAAATTACAGATAAAACGGAATGTAAGGGGTTAATGTTGCTACTGTCATGAGTACAATGAGAGAAGCGCCTCACTGGCCATTGAGATACATGGAGGACTTTGAGTTTGAGTTTAAGTAAATTTGAAACTCAAAGTCCTCCATGTATCTCAATGGGAAGTGAGGCGCTATTCTCATTGGTCGCTGTGTGCTGGCGCCGACCAATGAGAATAGCGCCTCACTTACAGCGGTAAATTTGAAACTCAAAGTCCTCCATGTATCTCTATAGGAAGTGAGGCGCGTAGCTCATTGGTCGCTGTGTGTTGGCGCCGGGACCAATGAGAATAGCGCCTCACTTCCTATTGAGATACATGGAGGACTATGAGTTTCAAATTTAGCGCTGTAAGTGAGGCGCTATTCTTATTGGTCGGCGCCAGCACACAGCGACCAATCAGAATAGCGCCTCACTTCCCATCGAGATACATGGAGGACTTTGAGTTTCAAATTCACCGCTGTAAGTGAGGCGCTATTCTCATTGGTCGGCGCCAGCACACAGCGACCAATGAGAATAACTCCTCACTTCCCATCGAGATACATGGAGGACTTTGAGTTCAAATTTAGCGCTGTAAGTGAAGCGCACAGCTCATTGGTCGCTGTGTGCTGGCGCCGACCAATGAGCATAGCGCCTTACTTACAGCGCTAAATTTGAAACTCAAAGTCCTCCATGTATCTCCATAGGAAGTGAGGCGCTATTCTCATTGGTCGCTGTGTGCTGGCGCCAACCAATGAGAATAGCGCCTTACTTACAGCGCTAAATGTGAATCTCAAAGTCGTTCATGTATTTTAATGGGAAGTGAGGCGCTATTGTCATTGGTAGCTGTGTGCTGGGCCCGACCAATGAGAATAGCGCCTCACTTACAGCGGTAAATTTGAAACTCAAAGTCCTGTATGTATCTGAATGGGAAGTGAGGCGCTATTCTCATTGGTCGCTGGGTGCTGGCGCCGACCAATGAGAATAGCACCTCACTTACAGCGGTAAATTTGAAACTCAAAGTCCTCCATGTATCTCAATGGGAAGTGAGGCGCTATTCTCATTGGTCGCTGTGTGCTGGCGCCGACCAATGAGAATAGCACCTCACTTACAGCGGTAAATTTGAAACTCAAAGTCCTCCATGTATCTCAATGGGAAGAGAGGCGCTATTCTCATTGGTCGCTGTGTGCTGGTGCCGACCAATGAGAATAGCACCTCACTTACAGCGGTAAATGTGAAACTCAAAGTTCTCCATGTATCTCAATAGGAAGTGAGGCGCTATTCTCATTGGTCGCTGTGTGCTGGCGCCGACCAATGAGAATAGCGCCTCACTTACAGCGGTAAATTTGAAACTCAAAGTCCTCCATGCATCTCTATAGGAAGTGAGGCGCGAAGCTCATTGGTCGCTGTGTGTTGGCGCCGACCAATGAGAATAGCGCCTCACTTCCTATTGAGATACATGGAGGACTATGAGTTTCAAATTTAGCGCTGTAAGTGAGGCGCTATTCTTATTTGTCGGCGCCAGCACACAGCGACCAATCAGAATAGCGCCTCACTTCCCATTGAGATACATGGAGGACTTTGAGTTTCAAATTTACCGCTGTAAGTGAGGCGCTATTCTCATTGGTCGGCGCCAGCACACAGCGACCAATGAGAATAGCGCCTCACTTCCCGTTGAGATACATGGAGGACTTTGAGTTTCAAATTTAGCGCTGTAAGTGAGGCGCACAGCTCATTGGTCGCTGTGTCCTGGCGCCGACCAATGAGCATAGCGCCTCACTTACAGCGCTAAATTTGAAACTCAAAGTCCTCCATGTATCTCCATAGGAAGTGAGGCGCTATTCTCATTGGTCGCTGTGTGCTGGCGCCAACCAATGAGAATAGCGCCTCACTTACAGCGCTAAATGTGAATCTCAAAGTCGTCCATGTATTTTAATGGGAAGTGAGGCGCTATTGTCATTGGTCGCTGTGTGCTGGGGCCGACCAATGAGAATAGCGCCTCACAGCGGTAAATGGGAAACTCAAAGTCCTCCATGTATCTCAATGGGAAGTGAGGCGCGAAGCTCATTGGTCGCTGTGTGCTGGCGCCGACCAATGAGAATAGCGCCTCACTTCCCATTGAGATACATTAAGGACTATGAGTTTTAAATTTAGCGCTGTAAGTGAGGCGTTATTCTCATTGGTCGGCGCCAGCACACAGCGACCAATGAGAATAGCGCCTCACTTCCCATTGAGATAGATGGAGGACTTTGAGTTTCAAATTTAGCGCTGTAAGTGAGGCGCTATTCTCATTGGTCGCTGTGTGCTGGCGCCGACCAATGAGCATAGCGACTCACTTTCAGCGGTAAATGTGAAACTCAAAGTCCTCCATGTATCTAAATGGGAAGTGAGGCGCTATTCTCATTGGTCGCTGTGTGCTGGCGCCGACCAATGAGAATGCGCCTCACTTACAGCGGTAAATGTGAAACCCAAAGTCCTCCATGTATCTAAATGGGAAGTGAGGCGCTATTCTCATTGGTCGCTGTGTGCTGGCGCCGACCAATGAGAATAGCGCCTCACTTACAGCGGTAAATTTGAAGCTCAAAGTCGTCCATGTATCTCTATAGGAAGTGAGGCGCGAAGCTCATTGGTCGCTGTGTGCTGGCGCCGACCAATGAGAATAGCGCCTCATTTCCCATTGAGATACATGGAGGACTTTGAGTTTTAAATTTAGCGCTGTAAGTGAGGCGCTATTCTCATTGGTCGGCGCCAGCACACAGCGACCAATGAGAATAGCGCCTCACTACCCATTGAGATACATGGAGGACTTTGAGTTTCAAATTTACCGCTGTAAGTGAGGCGCTATTGTCATTGGTTGGCGCCAGCACACAGCGACCAATGAGCATAGCGCCTCACTTCCCATTGAGATGTAATGGAGGACTTTGAGTATGAAATTTACCGCTGTAAGTGAGGCGCTATGCTCATTGGTCGCTGTGTGCTGGCGCCGACCAATGAGCATAGCGCCTCACTTCCCATTGAGATACATAGCGGTCTTTAGAGCTGTGCATGGCCGGGATCTTGGTTCTATTTTCGGCCACGGCGCTCGGCTCTCGTTGGTCGTCGCCGGGGCGGGAGACTCGCAATGGCCGCTTGCACGCGCTCCTGCAACGGCTCGCAATGGCCGCAAAGCGGCCATTGCGAGTGATTCGCTGTGGGCGCCGCGCGCCCACGAACAAAGCCACAAACAAAGCCACGGAAGGGGCGCCGTGTGCGACGGAAGTCGCTACGGCAGTTATATAATAGATTTTAAACTTTTTTAACAAATTAAAAACTGAAAAGTGGGGCGTGCAATATTATTCGGCCCCCTTGAGTTAATACTTTGTAGCGCCACCTTTTGCTGCGATTACAGCTGCAAGTCGCTTGGGGTATGTCTCTATCAGTTTTGCACATCAAGAGACTGAAATTCTTGCTCATTCTTCCTTGCAAAACAGCTGGAGCTCAGTGAGGTTGGATGGAGAGCGTTTGAGAACAGCAGTTTTCAGCTCTTTTCACAGATTCTCGATTGGATTCATGTCTGGACTGTGACTTGGCCATTCTAACACCTGGATACGTTTATTTTTGAACCATTCCATTGTAGATTTTGCTTTATGTTTGGGATCATTGTCTTGTTGGAAGATATATCTCTGTCCCAGTCTCAGGTCTTTTGCAGACTCCAACAGGTTCTTCCAGAACTGTCCTGTATTTGGCTCCATCCATCTTCTCATCAATATTAACCATCTTACCTGTCCCGTTTGAAGAAAAGCAGGCCCAAACCATGATGCTGCCACCACCATGTTTGACAGTGGGGATGGTGTTTTGAGGGTGATGAGCTGTGTTGCTTTTACGCCAAACATATAATTTTGCATTGTGGCCAAAAAGTTTGATTTTGGTTTCATCTGACCAGAGCACCTTATTCCACATGTTTGGTGTGTCTCCCAGGTGCCTTGTGGCAAACTTCAAATGAGACTTTTGATGGATATCTTTGAGAAATGTCTTTCTTCTTGCCACTCTTCCATAATGGCCAGATTTGTGCAGTGTACGACTGATTGTTGTCCTATAGACAGACTCTCCCATCTCGGCTGTAGATCTCTGCTGTTCATCCAGAGTGCCATGGGCCTTTTGGCTACATCTCTGATCAGTCTTCTCCTTGTTCGAGGTGAAAGTTTAGTGGGACGGCCGGGTCTTGGTAGATTTGCAGTGGTCAGATACTCCTTCCATTTTAATATGATCGCTTGCACAGTGCTCCTTGAGATGTTTAAAACTTGGGAAATCATTTTGTATCCAAATCCGGCTTTAAACTTCACCACAACAGTATCTTGGACCTGCCTGGTGTGTTCCTTGGTCTCCATGATGCTCTCTGCACTTGAAACAGAACCCTGAGACTATCACAGAGCAGGTGCATTTATAGACTGAGACTTGATTACACACAGGTGGATTCTATTTATCATTACCAGTATAAAATACTGTATAAAAAAATACTTTTTTTCCCCACTGTATTATGCTGATCTAACAAACCTATCATTATTCAAAATGCTACATGCAAACATATGATCTCAATCAGAAGCAGCCCAAAATGCCAAACATAGATGCCCTTAATATGTGGCCCATTACCAGGGCTGCCAAAGGGCATGAATGCTCTGACTGCTATGAGGGGCCCCATAGTGATTAGCATTAGAGAAGGCCCATTTTGTCTCTCATAGTTGAGGTCTACCTATGACAGTGATGGCGAACCTATGACACGCGTGTCAGCACTGACACGCGAAGCCATTTTCAGTGACACGCGGCCGCCGGAGAAACTAGACTCGCTATTTGGATAAAAACCACAAACACGGACACAGCAGCAAAAAACTGTTGCGAGTCGGGTTTCCGACACGGCAATGCGAGCGCTTTCCGAGACATCTGCGATTTGTAAATCACACATTACTCGCTATTACTCGCTTCCCCATTCATTAACATTGGACTCGCTATATTCGCAACGAGTAGCGAGTCCCGGGCTCGGACTCGCTAGACTAGAGTCAAGCGATTCCGAGTAATTTAGGACTCGCCCATCACTAACTACAGCTGAGGAAAAAAAAATGTGCTGGAGGTCTGTAGCCAGAACAGCAGAGCTCCGGCACAGAGCGTCTAGTCCTGGGACTTCCGGTAAGCGGAACTTCTGGCTGGCACAGCAGGGAGCAGCGGAACGCTGTGGGGGACGCATATCTGAGGCCCTGTGATCGCTGTCTGGAGGTCCAGTGATTACTACAGCAACCATACTGCAGTGAAAGGTTCTGGGCAGAATCTGGGGTGTCATGAATGTGTGATTGGCCATTACTGAGATAAGTGAGGGGGAGGCTGGAAGAGGCCTGTGCTATGGGTGCCGTTTCCCGCCATTAATTTACATAAGGAACGCCATCTTGCAGCATAGTACAGACTCCATTTCACCACTATTATTGTTGCGCACCCTATTAATCCCTATTTCTGCTTATTAACTCTGCCCTTTCCTAAAAGACAGTTAACCCCCAATTGCCTGCAGGGCTATCTATAAATCTTCTGTCACTGCCCCTCTTATGGAGAAGCCAAAAAAACCAAGGTTAAGTAAAGGAAGTGGTAGTAGCAGTAGCCGACCCTTTCAAGAGACATGGACTGAGATGTATGGCATTATAGAAAAAAATGGCAGATCATTTTGCGTTCTATGTAGTGAAACGGTAGTAAGCAGAACGTGGAATATAAATAGACATTTTGACAGATAACCTTAGTAGCGCTTGCTTGGCCTTGAAGTGTACAAAATACCAACCTTCAATTGAAGATTTATTTTAGCCAATGAAATTCAGCAACAAAAAAGTCACTAAATCAGTGATGGCGAACCTGTGGCAGTCCAGCTGTTGCTGGACTGCCACAGGTTCGCCATCACTGGAAGAATTCCCCTCTCCCCCTCACTTATCTGACTTAGTTCATGGCACCCCACACAGGTTAAATAACAGCAAGACCAACAAAAGAAACCAACTGACAGATTAACAAAGAAGTCACTAAGCAGGTAAGTTAAATAATTATACATATTTGTTATTTAAACTATAAATATCGTAAAATTAGGGGTTTTTTTCTCAAGGTGACACACCTCCCGATTTATGCGCGTTTTTTTGGCGAATTTTGACACACCAAGCTCAAAAGGTTGCCCATCACTGACCTATGATGTCAATTACAGGCTTCTCTCATCTTTTTAAGTGGGAGAACTTGCACAATTGATGGCTTACTAAATACTTTTTTTCCCCACTATATATCCATGAAATATTTTTGAGGTGGAGTTGGCAGGAGGTGGAAAAGGTTTGGACATGTTGTTTCAAAGAGAGAGTAGAGTTGACAGTTAGTTCGAGAAATTGAGTATGCGGAACTGGATAGAGTGAGCAAGCATTGATCTTGATGGATAAGTCTATTAGAGGTCTAGAGTGAGATGGGGAAAAATGGTCAATTCTATATTGTCCATGTTCAGTTTTAGAAATCAAGCAGTAAAGAAGGATGAAATGGCAGACAGACATTGTGGGATTTTGGTTAGTAAAGTGATATCAATTCCAGAGAGGTAGATCTGTATATTGTCAGCATAGAAGTGATACTGACAGTCGTGCATTTCTATGAGCTGTCCTAGGCCAAAGGTGTAGATGGAGATGAGTAGGGGTCCTAGAACTGAACCTTGAGGGACACCGACGGACAAGGAGCGAGATGAGGAGGTAATGTGATGAGAGGGAGACACTGAAAGTCTAGTCTGCTAGGTATGAAGAGATCCAGAATAGTGCCAAATCTGTGATACCAAGACATGAGAGAATTTGTAGCAAGAGGGCATGGTCCACAGTGTTGAAAGCTCCTGGAGGAGGACAGAGTAATTGTGCTGGGCTTTTGCAATTAGTATATCATTTATTGACTTTAGTTAGGGCAGTTTCAGTTGAATGATGTGGACAGAAGCCAGATTGTAAACAAAGAGGGAGCAGGAAAAGAGGTAGGAAGACAGTTTTAGATGAACATGATGTTCCAATAGTTTTTAGGCATTAGGGAGAAGTAATGAATGGTGGAGGTGAAATTGGGTTGAAGGAGCATTTATCTCAAAGGACCAAGAAAACTGCTTCACCATGCTAGTTGCTGGGGCAAGGGGTGTAAGAAAAATGGAATCTACCATAAAAAAAGTGCAGCTTGAGAGGATGTGTCAGAGGTGGTGAGCCAGATTTCAGTGATGCCAAAGAAGGAAAGTTTGTTAGTGATGAAAAGGTAATTTATGTATGATAGTTTGTTGCCGACAGAGCATACGGTCCATAGGGCTCCTGTTAGAGGGACTAAAGGAGCCGGGTTTTGAGTGAATGGGTAAAGGATTAGTAAAGATTTGAAAATATTTGATGGATTGTGGTTGGGGTTAGAAATGACGGTGGGGATGTAGTGAGGAGGGCCAAGATTTGAAGAAATATCACCAGCGGTAACGCTATGCGGCGCTGGAAAAAGTTCTAAGTTAAAACCGGATTCCGGCAGGCCAGGGTCAAAACGCAAATGTGACCCTGGCCGTAGAGACAGTTTTAGTAGATGGGAGCAGGAAAGGGCATGAGGTGGCCTTGGGTGTCTGGAGACAAAACAAAGAATAACAATTCTGAGGAGGAGATTAAATAGATGGGGAAAACTGAAGGAAAGATGACCAGTCCATTACTGGGTGGAGGGATTAGGGGGATAACTAATATAGGGGTAAAAATGAAAAGACATAGAAAAAGTGTCTACAGTGATTATGAATCCGGTTACCTTTAGGTCCCCTCAGGTCCAATTTTGGTATAATTCATTGCATTACACCTGTATGACACATGTAGATGACAGACAACCAGACTACATCTAAGCCGACTTCTACAACAACATATACACAACCAAATGCCTTTACGTATGGAGCAGAAGGGAGGGGACACTACTATTCTGGATCACCTAAATCAAAGCTGATGCCAGAAACCAATTTTGGATATGTGCAAGCAAAAACAAGATTCAGATGGAAGAAAAGCTGAGTAGAAGAGAAAGCATACCTGTGGGAAGATAGACATGATGAATAGATAATTATCAGAGAGTGATGATGATAGATGACCAAGTGCATCATATTAATTTGGGTCTAATTTATTGCAATACACTTGTATGAAACACTTAGATGACACATGAGCAGACTAATTCTAAGCAGACATCTAGCTCACAATGTATAATACACATCCAAAAACTATATCATGTTGTCACCCAGTCTGTTTTTGGAGTTAAAAATGATATATTGCAAGCTGACAAGTAAATGTAGTTATTACTTTTTTTAGGGTTCGTTCAAACAAATGCATTATACGGACATGTGCTATCCAAGTAAAAATCAAAAGCATACTAACAAATGTGAATCAATAGGGCTGTTTAGATGGCAGAAAGAGCGAAGTGGCTCTCTGATCCGAGGTGAACTTATCCAGACTGTAACGGGCCACCTCTGCCCTAGAAGGTGCTGGTAGCCAGGGGACAAGTAGAATCCTCTAGCCCTTTCACCATAACTGCAGCTCTTCCTGGACCCTCTTAGGCCCTGTGACCATGGTGCATTGTTTGATGCTTTTTTAATGCAGATTTTGAGAATCTGCACCAAAATCTTCATGTTTATCCTGAGGCTAGCAAAGTCTATGACAGATCAGAAGTGCTTTTTTTCTTCCCTGCAAATGTGGTTCCGATTTCTTTTTATGACTCAAAATCTGCACGAAACCTGCATCAAACAATGTACCATAGGCATAGGGCCTTACAACAATATGGTGGAGGCATGTTCACAGAAAGCATACCCCATATGCTGTGAGAGCAGGCACACAGGCATGTATAAGAGTGTCAGAAGTGGTGCCATCACAAACATTACTGCACTTCAGACTTGAGGGGTCACACAGGAGCTATCCCGCAAGTTTGATATGCACTGCACTCCCTGATTTCACCGCTCCTCACATGTGCTGTCTCACGATACCGCCAAGATATCGCAGCTCTCATGAGACAATTAGTGTAATGAGCGCTGACACCATTGAGGTTTATCTCAGGTCACACAGCAGGATTCCCTGCTATGTGATACCCAATGACCCAATGTGTAACCTGAGACAACCTTAGGGAAGTCATGAGGATGTCTGAGGATCATGAGCGGGCATGGAAGCATGGTGAGCTTGACAGCGGGGTTGAAGCTTGCTAAGTAATAGTGTAGGAAGCTAATGACTATGCCAAAACAGTCTGGCTCCATTGTAAAACAGTTTGAGCATTGTTTGGCAGCTTTTACACCCCTTTAGAGGTGTTGATTTTGCCTGTCTTTGGTTTGAATTGGGTTTGGATTTACGGTGAACCTTTCGGCAAACATTGCCCATTTGGTGATCTGAACTGAATTCGAACTTCAAAAGTTTGCTCATATCATGTGGTCACACTAAATATAGATATGATTTAAAGTTCTTTCGGCTCATTCTCTTTGAGTTTTGGTAATTGACCAAAATGAATTATTAATATATTTATTTTGAAAGTATTCGGACTTTAAAGAATTTTTCCACAGTTGCTAAATTTTTTTTGTATAGTACTGTATATTTAAGTCATTTTTTGAGGATGTGACACAATCCATTATTTTTTTTATTTATTAAGTGTGTGTGCGCATGCATATAATGTAGTGTGAGTGTAATAATATAATTACCTACTGTCATTGTCTCTGGTATCTAGTGATGGTCTTCTCTGCTTTTCTGTAACATCACCGCAATTCTGAGTAGCTGGGTTGTTCTATGCACTATCCATTAGCCAGAAGTCAATTTTACAATAAAAACCTATAGTGCCTCATTCTGATGCTCCATATGCTTTCATTGAAAAAAAGACTTCCTGGTCACACAGAGGGAAGCATGATCCAACCATTTTGAAGAGTGGTGAGATCAGTGAGAATCAGAGAAGACTGGTGCTGAACACGGGAGATAATGCGGTAGCTGAGTATATTATCACGCTAATGAATAAAAAATGTTCCTGGTAACACTTCTTTAGGCTAGGGCCACACTTGGGAGGCTGTATCCAGTAACTGGATGCATTACTGGATCCGATTTTTCCCCTTGTCTGTTTTGAGGCATTTTGACTGGATCAGGTACTGGATCAGGTACCGGATGGTGCCTATATGTACCATCTGGTACTGGATCATAGTGTCCCATGTTAAAAAAATGATCAGGTTTTGCTAAAAGGCCAAAACATGTTGCAGACCCTATTAAAATCTGACTTCTCAAAAACTGGATCCAGTAGACGGATTGCACTTCGGCAAACAATTGTTAACATTGGAGTCTATGGGTCAGGTACCTGATCAGGTTTTCAGGATGAAAAACTGGATCCAGTAACTGGATTGCAAACTGAAGTGTGGCCCTAGCTTTAAACAGCTTGGAAGTGGTTCACAATAGTAATAAAAGACAGAACTGTAAGGCTAGGGTCACATTATCGCCATGCATATGCTAAAAGTCAGTGTTTTTTTGATGTGCAAATGTAGAAAAACACTAGCGTTGACTCACCCATAGGCTCTCATGCAAAAAACACATTGCCAAAGTGCAATGCATTTAATGCTATGCGTTTTTGCAAAAGCACCAAAAAATGCGATCTCCAGTGTTTTTGAGGGCTTTTGCACAAATGCTAGCAATTTTTTAACATGGGAGTCTATGGGAAACACTTGCGTTAACGTATGGTACATCCTTCCAATGGATGCAAGGTCCCAAATGTGACCCTAGCCTAAGGGATGCTGCTTGGAATTTTTGTTTTTCTTTTCATAGGTAGGTAGTAGATAGTAGAAACATAATAAGGTAAAATGAACTTTAAGATTAAAAATTGACTAAATTGCATCCAGTGACAGTTCGTGTTGAGTCTTTCTCTAAATTTATTGGAATATTCATGGGGCGGACCGTCACCCCCGGGGGCCCTGGTGCAGGAGATTACCGGGGGGGCGGGCTACTGGCCGTCGGCGCGGCCCGGGGGGGAGGGGTGCCGCTGGCCGTCGGCGCGGCCCGGAAAGGGGGGGGTGTGCCGCTGGGAGCCGCAGGGAGCCGCAGGCGTGATGCTCTCCTACCTGGGAGCCGCGCCGGATGTCTGCTAGGGGCCGGAGAAGCAGAGGAGAGGAGGGGCGGGATCAGGCAAGGGAAGCAGGAAGCTCTCTGCTTCCTTTGCCTGACCCTCCTCTCCTCTGGCGGCGGCTTGCGGGGGTCGGCTGGGGGCCCCCCTCCAGGCTTGAAGGGGCCCCCAACCGGTCGGGGCCCTGGTGCAGCTGAACAGGCTGCACCAGTGTAGTTCCGCCCCTGAAATGAATGACATTTCCTTTGTATAAATTACAATGGAATTAAACTCAACATGTTTGTGCCATATGTAGTATCATGGCCGAAAGTGTTGGCACTAGTGATGAGCAAGTTTAGAAATATTTGCACTTGATATACTCGTACTGAGTAGTTTTTAATTCATCCGAATAGCGACTCTAATGTTAGTCGATTAGTGATAGGCCAGTGATGGCGAACCTTTCTGAGGCCGAGTGCCCAAACTGCAACCCAAAACAAAATTATTTATGGCGAAGTGCTAACACTGTAATTTAACCTAAATTACAGCAGTGGTTATCTATCACAAGCGCTGCACAGGGGGGAGAGCCAGCAGATGCTAACTCTCTTCACTGTACAGGGCATGTAGTCCTGAAACATTGATGATCAATTCAATTATTGTAACAATTAATTGATTTTAAACTTACCTTTGCAGTCTTCTCTTCTCTTCGGCAGTGGTCAGACAGCTCATGTGTACTGGACATTGAAGCTGAGCCGCTGCCATTGCCCTTTCTAGAAACAGCAGGTGGATTGATCTGTATGGAAAAACGCAGAATATTAGACAGAGCAAGCAAATTTCATACTGAAATCCTGGTCCCTATTTTGTAGTAGTATCTGCATCCTGACCCTCTCCTTGTAGCTATGTGCTCCATCCTGACCCTCTCCTTGTAGCTATGTGCTCCATCCTGACCCTCTCCTTGTAGCTATGTGCTCCATCTTGACCCTCTCCTTGTAGCTATGTGCTCCATCCTGACCCTCTCCTTGTAGTAATGTGCTCCATCCTGACCCTATCCTTGTAGCTATGAGCTCCATCCTGACCCTCTCCTTGTAGTAATGTGCTCCATCCTGACCCTCTCCTTGTAGTAATGTGCTCCATCCTGACCCTCTCCTTGTAGTAATGTGCTCCATCCTGACCCTCTCCTTGTAGTAATGTGCTCAATCCTAACCCTCTCCTTGAAGTAATGTGCTCCATCCTGACCTTCTCCTTGAAGTAATGTGCTCCATCCTGACCTTCTCCTTGAAGTAATGTGTTCCATCCTGACCTTCTCCTTATAGTTATGGGCTCCATCCTGACCTTCTCCTTGTTGTAGTGTGCTCCATACTGACCTTCTCCTTGAAGTAATGTGCTCCATCCTGACCTTCTCCTTATAGTTATGGGCTCCATCCTGACCTTCTCCTTGTTGTAGTGTGCTCCATCCTGACCTTCTCCTTGAAGTAATGTGCTCCATCCTGACATTCCCCTTGTAGTAATGCGCTCCATCCTGACCCTTTCCTTGTAGTTATGTGCTCCATCCCGACCCTCTCCTTGTAGTTATTTGCTCCATCCTGACCCTCTCCTGGCAGTAATGTCCCTATCCTAACTCCCTTCTTGTAGTAATGTCTCCAGCCTTATTCCCTTGTAGTATGGTCGATCCCTGTCCCCTTGTGGTAATGTCCCCATCCTGCAGTAATACGCCCCCTCCTTGTAATAAAGCCAACATCATCCCCCTTCTTGTAATAATGTAACCATCATTCCCCCTTCTAATGTCACCATCATGCCTCCTCCTAATGTCACCATCATGCCCCTCTTATTTGTCACCATCCTGCCCCTCTTGTCACCATCCTGCCCCTCTTGTCACCATCCTGCCCCTCTTGTCACCATCCTGCCCTCTTGTCACCATCCTGCCCCTCTTGTCACCCTCATGCCCCTTGTCACCCTCATGCCCCTCTTGTCTCCATCCTGCCCCTTGTCACACTCATGCCCCTCTTGTCTCCATCCTGCCCCTTGTCAGCCTCATGTCTCTGTGTCCATCCTGCCCCTTGTCAGCCTCATGTCTCTGTGTCCATCCTGCCCCTTGTCAGCATCATGTCTGTGTCCATCCTGCCCCTTGTCAGCATCATGTCTGTGTCCATCCTGCCCTTTGTCAGCCTCATGTCTGTGTCCATCCTGCCCCTTGTCAGCCTCATGTCTCTGTGTCCATCCTGCCCCTTGTCAGCATCATGTCTGTGTCCATCCTGCCCCTTGTCAGCCTCATGTCTGTGTTTATCCTGCCCCTTGTCAGCCTCACGTCTCTGTGTCCATCCTGCCCCCCTGTCAGCCTCATGTCTGTGTCCATCCTGCCCCTTGTCAGCCTCATGTCTGTGTCCATCCTGCCCCTTGTCAGCCTCATGTCTGTGTCCATCCTGCCCCTGTCAGCCTCATGTCTGTGTCCATCCTGCCCCTTGTCAGCCTCACGTCTCTGTGTCCATCCTGCCCCCCTGTCAGCCTCATGTCTGTGTTTATCCTGCCCCTTGTCAGCCTCACGTCTCTGTGTCCATCCTGCCCCTTGTCAGCCTCATGTCTGTGTCCATCCTGCCCCTTGTCAGCCTCATGTCTGTGTCCATCCTGCCCCTTGTCAGCCTCATGTCTGTGTCCATCCTGCCCCTGTCAGCCTCATGTCTGTGTCCATCCTGCCCCTTGTCAGCCTCATGTCTGTGTCCATCCTGCCCCTTGTCAGCCTCATGTCTGTGTCCATCCTGCCCCTTGTCAGCCTCATGTCTGTGTCCATCCTGCCCCTTGTCAGCCTCATGTCTGTGTCCATCCTGCCCCTTGTCAGCCTCATGTCTGTGTCCATCCTGCCCCTTGTCAGCCTCATGTCTGTGTCCATCCTGCCCCTTGTCAGCCTCATGTCTGTGTCCATCCTGCCCCTTGTCAGCCTCATGTCTGTGTCCATCCTGCCCCTTGTCAGCCTCATGTCTCTGTGTCCATCCTGCCCCTTGTCAGCCTCATGTCTCTGTGTCCATCCTGCCCCTTGTCAGCCTCATGTCTCTGTGTCCATCCTGCCCCTTGTCAGCCTCATGTCTCTGTGTCCATGCTGCCCCTTGTCAGCCTCATGTCTCTGTGTCCATCCTGCCCCCCTTTCAGCCTCATGTTTGTGTCCATCCTGCCCCCCTGTCAGCCTCATGTCTGTGTCCATCCTGTCCGCCTGTCAGCCTCATATCTGTGTCCATCCTGTCCGCCTGTCAGCCTTATGTCTGTGTCCATCCTAGCCCCTCATTATACCGTGGCTTGAAATAAAAAAAAAAAAAAAATCATACTCACCTAGTGCTCCCGCCTTCACCGCTCCTCTTCTCCTCGCGTCTTCCGTCCCAGCGTCACATGACCGCGGTCATGTGACGCCGCGCGGTCATGTGACGCCGGCGGGGCGGAGCTTGGAGAGTGTCGGAGATGCGGAGGAAGGAGAATCCTCCGATCCGACACGGCTTTGAACTGCCGGGGCCATCATGCTGGCAGTTCAAAGCTGCAGTGACAGGCGACGCCACGTGCCAGGGAAAACGGCTCTGCGTGCCATCCCTGGCACGCGTGCCATAGGTTCGCCATCACTGTGATAGGCTCTGCCCACACACTTCCGGCTATAAAACGAGTCTTTCAGGGACAGGGCGAAAGGGTGGGCTTTTTTACAATTTCAATGCATAGAACACCTTGCTGTGCCCCCCCCAGAGAGACCCTAACATTCAATCTGGTCTCCCTGAGGGGTCCGTTCACTTTGAGTACTGAAGGGACCTGTCAATTTGTGTCAGATTGATATCGATCGACACATCATTCATGAGCACCTGCGATACTTACCGAGTAACGAGTATTGCGAATACTGTACTATCCATGCGAGTAGCGAATAGTAATGATTATACTCATCACTAGTTGGCACCCTTGAAATTGTTCAAGAAAATGAAGTATTTCTTCCAGAAAATTATTGTATTTACACATATTTTGTTATGCACATGTTTATTGCCTTTGTGTTTATTGAAAAAACACAAAAAAAGAAAAAAAAGGCAAATTGGATTTAATTTGACCTAAAACCCCCCAATATGCCGGACAAAGTTGTTATCACCCTCAGGTTAACGTTTGTTTGCACACCTTTTGGAATAAACAACAGCAATCAATCATTTCTTCTCACACTCAACAAGCTTCTTACACCTCTGAACTGGAATTTTGGACCATTCTTCTTTTGTAAACTGTTCCAAGTCTTCCCTATTTGAAAGGTGCCTTCTTCTAACAGCAATTTTAAGATCTCTCCAGAGCTGTTCAATGGGATTTAGATCCAGACACATTGCTGGCCACTTCAGAACTCTTTTGTTTCTATCCCTTTTTGGGTGCTTTTTGAAGTATGTTTGAGGTCATTGTCCAGCTGGAAAGCCCATTACCTAGGAAACACAGCTTTCTGATGCTGAGCACTACTTTGTGACCCAATATCCTTTGGTAATCTTCACATTTTGAATGATTCCTTGCACACAATCAAGGCACCCAGTGCCAGAGACATCAAAACAGCCCCAATACATCTTTGAACCTGTACCATAATTGACTGTAGGTACTATGTTCTTTTCTTTGAATTAGAATTGTGGTCCTCCTGCCTCTCCTACCGTAGTGTTTAATTTAATTTAAATGTCGATGGATAGTTTGCACTGACACTGATGCACGCTGAGCCTGCACGATAGCTTTAATTTCTTTGGAGCTTCATTACGGCTGTTAACCCTCCATCTGGACTATCTTACCTTGCAATCATCCACCAATTTGTCTATGCCATCCACATCCACAAACTTTATAATGGTTGATAGAAATGGTTAATTTATATTTGCACTGCATACTCACGATTTCCTGAGTGTGCCTTGGCAGTGCAAATATCATTTAACACTTTTTATCATGTATTATATAGTCTGACTACCCATGGGTTCTATTTACAGCAGCAGGCAATGTCTTTGTAGTGGTTGTTGAACCCAAAAGGACAGTGTTTATCTGTTCCATGCTTCCAAGACCACAAGGATCTAATGTGTAATGGTGGCTTTATTTGATGTGTTTCAGAGCGTTAGCCCTGCTCCTTCCTCAGGAAACTAACCTGGTACTAGACTGGTTTCCTGAGGAAGGAACGCCCCGAAACGCATCTTTTCTCGCATGGCAGCCCGGATTGAATAAACACTGTCCTTTTGGCTTTTTCTTGTATTGCCAATGTGTGCACGTGGAGTGTGGATCCTGCAGCAGCCATATCAGCTATATTATACACTTATACTGGTTGTGTGTAACACAAGCTAACCAGGTGAGCAACGACATTTGTTTAATCACTCAGAGTGTTTTTAAAGGATAAGACCCTATTGCGCTTTCTTTCCTTCTCATAGTTGCTTCATATGTAGTGGTTGTGTGTCACACAATCTAATCAGGTGAGCAGCTCTTTGATTATCTCTATCACTGTCTACAAGCACGGGGGTGTGGGAATGAGTAGCAGGAAGGATAAAGGGCAGGATACCTGGGTAGATAGTCTGGTCCTGAAAACTTGGGTCCCTCCAGAGAATTTTACATATAGACTGTAGCAGTCAACAAATGACAGTACATTACAGTCAACAAGTACAGTTTTAGGAAGGCAAACAGTGGAGTCTTGCCAAACCCCAGGACTCTCTCCCTTGGAGTGCAAGTAGGAACGACCATCCTCCCCTGTCCCCTCTTCCTGTGTAGACCTAGCATGAGCCTGAGTAGGTTGAGCTTTACCCTCATTTTCTGGTAAGCTCCTAACCACCTCTGCTGATGATGCAGGAGTAGGCGTAATCAATACGGCAGTGATTGTAGTACCTGGGCAATTCCCCTCACAGAAATTACCCCAACTAACTACCTCTCTGGCCCGCCAATCAATCACCAGGTTAAGCTTCTTCAGCCAAGGAAGGCCCAAAACCATTGGAGTAGGAAGATTATCCAGGATGTGACAAGACAGGAACTCGTGGTGAAGAGTTCCTATGCCTAGGTTCACATAATGCACCACTTGGGATAGTACCCACTGTGTGAGAGGAAATAATGGCGGAGAAGGGAATGGGTCTCGCTAACTCGTTACATGCAAGGCCATGGACCTGAGCAAAGCGAGAATCCATAAGCTTGACTCCTGCTTTGCTATCAACCAGTACTGGCACAGTCTTGGTTTTACCATGAACCAGCACCTTAGTAAACGGACACTTAGAGAGGAAGGAAATATAAAACCTCTGGACATCTTCTTCGTGAGGTACACTGCGTCAGAAACTGCGTGACTGTCCCAGAACAATGTGGGTAAACCTTAATAAAATGATCAGTTGTCCACAATAGAAACATGCTCGGCCCACTTGATGAATCGTAGTCACAGGAAATGTAGTACGAGTGTCCACTACCCCCAACTGCATAGGTCCATCGCGTGGAGCCTCCCCAACATTGATAGCCACAGGAGACAAAGTTTGACTTGGTCTCTCACTCAAACGTCTGTCTACCTTGTTGGCAAGGGACATAGCAGCCTTCAATGACTCAGGTGCGGCATATTGAACCAGGGTGTTTTGTAGTCGAGCTGACAGACCCAAGCATAACTGACTCTTGAGGGCTGAGTTATTCCACTGGGTGTCAGTCACCCATCTCCAAAACTCTGAGCAGTACTCCTCCACTGCTCGTGTCCCCTGCTTGAGTTTACGGAGATTCGACTCAGCAAGAGTCACCTTATGTGGTTCACCATATACCTGAACCAAGGCAGCACAAAACCCGGCCACCAACCACAGAGATGGAGAATCAGTTAGTTGAGAGAAGGCCAAGGTCTGGGGATCTCCCTTAACGAGGACCTGTCACCCCCCCTGGTGCTTTCCAAACTGAAAGCACCACTTTTGCAGCGTGCCTGCTGCAGTTAGGGAAGGGGTTTTCCATGCTTCTTCCTGCCCTGTATGCTGTAAAAAACTGTTTATAAAGTTTAGAGATAACAAGTCTAGAGGGACTTACTGATTCTGGAGTCCTCACTGTTCCTTGGGGACCTCCCCACCTTCTTCCTCTCCGTGCCGCTCCCTGCCTCTCTGTGCCGCCTCCTGCCTGCGGTGTCAGTGCCAAAGTCCGCCCTGCTACAGATTATGCTGTACCAGCACCAGAACTGATGTCACAGGCAGAAGGGGGCCCAGGGAGGAGGAAGGGGGTGGGGAGGACCCCCAGGAACAGCGAGGACTCCATAATCAGTAAGTCACTCTGGGCTCGTTATCTCTAAACTTTATAAAGTGTTTTTTACAGCTTACAGGGCAGGTAGGAACATGGGAGACCCCTTCCCTGGATGCAGCAGACATGCTGCATTCAGTGGTGCTTTCAGTTTGGAAGGCACCAGGGGGGTGACAGGTTCTCTTTAAGAAGGGAGGTTATAATCCCTACACGCTGTTCCTCATTCCATGATGAACGGGGTCGAAGCCTGAAATAAAGCTTCTAGGCTTCTCAAAATGCCAAAAACGTATCCTTTCTCCCAGAAAATCTATCAGGAAAAGATATCTTGGGTTCTGGTATGACCTGGGCGTGAGCATAGGCCATTTACCCCACCAGTTGCTGCAACTGTTGCACCACCTGAGTTGGCAGTCCTGTGATCTCAGCAGAGATGGTCTGCATCAGTTGTGCAAAGGCATCAGCAGAGGAAACCTGAGACATTATGGCTCAGGAAAAAAGTGTTATGGGTCGACGATAATATTACAGGTACAAGTAGGGGGGTGAAGGAATGAGTAGGAGGAAGGGTAAAGGGCAGGTACCTGGGTAGCTACTCTTGCCCTGCGAACTGGGGTCCCTAACCGTCCCTGCTTCCAAAAGTATCTCTGAAGGTGAGGAGGTTAAGGCCACCACCCCTTTTCTGCTCCACACCTGGCCCTGGGCTGACCCACCCTCACCTCAAATCATGAACCAGGACAGAAATAGAAAAATCCCAAAGTGAATCCTAGGACAGCTATAGTGGAGCTTCTGCAGTAATAACGAGCATCCAACTGCAAAGCTGGACAGAAACAGAGTGAACTATATCATCGACACCTCCTGGTGAGAGTGGAGGCTATTTAAAGGCCAGGGGCATGGTCACCTAACAACTTAGAACTCCCAACCTGCAGCCACACACATCTACAGCAGCATCAGCAAACCAACACTAAACATCAAAGGAATTTAACTCTAAAGACTCCAGAGAATTTTACATATAGACTGCAGCAGTCAACACATGACAAAGACCCTTTGTACCAGGGGTCCCTAAATCCAGGCCTCAAGGGCCGCCAACAGTGCATGTTTTCAGGATCTCCTTAGTATTGCACAGGGGTTGGAATCATTACCTGTGCATTTGATCACATTAACACCTGTGCAATACTAAGGAAATCCTGAGATCCTGCACTGATGGCGGCCCTCGAGGCCTGTAGTTGGGGACCTCTGCTATGTACGCTTCATATCTCCTTCCAGTGTGAAATATATATCTACGTCCACGGAGAATATCTGTAGCGCTATGGGTTGCAAACTTCTTGATTATTTTGCACATCATGGACAAAAGAACATCAAAATCTTTGGAGATGGACTTGTAACTGTAAGATTGTTGATTTAGTACTATAATTTTGGCTCTCAATTCCTCAGACTTTTCTTTTGTCTCTCTGTTCTTGATATTGGGACATTCAGATGCACAGAGAATGAGCCAACTTCACCCATTTTATCTAATTTCAGGTGTGATTTTAATTATTCCATCACCTCTTACTTGCCAAAAGTGGGTTAGAACAAGCATCGATTTCTTAAAACAAATGTATTTACCAAAAATTTTGGAAAGGTGGCAACAAATTTTTCCCAGCCATTTTAAGGGATTTTGTGTGAAATTATGTCCAGTTTGCCCTTTTTTTCTCAATGTTTTTGTGTTGTTCCAATACACATAAAGGAAAAAAACGTGTATAACGAAACATGTGTAATTGCAATAATTTTCTGGGAGAAACTTTATTTTCTGGAACAATTTCAAGGGTACCAACACTGTCGGCCGTGACTGTCCATATGCTAACAGTTTTCATTTTTTCTTAGCTTTAAGTGTTAATAAAATTCTCCATGACTCTCTGTTGTATTAATTTAAAAGACTGAGGTAATAATTATGTAGATTTTATTGTATTCATCTTCTAGCAATGCTTTAGCACTGTAATGTTTCAAATAAGAATACCAATTACTGTCGTTTGTAAAGATTAGAACTGTCCTTGTTCAAGAAATTGTATAGCAGAAACACAATGAGCAAAAGTTATTTCCACTGAAGTCTAAATCTTATTCTATGCTGCTACTGTTCTTATATTCCTGAAGTATATAACATATAATAAAAAATAATTTCCCTAAAAATTTTTCCTAAAAAAACATTTTGATAAGTTGTCTTAAAAATAAAAAAATACAAACACTTTCTCTTTGTAAAAAAATAAAAATATTTTTCTTTGTAAAACCTTCTCCCTTAAAAAAAAAAAGAAAAGAAAAAGTTGTTCTGAGTAAAATCACATAATATATAACATACATTCCCAATGATATTGAATTTTTAACGTACGGCAGCCTTGTGGCTTTTCTGGTAATTGGTCTGGAAGTAACCCTACCCAGTGTGGTATGTTTCTACAGAGGGGGCAGACCTCTGAATAACAGGAAAGAAACATATAAATCATATACTATAAATTCAATATAAATTTAGGCTAAGTCTATCATTTTAGATGAATTGATACCCATCATAAGATCCATCATTTGCTAATGATATTTAGGGAATAAAAAGTAAGGTATAGAGAGAACTATGGAAAAAACAATTAAATGACTAATCGATGTTCATATTTATTTTACTGTATAAAAGAGGAAAACGTTTTACAAAGTGAAGGTTTTATAAAAAAAAATGTTTTTTTTTTTTTTTTTACAAAGAAAAGGTTATTATTTTTAAAACTAATTTAAAGTTGTTACACCAGAGCCTGCTTTGTAATAAATGGTAGCTAAAATTGTAGTAGCAGCTAAAAATCTAAAGTGAATACAGTATACCTATTCACTCAAGGGGTTTACTTAAATACATTAAAGGGTATAGATCTAGCGCTTACTTTATGATCACCTTCTACAAGTAGCCAGTACCAACCACTAGGATATTAAAAATGTAATTTATTTCCAAGTGCTTTAAAATTGGATTGTTACAAAAAATTAATTAACAGTGAATTGTAATTTTATGCAATAAATATGTAAAAAACGGTTAATAAATGAAACTTTTTCGTCCTTTATTTCTCATTGGGCTAAAAACTTGTCATGTAGTGTTCCTTTAGATTGGGAATCTTCCTTTCTTTATATGAACAATTGGTGGATTGTTGTCATCTAGGAATAATTCAAATGCTGTTAGCTATGTTTATAGTGTTTGTGGACTCGGAAAATCCTTAAGGTACCGTCACACGAGGCGACGGCGCTGGAGATGTCGGCAGCGACTGGTGGGGGCGCACACGTTTTTGGCACCCCGCCAGCGTCGCCATCCCCAATTTACATGGGGCGACACCTCCAGCGCCTCGCCGGCGATCTGACAGGCGGCATCACTGCTGGGGTGTCTCAAACCCCAGCGGCGATGCAGGACAATGGGAGCCTATGGCTCCCATCGCCTGTCAGGTCGCTGGCGGTCGTTTACATGGGGCGATGTGTGCACATCACTCCAGATTGGCCGCCTGGCTTCAGAGCACCAGGCGACCAGTAAATGGCGTCGCCCTCACCCATTTACATTAGGCGATGCATGGGCGATATCGGCGCCAATAGGCCACGCCCCTGCATCACCTAATAAATCGGCGGTACCGTCGCCTCGTGTGACGGTACCTTTAGATATTTATTCTTACCTCTATATATTGTGGGCCTACCAACATAGATGAATAATTATGCCTGTATTCTCCATATTGTATGTTGACTCTGGATAGATAAACCCCAACACTTGATTAATATACTATAGGATGTGTTATTAGGATTATATTAGGATTATAATAAAACCATACACACCTTTGGTGCTGTTGTAGTAGGATTGTTTCACTTTCACATACACATATCACTCCGGTTGCCACAGGTGGAGTTCAACCTATTAGCCCTTGTGTAGTTCGTTCTGTCTGGGTAAATTGCTGAAAGCTTGTGCTGCGGTTTCCACTTATTTTTTGTTAATTGTAGTTTCCAACCGCAAGCTTTTCACTTCCCAAAGTGCTGTAGCTGCTGCTGTAACGTCTGAGCATCCCGGCGGTTCTGCAAACACCGGGGGCGACAGTGATGCGCCCGGCTTCTGGGTTTGATGGCATTCCTGGAAGTCCGCAGACAGGTGGTTAGTTTTAAAACTACTAATTATGAATTTTTTGTTAGAAATTATTTCTTATTAAAAGTCCTTTTTGATCTTAATAATTAACTGTTTCGACATACAGGAAACTTTGATATTAATAACAATAGTTTTTTTTATGAAAAATATAAAAATATTTTTAAAGATTTACAATATATGTAGACATTAATATGTTAAAAATAGCTATTGAGGATTAGGGTGACTGCTGGGTGTGGCACACCACAGTCATTACCCTAGTCCCTCCTTTGTAATCATTTCATTGTAGGCGAGCCCTTTATAGGCGTAAGCTCACATTGAAGATCAGATGTCATTTTACTGTTTTTAGTACCTGAAGAAGGCTACATTGTAATTGTAGTCAAAACACATTGTACTGTGTGCTATTAATAAATCTTTTTGAAAGAATTCTGGGTAGTTAGATCAATTCCATAAACGGTGAAGATCCCCTGAGGTGATGTGCCACTTTTGTCTGGATTTTTTCTCATTTCTAGGTCATTTTTCAGTATGATACTAATAGTACCTTTAAATAGTGCTTGTACACACCTTTATAAACATGTAAAAATCCTTACTGTACCCTTTGTAGTTCTCTTGCTATAAGCATCTGCAGATACTTCAGTTAGCTGATGCACTAGTCCGGGCCATTACTGTCACAGCCGAATAGTCTGTAGTATATAAATGTTATTTAAATGTCCACGAGCAGGGAAGCTGTAATTCTGTCCCTCCCATCTGTACTCTGTGCCTCCTGCTAGTGTAGTGTAGTGTTTCATTTTCATTTCTGACTATCCTTCCTCTGAGGGGGAGAGGGAGAGCTGGCAGGCACATATCTAGATATCAGATAAGGCTGATTCTTCCTGTGGCACAAGCCATGTTGTCTGTGAGAGATTATGTGTGTTTTTATTTGAATATTTGTTTTCCTGCATACAATGGAGAGTAGAGACAGGAGGACACAGCCCACCATGTGAGTGATTTCCACTGCACTTTGCTTGTCGAAGATGGCAGAGCAGAGCAGGCAGTGATGTCACTACATGAATATTCATCCCTGAGGAGTGTGGAGCAGAGAACCAAGTGATCACTCACTGTGATTGACAGATGGAATGAATCTTTTTTTGCTTTTTAAAGAGGATAGGGGCAAGTATAGATACAAGAAATACATAAATATAAAGTGCTTCACCAAGGAATTCGAAAATTATATCAGTTACGTATGGCATTTTGACCTGACAGATTCCTTTTAAAGTGATTTTTACTTCCAGCACGACCATTGAAGGCCAGCAAACAGTAAGCAAAAAAAAACAAGAAACTAATAATCACCTCACTGGGAACCTCAAATGCAACCTCTTCTCCATGAAACCCATGCATTTTCACTTCAGGCTGAGACAAAACATAGGAATCCAGTGTGCATGTACATATATGTCCAGAGCTGGGTAGCCTAGGCTGGTTTGTCCAGCCATGGCTAGGCAAGAACATCATTGAGCATATTTTGATTTAGATTGCCCTTCATAAAGTCACAGTCTAGATAGTGACATCACAATAACCTTACACTTCTTTAGACCTGGACTTCCATCGCAGTGATGACTGAAAGTCATAGCCAAAGGTACTATACCAAATCTAGGATTTGATGTAACTACTTGGCCTAAACGTGTGCAGAGTCATCGCAGGTTTTTTCACAGCCAGTTCTGGTCCAACATGATAATGCCCATGTATTCAGTGCATGGAAGTGGCAAAAAGATGTGCAGAAGACCATACATGAAACAGTGAGCAGTGTAGGTGACCGGTAAGGAGAGTATTAATATGTTTTATTATTAATTTTTTTTATACCTTAAGTTTATTATATTTTGGGGACTTTACAGACCCCAGAAAATAAAAAGAGCAACTTTTCAATTCAGAGAAAATTCAATGTGAGTCATATTTCCTTGTAACATCCACAAGATTCAAATCTCATCAGATCTGCTAATCTCTCCTGTTTATCTAACCTAGAAACTAGCATCAAGATTTTATTACAGACTTTTACATTTTGTGCTGATTTCAACAATTGCATTGCAAAAGATTTCACCTGTATCACCTGTACGCTGATGATACTCAGATCTGCCTCTCTAGCCCAGACATCACTGCCCTGCTGTCCAGAATCCCAGACTGTCTATGAGCCATAACCTCCTTCCTAATGGGGCCGTCACACGCGTCAATCTATCGTGCAATCGTACTTGCGATGTAATTTTTTGGAATCGTCCGAGCGATGTTCAATGATCGCTACACAACAGTCACACGGGAAGACTTTCTTCCAAGCGACTGTCCGATAAAGACGCTGGAACGATCGCAAGTGTGATGCTGCGACCAATTCTGGCAGTCTGACAACATTAGCTGCAGTGCACTTGATCATCAAACCGGTCGTTACACAGATGTCACATGCATTGATGTGCAAAAGACAATGAACGATCGTCGCAAGGTTTTAGCTCAGGATCTAAACCATGCAACCTGCGATCACGCGACTCATCGCTAGTTGGACCGCACTGTCACACGCTGCGATGTGGGTGGAGCGTCGTGTGCGCGATGGAAAATTATGGTCGCACGTGCGATAGATTGACGCGTGTGACGGCCCCATAAAACTCAACATGGACTAAACAGACCTCATTATCTTTCCTCCATCTCACATATCCCGATCTACCCGATCTATCTATCCCAGCTAATGGTATTATGCTCTCGCCTGCAACGGAAATCTGCTGCCTCGGAGTAAGGCTAGGGTCACATCTGCAGTTGGGCTTGCAGACCCTGATCCAGTTATGAGCATTAAAAATGATCAAAACCGCATCCGGATCTGCAGCCTATAGGCTTCAATAGAAAAACTGTATTGCACTATTTGCAATCCGGTTACCGCATCCGGTTTTGCAGTCTGCGGTAAAAATCATGGAGGCTGCATTTTTCGCAGCGGTTGCAAAACCAGATGTGTTTTTTTTAACATGGGCACCTATGGGACCGGATCCGGTACAGTACCTTGCGGTAATGGATCCGGTTCCGGTTGCGTTTTTTAAAATTGCAAAAACCCACATTCCAAAACCGGATGCATTAATGCATCCAGATGCAGAATGAGGGTTGCAATTTTACTATCAAAAGATAGTATGAAGGCACACTGTAATTAGGGATTGGCGAATCTACTCGCTAGGACTCGTTACTCGGCGAGTAGTAAGGGACTCGCAGGACTCGGTACTCGGCGAGTTTCCCAGTGATGACTCGCACGAGTCCAATGCAAATCAATATCAATCCTAGTTTTGTCAGAAACGCTGACAAAACTAGGATTGCCATTGTTTGCATTGGACTCGTGCGAGTAATCACTGGCTACTGTGCCAGTGATAGCAGGGAAACTCGCAAAGTAACTGCTGTTTCTTTGCGAGCCGAGTCCAGCTGTCTTCTCTGTGCAGCTCCAGGGTCCTAGAACCTGCCTGCTCACAGACATGATGTAGCAGTGCTGAGATTGTTCTCAGTCTGCTCATTCCCTGTGCATGTAGCAGAGAGGACATCGCGTTTTGGACTACGTCGGACGGAAGAGGATTTTTTTAATTAAAGATGGAGTCCCTAATGGCTTTTTTTTTTATTTCAAATAAAAGATTTTCTCTGTGTTTTTTTAACCCTTTATTGGAGATTCTTAGTGGCTGGGTCAAACGTGGCCTGACATTAAGAATCTCGGGCTTAATACCAGCTTGTATAACAAAGCTGGTATTAACCCCTTTATTACCCAGCGTGCTACCGCCACCAGGGCCGCTGGAAGAGCGGGGTTCAGCGCCAGAGGATGGCGCTTCAATGAACGCGCCATCTTCTGGGGCGGCTGCGGGCTGCAATTTGCAGCGGGGGGTGCCCAGAAAGCTTGGGCATCCCTGCGCTGCGGATTCCAGCCCTCAGCTGCTTAGCTGTACCTGGCTAGACATAGAAATTGCGCGGAGCCCCACGCATTTTTTTAAAATTATTTAATGAATTTCAGAGTCAGAGTCTCAGAGTCAGAATCTCAGAATTTCATGAAATAATTTAAAAAAAATGCGTGGGGCTCCACGCAATTTCTATGTCTAGCCAGGTACAGCTAAGCAGCTGGGGGCTGGAATCCGCAGCGCAGGGATGCCCAAGCTTTCTGGGCACCCCCCGCTGCAAATTGCAGCCCGCAGCCGCCCCAGAAGATGGCGCGTTCATTGAAGCGCCATCCTCTGACGCTGAACCCCGCTCTTCCAGCGGCCCTAGTAGCGGTGGCACGCTGGGTAATGAAGGGGTTAGGGCCAGCTTTGTATTATCAGCTGGCCCTAAGCCCGAAATTTATGGTGGTCACGCCAATATTAGACATGACCGCCATGAATTTCTATTAAATTGTTTTAAAAAAAACACAACACAAAGAAAATTTTTTATTAGAAATAAAAAAAAAAGCCATTAGGGACTCCATCTTTAATTAAAAAAATCCTCTTCCGTCCGACGCAGTCCAAAACGCGATGTCCTCTCTGCTACATCCCCTGTGTATAGATATAGATCTCTATGCACAGGGAATGAGCAGACTGAGAACAATCTCAGCTCTGCTACATCATCTCTGTGCACAGACATTCATGTCTGTACACAGGGAATGAGCAGACTGAGAACAATCTCAGCACTGCTACATCAGGCAGCAGGCGGGCTCTAGGACCCTGGAGCTGACAGCCAGCACAGAGGAGACAGGACTCTTATCTGTGCGAGTCAGCGATTACTTACAAAGTAAACGAGCAATGCAAATAAATGACAAAACTAGGATTGCTTCAGGCTGAAGCTTCCGAGACACATCTGCGAGTTGTAAATCTCACACTACTCGCTATTACTCGCTTCCCCATTCATTAACATTGGACTCGCTAGACTCGCAACGAGTAGCGAGTCCTGGGCTCGGACTCGCTAGAGTCAAGCGATTCCGAGTAATTTAGGATTCGCCCATCACTAACTGTAATACCATTACCGAATTGTGCCTTTTAAGTGTGACCCTAGCCTAAGGCTACGTTCACACACTGTGCATTTTTGCTTTCGAGCAGCGTTATCCTGAGGATCAGATGCGCTTTGCGCAGAAAAAATCCTCGTTCACACCTTGCATTGTTTGAGGATGCACTTTTTTTTAAGCCCATGCTACAATGTGGGCAATACAAAAGCGCAACCTCAAAAGCGCAAAAAGAATTGACATGGTCATTCTGTTTGAGGATGTGTTTTGCAGTGAAAGTGCATCCTCAAAAATAAGGAGCATGTGAACGCAAAATCGGGAAATGCCTTTGCTGGGAAACAAAGCAGCACTGCATTTCCCTGCAAAATAGCACTGTGTAAAAAACAGTAATATGCAGCGTGTGAATGTAGCCTATCGCTTAACTTTGCCCTGTCCTTCAAACCACACATCCAAACTCTCACCACCTCCTGTCATCTCCAGCTCAAAAGTATTTCCAAAATCCATCCTTTTCTCAGTCCTCAATCTACTAAAATGCTTGTAACTGCCCTCATCATCTTCTGCCTTGGTTAAAGTAACATCCTCCTCTGTGGCCTCCCTGCTAACAGTCTCGCCTCTCTTTGATCTGTCCCGAACTCTGCTGCTTGATAATCCACCTCTCTCCTCATTATTCCCCTGTCTCTCCCCTCTTCAAATCCCTCCACTGGATTCCAATTCCCCAATGAATCCAGTTCAAACTACTAACACTAACCTACAAAGCCATGCATAAACTGTCTCCTCCCTATATCTCTGATCTAATCTTCTAATATCTTCTCTCACTTAATCTTCGATCGTCCCAAGACCTCCTCCTCTCCTCCACACTTATTTGTTCTTCCCAATTGCCTTCTAGACTTCTCCCAAATGTCACCCATCCTCTGGAATCGTGTGCCCCAACATGTCCAATTCTCCACTACCATCGGATCCTTTAGACAGAACTTGAAAATTCATCTCTTCAGGCAAGTTTACAGCCTGCAATGACCATACTGCTATCTGAACTGGTGCTCCATCACTACCACTACCGGAGCAGCCACCTCACCACCACCACCACAACAGCCGCCTCCCCACCACCAGAGCTACTGCAACCACCAACCCTTTTTCTCCTTCCCATCATCCTATAGAATATAAGCCCACTCTCTCCTCTTTATCAGTCTGTTATTGTTAATTTGTTCACTGTAACCTAAGGGCCCTTTCACATCAGCGTTTTTTGAAATTTGCGGCAGATGCGGTGAAAAGAACGCATCTGCCGCGATTACCGCATACCGGCTGCACTTGCGGCGCGGTTGCGGTAAACGCCATGCAAAGTATAGGCGTACTGGCGGCAGGTGCGGCAAGTGCGGCTTTGCACTTGCCGCAGGTGCGGCCGCGAAAAAAAATGCGGTCAGCAGCGGTTTTTTTCGTGGCCGCACCTGCCGCAAGTGCAAAACCGCACTTGCCGCACCTGCCGCAAGTACGCCTATACTTTGCATGGCGTTTACCGCAACCGCGCTGCAAGTGCAGCCGGTATGCGGTAATCGCGGCAGATACGTTTTTTTCACCGCATCTGCCGCAAATTTCAAAAAACGCTGATGTGAAAGGGCCCTAAATCTGTATTTTGTATGTGACAAGCCCTTCCAGAGCCGTGGGGTACTCGGAATTGGGCTACAATACTTCTGGAGAGTCACAGGGGTTGAGACCTGGATCCGTGGCCCTGGCAGCGTCAATAAAAGTTTGGGTTTTATGCTTTTGGGGTAGGAATCGTGATGACACCCATGGTGTTTGGCTATTGATGGCTGACGCTGTGGTGCGGGACCTCTGGGGATGATGGAATCGCAGCTAAGGTGATATCACTCCACACGGGTGGCACGGTTTTCCCAGAGTAACTGGTATAGTCTATTGCAATGGTGAGTCGTTAGGGTTCTCTGGCTGGAGAGGCGGATGGGGGTGATACTGAGGCAGGTTTGTGGTGTCCGGGCCGGCTGCTTGGAGCGGAAAGAAACAGTCTCACACACAGCTTTTGAGTTCTATAACTCAAGGGTTTGTTTACCAATGCCTCCGGGTGCAGCTCTCTGCCAAGCTCCGGTCTGGATAATCCTCTAGTGAACAGGGTAGCTCATCCAAGACACCCCTTTTATGTTCCTTTCTCTCAGGTTGTTCTTCCAGCGCTAACTGTCCACCTCTCCTACTTGCACCTCTGCACACAGAGCCCCAATCCGGCAGCCACGGGCCCTGTTGGGAGGCGCTACCAGGTCCCCTAACCCTAGTACGGCTACCTTCTTGGCGGATATGTCAGGTGTCAGCCACAGCTCCTGTAGATCTCGTGGCCTATGATTCTGTGGTTGGAGCATGGAGTCTCCTCACCATCTCAGTTCCAAACCAGCCCCTCTGTCTGACTCCAATCAAACTTGGATTCGAGCGCACGGGTGGCCCTTTCTCTGTCTCTGCCCATGCCCCTGGGCATCCCTCTTCCTCATCTGCTGTTGTTCTTACAACCCAGGGCAAGCTCCTCACTGCTCAAGTCCTCCGGGTCCTCTCCTTGCACCACTCTCTCACTTTCTCCTCCTCGTTACTGCTCCTACTACCTACTACCTACTATCCATCCATACTTTTCCTTTTTTCTTGTCCCCTGACTGGGCCTTTACTCTATTGGGTCCTCCCACCGTCCCCAGGACTGGTTTCTAAGGGTCTATTGGGTGCCTGATGGGTGTCTCGAACTTACTATCCCGCTTTCCCCGAGCACAGGAATACTACACCCGTGGAGTTGGTGCAGTACCCCCTGTGGCGACCAGATCGCACGGACGCCACAAATGAAACACCTTCTGTTGTACAGCACCATGGAATTAATGGGGCTATATAAATAAATAATAATAATTTTTTCACAGTAGATAAGAATGTTACGGATTTTGAAATCTGCAACATGTTCATAAACTGATTTGTTACCTAAATTCAGTGGGGTTTCTACAACCAAAACTCCATAACAAGTATGAACTAGTCCTTACCATTCAATATACTTGTGCGATCCTTACTTCTCAATGCATGTTGCAAATAGAAGTGAGATAAATATTGTCAACTGTCATGATCAAATAGAATAAATAAAGGGTGGTACCAGTTGTCTCATGATGATCATGCAAAGAAAAGTTTATAACTATATGTAAATCAGAGACATATCTCATTAATGCTAAATGGATTTGTGAAAGGAACTAAAAGAAAAAGGTCTCACTTACTATATGTGCATGCTTGTTAGTAATTTATGTCTGAACTGTAGAACTCATAATCATTCTTAGATATTTGGACTAAAATAAGGAAAAGGCAGGTGATGGAAAACAAATTGATGAGCCACATGAAAGAGTAATTTTCAAGTGTTATACTACTGGAAAATAGACAAGATTAGGTATGTGTCCCAGTTTACAGTTACTGGCAATTTCTGCCCATTAGTAATAAAAAATGAAAGAAAATAGGTAGTAAAGTACAATATCGTTTATGTAACATTTTTCAGCTTGCTTGTGTAATTTAGCACAATCTCCTCTTTGTTTCCCTAAATTATTCACATCCAGAAGCCGAAAAGTTAATTCCCTCATTTTATTACAATTTTATGAGTGCATCCTTTCTGCTAGTAACATTGGGAAATTTGCAAAAAGCAATAAATATTCCTAAGCATCTGTGGTCACTGGTCAGGTATAAAACCCTGTTATAAAGTGAAGTCAGCTTGATTATTGTGATCATTTTTGGTTACCTTTACTGATAGTAAACATATATGGTTGACAGCATATAAAGGGCATGATATCATTCATTATTGAATATACAGTAGGAAAAAACAATACTCAGGCTATAGTTAGAAGTATAATATCTTAAAAAGATGTAGATGCTTTTTGCTTCAATAGGGCCATGGCCATGTATGTAAGCTTCCATACCAACCGCTTTTCTACTATATTGAACCTTCCTTGTGTTTGTATAAGGCTAGAGCCACATTAGCGTTGTGGCCTCCACCATGCTGGATCCAGTAAATATCAGTATTCCTGCAGTGTAACGCTGCCATAGGGTAACATGGCTGAAGTGACCCGAAGTGCATGCAAACACTGGCATGTAAGTGCCGGAGTTTAAAATCTCGTGCTATTTTAAAGCAGACTGCTTAACGCTGCAGGCGGCGTTCAGCTGTTTGCGACAAATAGCATGAGATTTCATACTCCGGCACTTACATGCCAGTGTTTGTGACTCACCGCGGCCGGGACTCCGGTTTAGACAGGCGATGCTTCCTTCCTCCTTGTCACGGGTGGACCGCGCCTGCCGGTAGTGGGGCCCGGTGTAGTGCAGATCAAAAGTGAAGACGTCTTGGTGGAACAGATTAAAGGGGTTTTAATTTATTCGTGACGCCACCTATGAGTAGTTCGGTAAGGACTACCGACGCTGCGGAACCTCCGGGGGATGGACAGCAGCTAGATGTTACGCTCCCCACAGGCTGAGCGGTGATCCCCGGAGGCTGGAGCTGCTCAAGATGTTGTGCGGCAGCTGCGGTTACCTTTGAGTGCGGACGGACAGTTCATAAGGAAGCACGGACACAGAAAGTCTCTGCAACGGGTCTTTACTGTAACCAGCAGGCAGTACATGGCATACAGTGGTTGAGTAGTAGACCAGGTGGACTCAGCAGTGATGGTGTCCCTTAGAGATCCGCAGTGTTCCTCCTTTCTACCTACTTGGTTGCCAGTGTCGCCCAGGAATACCAGGTCGGGTACGGGGAGGCTGCTTCAATGCCCTATCCATGATGTACGTTCTGGATGTTTTGGGGAGCCTTGGATCCCTCAGTGGGTACACCGCTGGTTAGACGACTGGAAGTTGGCTGGTGGTGGGGTGCTCCTGTGAAGCTGCTCCTCCACTCTTCTGGTTCGCGTGGCAGAGGTGAACTGCTGCCAGCTTCGGTACCAGTGAACCGGCTGTGAGTTGTGGGCACGGGAGTCCTTTGGGGAACGTGTAGATAATGCCCAGTCCCGGTAGTTAAGGCCTCAGGTGCTGACACCCGACCGGTGACGGTCCAGGGGCCCGCACGGGGTGCGGAGCCCCCGCTCCTCTCCAAGTTCTAGTCCTAGACCCTTCTTCTCCGAGTTCTAGACTATTGTCTGTATACTGTCTAGATTATTGTGTGCTACTCCACTACCCTAACACTCCACCCCCCAGGACCTATGATTGGCCCTCTGCTCTAGGTGTTGCATGTAGGGTTGGATCTCTATGTTAACCGGATCATTGCTGAGTCAGAGAATATTGCGGCTGCATTTATGGCTGCAATACCCTCTTGTGACGCACTCGTTGCGGGGCGCCACACTCCCCCTTGGTTGAATACGCTTGTCCCCAAGCGTCACACTACTCACATTACAGAGATTTTTTTATATTTTATAACAGGTAATACACTTTTATTAATGACAAGTCATTGTATGCATAAAAGTGAGGTAAATAACAGGTTAACACATTACGCGGACCCGGCGGGCAGTCGGCTGTCCTTAGAATAAAAGTTCAGGCTGTAGCCGCCAAGTCGCGGTGTTACTTTGCAATCAGGAAGAAGTCTCTTTTAGTAGCAAAGTTCAAACAACATAAGTCACTGATGGAGGGCAGTATTCCGGACTCGTATGGCGAACCACCCGTCACAGCATACATATCGCTCATAGGTCACAATGTCCCCTCTATACAAGTCTCGGTTTGGATGCCCTCGCGGTAGGTGCGATTCCACATCACGACGCCCCACAAACACTTCAGTACTCACACCCTCCTCCCTTACGAATCCCCACCCGGTGGACAAGTTAAAGGTGCTTACCCGCCCGGTTTTACGGAATTGTTCAGGTAATGGAGATTGGTGACGGGCCTCGGCGTGAGCCTGCATGTTGGCTTGCAGTCGAGTGTGCCACTCGTCTCTCCGGATACGACGTACCTCATCGTCGGAGTGGTGCGGCGTGTGGATGCAGTCACTACGGCGTGATGGTTGTTGAACTGCTCGAGCTTGGTGGGCAGTCTGGAGTGGAGCCCGGTTCAACGGAACCGGAGAAGATACTGTTGCGGGGGCACCCGACCAGTGTACCCGAGCTGATCGCCCGGCAGAAGGGTTCCTTGTGTCTCCCCAGGCGAACCCGGTGTAGAGATCCTCAGCTGGACTGTAGGTCTCGTCGTCATCCTCCTCGACCTCTCCTTCGATGACTACGTCGGGCTGCTCGGCTGACGAAGACGATGGGATGGAATCCTCTGGATCGGTGGGTGGCTGTGCTGCAAAGTTCTCCTCGGGGTCGTTGTGCAGGACTTCCAGGCTGCCTGCCTCTTCTTCTGTAGCAGCGGGAAGTGGTGTTTCGATCCCGGTCACCAGGTAGGCCTCTGTAATAGCAGAGGAGGCCTCCGGTTCAAGGGAGAAACAGGCGACAGTCTCGGTAGTGTAGAAACTAGTCGCGGGTTCCACAGGTGGAACCAGGTAGGTGTCAGCTTCTTCGTGGGAGCGTATTGGAAGCTCCGGCTCTGGAACGGGGTCGGCTGCGGTTTCATCCGCTGGAACGGGTCGAGGGGTAACTCTCACTGGGATGACACAGTCTATGGGCTCCGGTGACGAAGCAGGACAGGTGGTGGGCGACGGTGAGGTGGTTGAAAAACTGGCGATGTCGTCTGGGCTTGGAGAAGCTGTACCCGGTCGGCTCTGCTGCATCGCATGATGGAGTCTTCTGCCTAGGGTCGCGCTCCAGCTGCGAATCGTCCATTCCACAGTCTCAAGTAGTCGCACCCGGAGGTCTTGTAGAGCCTCTAGCCAGAAGTCGGGGCTGCCGTCTACGGTAAGGGCAGGACCCGGACCCGGTTGGCCTATGGCTGCTCTGGCCTCCGCCTCAAACTCCCGCATCAGGTCTTGGAGTCTCATGCTGGCCATTCCTTTTCATGGAGGGAAACCACACCCGTTCAACTGGTAAGCGTTCTGGTAGAGCTGGTGAAGAAGTCTGTCTGACACTCCCATTTCCTCTGGGCTTTTGTAGTCCAATCGTGGGAAAAGTCTTTGGGGTCCGCCCCCATGGTTGATTCGAGCAATCAGGGCGGACAAAGAGTTTGGCGCCTTTTGTCTTTAGCCCTCCCACGATGAGGGGGGGGTTGACTCACTCCTGGGCTTGCACGTGGCGGCTTCTTGTGGCGGGAACGCCATCTTGGGCGCCATCTTGGCCCAATGGTGAAAAGGCGGGAAAGTTCTTTTAGGGACGAACAAAGTCCAAATTGTAGACAATAAAGTCCAATTTAAGCACATTATACCCGTTGGGTAACGGGCCTGCTCGTATCCTGTTCGTGACGCCATTTTCTGACTGACCGCGGCCGGGACTCCGGTTTAGACAGGCAATGCTTCCTTCCTCCTTGTCACGGGTGGACCGCGCCTGCCGGTAGTGGGGCCCGGTGTAGTGCAGATCAAAAGTGAAGACGTCTTGGTGGAACAGATTAAAGGGGTTTTAATTTATTCGTGACGCCACCTATGAGTAGTTCGGTAAGGACTACCGACGCTGCGGAACCTCCGGGGGATGGACAGCAGCTAGATGTTACGCTCCCCACAGGCTGAGCGGTGATCCCCGGAGGCTGGAGCTGCTCAAGATGTTGTGCGGCAGCTGCGGTTACCTTTGAGTGCGGACGGACAGTTCATAAGGAAGCACGGACACAGAAAGTCTCTGCAACGGGTCTTTACTGTAACCAGCAGGCAGTACATGGCATACAGTGGTTGAGTAGTAGACCAGGTGGACTCAGCAGTGATGGTGTCCCTTAGAGATCCGCAGTGTTCCTCCTTTCTACCTACTTGGTTGCCAGTGTCGCCCAGGAATACCAGGTCGGGTACGGGGAGGCTGCTTCAATGCCCTATCCATGATGTACGTTCTGGATGTTTTGGGGAGCCTTGGATCCCTCAGTGGGTACACCGCTGGTTAGACGACTGGAAGTTGGCTGGTGGTGGGGTGCTCCTGTGAAGCTGCTCCTCCACTCTTCTGGTTCGCGTGGCAGAGGTGAACTGCTGCCAGCTTCGGTACCAGTGAACCGGCTGTGAGTTGTGGGCACGGGAGTCCTTTGGGGACCCGTGTAGATAATGCCCAGTCCCGGTAGTTAAGGCCTCAGGTGCTGACACCCGACCGGTGACGGCCCAGGGGCCCGCACGGGGTGCGGAGCCCCCGCTCCTCTCCAAGTTCTAGTCCTATACCCTTCTTCTCCGAGTTCTAGACTATTGTCTGTATACTGTCTAGATTATTGTGTGCTACTCCACTACCCTAACACTCCACCCCCCAGGACCTATGATTGGCCCTCTGCTCTAGATGTTGCATGTAGGGTTGGATCTCTATGTTAACCGGATCATTGCTGAGTCAGAGAATATTGCGGCTGCATTTATGGCTGCAATACCCTCTTGTGACGCACTCGTTGCGGGGCGCCACATTTGCATGCACTTCGGGTCCCTTCACCCATATTACCCTATGGCAGCGTTAAGGCCGTGTTACAATATGGTAACGCTGCATTTATGCTGCAGGAATGCTGATCTTTCCTGAATCCAGCATGGCAAAGGCCACATAAATAATGTGGCCTTGGCCTTACGTGATCTTGTCTGATGACCTGGCAATTGTATATTCTGACTACAGGAACCCCTAATGAACAATTTTTATAATTAGGGGAGCAGAGGGATGGACCATGTGATCTGAGTATATGCCATGAGACAGAGCCAAAGCTAGATTTGTACTTTGTCAGCAGCCCTTTGCTCTGGCTAATACTGTACAAGCTAGTTTTAAGCAGTTGGCTCTCTGGTATAAACTCAAATCTTTTTTAAATTCTTTTACGACATCACCTTCTGACCTCGCTTCTACTTCATCTCCCTTGACTACTAAATACTGCCACTTTTAGTTGGCAATTGCCACTGACAATGGAACTGGCATATTTGCCAACATATCTATGTGGCATATTGCCCATCTTATTCTTCAAAAAGTGCAGTTTACCTATTACCTCTTCCACCAAGTCCCGATGTGAGGAGGGATCATTGCCCTACTAGCAGTATGTTACTTCTTAATAGTACTATTAGGCTAGGGTCAGACTTGCGTCATGCATTTGTTAAATGCATGCGCTATTTTCGTGTGCAAATCATGAAAAATGCATGTGTCAACGCACCCATAGGCTCCAATGCAAAATCCTCATTGCCAAAGTGCAATGCGTTTGACGCTATGCGTTTTTGTCAGCGCATCGATAAACATGGTCTGCAGCGTTTTTTGGTGCTTGCCCAAAAACGAATGCATTTTTTAACATGGCAGTCTATGGACGATACATCCATTAGCGCATTGCACATATCTAGGCATGCATTAAAGCATGCGTTTTTGTTTTTTACCTGTTTTGAATTAGAAATCACTGATGTCATAGGTCACGTTACCTGTGCATGCAATATATGGCGGCATGCAAAACAGGAAGTGTCATCTTGCCCCCACGTTTGCCACTCCCAATTTGCAGCAACTTGACCTTCAAGGTATGTACATATGTGTTTTATGTGTTGTCATCATGTATGTTGCAATCCAACACACAAACTACATGTAATATATGTCTATTTATATGTTTCATACCCAAATGTCTGATTCTGAGCTTTCAGAGGCCGGAACTCTGTACGACACCTCTGCCTCAGATCGTTCTGGGAGTTTATTTTAACTTTTCTTTTGTTTTGGGAACAGTTTTTCCCTCAAAATGCTGAAAATATCAGCATGTCATTTCATGTGGGGGGATGAAGGGGTTGCTGGGACATGTGTTTGTTGTGTGCTTATTTTTTGGCCCGGCCATGGTTGTTACACATGTGACCTGCGGTACTTGCTGGCCTGTAACTTCACACTGATATCTACACCAGAGTGGTGGTTATGTTAATTATAAAATACATGTAGAACGCCACATGTGCCCTTTATTTTTGTGGTGCATTAAACTCAGCCTCCAACACTTGTGGCACCTGTAATATCTCACACATTGTGTTGTTGCTGCTCATTGGTTCATGTAGTCAACATATTTTGTTATATGTTCATATTTGTTACTATACACGTGCCTCAAGGCCTCCAAGTAATGACTGTGTTCTGGCCCATATTGGTTACACATGGCCTGTATGTTTGCCCACAGGTCCTGATGAAGGCACTTAAACATGCCTTCACACACACAACGTGTTTTGTAGAAGTAATAGGGCATTGCCCCACAAAAAACACATTAATGTTCTATGTGCTACTGTAAACTTTGCATACCAGGTGATTATACATGAGGCCAAAACATAATAATTTTTTCAATTGCCATTGTGGGTCTATACATATTTATACACATATGCTTGTAAGTATGACCAATTTTAAAATTAAATTTTGCTCATTTGCAGAACATGGGCACCTCAACAGTGTCTTTCGATTCCGGAACCAAGCGAGTAAGTGTATACTGAGCTGAATGTGTATTTTAATAGTCTGCAAGCATTATAAGAATGTGCCATTACATGTGTGACACATGCCTCGTCACATATGTGTGCCTCATGGGCTGAGTGTGTTCCCTGCTGTTAATGTCACATATCCTGTAACAATGCAGATCTGTAGTGTCAAAATAGGGGCTGCCTGACTGTGGCTCAGACATTGCATACACACTTGTTAAAGGTCGCACATGTGTGGTTTTAAGTTCCTACAACAACCCTCACAAAACATGGTCAGAACATGCAAACATGCATGACACATCCCTTTTGTGTTTGCTTGCCCAATATGTGTTTTTTGTACCCGCATAATCAATTTATTAACAGAAGCCTTTATTGACATTATCTAATGTCCTATAAGTTTTGGAATCAGGCCACAATATTCTTGCGTTATGAGTCTACATTTACCTTCAGAACTCATTGTCAGTTTCCATGTGATAGGCTAGGGTCACACTTAAATCTGGAATTGCATTCACCGCATCCAGATCCGCATGCGGTGAACGCAATTGTCTTCCGACATTCAGCAATCCGGGAACCGGATTGCTGAAGCCGCAATCCGGTAACCGGACTGCTCAGGATGTGTAATCCTGAGCAATCCGGTTACCGGATAGTTTGCTTATCCCTGCTGCCGCAGGGATGAGCAAAATGTTCTGTGCAATGTGTAAACTATTAATTTTATTAATAAAAGTTTGTATACTGTCTCTAGGGGGTGCCCACTCCCCCTAGAGACCTAGCACCCACTCAGGTGGGCATATTATGCTTGAATCAGTTATGTACAGCAGCTGCCTCCTGACAGCTGCTGTACAGTTTTATGAATGAAAGTGCTGGGCTCCTCTGAGAGTGGCGCACATACTATTGCTATTGCTATAGTATGTGCGCTGCTGTCTGAGGTCCTGAAGCCTTATACAGTAGATCTATGGGCAGCGCTGCCCATAGATCTTACTGTATAAGCCTTCAGGACCTCGGACAGCGCACATACTATACCTACAATAGCTATAGTATGCGTGCTGCTCTCAGAGGAGCCCAGCGCCTTCATTGATAAAAATGTACAGCAGCTGACAGGAGCCAGCTGCTGTACATAAGTGATTAAATCATTATATGCCCACCTGAGTGGATGGAAGGTCTCTAGGGGGAGTGGGCACCACCTAGAGACATTATAGCAATATTTAATAATAAAATTAAAAGTTTTAACACACACAGAACACTTTGCAAACTATCCGGTAATCGAATTGCTCAGGATTACACATTCTGAGCAATCCGGTTCCGCAATGCAGATGTTACAACCGCCCCGAAAACTGCAGCCTGCATGATTTTTCACGCAGGCTGCTGAGCTGGAGGCGGTAACCGGATTGCTTGAGAATCAATCCAGTTTTTATAACAGGCTCCTATGAGGAGCGTTTCCTGATCCGGTACAGCAGCTGTCAGGAGGCAGCTGCTGTACATAACTGATTCAAGCATAATATGCCCACCTGAGTGGATGGAAGGTCTCTAGGGGGAGTGGGCACCCCCTAAAGACATTATAGCAACATTTAATACTAGAATTAAAAGTTTTAACACACCCCAGAACACTTTGCTCATCCCTGCGGTAGCAGGGATGAGCAAACTATCCGGTAACCGGATTGCTCAGGATTACACATTCTGAGCAATCCGGTTCCGCATTGCAGATGTTACAACCGCTCCGAAAACTGCAGCCTGCATGATTTTTCACGCAGGCTGCAGAGCCAGAGGCGGTAACCGGATTGCTTGAGAAGCAATCCGGTTTTTATAATAGGCTCCTATGAGGAGCGTTTCCTGATCCGGTGATGAGCTTTTTAAAAGCTCAAAACTGGATCAGGTTTTTAAAAAAAAAAAACGGAAATGTGACCCTAGCCTTACACTGTCATCAGTTTTTTTTTTTGCATTTTTTATATTCTCAATAAAATTTATGCATTTTTTTTTTTTTTTACTGAATTGCCAGATTTTGACTCCTTTTTGGTATAAACATTTTGAATTGCTCAGAGTTTCTGCTCAGTTAATATTTTATATCCTGGTTTTTAACGTGAAGTTTTTTCTGACCATGCAAGTTCAGATATTGTTAAGAGCTCTTCAGTAACTCAACAAATCCAATATTTCGAGTAACTTGTCTCCTCAGCTCATTTGGCAATCCTCTTCAGTAACTTGGCCTCCTGGCCACCTTAGCTCACTGGTAGTTCAGTCTCCTCAGCTCACACAGTCGTCCTCTTCGGTAACAGCCTCCTTAGTTCACACTATCACACTATCATCCTTTTGGTAACTTGGTCTCGTCAGCTCACACATCTTTCTTCTTTCAGTGACTGCATGTTACTACTCTTGTGTTTATAAACCAACTTAATTTGCTCAGCACGTCTAATTTTATACAAGTCGGGTCAATGAATCCCCACTGTCTTGGCCTTAGGGGTTTTTATCATTTCTAACTGCAACACAGCTTGTCACATGGACTTGTCCCTCTTGCTTCTTCTTCCCCTGCGAGAACCAATTCTCTTTATGGCCATATCCACACACCTACGCTCTAAGTATTTAGCGGTTCTATGCTAAACACTTAGGTTTTGTGAGAGAAGCGCAGGTGCGTGTGTGCCGGCGCTTCCTTGAAACGCAGCCCCTGGTTACCCGATGTGTATCATGGTAACCAGTTCATACTGCAGGCTGGCTAGTGACCGCTTATGCCGAGCGCACAGGGAAACGCTGCTAGCAACGTTTCCCTGTGCGCTCGGCATAAGCGGTCACTAGGCAGCCTGCAGTATGAACTGATTACCACGATACACATCGGGTAACCAGGGGCTGCGTTTCAAGGAAGCGCCGGTACACACGCACCTGCGCTTCTCTCACAAAACCTAAGTATTTAGCGCAGAACCGCTAAATACTTAGAGCGCAGGTGTGTGGACATGGCCTATCTCAGTTTCTGTATAAATCTGTGAGCTACTGCTTTTAAAACTCGTGCCAGAAGATGGCAATGTCCATTCACACAAGTTTTATGTTTTCCTTTTCTGTTGTGTAAATCAGACATGTCTTTACATTTTCTCCTGATCCTGTACCTGTCTTCTATTTCTGTCATTGGTTACAACCCTCTAGTTTTAACTTTGCTTGTTCAATATCCTACAGCCAACAAGCTTCACCAGCCAACAGTTATTGTATACATGCAATCCATAGGTCTATGCAGTGTAGGCAAGAAGCCATTAAATTGGTAAACAAATGACCATTAAAGCATTTTTTGGGAACTGCTAAGCAAAATGACTAGCATAAAGACTGTCAATGCAAGCCCTCTTAAGACTTGCTAGAATTTACATTAGTGATTTACATCTTATTCACTTCAGTTTTATAAGGACACTAGCTGTAGTTCCCGGTGTTACCCGGGATAGTGACTAAGGCCTTGTTCACATACTGTATACCAATGCGTGTTTTTAGCCCTTAGAAAAACTGATTAGTTTTTCTAAGGGTGCCAAATAGTGTCCCCTGTGGTTCTGAACGTTTTTGAGAAGTTTTTGGACTTCGTAATTTTTTAATTAAAAACGCATTTGCGTTAACGCATGCGTTAACGCAGGTGCCTATATGTGCCATGCGTTAACGCATGCATTTCCCATAGGGCCCCATGTTAAAAAAATGCATGCGTTTTAACAAAACCCATGCGTTTTTTTACAGCACCCAAAATACGCTGCATGCAGTGTTTTTTGGAATGGTTAAAAAAAATGCATGTGTTGGTAAAAAACGCAGCAACACTTAAGTGCACCATGCGTTAACGCATGTGCGTTTTTTAAAAACATTTAAAAAAACAAAGAGAATGCCAAAAAAGCTCATATGTGTGAACAAGGCCTAATAGTTGTTAGCTACAAAAAAATAGAATGGGTTAACAAAGTCTTGCTTCTCTCTGCTGAGATGTTTCAGTGACCTTTGAGGAAGCAGCTCTTGTTCTGTTGTCTGTCAGCCTTACTTCCCTTTCTTCAAATTGATCATTGAGCTGTAATACGGCTTTTCTCTCAGTGTGTGATGACAATCGTGCAATCAAATTCCTTTTCTTATGGGGCATTATTGTCTGTAATTGACAGTATATAAAACCCCACACAGTTAGTATACAGCTAAAGTCATGTGACTTACATTAGCCTCTACAACAACATTGGTTAAGCGTCACCACCGAAATCAAATTAACTCACACATAAACTGTCTTATAATAATAATGTCCTTCGTTGCTTATAGCAACCAATCGGAAGCTGAGCTGTGATTGGTTGCTATAGGCCACCTGATAAATATCCAGGCTAACTGTCAAAACAACCAAGACAACGTCTATTTCCTCGCACATACAAACAGTAAATAAACATTCTTTTTGATGAATGACTGTAAACAGCAGGGTTAAAATTTACCCTCAAATCATTGTCTAAGATGTTCCCTGAGTCAAATGAGGTGGCTATGCAAAATGTTGTGATTTTAAATGCAATTGTGCGGATTCCTTTAACGGACTTACACACACGCAACTTTATATATTAGATATTGACAATTCTATTAAAATTTAGTTACTGAGTTGTCTATCTGCATCATTATCTATAGAAGACTAGAGACGCGTGAACTTTCCCTGAACATGTTCGCAAGTTTCAAATTTGGCACGAACATTGCAGATTTCGTTTTGGATCAAAAACCCGAGCAATGTAGCAAAAAATCGCCGAATGCGGCTTTGTTTGGGAAAATATTTTGAAATTTAAAATAACCCTAAAACTTTCCCTGATTGTTTGGGGCCAAAAACACTCTCCAGAACACCAGTTGGCTGGGAGCAACACCTGACCTTTAAATTAGGAGTGTTCCCACCATCGGGTCTACCGGCTTGCATCAAGCTGTAAAATTTTTTGGAGCTTTAAATTGATTCTTCTTAGCTTGCTGGAGTTTGAAGGTGTTTTGACACTTGCATGGTGTGAATTTTGGAAACAATGCCAGATGTGGCAGCAGCTGTGAAGTCCAGGAAACTTACAATGTAATTAAAACATCTGTTTAAGAGAGCTTAATATTTGGGGGGTGGAATTTTTGGGGAATTCTTTTTATTTTTTCTTTTAGAGCAAACCTTTATTATTACAGAGGGTTAGCAACATGTAAGGCCATCTTGTCTACAGTTATGTGATAGCAATATATATGAAAAGAGCATATAGCCATTATATGCTTCACATACATAATCTTATAGGTCTGTTTACACTCATCAAACACCTTAGTATGGATATTGCTTCTTGAAAATGTGCAATCACTTTATTTAATTTAATTCCATAAATTTACAATACACATTTTTGTCATAAGTGTATTATATGTATAATCAATATTGAACTTGTCTTTGGATTGCTGCTCATTTGCCTTATTCAGCATTCCAGATGAATTGGTGACCTGAATAAACTAATTTGTTTTCATCTTTATTTCTCCTCCAAATAAGTCAGGCTTCATGTGACGGGATGTGTGACAGAGCAGGAAGGGACACCAGGCCGATGATCAATCCAACCAGTTTTATTGCACAGGGAAAATGGAACCACACAAATGAAGATAATTCTGCCGAGTCCACAATGAGACCACAATGAGTCAACCGAAATTGAACAGATTCGGGGGTGTCAGCCAGCAATCTTGATGCCAGGTTAACGGAACAAATAGTCCAGATAGAGTCCAATGGATCCAACCGATGAAGGACACCGCACAATCCCACGGGCACCAAGATCTTGTTTCAGTTAAGATCTCAGCCTCTTCCACCCCAGCATTCAACTAACTGCCTGATCCTAAAACATGAGTGTATTGTCCTGTGCCTGTGGATCCACCCCTCTGGAGGGGGAAGGGTTCACACCCACATTTGAGTATGTGGCTACATGGAGAAGTTAATGGAGAAGATTCTAGAAACCTTCTGGCTCCATTCTGTCTCTTAGGCTGCTTTCACATAACGATTTTCGGTCATCCGATTGTATCCGTTCCAAAACGGATACAATCGGATCCGAAATCGGACCCCATGTTCCCCTATGGGAATCGGATGGGATCGGATGTGCCACTATTAGCATCCGATTTTGGCACCATCCGATCCCATCCGATGTAATCACGGGCAAAAAATCGCAGCCTGCTACGATTTTGTGTCCGTGACTCACATCGGACAGCCTCGGATCACTGCTGAACCGAGGCTGATCCTAGTGCCCACAACATGGGAGCCTATGGACATCAGATCCGAGCTCACCTCGGATCCGATGTCGACTCCGTATCCCCTGTCTTTCCCGGCTTCTTCTCCTCCATCTTCTGCCCTCTCCTATTCTATATGCTGTGCCCCCGCTATTCTATTTTGTGTCCCCCGCTATTCTATCATCCTCTATCCCTATCCTGTCCCCTGCCCTCTCCTATTCTATATGCTGTGCCCCCGCTATTCTTTGCTGTGCCCCCTCTTCTCTATCCTCATCTATCCCTATCCTGTCCCCTGTCCTCTCCCTGTGTGTAAAAAAATAAAAAACCTCCTCCCGGAGGATACATCACCTGTCACCGGCTCCAACGCTGCACACGATCAGGACTGAAGAGCCTGTGATGATGTAAGAGACCCGGTCAGCTGACCGGGTCATGTGACTCTGGCATCATCACAGGTCCTTCAGTCCTGATTGTGTGCACTGTGCAGCGTTGGAGCCGGTGAGAGGTGATGTATCCTCCAGGAGGAGGTTTTTTTTATTTTTTTACACACAGGGAGAGGACAGGGAAGAGGACAGGGGACAGGATAGGGATAGAGGAGGATAGAATAGCTGGGGCACAGCAAAGAATAGCGGGGGGACAGAGTAGCATAGGAGAGGGAAGAAGATGGAGGAGGCAGAATTAGGGAGAGACAGGGGACCGCAGGATCCACACGGATCCTGCAGATCGGATGGCTATTTGCCATCCGATTGCAGGGATCCGTATGGATCCGTGCCTGTCCGTGGGGTCCCCCTTCAAAGTCGGATCCCACGGACAGGCACAAAATCGTTATGTGAAACCAGCCTTACAGGTTTGTTTATTGGAGTCAGCTCCTGCTGAGAGGAACAAATACACAATCACCCACTAGCTGATGACCAAGGCTTGATTACATTATAGTCCAGGAACTCTGGCCGCAGGGGAAGGGACATATTGTTACAGGTTAAGTTACAATACAGTAAAGGGCATAGTATACATGAATACAGGACATGGAAAGGTATCCACTATTACACTTTAATAAACAGTTCACCCAACAGCAAGCTCAGGTGTTACCTTGTGGCCTGGGAATGGGATTTGTAAGTCACATGACTTCTGCAACCCACTCCATGGCGGGCTAATGATGAGCTAGGCAACAAGATTGTGCAAACAGTAATATCCTGTAAGTGATTGTTCGTGTCTGATTCCTGGCACTGAAAGAGGCAGGCCCTAGGCAAAGCAACAAGGTGTCGCTGCAGAGCCCGGCTCCATCTTAGTAGTGCCATGCAGAATTCCCTTGAAGTAGTAGCCCCTGCAATTCCTGAGACAGTCTGATAGCAGAGTACCATGAGCAATGGTGACTTTCAGCCCGGACAGCACTGAGAAAGCTGTCAGAGAGTTTTTATGCCAAGTACAGTGGACTTTCCTAAAAAAAGTCATGTTGTTTAGTCGCTGACCCATCCCTTAGTTAGCATTTCATCCAGAAAATAACTTTTTTGAGTTGTGTTTCATTTCTTCATTTTTGTTAATTTTATTTTTCCACTTCTCAAGTTTAGCGCCATCTGCACTTCCCCCTGCTGAATTAATGGGCATGCACCCTGCCTTTGGGCTACATCTCAAAGCCCTAAATGGATTCTGCCCATCATAGACTTTCCACCATTTTAATAGTCAACTGAACACTTTGGGAATTTCCTAAAATATACTGAGCATATTCATATGTACCATATATACTCGTGTATAAGCTGACCCGTGTATAAGCCGACCCCCCTACTTTTGCCCCCAAAAACTGGGAAAACTTATTGACTCGTGTATAAGCCGAGGGTGGACTCCAGCACAGGTATACAACCCCCAGCAGTGAGGTATACAGCCCCCAGCAGTGTGGTATACAGACCCTCCGAGTGGTATACAGGCCCCAGTAGTATGGTATACAGCCACCAGGACAGGTATACAGCCCCCAGCAATGAGGTATACAGGCCCCCCCTGTGGTATATAGGCCCCAGCAGTATGGTATACAGCAGGTCCCCAGGGGTATATACAGCAGGCCCCCAGGGGTTTATACAGCAGGCCCCCAGGGGTATATACAGCAGGCCCCCAGGGGTATATACAGTAGGCCCCCAGGGGTATATACAGCAGGCCCCCAGGGGTATATACAGCAGGCCCCCAGGGGTATATACAGCAGGCCCCAGTGGCACTCGCCCCCCCATCATGAGAAGAGCCCCCCACACTTTGCAGAGCCCCCCCCGCTGCATTATCTTACCATCCAGAGTCTTCTTCACCGCGGGTCCTGCAGTCCATCCTCGCGCGCTGTGTTCCCGGTCTCTTGTGACCCGGCGGTCGCAGTGGAATGACGTCATCGCGCCGGGTCACGTGAGACCGGAACACAGCGCGTGATGATGACTGCAGGACCCGCGGTGAAGAAGACCCTCGATGGTAAGATACTGCAGCGGGGGGGCTCTGCAAAGTGTAGGGGGCTCTTCTCATGATGGGGGGCTAGTGCCACTGGGGGCTGTCTGTATACACTGGGGGGCTGTATGCACGGCTCCCCCTGCCGCTGTGATGGCGGGGAGCCGTGCATATCTAATGAGCGGCCCCACGTGATGGGCCGCTCATTCAGCAGCCTCCCCAGCACCCGGACACCATAGGATTACCATATTGACCCGTGTATAAGCCGAGGGGGTGACTTTTCAGCCCAATTTTTGGGCTGAAAAACTCGGCTTATACACGAGTATATACGGTATGTGTTTGAGACTTATAATAATCTGTGCTACAGTAAAGTTGTTTTACTTCACTTCATGTTTGCTGTACTGTTTTTGCAAAGGTGGTTTGATATGGTGCTTTGATAGTGTCCTACAGAAACTGGTTAACAAGCTGCAGGCCTCTGGCTTGATGATCTGGGGTATGGAAATGCCAGACACTACAAACACTCCTGTAGAACAGGGCTGGCCAAGTGCAGTCCTCAAGGACTGCAGTTGTCCACCCCTGCCCTTAAAGTCTTTGTGGAAGTGCCAGGGGGCAAGAGGAATTTTCGAGCTTTTTCACAACAAATGCACCTCTCCCTAGACCCCTTAGGCACTCTGCCCATGGTGCATTGTTTGATGCTTTTCTTAACACAGATTTTAAGAATCTGCATCAAAATCTGCATGTCTATCCTGAGGCTAGCAAAGCCTATGAAAGGTCAGAAGTGCTGTGCTTTTATTTTTCCTTGGACATGTAGGACATGTAGTTCAGATTTCTGTTTGTAAAAGACATCGACACAGCACTTCTGAACTCTCATAGATATTGCTGGCTTCAAGATAGACACGCAGATTTTGAAGCCAATTCTCAAAATTTGCTTCAAGAGTAGTGTTTTACAACGTACCATGGATGCAGGGCCTTACAACAATATGGTGAGGTCGTAGTCACAGAAAGCATCCCCCATATGCTATGAGAGCTGGCATGTAAGCACTGGTGAAAGCATGACAAGTGGTGACAACACAACCATTACAGCAGTTCAGACTCCAGGGGTCACGCAGGGGCTATCCTCACACGCGCTGTCTCACAATTCCAGTGAGATATATCCGATATGTCTGACTATATTGCGGCTTTCACAAGACAGCTAGTGCTACTAGTGCTGACGCCACTGAGGTTATCTTAAATCACACAGTGGGATTACCTACTGCGCGATACCCACAGTATAACCTGAGTCATCCTCATGGAAGTCATGAGGATGGATGTGGTTCATTACCGGGCCCGGAAACATGGCTACAGTGGTGCTGAAGCTTGCTAATTAATAGTTTAATATAAATTAAGGGAGAAAGGAAGCCCACATAGAGTAGTACCTCTTATATACAGGTCCCACAGACCCCAAATGGTTAAACTCACCTGATGTAGTTGTGAGTGTCACAACTACAATAAAAGCACACAGGAGGTCATTGCAGGCTCCCAGCTGAGAATTGAAGAATCCAGATAAGGGTGAAAAGAGATGGAATGTGGCGCTGACCACAAAGATAAACACAGAGTTAATCACACACTCTGTTTATTTATGCCTACATGTGTTTCATGGCTAATACGCCACTTCATCAGGGCATCCGGGGCTGCCCCCTGAAGCAGCCACACGCGAAGCATGTGTTGGGGCTGTGACACGTGCTGTTAAGAAGGAGGACCCCATCTCAATGGGTAGGTGAAGCTTAGTAAATTATATTGCACTTTAGGGTTGTGGATGGGAATGGCACTGGTATAGTGATTGTCACTACCTTATATCAATATCCCACTCTCCCCATCGGGACTCGACAGTAATTGCTAGGCTCGCCATACCATGGGCATTTTCCTCCCTTCACTGCCGTGTCTTTCTCCTTTCCTATCCTTGCACTGTCCGATGTTACACTAGTTATCTTCTACCACTGCACTGAATTATGTGTTATTTGTCCTTGTGGTCAATAAAGACTTACTTTGTTGCATTTATACACTTGTGTGGACTTAAGTGGTTTTTACTAAATATAAGCATATATATACTCGGTTTTGCTTGTTTTTAAGAGGGTACAGAAAGTATTCAGACCCCTTTACATTTTTCACTCTTTCATTACAACCATTTAGTAAATTCCTTTTTTTTCTCATTAATGTACACTCTGCAGCCCATCTTGACTGAAAAAAACAGAAATGTAGAAATTTTTGCAAATAAATATCACATGGTCATAAGTATTTGAACTTTTTGAATTTACCAAATGGCTGCAGTGAAACAAAGAGTGAAACATTTGAAGGGGTCTGAATACTTTCCGTACCCACTCTAGTAGCAGTGCCAGAAGTAACAGTGCTGGAATAATGATAAACAGAGTAGCAGAGTTGTGTGGTTGCTGATGCTGAAACAGGAATGACTGATTAACAGAGCTGGCATAAAGATGACTCAGGCTGCTTTCACATCACGTTTTCCCGCAATCCGACGCTGTCCGTTGTAAATCGGATCGAATGCTCAAAATTGGATACCAACAGTCCGATTTTTTATCGGATCCGTTTATTGAATCCGATACAAAATTGGACCGATGGCAACATTGTTTAACACGATTGTTTAACGGATCCGATTTAAATAGAGGAGAGCTGGGGGAGGGCTGTGGGAGGTCTTGGAGTTTGAGCATGCTCAATACAGAAATCGGATCCGATATCGAATCCGATTTTCCATCCAATCCGATCCCCATAGACTCCCATAATATTTTAATCGGATCGCATCGGATCCGATGCGGTCCGATTTTTGCAGCGGAGTCCAAAATCGCAGGCTGCTGCAGAAAATCGGACAGGGTCGGATGCCATTAAGGGCAAATCCGATCCGATTCGTCCCCATAGGATAACATGGGGCCAAAATCGGATCCGATGCTGTCCAATTTACAACTGACAGCAGCGGATTGAAGAAAAACGTGATGTGAAAGCAGCCTCATACAGCAAAGTTGTGAAGCAGTGCAAAATGTAACAGTACTGGAAAAACAATTACTGAAATAGGAGAGTTGTTACATTAGTGGCAGATGTAGCAGTGCTGGAACAAAAATGGGTGAAGTGGATGGATTCCTAATCCTAATCAAACATGAGAGCCAGTTAAATAATCTGGCAGAATGATGTCTCAGAAGAATATCAAATTATTGCAGCAACATGACTCGCACGGGAACAGAGAAAACTGGCAGAAGAGGAAGGTTTGCAGAGTGCACAACACTGCAGTTATGAGGGGTAAATAACACTAATTCTTTATTATACTCACTTGTATAGCGCCATTTTACTCAGCAAACTTTATCGACATTTCCATATTGGGGCTCACAATCAAAAATCCTGATCTGTATGTCTTTGGAGTGTAGGAGGAAACTAGAAAACTGAGAAGAAACCCTCACAAACATGGGGAAACCATACAAACCCTTTGCAGATTTTGTTCTCCTATTTGTATCCAGTTAATAAAAGAAACAATTTTTACCACTAAGGCTAGGATCACATTTGGGAACGTGCATCCTTTGCAAGGATGCGTTAAAGGAAGCAGTTTTCCCCCTTGCCCTTTTTAATGGTATTTTTTTCCTTTTTAGCGCTAGTGTTACATATATGTACCATGTGTTAACGCATGCATTTCCCATAGACTCCCATGTTAAAACATGCGTTTTTGCAAAGACCCCCAAAAACACTGCTTATCGCGTTTTTAGGTGCTTTTCCAAAAATACCTAGCATCAAACGCATTGCACTTTTGCAATGCATTTTTAACATGGGATCCTATGGATGCTTTAACGCTGGAATTGGGAAAAATGCTAGTTTTTAGCACTTCCATGACGCTAATGTGACCCTAGCCTAAGCTTCTATGATGCGCTAAGCAGTTCGATATAACGGTTGTAGTTATGCTCATAATGCAAATATTCCATGTACTCCAACACACCATCAAAATGTCGAACCTCTGAAATAAAAGGCTTGTATACGAAGAAAATCCTTTAGCATAACCCTAATTGTAACCTCTACTTCAAATATTGATTACAAAAACTATCAAGAACAACATGTTCAAATGAGCTAAGAAAATCAACAAATTAAAGCTCTTTGTTCTGAACTTTCCTGAGAATCATTTTTAAGTTCAAATTAGTGGCCACCTGAAAAAACTTTAAATCTATGTAGTTATTCTCTATGGGGCATTACAAAAGAGGATTACGATGACTGTGCAGCATTTGAAGTAGGAACAAAAACTGAGCTTTGAAATATTCTGTCACTTCCTAGAGCCATGTTAATTAGGCAGCAAAAGGTCACACAGTCATAATTCATGAGACTTTACAGAAGCAGAGTTATAGGACTACTGATCTGTAGAGATAAACATGAAAATTACTAGATTCAATCAGGTGTAATATGAGATTACCTGTTATATAATATATCAGTTCTGCAAACAATTCCTATATTATTTTATTAACTGTGAAATTTTCTTTAGTAGAAAAATTAAGTACATTAAAAACTGTAGAATGGCACATAAAGTTATTATCTCTAGAAATTGAACAATAAGGTAAAGGCTTGATACAAACTTTTTATAGCTTAGAAACCTTTCATAAAGGTGGAATAGGCATAGCATTGCTGTAAGGGTGTGTGCTCACGGTCCGGAGTGAAGCCTCAGGTGGCCGCAGAAAGACCGCAGCCGCCATGTACTTACTATGTGCGGCGGGTGCGGGGCGGCTTCTCCCTGCAGTCACCCGATGGGAGCTGCTTCCGACTCCGCAGCATGAAATAAACATGCTGCAGAGGAGCGGACTGCCAGCAACCCGCACCGCAGCTCCAAACACGCTGCGGGTGGGTTAAGCATAGTGAGGATGGGATTTCTTGAAATCCCATCCACTATGCTTATACTGTACTGCGCAGCATTTTGGACGCAGCGGAAAGACTCTGTATCCAAAACACTGCGCATACTGATCGTGTGCACGCACCCTTACTTTGTTATAGACACAACCAGCAGCTGCCTCAAAAAAGCTCACTGTATATGTAAAGCGGGTGAAATAAGTAGGGAACCAGTCACCAATTTTCTAACTAAATATATTTCAAAAAATGCTATTGACATGAATTTTTCACCAGATGTCAGTAACTACACATCCAATCCACACAAAGAAATAAACCATAGATGTCGATATATTTAGTAAAGTGTAATAATGAGAAGTAAGACAGGGAAAAAGGATTGAACCCTCTTGCTGAATTTTTTTAATACTTCATATAAAAGCCTTTGTTGGTGATGATACTTCATTCATGGTGATGATACTTCATTCATGACGCCTCCTGATTGTGCCCCAAAAGTACCAGAGCCTACACTTCCAGGGTGAGAGGAGTGCCAATCAGCTTCCTGCTCCAAAATAAAGCAGTAACCAGCATTGCTGACATCCCAGCAGGGCGCTGCGGAGAAAGACAGACACCCGAACTAGGGTGAGAACAGACACCGAAAGAAGTAAGTGAACAGAGAGCTGAAGGTTCAGAGGTGTGAGGCTATTGCTATAGATTCAGGATTACTTTCTAATTACTGAAAGATTTCAGCTGGTGTCATGACTTTACACAGTGCTTTTTTGTAAAAAATATTTCCTGGTACGCTTGCTTTTTTTGTAAAAAAATATTTCATGGTACGCATACCCGAGGCGAGAGCGTGGGGGGGGGGGTGTTGCTGTCAGGTGCCGGCCGAGCTTGAGAAGTGGGGGAGGGGTGCAGCCCTACGTCTCGTCATCCACTTCTGTGGCCTATATGCCAATTTCAATCCAAAGCTATGTAATTCAGATTTTCATCCCTCTTGCACCCTCCATCCTCAATCCCTCTGATCTCTCCATCCCCCTGTTCCCTCCATCCTCCTGCACCCTCCATTCTCCATCCCCCTGGTCTCTCCATCCTCCATCCCCCTGCTCCTTTCATCCTCCATCCCACTGTTTCTTCCATTCTCCATCCCCCTGGTCTCCCCATCCTCCATCCCCTGCTCTCCCATCCACCTGATCCCTCCATCCTTCAGGTCTCTCCATCCTCCATTCACCTGATCTCTCCATCCCTCTGTGCCCTCCATCCTCAATCCCTCTGATCTCTCCATCCCCCTGTTCCCCCCATCCAACGCTCCCTCCATCCTTCATCCCCCTGCTCCATCCATCCTCCATCCCCCTGCTCCTTCCATCCTCTATTTCCCTGCTCCTTTCATCCTTCATCCCCCTGTTCCCTCCATCCCCCTGCTCCTTTCATCCTTTATCCCCCTGTTCCCTCCATCCTCCATCTTCCTGCTCCTTCCATCCTCCTCCCCATGCTCCCTCCATTCTCCATCCCCTGGTCTCTCCATCCTCCATCCCTTGGTCTCTATCCTCATCCCCCTGGTCTCCTCATCCTCCATCCGCCCACCCGAGTCACATGTATGTGACATCATCGCAGGTCCTCCGGCGCTGAGGGAAACTGTACTACACACAGCCTGTGAGTGACACAGCAGGTCAGTGCTGCCTGCTCTTTAGACTTTCCGGTACACCGTACCTGTATGTACTGCCGATCTTCAGATTTTCCGGTACGGCGTACCGGTATGTACCTCCACAAAAAAAGCACTGACTTTACATGGCTTTTTACATCTCTCTTTCTTCATATATTCAATATGTTTTCCTTTTGTCATTTCTCATTATTGAACATACTTTTATTTATGTACATCTATGGTTTGATTTCTTTGCCTGTGTGCATCGGGTGTGTTGTTACTGACATCTGATGAAAAATTAATGTTTATAAAAATATATTTAATTAGAAAATTGGTGCTGTGTCCTTCAACAGCTGGACATGATTTTTTCTGCGTGGCTTTTTTCTTTTAATTTACTGAGTTATTAATGGGGGTGTCAGAAAGACTCTTCTCAATTATTAACCCCATGACTTGATGCCAGCTGACATTACACAGCTGACAACAACCCCTAAAAAATTACCCTGATTGTCACTGCAGAGGGCAATCAGGAAGAAGCAGGCAAACTGCCAGAATAAGTGCATCTAATGGATGCGACAATTCTGGTGTCACTGAGCGCTGATATTTTTGGTCGGAGAAGGGTCAAATAACTATGGGCCTTCGCAGCCTGATAATATCAATCCACGTCTGTCTACTTTACCTTGGCAGGTTTCAATCAAAAGGAGGATTGGAACAGTGTCTTATAAAGTCTTGTAAGGAATGCTGTTTTTTTGTAACTAATTGATCTAAATCCCTGTTAATTAGGATATTAGACGTCTAGTGGGTTATCCTTTTTGACTGACACCTATCTCTGTACGCACCCTCCTACTTAGTGCTTGTACAGATGATGGTATTTTTGGTCCAACTGGTGTTTGTCAAAACATCGGACCGCACTAGGACCAATGTTATTCAATGAGACAGTGAATATGTCAGGTTTTTTCCTTTGACTGAATGGCACAAAGAAAAAAATATCAGCCTGCCCTATTTGTCTCTGAGTATTAGATGGCTTAAGGATATTAAATACTATGGGTCCATGGAGTAAATTGAACAGTATTCAAATGACAGACGAGTGTGGTCCAAATTTACCAGACTGACATAAAGCAGAAGAATGGAGTATAACGTTTCTTTTATTATTATTTACCTGTGAGAAAATCTGGATCCCACTTTAATCAAACTCGTATGAGTCTGACCAAAGTCTGATAAGCAAAATTGGACTAATATCTCCACTGGAGAAAATATAGTCCTGCTGTCAGCCCATGAGTAGAACTACCTATTGGACTCTTAACTTGGAATAAGCAGGGATGTAGACCAATAAACTACAATTGGTAAATAATCTTTTTCTATAAAATTATATAGAAATCTGTTCAACTCCTCCTGCCATATAACTTGCTACCTGAAGATTGTACTATAATGTTAACATGACAGGATGTCTTTAAATATAGCTGGAAGAATAAATGAAATGTTTAAGTAATGTGATTTTTTTTCATGCTTCAAAGATTAAAGGTGTTTCATCGCCTCGTATCATCTTTTTTGTAATGTTGTGATGATTTAGTCACTATTCATTTCATGACACGTAGAATGCCCTCTTTAGTTTTCAATGCATTTAGCTAGCAGCTAACTTGTCTTCAGAACAAACATTACACTGTTCTACTGCCAAATTGGTTCAGCAATGAAAACAGTTGAAGTTAGCTAATTTTGTGGTACTAAAAATGATGTCTACTTTTTCTGATCGGCTCTAATTTTCAAGATCCAGGAAAGGTTGTATTTACTATGAAAACTTTCATGAATCTATATTGCATTGTTATATGATATATCATCCGATACTCGCATATTTGTTATATTTATTCATTTATATAGCACTATTAATTCCATACTACTTTACATACATTTGCAACACTGTCCCTCTTTAGGCTTACAATCTAAACATCCTATCAGGATGTCTTTGAAATGTGGGATGATACCAAAGTGCCCTGAGAAAACCCACGCAAACATGGGGAGAACATACAAACTTGCAGATGTTGTCCTTGGTGGGATTGTTAGTGGCTAGTCTATTACATCATCTATTTAGTCTATTGAACCTTCAGTATTCTATCACCTTAGGGTGACAATCAAAAACAAGAGACAAACAAAGGGATGTCAATGGATGAGGACCAAATTTTACACTGCAAGTTCTGTAACTGTTTATAATTTGTAGTTTACACATGTTGTATTTAGTTTGTTTAAGTTATTTTGCTTGTTGCCTAATTTAGTTTAAATATATATCAGAAAATTTGCATAATAAATAATTTAGTATCTTTATATTTGCAAAAATAATAATGTTTTTAAGTAATGAAACGTTTATGCACTAATTATAAGTAGCTTCCAAAGGAAACCCCTTTGATATCATAGAAACTAGAGCCAACTAAAAAAACTAATTGTCAGATTTGAATTGAGGAGGTAAACCCATTAGGAAATAGCTAATTTAATAATTGAACCTGAAAACCTTTGAAAATATATAGATTAGTAGGGTGATTAACCCCTTAAGGACCGAGTCACTTTGCAGCTTAATGACCAGACCGTTTTTTGTCAATTCTGACCAGTGTCCCTTTATGAGGTAATAACTCTGGAACGCTTCAATGAATCCTAGCGATTCTGAGATTATTTTTTCGTGACATGTTGGGATTCATGTTAGTAGTAAATTTAGGTTGAATATTTTTGTGTTTATTTGTGAAAAAATCAAAAATTTTATGAACATTTTGAAAATTTAGCAATTTTCAAATTTTGAATTTTTATTCTGTTAAACCAGAGAGTTATGTGACACAAAATAGTTCATAAATCACATTCCCACATGTCTACTTCACATCAACACAATTTTGGGAAAAAAAATTCTGGTTAGAAAGTTATAAGGGTTCAAAGTTTATCAGCAATTTTTCATTTTTCCAGCAAAATTTATAAAACCATTTTTTTTTAGTAACCACATCACATCTGAAGTCCCTTTAAGGGGTGTACATGACAGAAAACACCCAAAAGTGACACCATTCCAAAAACTGCACCCCTCAAGCTACTCAAATCTACATTCAAAAAGATTATTAACCCTTCGGGTGCTTCACAGGAACACAAGCAAATTGGAAGGAAAATATAGACATTTTAATATTTCAATAAAAATATTTTTTTAGCCTCAATTTTTTCATTTTCACATGGGCAACAGGATAAAATGCATCCTAATCTTTGTTGGGCAATTTCTTCTGAGTACACCGATACCTCATGTGTGGTCATAAACCACTGTTTGGGCGTACGGCAGGGCTCAGAAGTGAGGGAGCGCAATTTGACTTTTGGAGCTAATTTTAGATTCAAAAGTCAAATGGCGCTCCTTCCCTTTCGAGCCCTGCCGTGCGCCCAAACAGTGGTTTATGACCACATATGAGGTATCGGTGTACTCAGAAGAAGTTGCCTAACAAACATTAGGATGCATTTTATCTTCTTGCTCATGTAAAAATGAAAAATTTGAGGCCAAAACACAATTTTTGTGAAAAAAAAGTACTATTTCATTTTTACGGATCAATTTGTGGACACCTGGGAGTTAAAAGTGCTCGCTATGTATCTAGATAAGTTCCTTGGGGGGTCTAGTTTCCAAAATGGTGTCACTTGTGGGGGAACTCCAAAGTTTAGGCACACAGGGGCTCTCCATAGACGACATGATGTCCGCTAACAATTTGAGCGGAAAATTAGCTCAAATTGGTAGCGGACATCATGTCACGTATGGAGAGCCCCTATGTGCCTAAACATTGGAGCTCCCCCACGAGTGACCCAATTTTGGAAACTAGACCCCCCAAGGAACTTATCTAGATGCATAGTGAGCACTTTGAACCCCCAGGTGCTTCACAAATTGATCCTTAATAATGAAAAAGTACATTCTTTTTCACAAAAATTTTCTTTTTTCATTTTTACAGATTAATTTGTGAAGCACCTGGGGGTTCAAAGTGCTCACTATGTATCCAGATAAGTTCCTTGGGGGTCTAGTTTCCAAAATGGGGTCACTTGTGGCGGAGCTCTAATGTTTAGGCACACAGGGTCTCTCCATACGCGACATGGTGCCCGCTAACAATTCCAATTGTTAGCAGACACCATGTTGCATTAGGACAGCCCCTTATCTAAATGGATAGGGAGCACTTTGAATCTCCAGGGCTTCACAAATTGATCCGTTAAAAATGAAAAAGTACTTTTTTTCACAAAAATGTTTTTTTAACCTCAATTGTTTCATTTTCACATGAGCAACAGGATAAAATGGATCCTAAAATGCATTGGGCAATTTCTCCTGAGTAAACTGATACCTCATATGTTGTGGAAAACCACTGTTTGGGTGCACAGCAGGGCTCGGAAGGGAAGGAGTGCTATTTGACGCTCCAAGCGGAAAATTAGCTGAAATTATTAGTGAACACCATGTCGCATTTGGAGATTCCCTGATGTGCCTAAACAATGGAGCTCCCCCAAAAGTGAGATTTTGCACTGATGATTTGGGGCTCCGCTGTAATTTTTGGTCACCAGCACAGGTACAACAGGCAGGTACAGGCTGCCACACACCCCAGCTGCCTAGTTTTACCTGGCTGCTAATCAAAATACAGCGGAACCCTTTTTTTTTTTTATTCTTGAAATAATTTTTAAAAAAAAAAACGACGTGGGCTTCGCTGTATTTTTAGTTTGCAGCCAGGTACAACTAGGCAGCTAGAGGCTGCCACCTCCAGCTGCTTAGTTGTACTTGGCTGGTAACCAAAATACAGCGAAGCCCTTTTTTAAAAATTATTTCTTGAAATAATTTTTTTTTAAAAATGACGTGGGCTTCGCCATATATTTAGCTTCCAGCCAGGTACAACTAGGCAGCTGGGAGCAGGAATCCACAGAGTTGAGAGGCCCAAGCGTTCTGGGCCCCCCACGCTGCAAATTGCAGCCTGCAGCCACCCCAGGAAATGGTGCATTCATTAGAATCGCCATTTCCTGGTGCTGTACCCAGACTCTTCCAGTTGCCCTGGTGCTGGTTGCAAACTGGGCTTAATGGGGTTAACACCAGCTTTGTATTGGCAGCTGACACTAAGCCTGAGGTTCATAATGTGGGGCCAATGTTAGACCCGGCCATTATGAACCTCTAAGTCAATGATAAAAAAGACACAACACACCGTGAAAAAAATAATTTTATTATAACAAAAAACACAAACACATATTTCGACTCCATCTTTATTACCCCCATGCCCTCTGATGTAGTCCACAACGATGGTCCCATGACGGTCAGTACGCCTCCAGAAACTGCAGCAAAGGATCAAGGGTCCTTTAGCTGCAGTCTCTGGGGGATCACACTTATGCTGCACTGTAGGGCAATGATCTGCCATATAGTACAGCTGTCAGGTTACCAGATGTCGCCATCGTAACCTCAGGTTGCTATTACAACCTGAGGTTGCCATGGTGACATCTGGTAACCTGACCCAAGTCTCAGAGATCACACGATCTCTGAGGCTTGGGTCAGGTTACCAAATGTCGCCATAGCAACCTCAGGTTGCCATTGTGACATCTGGTAACCTGATCCAAGTACCAGGTTACCAGAGATTACCTCAGGCTGTCATGACAATCTCAGTTTGCCATGACGACATCTGGTAACCTGACCCAAACCTTAAGGTACCTTTACACGCTGCCACAGTGTCTAGCAACAGGTATCAACCGCACGTGCACGTTTTTGACGGTTGATACCGATTGCCGATGCCGCATGTGCATGCCATTGCGTTGTCAACTGAAGGTATTGTGGTGGCCCGGACGTTCCCACAGATCGTGCAGATAACTGGCTGTTGAATACCCTCGCCGCTTCACATGCCGCAACCACCACTAAGGGAATGTGAGCGTACATCTTTCGCGCCGCAAAGTACATAGGAGTGACAGAGTTGTGTATTCCGTGATGCAAAAACGTTGATTGGACAATGCAATAGCGTCAATGATTCGCCAGCCTGCGCAGGAAGGCTGGCTAATACATGACACCATTGCAATTGTGGAGTGTGAATGGATAGCTCTTTAAATATGGCGCCCTGTGAAGGGACAGCCAATGGAAACACAGTAGCCCCCACCAATCATCGCTGATGGGGCGCGGTATCCATGAGGCTGTGTCACGCCCCTGGGAATTCACTAGCGAAGCTGATCCAATCCCTGTGCCCCGTTTAGACGCCACTACCATGGCAATTGTGCCTTTGTGTTGCCTTGGGTTTTTGAACAAGGCTCAGAAACAGGTATCCGAGTCAACTGCAGGAAACTCGATGACTTTCCCAATTTACACGCCACCATTTCGTAGCAATTTTAAGGCAACAGGCACAAAAATCCCCATTGCCAGGCAGTTGCTACCATGCAGTAGTGGTGTGTAAAGGTACCTTTAGAGATCATGATCTGCCATACAGTACAGCTATCAGGTTACCAGATGTTGCCATGGCAACCTCAAGTTGCTATGACAACCTGAGGTTGCCATGGTGACATCTGGTAAACTGACCCAAGTCTCAGAGATCACATGATCTCTGAGGCTTGGGTCAGGTTACCAAATGTCGCCATAGCAACCTCAGGATGCCATGGCGACATCTGGTAACCTGACCCAAGTAACAGGATCTCAGAGATTACCTCAGGTTGTCATGACAACCTCAGTTTGCCATGGCGACATCTGGTAACCTGATCCAAGCCTCAGAGATTATGTGATCTCTGGGACTTGGGTCAAGTTACCAGATGTCGCCATAGCAACCTCAGGTTGCCATGACGACATCTGGTTAACCTGACCCAAGACCCAGAGATCACATGATCTGAGGTTTAGGTCAAGTTACCAGATGTCGCTATAGCAACCTTAGGTTGCCATAGTAACCTCTGGTTACCATGGTGATCGACCCATTGCAATTACATTATGATGGGCCGATCACTATGGGAAAAAGGGGAGTAACCCCTGCACTCCCTCTCCCCAGGCACTCAATAGCACTTAGGGGTGACACAGGGAGAGCGACCATATAGTGATCGCTGCCCCTGTCAGATCTCTCCTTTGAGCCTCATCTTCTTCATGCAGGGATGAGGCTGAGTGGAGCGGGGCAGAGCAGACCGGGCAGCACAGGATGGAGGAGAAGAGCGGGGAGCGGACAGAGGAGGATAACTGGGCGCCGACAGAGGAGGTGAGCAGGGCACAGGTTGGAGGAGAAAGAAGAGAGGGGAAGAGGAAGCAGGGAGAGGAAGGAGGAGGAAGCGGGGAGAGGAGTGAGGTGAGTGGAGGCAGGAGAGAGGGGAAGAGAGCGGGGAGAGGATGGAGGAGACAGGGAGCAGACACAGGAGACCGGGAGTAGAGGCAGGAAAACCGGGAGCAGAGGCAGGAGAGAGGGGAGGAGGGATTGGAAGGCAAGAGAGTGGGCACAGCAGTGGACGGGCAGCAGGGATGATTGCAGGAGCCAGGCACAGGTGACAGCCCGGCTCATGCAGAGATCATGCAAGGAAGTGCTGACATTCAGCATTTCCCTGCACGATCATGATGTGATCGGTCAGTCAGATTGACTGACCGATCAGATCGCTCTGAGTTTGGTGACCACTAAAAAGGGTCCCCACACCTCTGCCCCTGACCCTCAGCTGTCACTGACAACTGTTAGATTTGAGCTGTCACTATTTGTTTACAAGCAGAGACAGTTCAAAGCCATAACGAGTTTAGCCGTTATGATGCGGGAACTGACATCTTTTCATGACGGCTAAACTCGTCATTGGTCGTAATGGGGTTAAAAACATTCCTGAAGCGATATATAGCAGAACCAAATACCATTTACCATTTGCCTTCAATTAACATTTGGTGAAACCTACACTTTAATGATAAATGGAGCCACCAGGAAATCCCACATCGATACTCAGAAAAATAATTAACCTCAGTAATCAAACATTATAGCTTTTAAAATAGAAGAAATGAAAAGTCGAAGTATTGTAAACTAATTTCTGCTTTAATTACAATATAATCCGTTGATATAAGAGCTAATGAATTTTAGACTATGAAAAAGACTGATGTACTGACTTATTGCTAATTATTATAAATTAACAGAATTGGTTTAATTGTGATCTGATTAATTGGACATTGCTAGGGATTGAGATGAACAAATATAACAGTTTTGATAATTACAATGCACTGTAATTATATTGTACTAGATGGCGGCCCGATTCTAAAAAATCGGGTAGTCTAGAATCCATATATAGTTTATTTACTAATAGTTAGGGGAGTGCGGTGAAATGAATTGTGTGTATACAGGTGGCTCAGTGGTTAGCACTGTATGGTGGCTCAGTGGTTAGCACTGTATACAGGTGGCTCAGTGGTTAGCACTGTATATGGTGGCTCAGTGGTTAGCACTGTATACGGTGGCTCAGTGGTAGGCACTGTATATGGTGGCTCAGTGGTTAGCGCTGTACACGGTGGCTCAGTGGTTAGCACTGTATATGATGGCTCAGTGGTTAGCACTGTATACGGTGGCTCAGTGGTAGGCACTGTATATGGTGGCTCAGTGGTTGGCACTGTATACGGTGGCTCAGTGGTTAGCACTGTATACGGTGGCTCAGTGGTTGGCACTGTATATGGTGGCTCAGTGGTTGGCACTGTATATGGTGGCTGTGGTTAGCACTGTATATGGTGGCTCAGTGGTTAGCACTGTATACGGTGGCTCAGTGGTTAGTACTGTATATGGTGGGTCAGTGGTTAGCACTGTATATGGTGGCTCAGTGGTTAGCACTGTATATGGTGGCTCAATGGTTAGCACTGTATGGTGGCTCAGTAGTTAACACTGTATATGGTGGCTCAGTGGGTAGCACTGTATGGTGGCTCAGTGGTTAACACTGTAAATGGTGGCTCAGTGGTTAGCACTGTATACGGTGGCTCAGTGGTTAGCACTGTATATGGTGGCTGAGTGGTTAGCACTGTATACGGTGGCTCAGTGGTTAGCACTGTATATGGTGGCTCAGTATTGGCACTGTATGGTGGCTCAGTGTGTTAGCACTGTATACGGTGGCTCAGTGGTTAGCACTGTATATGGTGGCTCAGTGGGTAGCAGAGTATACGGTGGCTGAGTGGTTGGCACTGTATACGGTGGCTCAGTGGTTAGCACTGTATACGGTGGCTCAGTGGTTAGCACTGTATGGTGGCTCATGGTTAGCACTGTATGGTGGCTCAGTGGTTAGCACTGTATATAGTGGATCAGTGGTTAGCACTGTATATGGTGGCTCAGTGGTTAGCACTGTATACGGTGGCTCAGTGGTTGGCAGTGTATATGGTGGCTCAGTGGTTAGCACTGTATATGGTGGCTCAGTGGTTGGCATTGTATATGGTGGCTCAGTGGTTGGCACTGTATACGGTGGCTCAGTGGTTAGCACTGTATACGGTGGCTCAGGGTTGGCACTGTATACGGTGGCTCAGTGGTTGGCACTGTATATGGTGGCTCAGTGGTTAGCACTGTATACGGTGGCTCAGTGGTTAGCACTGTATGGTGGCTCAGTGGTTAGCAACTGTATGGTGGCTCAGTGGTTAGCACGTATATGGTGGGTCAGCGGTTAGCACTGTATTGGTGGCTGAGTGGTTAGCACTGTATATAGTGGATCAGTGGTTAGCACTGTATATGATGGGCTCAGTGGTTAGCACTGTATACGGTGGCTCAGTGGTTAGCACTGTATATGGGGCTGAGTGGTTGCCACTGAATACGGCGCTCTGTGGTCAGCAGAGTACGGCGGCTCTGTGGTCAGCAGAGGACGGCGGCTCTGTGGTCAGCGCAGGAAGGAGGCAGAGTGGTCAGCGCAGGAAGGAGGCAGAGTGGTGAGCGTACGACGGCGGCTCTGTGGTCAGCAGAGGACGGGGGCTCTGTGGTCAGCAAAGGACGGGGCTCTGTGGTCAGCAGAGGACGGGGGCTCTGTGGTCAGCAGAGGACGGGGGCTCTGTGGTCAGCAGAGGACGGGGGCTCTGTGGTCAGCAGAGGACGGTGGGCTCTGTGGTCAGCAGAGGATGGTGGCTCTGTGGTCAGCGCAGGACGGCGGCAGAGTGGTGAGCGCAGGACGAAGGCAGAGTGGTGAGCGCAGGACGGAGGCAGAGTTGGTGAGCGCAGGACGGAGGCAGAGTGGTGAGCGCAGGACGGAGGCAGAGTGGTGAGCGCAGGACGGAGGCAGAGTGGTGAGCGCAGGACGGAGGCAGAGTGGTGAGCGCAGGACGGAGGCAGAGTGGTGACGCAGGACAGAGGCAGAGTGGTGAGCGCAGGACAGCGGCTCTGTGGTCAGCAGGGACGGTGGCTCTGTGGTCAGCAGGGGGACGGCGGCTTGTGGTCAGCGCAGAAAGAGGCAGAGTGGTCAGCGCAGGAAGGAGGCAGAGTGGTGAGCGCAGGACGGAGGCAGAGTGGTGAGCGCAGGACGGAGGCAGAGTGGTGAGCGCAGGACGGAGGCAGAGTGGTGAGTGCAGGACGGAGGCAGAGTGGTGAGCGCAGGACAGCGGCTCTGTGGTCAGCAGAGGACGGTGGCTCTGTGGTCAGCAGAGGACGGCGGCTCTGTGATCAGCAGAGGACGGCGGCTCTGTGGTCAGTAGAGGGCGGCTCCGTGGTCAGCAGAGGACGGCAGCTCTGTGGTCAGCAGAGGACGGTGGCTCTGTGGTCAGCAGAGGACGGTGGCTCTGTGGTCAGCAGAGGACGGTGGCTCTGTGGTCAGCAGAGGATGGTGGCTCTGTGGTCAGCGCAGGACGGTGGCAGAGTGGTGAGCGCAGGACGGAGGCCGAGTGGTGAGCGCAGGAATGGAGGCAGAGTGGTGAGCGCATGGACAGAGGCAGAGTGGTGAGCGCAGGACGGAGGCAGAGTGGTGAGCGCAGGACGGAGGCAGAGTGGTGAGCGCAGGAACGGAGGCAGAGTGGTGAGCGCAGGACGGAGGCAGAGTGGTGAGCGCAGGACAGAGGCAGAGTGGTGAGAGCAGGAAGGAGGCAGAGTGGTGAGCGCAGGACGGAGGCAGAGTGGTGTAGCGCAGAGGACGGAGGCAAGAGTGGTGAGCGCAGGACGGAGGCAGAGTGGTGAGCGCAGGACGGAGGCAGAGTGGTGAGCGCAGGACGGAGGCAGAGCGGTGAGCGCAGGACGGAGGCAGAGCGGTGAGCGCAGGACGGAGGCAGAGTGGTGAGCGCAGGACGGAGGCAGAGTGGTGAGCGCAGGACGAAGGCAGAGTGGTGAGCGCAGGACGAAGGCAGAGTGGTGAGCGCAGGACGGAGGCAGAGTGGTGAGCGCAGGACGGAGGCAGAGTGGTGTAGCGCAGGACGAGGCAGAGTGGTGAGCGCAGGACAGTGGCTCTGTGGTCAACAGAGGACGGTGGCTCTGTGGTCAGCAGAGGACGGCGGCTCTGTGGTCAGCGCAGAAAGGAGGCAGAGTGGTCAGCGCAGGAAGGAGGCAGAGTGGTGAGCGCAGGACGGAGGCAGAGTGGTGAGCGCCAGGACGGAGCAGAGTGTGGAGCGCAGGACAGCGGCTCTGTGGTCAGCAGAGGACGGTGGCTCTGTGGTCAGCAGAGGACGGCGGCTCTGTGATCAGCAGAGGACGGCGGCTCTGTGGTCAGTAAGGGCAGCTCTGTGGTCAGCAGAGGACGGCGACTCTGTGGTCAGCAGAGGACGGCAGCTCTGTGGTCAGCAGAGGACGGCAGCTCTGTGGTCAGCAGAGGACGGCAGCTCTGTGGTCAGCAGAGGACGGTGGCTCTGTGGTCAGCAGAGGACAGCGGCTCTGTGGTCAGCGCAGAAAGGAGGCAGAGTGGTGAGCGCAGGAAGGAGGCAGCGTGGTGAGCGCAGGACAGCGGCTCTGTGGTCAGGAGAGGAAGGCGGCAGAGTGATCAGTGCAGGAAGGAGGGCAGAGTGATCAGCGCAGGAAGGAGGCAGAGTGATCAGCGCAGGAAGGAGGCAGAGTGGTGAGCGCAGGACGGCGGCTCTGTGGTCAGCAGAGGACGGTGGCTCTGTGGTCAGCAGAGGATGGTGGCTCTGTGGTCAGCAGAGGATGGCGGCAGAGTGGTCAGCGGAGGAAGGAGGCAGAGTGGTGAGTGCAGGAAGGAGGCAGAGTGGTGAGCGCAGGAAGAAGGCAGAGTGGTAAGCAGAGGACGGCGGCTGTGTGGTCAGCAGAGGACGGCGGCTGTGTGGTCAGCAGAGGACGGCGGCTGTGTGGTCAGCAGAGGACGGCGGCTGTGTGGTCAGCAGAGGACGGCGGCTGTGTGGTCAGCAGAGGACGGCGGCTCTGTGGTCAGCGCAGGAAGGAAGCAGAGTGGTCAGCGCAGGAAGGAGGCACAGTGGTGAGCGCAGGAAGGAGGCACAGTGGTGAGCGCAGGACGGCGGCTCTATGGTCAGCAGAGGACGACGGCAGAGTGATCAGCTAAGGAAGGAGGCAGAGTGATCAGCGCAGGAAGGAGGCAGAGGTGATCAGCGAAGGAAGGAGGCAGAGTGGGTGAGCGCAGGACAGCGGCTCTGTGGTCAGCAGAGGAGGGCGGTCTGTGGTCAGCAGAGGACGGGGGCTCTGTGGTCAGCAGAGGAGGGGGGCTCTGTGGTCAGCAGAGGACGGGGGCTCTGTGGTCAGCAGAGGACGGGGGCTCTGTGGTCAGCAGAGGACGGGGGCTCTGTGGTCAGTAGAGGACGGGGCTCTGTGGTCACAGAGGACGGGGGCTCTGTGGTCAGCAGAGGACGGGGGCTCTGTGGTCAGCAGAGGACGGCGGCTCTGTGGTCAGCAGAGGACGGCGGCTCTGTGGTCAGCAGAGGACGGCGGGCTCTGTGGTCAGCGCAGGAAGGAGGCAGAGTGGTGAGGCAGGAAGGAGGCAGAGTGGTGAGCGCAGGAAGGAGGCTCTGTGGTGGTCAGCAGGGGACGGCGGCTTTTGTGGTCAGCAGAGGACGTCGGCTCTGTGGTCAGCAGAGGACGTCGGCTCTGTGGTCACCCAGAGGACGTCGGCTCTGTGGTCAGCAGAGGACGTCGGCTCTGTGGTCAGAGAGGACGTCGGCTCTGTGGTCAGCAGAGGACGGCGGGCTCTGTGGTCAGCAGAGGACGGCGGCTCTGTGGTCAGCGCAGGAAGGAGGCAGAGTGGTCAGCGCAGGAAGGAGGCAGAGTGGTGGAGCGCAGGACGGCGGCTCTGTGGTCAGCAGAGGACGGCGGCTCTGTGGTCACCAGAGGACGGCGGCTCTGTGGTCAGCAGAGGACGGCGGCTCTGTGGTCAGCAGAGGACGGCGGCTCTGTGTCAGCAGAGGACGGCGGCTCTGTGGTCAGCAGAGGACGGCGGCTTTGTGGTCACAGAGGACGGCGGCAGAGTGATCAGCGCAGGAAGGAGGCAGAGTGATCAGCGCAGGAAGGAGGCAGAGTGATCAGCGCAGGAAGGAGGCAGAGTGATCAGCAGAGGACGGCGGCTCTGTGGTCAGCAGAGGACGGCGGCTCTGTGGTCAGCAGAGGACGGCGGCTCTGTGGTCAGCAGAGGACGGCGGCTCTGTGGTCAGCAGAAGAGGGCGGCTCTGTGGTCAGCAGAAGAGGGCGGCTCTGTGTGTCAGCAGAGGACGGCGGCTCTGTGGTCAGCAGAGGACGGCGGCTCTGTGGTTCAGCAGAGGACGGCGGCTCTGTGGTCGCAGAGGACGGCGGCTCTGTGGTCAGCAGAGGACGGGGCTCTGTGGTCAGCAGAGGACGGCGGCTGTGGGGGTCAGCAGAGGACGGCGGCTCTGTGGTCAGCGCAGGAAGGAGGCGAGTGGTCAGGCAGGAAGGAGGCCAGAGTGGTCAGCGCAGGACGGCGGCTCTGCGGTCAGCAGAGGACGGCAGCTCTGTGGTCAGCAGAGGACGGCGGCTCTGTGGTCAGCAGAGGACGGGGGCTCTGTGGTCAGCAGAGGACTGGTCAGCAGAGGACGGGGGCTCTGTGGTCAGCAGAGGACGGGGGCTCTGTGGTCAGCAGAGGACTGGTCAGCAGAGGACGGGGGCTCTGTGGTCAGCAGAGGACGGGGGGTCTGTGGTCAGCAGAGGACGGGGACTCTGTGGTCAGCAGAGGACGGGGGCTCTGTGGTCAGCAGAGGACAGCGGCTCTGTGGTCAGCAGAGGAGGGCAGGTCTGTGGTCAGCAGAGGACGGGGGCTCTGTGGTCAGCAGAGGACGGCGGGTCTGTGGTCAGCAGAGGACGGCGGCTCTGTGGTCAGCAGAGGACGGCGGCTCTGTGGTCAGCAGAGGACGGCGGCTCTGTGGGTCGCCAGAGGACGGCGGCTCTGTGGTCAGCAGAGGACGGCGGGCTCTGTGGTCAGCAGAGGACGGCGGCTCTGTGGTCAGCAGAGGACGGCGGCTGTGTGGTCAGCAGAGGACGGCGGCTCTGTGGTCAGCGCAGGAAGGAGGCAGAGTGGTCAGCGCAGGAAGGAGGCAGAGTGGTCAGCGCAGGACGGCGGCTCTGTGGTCAGCAGAGGACGGCGGCTTCTGTGGTCAGCAGAGGACGGCGGCTCTGTGGTCAGCAGAGGACGGCGGCTCTGTGGTCAGCAGAGGACAGCGGCTCTGTGGTCAGCAGGAGGAGGGCCAAGGGTCTGTGGTCAGCAGAGGACGGGTGCTCTGTGGTCACAGAGGACGGCGGGTCTGTGGTCAGCAGAGGACGGCGGGTCTGTGGTCAGCAGAGGACGGCGGGTCTGTGGTCAGCAGAGGACGGCGGCTCTGTGGTCAGCAGAGGACGGCGGCTCTGTGGTCAGCAGAGGACGGCGGCTCTGTGGTCAGCAGAGGACGGCGGCTCTGTGGTCAGCAGAGGACGGCGGCTCTGTGGTCAGCATGAGGACGGCGGCTGTGTGGTCAGCAGAGGACGGCGGCTCTGTGGTCAGCGCAGGAAGGAGGCAGAGTGGTCAGCGCAGGAAGGAGGCAGAGTGGTCAGCGCAGGACGGCGGCTCTGTGGTCAGCAGAGGACGGCGGCTCTGTGGTCAGCAGAGGACGGCGGCTCTGTGGTCAGCAGAGGACGGGGCTCTGTGGTCAGCAGAGGACTGGTCAGCAGAGGACGGCGGCTCTGTGGTCAGCAGAGGACGGGGGCTCTGTGGTCAGCAGAGGACTGGTCAGCAGAGGACGGGGGCTCTGTGGTCAGCAGAGGACGGGGGGTCTGTGGTCAGCAGAGGACGGGGGCTCTGTGGTCAGCAGAGGACGGGGGCTCTGTGGTCAGCAGAGGACGGGGGCTCTGTGGTCAGCAGAGGACGGGGGCTCTGTGGTCAGCAGAGGACAGCGGGTCTGTGGTCAGCAGAGACGGCGGGTCTGTGGTCACAGAGGAGGGGGTCTGTGGTCAGCAGAGGACGGCGGCTCTGTGGTCAGCAGAGGACGGCGGCTCTGTGGTCAGCAGAGGACGGCGGCTCTGTGGTCAGCAGAGGACGGCGGCTCTGTGGTCAGCAGAGGACGGCGGCTCTGTGGTCAGCAGAGGACGGGGGCTCTGTGGTCAGCAGAGGACGGGGGCTCTGTGGTCAGCAGAGGACTGGTCAGCAGAGGACGGGGGCTCTGTGGTCAGCAGAGGACGGGGGGTCTGTGGTCAGCAGAGGACGGGGGCTCTGTGGTCAGCAGAGGACGGGGGCTCTGTGGTCAGCAGAGGACGGGGGCTCTGGTGGTCAGCAGAGGACGGGGGCTCTGTGGTCAGCAGAGGACGGCGGGTCTGTGGTCAGCAGAGGACGGCGGGTCTGTGGTCAGCAGAGGACGGCGGGTCTGTGGTCAGCAGAGGACGGCGGGTCTGTGGTCAGCAGAGGACGGCGGCTCTGTGGTCAGCAGAGGACGGCGGCTCTGTGGTCAGCAGAGGACGGCGGCTCTGTCGTCAGCAGAGGACGGCGGCTCTGTGGTCAGCAGAGGACGACGGGTCTGTGGTCAGCAGAGGACGACGGGTCTGTGGTCAGCAGAGGACGGCGGGTCTGTGTCAGCAGAGGACGACGGCTGAGTGGTCAGTACAGGATTGAGTGGTCAGCACAGGATGGAGGCTCAGTGGTCAGCACAAGGATGGAGGCTCAGTGGTCAGCGCAGGAAGGAGGCTCTGTGGTCAGCAGAGGACGGCAGCTCTGTGGTCAGCGCAGGCTAGGTGGGCGGAGCCAAGGTGGGAGTCCCGCGAGGTGGGCGGAGCCAAGGCGGGAGTCTCGCGAGGTGGGCGGAGCCAATGCGGGAGTTTGAGAGGTGGGCGGAGCCAATGCGGGAGTCCCGCGGGGTGGGCGGAGCCATGGCGGGGAGCCCCGCGATGTGGGCGGAGCCATGGCGGGAGCCCCCGCGATGTGGGCGGAGCCATGGCGGGAGCGGTGCAGCGGGATGGCGGCGGGGTAAGTATACGGGGAGTGTGTGTGTGTGTGTGTGTTTGTGTGGGTGTGTGAGTGTGTGAGTGTGATGTGGTTGGGATGGTGTGTGTGTGTTTGGGAGGACTGTAGTGAGAGGCTGTGTGTGTGTTTGATGAGACAGTAGAGAGGGGCGAGCGGAACGTTGAAACGCCGGTGCCTGTAGCTGCACGGAAAGTTCCGTGCGGCTACACTGCACTGTGACGTCAGCAGCATGGTCGGAGGCCGTCACGGAAGTAACCCTTCGGGTTCTCCGGAAGTGGCCTTCGGCTTTTATATAATAGATATTACATCTTCACAATCTGTGCTGTATTCATTAAACCTGTGTTACAGTCAATGATTGTACAATTATTTGTAAAATATAGAAGGCTGAAAATTGTTATCCAGTGTGTCATTCTACTGTATGTAAGTTTAAAAGACAAAATAAATAAAAATTAAATCAATTGTTGAAACAATCCATCATAATCAACACTTAACAGATGTGCAAAACATATTTATTTAAGAACTGGCTGTCAATCACAGTGTCGGGCTTACAGCTGCCGCTTACAGTATAGTAAATGGTGCAGGGAGTGGTGGCTTTAACTGCTCAGTGCTTTTTCCAATGATTGAAAGTCAGTAGCTGGGGAAAAAAGTACTAAGGCTGGCTTCACACTGCAGTTTTTCACTGATCAGTGTCCATCAGTGTTTGGGTGCCAAAACCCGGAGAGGAACCAGGAAAGGAACTTGCAGAGAAAACTATAATTGAAAGATTGACACCGTTTTTGAGTTTTGGAGACACTCCTGGTTTTGGCAACCAAACACTGATGGACACTAGAGTGACTGGATCTCATATGGGGGGGAAAAAATGTCGGAATCTTGTTAGTCTGGACCCCACAAAACGATTCCCCTTTCCAGATATTGAGATAGCCAAAATTTGAGCTCGATCAAACGACGTTAACCCGTGCCGCTCTTCGCTCAAAATTTGAAAAAAATCCAAATTTTTGGCCAAAAAGCTGACATATGGAGCCATAACTCCAGAACGGTAAATAATAAAAAACACGCTTAATATCTCAAAAGAAAGATAATGTTGTTCTTCAAACTTTTTTTTTATACATAATTGTTATTTTAAGTCAAATGAGTTACAACAGCTTTTAGCCGCAAGAACGTGACCTGGTACCACTAGGAGCATACTTCGTATATTTTGTTATTAAGTGATAAATTTGGGTTTTTTTGGTATATTTTTGAGTTTAAAGTAGAAATATAATAAAAAAACAAGTAATACTGATAAGTCTAAATGACATTTTTTATTTTAAAAATATAAAAATGAGGTAATATAATACATACAAAACAGACACAGAAAAGATACAGATGTAGTACCTACATGAGTTGATAATTTTACATAGTTATTTAATCTATTCTAGAGCTTTTGTTAAAGTAGTTTTTGAAACGTAAAAATATAATGCTCGGCATTTTGCTTACAACATGCAGGACATATTGCTTTTGTTCATTTATCTTTAGTCAGAAGGTCGTTAATGTCGGTTATTAATTTAACACCACGCTCAGCCATTCATTAACTACTTTTAATGTTTTGACAATTTTCAATCCTTCTTGGACGTCATTATTTGAGGCCAGGTGTTTGGATTTTGTCTTAGGAAATCTGTTTTTTATATTAAATCGGTCAAAGAATGTAAACGTTTCTTTGGTAAGTAAATTTACCTGCAAGTTGTAAGCAAATGCCGAGCATTATATTCTGACGTTTCAAAAACTACTTTAAAAGAAAAGCTCTAGAATAAATTAGATAACTATGTAAAATTATCAACTCATGTAGGTACTAACGTCTGTATCTTTTCTGTGTCTGTTTTGTATGTATTATATACCTCATTTTTATATTTTAAAATAAAAATGTCATTAGACTTATCAGTATTACTTGTTTTTTTATTATATTTCTACTTTAAACTCAAAAATATACAAAAAAAAAACAAAATTTTATCACTTAATAAAAAAAATATACGAAGTATGCTCCTAGTGGTACCAGGTCACGTTCTTGGGGCTAAAAGCTGTTGTAACTCAGTTTGAATTAAAATAACAATTACCGTATATACTCGTGTATAAGCCGACCCGTGTATAAGCCGACCCCCCCACTTTTGCCCCCAAAAACTGGGAAAAACCTATTGACTCGTGTATAAGCCTAGGGTGGACAATGCAGCAGCTACCGATACTGAAAAATTTCAAAAATCAAAATAGATACGAATAAAATTTTGAACTTTTATTTCAAACAGAAACCGTAAGCAAACTCTGTAAGAGGAAAAGAGGCTCACAAACCCAATATGGTGGTCAACAATAAAACTTTAAAAGTGCAAACGGTGCGTTTTTGAAGCGCGATATTGATGCGAGTTTTGATGCGTGTAGTAGTGCGAGTGCGGTGCGAGTGCGATGCTAGTGGGGTGCTAGCGGGGTGCTATTGAGATTTTTTCATTCCTACTGCGATCCGACAGACTAGCACCCTTCTCCTGGTGTCAAGACTGCACTGATTTGCTGCCACTTATTTGTCAATCGGTGGGGTCACTTGTGGGGGAGCTCCAATGTTGGGGCACACAGGGGCTCACCAAACGCAACATGGTGTCAGCTAACAATTTGAGCTGATTTTCATTCAAATTGTTAGCGGACACTATGTCGCGTTTGGAGAGCCCCTGTGTGCCTCAGCATTGGAGCTCCCCCACAAGTGACCCCATATTGGAAACTAGACCCCACAAGGAACAAATCTAGATGCATAAAAGTCCGTAAAAATGAAAAAAAATATTTTTCTTCCACAAAAATCTTATTTTTACGGATCAAATTGTGAAGCACCTGGGGCTTCAAAGTGCTCATTATGCATCTAGATTTGTTCCTTGGGGGGTCTAGATTCCAAAATGGGGTCACTTGTGGGGGAGCTCCAATGCTGAGGCACCCAGGGGCTCTCCATACGCAACATGGTGTCCGCTAACAATTAGAATCGTTAGCGGACACCATGTCGCGTATAGAGAGCCCCTGTGTGCCTCAGCATTGGAGCTCCTCCACAAGTGACCCTATTTTGGAAACTAGACTCCCCAAGGAACAAATCCAGATGCATAATGGGGTCACTTGTGGGGGAGCTCCAATGTTTTAGGCACACAGGGGCTCTCCATACGCAACATGATGTCCGCTAACAATTGTTAGCGGACACCATGTCTCGTATGGAGAGCCCCTGTGTGCCACCAGCATTGCCACCAGCGCAAGGGGAAACTGGAAGAGTTGGGGTACAGCACCAGAAAATGGCATCTCCAATGAATGCGATATTTTCTGGGGTGCCTGTGGGTTGCAATTTTGCAGCGTGGGGGGTCCACAACATTTAAATCTCTCCACGATGAGGATTGCAGCCCCCCAACTGCCAAGTTGTACCTGGCTGGCAACCAAAAATATGGCAAAGCTCCATTTCATTTTATTGGTAGAAGTAATTTAAAAAAAATGATGTGGGGCTTCGCCATATTTTTGGTCCAGCCAGGTACAACTTGGCAGCTACGGACTGCCACCAAACCCCAGCTGCCTCGTTGTACCTGGCTGGCAACAAAAAATACAGCGAAGCCCATTTTATTTTTATTTCTAGAACAAATTCTAGAAAAAAAATAAATGACGTGGGGCTCCACCATATTTTTGGTCCAGCCTGGTACAACTAGACAGCTGGAGGCTCGAATCCACAGCATGGAGAGGCCCAAGCGTTCTGGGACCCCCATGCTGCGAATTGCAGCCCGCAGCCGCCCCAGAAAATGGCGCATTCATTGAAGCGCCATTTTCTGACACTGTACCCATGCTCTTCCAGTTGTCCTGGTGCCGGTGGCAAACTGGGTAATAAAGGGGTTAATGCCAGCTTTTTATTGGCAGCTGGCACTAAGCCCGAGATTCATAATATTGGGCCAAAGTTAGACCCGCCATTAGGAATCTCTGGTAAGTAGTCAATAAATACACACAGAGGAAAATATTTTTATTTGGAAAAAAAACACAAACAAAATTCAGACTTCATCTTTATTAGAAAGATCCGACGTAGTCCATAACGAAGGTCCCACGACGCTCGATCGCCTCCGACTAGTCCACAACGAAGGTCCCACGATGCTCGATTGCCTCTGCTCCAGAGATTGCAGCAAGGATCAAGTGTCCTCTTCCTACAGTCTCTGGGGTCAGAGTTATGGTGCACTGTATGGCAATGATCTGTCATACAGTGCACCATGACTATGATCCCTGAGACTAGAAGAGGACACTTGATGCCTTGTTGCATCCATCCATCCATCATCCACGCATGTACACATCCATTCGTGCACACATCCACACATGCAGTCACACATATGCACACATCCATCCATGCACGCATCCACGCACCCACACATCCACGCACCCACACATCACGCATCCACTAACCCACTCACCCAGACATCCACTAACCCACACACCCACACATCCATGCACCCACACATCTACGCATCCACTAACCCATGCACCCACACATCCATGCACCCACACATCCACGCACCCACACATCCACTAACCCACACATCCACTAACCCACGCAACCACGCACCCACGCAACCACGCACCCACACATCCACGCACCCACACATCCACGACCCCCACATCCACGCACCCACGCATCCACTAACCCACGCATCCACCCTTCCACGCACCCACACATCCACGACCCACACATCCACGCACCCACGCATCCACTAACCCACGCATCCACTAACCCACGCACCCACACATCCACGCACCCACACATCCATGCACCCACACATCCATGCATCCACTAACCCACGCACCCACACATCCATGCATCCACTAACCCACGCATCCACTAACCCACACATCCACGCACCCACACATCCACGCACCCACACATCCACGCATCCACTAACCCACGCATCCACTAACCCACGCACCAACACATCCACGCATCCACTAACCCACGCACCCACACATCCACGCATCCACTAACCTACGCATGCACTAACCCACGCATCCACTAACCCACACATCCACACATCCATGCACCCACACATCCACTAACCCACGCACCCACACATCCGTGCACCCACACATCCACGCACCCACACATCCACGCACCCACACATCCACACACATCCACACACCCACACATCCACGCATCCACTAACCCACGCACCCACACATCCACGCACCCACACAACCATGCGTGTACACATCCATCTATCCATGAACCCATCCATCCATCCATGAACCCACTCACTCATTCAATCATTCATTCATTAATTCGGTACTTACCTCTGGGCAGAGCAGCACTGGAGGAGGGGCGTTCCAGCGAGAGAGGAGGAAGAGCGGCAGCTACACCAGCGGGATCGAGGAGCGGTGAGCTCGGACACGGGGATCGGTGGGTGAGGGGTGAATGGCAGGGACAGGTGGGGGCCATCCAGGGGATGGGGAGGCCTGAGGAGGGGGAGGGCATCCGCCCCCACCGCCAGCAGTGCAGCAGGTGAAGCCACAAACAGACCCGGCATCGGAGGTGGGGGGCAGTGACAGGTGGGAGCCATCTGGAGAAGGGGGAGGCTTGAGGAGGGGGAGGGCATCTGCCCCCGCCGCCAGCAGCGTGGCGGGTGAAGCTGCAAATGGACCCGGCATCGGAGGTGGGGGGCAGTGACAGGTGGGGGCCATCTGGAGAAGGGGGAGGCTTGAGGAGGGGGAGGGGGGGAAAAATTAAGAGTGTGCGAGGCACTGGGATGATGTGCCTTCAGGCTTAGTTAGTGACTCGCGTATAAGCCGAGGGGGGGACTTTTCAGCACATTTTTGTGCTGAAAAACTCGGCTTATACGAGAGTATATACGGTATGTATAAAATATAAATTTTGAAGAACAACATTAGCTTTCATTTGAGATATTAAGCGTGATTTTATTATTTACCGTTCTGGAGTTATGGCTCCATATGTTTTTTGGCCAAAAATTTGGATTTTTTTCAAACTTTGAGCGACGAGCGGCACGGGTTAACGTCGTTTGATTGAGCTCAAATTTTGGCTATCTCAATATCTGGAAAGGGGAATCGTTTTGTGGGGTCCAGATGGACAAAATTCAGACATCGATTTTTTGTGGTCACCCTAATGGACACTGATCAATGAAAAACTGCAGTGTGAAGCCAGCCTAAGGGCCGCTTCACACTGCGGCACGATCTGATCCGGGGCTGTCCGGGAGGACCCTGACAGCCGCGGACTGGATCAGCACACAGACTGGAGAGCTATTATGCCCTCCAGGCCGGTGTGCAGCGCACGCAGCTGCAGCCGCTGACAGGTCAGGACCGCGGCGCCCGGGGTCCTGACTTATCAGCAGCGGGAACTGCGTGTGCTGCACACCGGACCGGAGGGCATATTAGCTCCCCAGTCCTGTGTGCTGATCCGGTCCGCGGCTGTCTGGGTCATCCCGGACAGCCCCGGACCGGATCACGCCGCAGTGTGAAGCGGCCCTTAGTCAGCCACTAATTGTTCAATTTCTCCCACTTAAAAAGATGAGAGAGGCCTGTAATTGACATCATAGGTAGAACTCAACTATGGCTAGGGTCACATTTCAGGTTGTTTTTTTTTTTAAAACCTGATCCGGTTTTGAGCTTTTAAAAAGCTCAAAACCGGATCAGGAAACGGTCCTCATAGGAGCCTATTAAGAAAACCGGATTGCTTCACAAGCAATCCGGTTACCACCTCCGGCTCTGCAGCCTGCGTGAAAAATCATGCAGGCTGCAGTTTTCGGAGTGGTTCTCTGACCCGCAATGGGGTAACTGGATTGCTCAGGATACCGCCGGGATAAGCAAAGTTTTATCATTGTTTCTAAAGATTTCATTTTATTAATAAATGTTGCTATAATGTCTCTAGGGGGTGCCCACCCCCCCCAGAGACATTCTACCTACTCAGCTGTGCCCATAATGACTTAATATCTTATGTACAGTAGCCGGCTCCTGTCGGCTGCTGTACATTTTTATGAATGAAGCCGTCGGCTCCTCTGTGCGCAGCACTCATACTATACCTATTGTAGGTATAATACGTGCGCTGTCCGAAGTCCTGAAGGCTTATGCAGTAAGATCTATGGGCAGCACATGGGATCTGAAATCGGATCCCATGAATCCCTATGGGGCTCGGATCGGATCGGATGTGTGCCTTTTGCCATCCGATTTTGGCACCATCCGATCCTGTCCGATTTAAGCACGGACACAAAATCGTAGCCTGCTGCATTACTGTGATTGGCAGGCACACTATAACCAAAGGAAAAAAAGAAGCTCAAACCGAATAGCAATGAGGTCTAGGGGGGTGGGATGATGTAAAAAGCCAGAGATGGCTGAGAACATGCTCAAACTGCATGGGAACAGTATACAGACACGATGTACACTGTCTGTATACTTTTCTGCCATTCAGCTGTGACAGAACCTAGTGGACATACATAGATAGAACAAACAGATTGGGCTTACCAGTTTCCTGCTGCTGCTAGGCCGCTCTGTCTCCCACTGAATCACTTCCGGGGCGGCCTATTATGCTACTTGCATATTCGCTGCACTGCCAGACAAACAGCCAATCACAGATGCCAGACGCTCACACTCTGTGAGAACCTCTGTGATTGGCTGTTGCAGTCAGAGTGGATTTCCACAATCTGGACAGTGATTGTGCATGGTTTCCATACCCACTAGTGTATGGCAACCAACCTGCCATTATACGGTGTTAAATAGATAAATATTTAAAACAAATTGAGGCTTCGCAGTATTTTTAAGTCTAGCCCAGTGAAAGCAGACAGATGTGAGCTGCCACCCTCAGCTGCATAATTTTACCTTGGCTGACAAAAAAAATGCGTGGGATCCACCCTATTTTTAATTGCCAAGGTAAAACTAGGCAGCTGAGGGCTGGTATTGTCAGGACCCATTGTTTTAAGCCCCCACCATGCTAAATAATACCAGCCCGCATCTGCCCCTGAAAATGATGCATTCATCATAGCCCCATTTCCAGGTGCTTTACCAGGCTCTACCAGTGGCCCTGGTGGTTGTGGCACACTGGGTAATAAGGGGTTAATATCAGCTTTGTATTGCCAGCCGGTATTAAGCCCTGAGATTCTTAATGTCAGGCCAAGTTAGACCCGGCCATTAAGAATTTCAAATTAATAGTAAAAAAGACACAACACAGAGAAAAATAATTTGATTTAAAAAAAAAAACACAGACACTAAGTGACTCCATCTTTATTACCCCCTTGTCACCCTCAAAACCCCCCACAATCCTCTCCTTTTCTCTTCTTGGATAGACTCTGCTCTGCTACATCAGAGACCACGGGGAAGATTAACACATCTGCCCCCGTGGTCTCTGATCACTAAATGACACAGTTGAGACCTGCGGTATAGTAAACAGTGAGGTCACAGTTGCAGCAGCGATTACTTTGCCAATGGTGACCACTGCGCTTAGTATATGAAGGCGCTGAGACCTGCACTATAGAGAAGCAGTAAAGTGCAGGTCTCAGCACTGTCCATTGCAACAGCGATTACTATGGCAACATTGACGATATGACAGTGCAGAGACCCGCACTTAACTATAGCGCAGGTATCAGCGCTATCATATGGTCACCATTGTCATAGTAACCGATGTTGCTATGAACAGCACTAACACCTGTGCTTTACTGATTTCTATAGTGCAGGTCTCAGCACTTTCATGTACTAAATGCTGAGGTCACTATTGCCACAGTAAGTGCTGCTGCTATGGCAATCGTGACCTCACCGCTTACTATGACAATGCTGAGACCTGCGTTTTAACCGCTTTACTATAGTGCAGGTCTCAGCGCTGTCATATATTAACCATTGCCATAGTAACTGCTGTTGCCATGGAGAGTGCTGAGACCTATGCTTTACTAAAGTGCAGGTCTCATCGCTGTCCATAGCAACAGTGGTTACTATGGCAACGGTGATCATATCACAGTGCTGAGACCGGGGCTTTACTATAGCGCAGCTCTCAGCGATGTCATATGGTCACTGTTGCCATAGTAACCAGTGTTGCTATGAACAGCAATGAGACTTGCGCTATAGTAAAGCGGTAAAGCGCAGGTCTCAGCGTTGTCATAGTTAGTAAGCGGTGAGGTCACCGTTGCCATAGCAGCAGCGGTTACTATAGCAACAGTGACCTTGCCACTTAATATATGACAGTGATAAGACCAGCGCTTTACTATAGCTAGGTCCCAGCCCTTTCATATAGTATGCGGTGAGGTCATCGTTGCTATAACAACAGCGGCTACTATGGCAATGGTGAACTCATGGCTTACTATATGGCTACAGTCACACATTTTTTTTGAGCATCCGTTTTTGGTGAAGAAACTGCACCAAGAATGGATTCTCAAAAAACACAGCCTAAACGCTGTGTGTGAATGCTGCTGCACTATTTGCTCACCTTCTTGCGCTCCCCCAGTGATGTCCAGCAGTTTCCTGTCATCCCCGGAGGCTGCAGTGATGGGTGCCTTTAGGATGCTGATCATGTGACTGAATGATGTCACTCAGTCACATAGTGCAGTGCTAGGTCCTTGAGAACTGTGCAGAGAGCTCTCAGTGGCTTCTGCAGTCTCCAGGATGAGAGAGGATCGCTGAAGGTCACAGGACAGTGCTGTCATGCTCTCTCACTTTGATCTCAAGTGATCTTCTCTTATTCTGGAAACTACAGAAGCCACTTGTGCAGTGCTCTCTGCACAAGTGCTTGAGGACCTGGTTTTTCACCATGTGACTGAGTGATCAGGGTCCTGGTGGAACCGATTCAGCAGCTTCGGGGATGACAGAACAACACTGGACATCATCGGGGAGCGCAGGAAGTTGAGTAAATAGCGCAGCAGCATTCACACACAGCAATGTTACTATGGCAACAGTTACCTCATGGCTTACTATATGGCAACTTTCACACACAGCATTTTGGCTGTGTTTTGTGACAATCTATTCTTGGTGCAGTTTCTGCACTAAAAACGGATGCTGTGTGTGAATGTAGCCATATAGTAAGCCGTTAGGTTACCATTGTCATAATAAATCAGAAGGGGGAAAGTGAAATGTATAAATGAGACGATCACTCTATATTCAATTCATATCAAAAAGCAAAAATTTATTGACAAACGACAGCACAAGACATAGACAATAAAAACAATTAAAAAGGTCCACATAGGAACCCAATACAAATCCCCTTTCCCACACACCAATAACCCTGCTTAATAATCATGACACAAATTATACTGTTCAAGAATTGTGAGTTGTAACAAACCCCTATAGTAAAAATCCACCTAAATTCAATGATATACCAATACCCTGAAGAAATACTTAAGTCTGGAGGACACTGAGAATGCTACCTCCACAAAATAAATCCCAAGCTTATACAGGCATCGCACAAATAGGAAAAGTTAACAAACATCACAGTGTGTGAATCATACCATAATACCACCCTATTGAGCCCCTATACGCAAATAGCCAGTAATGAACCAGGTTAGCATATACCAGCTTCCCCAAGCATGGTTATACAGGAATCAGGGGATTTAGGAGTTAATCATAAACGCCATGAAGACATACCAGCAACCAGGTTTGGGGTGAAAGGAGGACTCAAAACGACCCCACGCGTTCCGTCATGGGAGGTGACTTCATCAGGGGTGAGTCCATCAGCCAGTGCTGTGCCAATCTATAAATACCTTAAGGTAATTGATGATTATGCATCCCATCTGTGTATGTTTGAATGGAGCATGCTGTATGCGCACCAATACTTCCGTGAACCCAGACCGGAAGTCATCACAGTCAGCTCCATAACCCATCATGCCTTGCGCTCGGATACCGGCACATGCGCGGGGAGGCAGCTAAAGGAAGGAGAGTACTAACATGGCGGCGGCGCATGCATCCGCCCTGCGCTCACCTACTGGAAAGCAAAGGAAACTGGGTTAGCAAAGATTCGTAGTGCAGTAAGCACATGGAATAGTGGCTTTTTAAAGATGTAAAGCAGTGGCATCTGCATACATGGCTCTCTCCGAAAAAGATTGCCACCACTTGAATACAAAAATACACCTTACTCCAAAATCACTACCTGACCTAACTGAAGTGACTGCTGAATATTGGGAGGGATAGGAAAATAATGCAGAGTATATCATAGTATTATCACAATACTGCAGTGTAGCTGTCAATATAAACAGCCAACACTAACCAGGATCCTGGCAAGTATGGACATATTGATCAATAGACTTTAAACATGCTAAAAAAAAAAAAAAAAACATTAATAAGGCACTATGCATTAAAGAGACAATATGTTTAGATTAAGGTAGACTTGCTCATTGTCAATAAAACAAGTAACAGACCAATTTGAGCAAAAGTGTATAACAAGATTTTTTTATATATATATTCTTTTTTTATATTCTTTTTTTTAGAAAGGACAAGCTAACAAACACGTGTTACAGATACTCTTCATCCTATGTTCTAATACTCAACCCAGCAAACAAGCTAGGTATATTATTAGCCATATACACTCAGCAGTCAGCGGTGAGGCAGTAAGAGGGTTTGCTTCAATGATCAAATAGCGGGTGAAAACACAAAAAGAGCCACAAATACTTCTAGCCACCTAAAGATAAAAATAGTCCACCAATATCTATAGTACATAAGCGAATCACAGCATTCATATAGACTAATAAAGAGTTTATCGTTAAAGTTATGGTGAATCCCACGTTTCGGGTTTTTATTACCTTATATACTCGTGTATAAGCCGACCCGTGTATAAGCCGACCCCCCCACTTTTGCCCCAAAACCTGGGAAAACCTATTGACTCGCGTATAAGCCGAGGGTGGACCCCAGCACAGGTATACAGCCCCCAGAAGTGTGGTATACAGCAGCCTCCCCAGTGGTAGTATACAGCAGCAGCCCCAGTGGTATATACAGCAGCAGCCCCAGTGGTAGTATACAGCAGCAGCCCCAGTGGTAGTATACAGCAGCAGCCCCAGTGGTATATACAGCAGCAGCCCCAGTGGTAGTATACAGCAGCCCCAGAGGTATATACAGTAGCCCCAGTGGTAGTATACAGCAGCAGCCCCAGTGGTAGAATACAGCAGCAGCCCCAGTGGTATATACAGCAGCAGCCCCAGTGGTAGTTTACAGCAGCAGCCCCAGTGGTAGTATACAGCAGCAGCCCCAGTGGTATATACAGCAGCAGCCCCAGTGGTAGTATACAGCAGCCCGAGAGGTATATACAGCAGCCCCAGTGGTAGTATACAGCAGCAGCCCCAGTGGTAGTATACAGCAGCCCCAGAGATATATACAACAGCCCCAGTGGTAGTATACAGCAGCCCCAGTGATAATATACAGCAGCCCTTAGGTAGTATACAGCAGACCCAGAGGTAGTATACAGCAGCCCAAGAGGTATATACAGCAGCTTCAGAGGTATATACAGCAGCCCCCCCCCCATATGAGTATACAGGGCCCCCCCCCTTGTGCAGCAATCCTGTAAAGGAAGAGATTAGTATACTTATCCCTGCCGCTGTCCCGCTGCCGCCATCGGGCTCCTCCGTCTTCATCCAGCGTCTTCCGGCTTCCTCCTCTGGCGCGCAGACAATGACGTCATTGCCTGCGCCCACCGGAGGAAGCCGGAAGAAGCCGGAAGACGCTGGATGAAGCCGGAGGAGCGCGATAGCGGCGGCGGGACAGCAGCAGCGGGACAGCAGCAGGGATAAGTATACTAATCTCTTCCTTTACAGGATTGCTACACAAGGGGGGGGCCCTGTATACTGATGGGGGGGCACTGTATACAGTGTATACAGTATACAGTGACTCGCGTATAAGCCGAGGGGGGACTTTTTAGCCCAATTTTTGGGCTGAAAAACTCGGCTTATACACGAGTGTATATGGTAAATTATTTTAATGTCCAATTCTTACAACTTCTTATTTCTTGACCATAAGTCCTTTGAAGTTGAAGATATCAACTCCCGAAAGGAGTTCCCCTGACCTCCAAATCATTCCAGAATAGGTCCCCCATCTTATGACAGCAACAGCAACAGCAAGAGAGACGTCCAATCAAAGGGCGATATCTTGAGCACAAGCAGCGTTAGCATTTCCATTAGCATGTAAATGGTCCAGTCTGATCTTGTTCTTAATAACCGTATTCAGAGTCTCAGGCATCGGATGTATGACCCAGCTGTACATTTTCCACTTCAGAATTCAATACTGAAAAAACAAAGACAGCAATAAATTTTGAAAGTTTTGCCCACGAAGATTAAAGCGAGCACACGACTTTCACATACTGTAGTTCAGGTTTGTATACAATAACTCCTCATTTAATCCATGAGGTGAAAGACTTTTCGTGTCAAAGATCCACCTCGACTCCAACCTCAAAAGTTCTTGTATGATATTGCCGCCCCTAATATTGGTATTTACACCTTGCAAGACTAAAACCCTGATACTACTCGGATTACTGTTGTGCACCATCATAAAATGTTTTGCAATCGACGAGATAGCATTACCTTTCTCAAACTCTTTCTTCGCAATGTTTATTGTTGAAATATGCTGTTGGATACGATTGCGTAGTTCTTGTGTAGTTTGCCCTACATATTACTTCCTACACCCACACCCTATACCATACACCAAATTCCTCGATCGGGAATTATGGTAAGATTTAGACTGTAATTAAACGGAAAATCTGGAAGTGATAAAGACTCAGCTGAAATCATGCATGGGCAAACAGTACAATTTCCACACGCATAAGTACCCTTTAATCACCATTGTCATAGTAACCGCTGTTGCTATGGCAACAGGGACCTCACAGCTTACTTTATGACTACATTCACACGCAGCATTTTGGCTGCGTTTTGTGAGTATTTCATGTTCTTCTGTCCAACCTCCTCTATAAAGATGTGAACAATGACAATGACTATGCAGCCTACACAACTCTGACTTCTTAACCCCTTCAGCATTTTTCATTTTCATTTTTGTTTCGTGCTCCCCTGCTTCCAAGGGCCATAACTTTTTTTATTTTTCCATAAATATGAGGGCTTGTTTTTGTGGGACGAGGTGTACTTTCAGATGCAGTCGTTTATTTTACCATATTGTGTACAAGAAAATGGGAAAAAAATCCAAATGCGGTGAAATTGCAAAAAAAGTGCAATTACACGTTTGTTTTTTGTTTTTTTTATTCTCCATGTTCACTATATGATGAAACTGACATGACATAGTGATACCTCATGTCGGTACGAGTTTGTAGATACCAAACCTGTATACTTTTACTGGTTTCTATGTGGTGAAAAAAAATTCAGAAGTTTAAAAAAGAAAAAGAATCCCACTTTTTGCGCCATGTTTTGCAACACGTAGCGTTCTCATTTTTCAAGATCTGGGGCTGTGTGATGGCTTATGTTTTGTGTCTTGAGCTGACAGTTCTAATGATAGCAATTTTGGGTGGATACGCTGTGTTGATTGCCTGTTATTACATTTTATAGCAATGTTGCGGCGACCAGAAAAAAGGCATTTTTTTTCGTTACACATAATACAGCTCTCATTAATTGACTTTTTATATTGATAGATTGGGCGTTTTTGAATGTGGCGATACCAAATATGTGTTTTTTGTTTTAATAATTTTATTTTGAGTGGTTAAAAGGGGGGTGATTTGAACTTTTAGGTTTTTTTTTCTCATATTTTTAAAAAACTTTATTTACTAATTAATTCTTGTTTTTACACAGCCTCAAAAGGCACCACAGCGCTGCAGTGGCTGATCGCTTCAGACAGATCCTGATGAGCTGCAGCACATTGGGATCTGTCAGAATTGCGCACTGTGAGTGGTTGGCAGCACTTGCCAACCACTCACACAAAGTGCTCCGTGACAGCTTCCGAGGTCAAGCCAGGACCCCGAGTTGTCACGTGAGCGCCGGAGATCCTGCGATCTTATTGTTGGATCTCCGGTGCAGGCGGGGAACAGCCGTGGCACCTTTGTATCCCGCTATCAGTGATTGATGGCTGGATCCAAATAGTTAACAGCACCAATCGGATCCCGGATCCGATCGGTACTGTAAGCCCAACATTTCAGCTGATGAGATCAGCTTAGATTTCAGGGAAATAATGTGAGCTCCGCAGGGTGTTTTCAAGTTGTTAGACTTTGTCTAAGATTGAAAATGACAGCTATTTATTATTAGAGAAATTGATGGTATCCATGTGTTATGCTACATTTCACTTGCATATGAGTTGATTTGGCAGACATAACCATTAATTTTACATCCATCGGTGAAATACAAATGTACAACATACATACTTCAGTTCATGCATATTATTAAACAAAATGCTCAGCATGTTGTCATCTCTTGCTCTAAATATGATTAATAGTAACCTAATGAATAATATATGGATGAGGTATGCTGTTAAAGTCTACTGTAAAATAATACTTATAAATCGCCACATCTTTCTTGCTTATGTCATTTTTGCATTGATTTTGGAAAATAATATATCTGTCTGACAAAATTTTCTAGTAGACTAAACATTTTACGATAAGTGTGGTAAATAATTAAAGGGAAGAATACAAATAGTAAATACATTAATTAAAACAAATTACTTTAATTAATTGCTAGAGAGATCATTGCTTTATCATGTTTGGAAACAGCTAATGCCAGCCAAACGTTGATGCCACTGTTTTGGCCTGCGCTTGGCTTTGGCGCTTGCCTTGCAGATCATTGTGTGGTCAGTTATTATGGCAATCATTGTTTCCATAAGGGCTACATCTGGCCATAATTCATCTTGATAACGCAGATTCGAACCCGCTGCAGAGCCTGGCAGGAACAGCACAGCATGTGCCTGACGCAGGAACATGTGAGATTGTGTGTCCAACCTAGTCTGGTTTGCTGTGTGCTGTTACCCATGGCTTCTTCGCATCATGTTTCAAACACTTCACCAGCAACCAGACCAAGATGTTGTAGAACTCACTGCCATGTTGTTTGCGTTGGTTCATGTGTGGCACATTGTAGCATGCAACTTGGCTTATACTCAGTGCCATCATGTGCAATGTTGTGTGGCTAGACGGGGCTAGGGGATTGAGTTGAGCATGTGGAAGCTGAGGCTGGGCAGACAGACTCTTTGTCCGTGTTGATGTTGTAAGCGTCTGTATCTTGTGTGTGTGGTGCTGTTGTGCAGGGATGTGTTGCCTTTGGCAGACCCTAACTGTGTGTTCATGGTGGTTTTGACAACCTTCCTGTTTATTGTAAAGGTTTGAAGATATATTTACATTGTTTTTGGGTAATCATGTGTGTTCATAATAGTTACAGATACGTACCTGGAAACTGCAGATTGGGTGGGCCTTGTACTTCCACAAACATCTCCTACGGTATGTTTGTGTATTTTTTCACTTTGCAAATAAGCATGTTTTAGAATATGATGCATGTCGTCATAATGTTTGTTAGCCGAACATGTTGATTCCAAATGGCTTTGAAGCATACTGTAATGTTTTCCGATTGATGTGTCTTCATATCGATATCTATATCCCTCCCGGTCTTGCGCGCTCACTCTGACCCACTTGAGATCTAAAAACATATTGCCATGTAAGTAGGTGTGTGGAAACATTGCTGTTTGTGCCTGTATGTTTCAGAAATCAGGAACCAAACAGCAATCTTATGTTAAGCCACAACAAGTTCATCACCAGACCTTGCTGTACCCTCTGTGTAAGTATCACAATGTAAGTACATCTGTGTTTTTGGGGCATGTAGAATAATGTACTTGGAGCATAGCAACTACTCAAACCTACACCTATAAATCTGCATGTCGTTATCATTAGCCATGTACTGTCAGTGTCACATCCGTATCCACATACAAAGCACTGGCAAGTAGGAAGCTCCCCATATGAGTGTAGATTTGGGAATGTGGTTTGGTAATGCCATTTGCAGCCGTACCCACACACTACGTGCAGAAATAAAACACTAACACTGGGTACTGTGTCACTGTTTTTGTCATTGATATGTTTGGTTAGTGCAGAGGAGTTTAATTTCTGTGCTAGCTATTTGGTTCCCCTTACACAGATATGAACATGTGTTTGGAGTTGGATTCATGTATGTATGTGTGTACAGTATAACATTGGGCACATACAAGTGACAGAAATGTGTGCTGTGATGTTTGGCTTGCCAAGATATTGTTTCTGCAACCCATTTTTACAATCCTAATGTTTCCATCTTCATCTTGCATGGCACCTCTCTGATGTTGAAGAATGGCCAACACATCTGTGCAAAGGCCTGTTGTCGAGTGTGTTCCAAAAAAGGCCCTTTTGGTACACGTGTTATGTGTGGCTCAAGTAACATCATTTATTTTGTATTTAAAGTACTCCTCGGATAGTGACGAGTTACCAGTCCAACATGCTGAGAATGATGTGGGTAGGGCCGCAGAGGTGAGAATCGATTTATTCAGTTGAGTATCAATGGCCCTCTCAAAAAGCTTCTTCACAAACCACATTATGCTTTGTATCACAAGACCGAAGAAGCTTCAGGAGCCGAGATTTTGGAGATGTCCCAGAGGCCTCGGGCAAGAACACATGCTGGCAGGCGCCGTGTAAGTACACACAAAACATTCGGAAAAGGCTACACAAAAACATATCGGTATCGTGTCTAATGTGATACTTTATTGCAACACTGGGGTTCCCAGAGGGTGTCCCACGAGGACGATGTGGGTTTCATTGACCCGCAGCTACTCATCCAACTTGCGGAGCACCGAGTTCCCCTCTGAGACCACAGACACTACCAGCATGCCAATCTGATGCACACACGTCGCTACTGGGATGAGGTCTGTGCTGGGGTGGTGCGAGGGTGGAATCAGCTGAACGTTGCTGGCCAAGAGAGAAACCGTAAGAATCGTGTTTCCTCCTGGACTCAGATGATATGTACATGTGTTGCCCAATAGATGTTTAGCCATAATGTAAGATACGACCATATCCACTCTATGGATATGTATGCTAAGCTTGTTATTTCTGTTGCAGGGACGGCTGTGGTGAAACACTGGCAATCTATGCGGGACAGATACCGCAGGCAGGTGATTGAGGAGTTTTGGGCTCTTAGTGGGTCTGCTGCAACAAGAACCCAATACATATACTTTAATGTGTGCCCTATAAGGTTATGTGCTGGATCAGCAAAGTAACTAGGTCTCATTACCTCCACAGAATTCAAGGGAGCAGTATGGAGCCAGGACGAGCCTCATCCCTGTCATCAACTGTTGCAGACCCCGTAGATTCCAGCCAGCCTGACTTTGCAACATCCGGCCCACAATCTGATGTCCATCTGGGGTATGCAGGGGAATCCTGGAGCCCCGTAGTACTGCAGAAGCCTCTCCAACCATTCCTTCCCAATCTCGCCCCACAACCGCTGCTGGCGGACCAACATTCCATAATCGACCTGTTCACCAGCGGTGGAGATCGGAACAGTCTTCCAGAGCTCTTAAATCTGTCGCAGGTTAATCAGCAGATGTGGCACTATCTATCCCATCAAATCATGGACGGATTCCGTATTGTCGGAGAGCACTACCAGACCCTAAAGGACACTGTCATGAATCTGCAGGCAGATTTATGAAAACCATCACATCAATTTTTAATGTGTTTGGTCAGGGAGATGGAAGATGTGGGGACCGAGCAGCAGCTACATGTTTAACAGAGCTGCCTGGAAGATCTCCTGCAGGCCAGGCGGATGGGCCTGAATGTTAGGCCGGAGCCACAACCTTGCCCATCCCAGAACACAGTCTAAAATCCTCCTCCAGAAGCTCCCTTGGAGTCTTACACCACACATGAGCTCCCTGCCAGCCACCATAGGGCGTCTGGACTAACTGTAACCCACAGCTCTGTCCGTGCTCATCCACCTCACCCAAGGACAATGCCGACACCTGTATACCATATGCCTCACATGTCTCTACACCCCCAAACCCAACACACCTCAAACCTGCATGAAAGTCAAATCTCCCATCAGTCATCTTATCAATCAACAGCAACATGCCACAATGTCCCCTCTTCATTCCAACCATCACTCAACCAACAGCACACCAACACACAATTTCCATGCAAACCATATTTCCATGCACTACAACCACACTCCTCCACCCGTTCAATGCCCACCACACTTAGTAGACCCATGTTCCAGTGTCCCTCCCTACCACAAAGTCAACTAAATCCTCTAATCAGACCAAATATCCCCCAACATGGGCACCCCTTGCCCGGCCAGCATCTTCCGACCAAGCCACCCACTCCTCTAATCAGGATCATCCACATATGTTTCCATCCGTTAATGTGGTGTGTAGTCCACCACCCAATCTTCAACCCATTGGATTCACAACCCCCGACTAATTCCCAACCTCCAACCCCTTTGCTGTCCCCATACAATGTGTACCATCGCCTAAACACACCCTCACCACATACTTAAAAGTATGGCTTGTTTATTTTTGGGATATTTTTCCATTGTTGGAACTTGTGGTTAAATTCTAAAACACCAGGTAAAATATTTGTTTTGTTTAAAAAAATTGTGTATGGTGTGACTTTCAAATCATGCCCATGTTGTTGTTCAAAATAATAATACATGATCACACATTATTTGATTTTGCTGGCTACACATACCAGCCACCAAACCAGTTTGTGAGGCCACCATGTGTCAACACATGTATGCCATTTTAAACTTAGGACATAACTTGGGTAAGTAAGGATTTGCCTTGATAATGCCAGAGTGTGTGTGTGTGTAGACACATCTTTACTTACACAGATAGCGCCATAGCCCTTTAGCGTTGCGAGTGTAGCTACACATAGACATCCTCATTTTACCTTTGAATATTTAAAAATGTGTCCTTCTAAAGAAAACACAACCCACACATGAGATGACCAACCATACCCAAAGGTAAAACATTCAATAAGCAGCCTTGTAGCTGCCACCATATGCTGTCAAAGATCTCCTGGAGTTTTACACCCCACCCAAACACACACACACATGTCCAAACTACATTCATATGTACCCAAAATGTCACACAGTTGAAATCACATACCATCCATGCACAGGTACGTTGTGCAAGGTAGAGTATCTAAAAAATGAGAATGCTCATAGGGTCTTATCCTTATTACAAATCGAATCCCTTACAGTGTGAAAACTGCTCACCTGATACGGTTGTGAAGCCCACAACCAGCTTGATCGCTCAAACACAGCAGCCGCATCCGGGACCGCACTTCCACAATCGTGGTGGTGAAACTCTATCCGGGACCAAGTGTCTTTCGGTCCGCGCCGCTGCTCCAATAAGTATTAGAAACACTGGAGTGTTTTAAATAAAAGATGTTCAGTTTTATTTCCGACGCGTTTCGGAGCTAAACACCCAGCTCCTTCCTCAGGGTCATTCCCTGAGGAAGGAGCTGCGTGTTTAGCTCCGAAACGCGTCGGAAATAAAACTGAAGATCTTTTATTTAAAACACTCCAGTGTTTCTAATACTTATTGGAGCAGCGGCGCGGACCGAAAGACACTTGGTCCCGGATAGAGTGCAAGGTAGAGTGGCACTTTTGCAACCAAATCTGAAAGAGTTGTGTCTCACATATTGACCAAACTATCTGCATAGAGACACATACCTTGAGGACACAAGGGATTCAGATTCGGTAGCCTATGCAATTGTTTACCAACAAAGAAAAATAACTATGACACCTGAAAAATGGCAACACCACATATACAGGACAAGATAATGGGCTTTAATTAGTGATGGGAGAGTCCTAAATTACTCGGAATCGCTTGACTCTAGCGAGTCCGAGCCCGGGACTCGCTACTCGTTGCGAGTCTAGCGAGTCCAATGTTAATGAATGGGGAAGCGAGTAATAGCGAATAGTGTGCGATTTACAAATCGCAGATGTGTCTTGGAAGCTTCAGCCTGAAGCAATCCTAGTTTTGTAAGAGACTCTGACAAAACTAGGATTGGCATTGACTTGCATTGGACTCGTTTACTGTGCAAGTAATCGCTGGGAAACTCGCACAGTAAGGAATCTGGCTGTCTGCTCTGTGCACAACACAGAGAAAATTTTTTATTAGAAATAAAAAAAAAGCCATTAGGGACTCCATCTTTAATTAAAAAAATCCTCTTCCGCCCGACGTAGTCCAAAACGCGATGTCCTCTCTGCTACATCCCCTGTGCATAGATATAGATGTCTATGCACAGGGAATGAGCAGACTGAGAACAATCTCAGCTCTGCTACATAATCTCTGTGAGCAGGCGGGCTCTAGGACCCTGGAGCTGCGGCAGCCTGCACAGAGCAGACAGCCGGACTCAGCTCGCAAAGTAACAGCAGTTACTTTGCGAGTTTCCCAGCGATTACTTTCACAGTGATGAGACCAATGTAAGTCAAAGGCAATCCTAGTTTTGTCAGAGTCTCTGACAAAACTAGGATTGCCATTGATTTGCATTGGACTCGTTGCTGTGCGAGTAATCGCTGGGAAACTCGCAGAGTACCGAGTCCTGCGAGTCCCTTACTACTCGCCGAGTAACGAGTCCTAGCGAGTAGACTCGCCCATCCCTAGCTTTAATATTAACCAAAAATAAGCCACTTTGGCTGACAAATAAACTAAGGGCACAAAGAAACTCAAAATCAAAGGATTCAACATATTTAATCATCCACGATTTGGTCCTGCCAAGGCACACGGCCTGCCTCAGAGCAGAAATATTGCGCAAATCTGTTGCGCATTTGGGCCACTGCCACCGTTGATCTGATAGGAGGGATTTGGAAGTCTTCAAGCGGGCTGATGATGATCTCCTCCGCATTAATTTGTGGTCGCTCAGTCTTTATAATATAGTTGTGCAGGACCACACAAGCCTTCACAGCCTCATCGATGGTGGCCAGCTTCAGGGTGATGGCGGTGCCCATAACCCTCCATTTTCCCGCTAAAATGCCAAAGGCACACTCTACCATCCTGCGCGCCCTAGTCAGCCGAAAATTGAAAAGTCTTTTCTGTCAAGTGAGCCCATAACTGGTGTAGGGTTTGATGAGGTGCTCACACATCTTGAAAGCCTCATCGGCTACCAAAACATAGGGCATTGCGGGTTCATCCGTCCCTGGCAGTGGTATGGCGTTGGAGAATGAGAAATCATCTTCATAAACTCTTCGCCCCATGCCCGAATTCTGGAAGGTTTGTGAGTCATTGGCCCTCCCATAAGAGCCGATATCCACTGCCACAAATTGATATTTGGCATCCACAATAGCCATCAGGATGATACTAAAGTATTTTTTATAATTGTAAAATTCTGAGCCACTGCCGGCAGGCCTCAGTATGCACACATGTTTCCCGTCAAGGGCCCCGACACAATTTGGGAAGTTGCATGTCTCCTGAAATTTGGCAACAATTTGGAGGCACTGTTGAGTAGTGGGGTGGGGAATGAACTCCTCATGCAGCACCTCCCATATGGCCCAATAAGTTTCTGCTACTATGCCTGACACAGTTGATAGACCCAGCCTGAACTGATAGTGCAACAATGTCAAAGTTTCTCCAGTAGCCAGGTATCTGTTGAGTAAAGGACAAATAAAACCACATTGAGAGCACATCCAAATTCCAAGGGAATACAACCAAAATAGTCTATAATGTTCCAATGTAGCAACATATGGGCCAACCCAGGTCCCATCACTATAATGGTGCTGTCACACCTAGCGACGTCGCTAGCGACATCGCCGAAAATGTGACGTATCAGAGATGTCGCTAGCAACGTCGCGCTGTGTAAACGAGCGGCGCGACCGCGTTTTACGGGAAGAACCGTAAACCTGTTAACCGGCGACCTGCGATAAGGCTGGATCGCGCTGTGTGACATCGCCAGAGTGATGTCGGTGGCGATCCAGCCTATACCGCAGCGTTGCTGCGGATCGCTCGCTGGGCTGAGCCCAGCCCAGCGAGTGATGTCACCGCCCGCATCGCTGCGGCATCGCCGGCCGCAGCGACGCTTTGTGACAGCTGGCCAGCGATGTCGGAAGCGAGCGGGCACCCGCGCATCCCTTCCGACATCGCTGGCCAGATCGTGCTGTGTGACGGCACCATAAGGCTTAGGACATAACATTAGTGTAATGTAATGTGTTTGAGCACAACTACTTACACCGTCAGTACAGGAATGCCAAGGTGTTACCACATCCTAAGACACAACATGAGGGAGGGACAAAATACATCAGCTGAAGTTGTCAGATATACATGTGTCTACAATGTATATGTTTTTAAGATGGGCAGGGACCAAAAGGCATGTTCATAGTGGCAAGATTGTTCAAAATAGCAAGTGAACCAGTACAGTGCATGTGACACACATCTATATCGCAGTAAATATTTCTGGTACACAAGACATTGCTGCAATATGGATGCGTGTGACAGGCCAAACAAACCATCATTAAATGGAAGGTTGATGCTGCTCAGCCTTTACATCTGTTTACAACACCAGTGTTGAGTTGCCCATTTCACAAGCAGCATTGCTGCATGTGACACCAGGAGTCATGTGCAAAGCAGACACCTGTTCCTGCCAGCAATTTGTGGAAGCTGGTGTACTAGGTAAACACCAGTTCCGTATCCATTGTACAATGCGTTGACACCCAATGATCACCTTTGTTTCCTCCACTTTCAGGCTGGTGTTCAATGGACACTGTACCTTGGACACCAGACAGGGAGCAGCAAAAGCAGGTAAACAAGGTATTCATGGGGTGTGTAGCCAGCGCACACTGGCTACACACCTGGGGGTCACCTTTGAGACCTGCCTACTCTGGCTACAGGGCTCAGAAGACATAATTATAACTTGATGTTAAATGTTTGGACAATGTGGCTAGTCTCCTGATTAGGGTTTAGTCTGGCTGTGTGTGTGGTCCCCAGCAAACATCCTTCAATGTCGTAAGCCAGCTGCCTTGATCTGAGATGGTTCACAACATTGACGCTTGTAACTGACCCTTTCTGTGTAGACCCAAGGGCCAAATCTCAAACATTACTTGTGCAAAGTTGGACAACAAAATTTGGAATTGTGGTGGGTGACATGCTAGCCTTGACCATTAAGGGTGACAAATAGTCCACAAGGATCCCAACAACATACCCCAGCTTCCACTTTTGTCAGTACCCACAAACATTTTGAATTTGTGGTTGTTGTGTAGGAAGGTAACAACCTATGTTGCCCAAATGAAGAGCAAAGGCCCTAACCAGCCACCCTATTTCAATATAATGGCCAGCAAGTAGGCCAGTGTTTGGATCTTTACACTTAGCAAAACAAAGGTACACATGGCCCACAAGGCTGCTTGGAAACATGTCACACTCAGCAAGGCAGCTGGGCCAAAAACAAACTCAGTCTTTTTGTGGTTTCAACAAATAAAAAACTCAAGATCCCATAAAAAGCAATGTAGCTCATCCCTCCATCACACACGCACCATGGTACTTTGGACCTTAAACCTATCATACAAGACCCCTTAGTTGCCAGACAATCAGTAAAAGAAGTTTAAACGGCTGACCCAGGCTAAATAATGCCATATCACAGAAAAGGGTGGACAGCACAATCTATGCCTGATGGCCAGGCCCCATCCACAAAGTATTTCTGTGTGCAAATCAGCCACTGCTGATTTGCACACGGACTAAGGCAACCCAGATTGGCCAAATATTTTATGGTTCAAAAAAGGGATCAGGATATGGGACTGTAATAAAGGCAAGAGTTATTGATGGAACCAAATCTTCACATGGGTCTGAAAGGGCCATTATGTTATTCTCACCAATCTGAGTGGCCAAAGGCTGTGGGACAGGGTTCAGAGAGGCTGAACAGTTGACAGTGGCTTTTTTTGCACTTGCCCATATAAGTGTGTGGTGCATGGCTGTAACATTTGAAGTTAATGAATGTGAGGATTGTGATGCATTAGACATTTTGAAGCCACAAACCTATGTTGTGAGTCTCACCTGGCCATTTTAAAGCCCTAAGTCACACCCTTTCAAACAGCTTCAAGTGTTCTCATTGTAACTGTGATGCGTTGTTTAAAGTGTGACATCTGTGTAGTGGGTTCTGTGCAATGTGTGCCTAAAACCAAGGCAAAGGGGGCCCTGCCATGAGGAAAATGTTTTGGGTTGTGTGAAACATTATCTGTTGTTTTCTGACAAATATGTGGGTGGGGTTGTCCTATGGGCACAAATACCTTGCACCCTTGCCCATACCCCACATCCTGTGGGATTGAGGCCTGTGCCCATTCTGGCCACATGTCTGTGCTTTTGTCCACATGTACACCTTGTGTTCTCCACCAACATGTCCAAAATGTTTCCCGTGCTTGGCCATTGTGGAGGACATTGTTTAAGAACGATGCAGCACAATCTGCTTCCCCCAGTGGAACCCATTTTGGCTGGCCCCATGGTGTGCATCATGTGTGTAGTGTCCTGTGTATGGCTTTGTGTGTTTGTCATATCTGATTTTGGACAAGATTGTTTGGGAGAACACAAGGTGCATTCATGCAGACTGTGTTTAATTTGACTCTTTGTATGTTAGTAAATAGTGCGGCTTGTCAACACAACAGAAAATGCAGACATTTTTGGTCCAAAATACAAACTGTTTATTTTTGGTATTTTTTTTTTGGGGGGGGGGATTTTTTGTTAACCCATTAAAAATATTGAGGTCACACACATGGCCAGAACAAAAAATCCAGAAGGCCAAACACAAAAGCTAACTTTCACAACCCAAAATATTATGCACAAAAAACAATCAAACACCAAAACAGCAGTGTGGCTGGTAGACACAATGTTAAAGGCCAAGGGGCTGACACCAGGTGGTCTACAGATTATGATATGTGGGCCAATCCTAGTTGGGTGATGTAGGCCCCACAGGTCCATGGTCACCAGGGTTGTGGATGAGTCCGAGTGCCACGTGCAACTTGTCTCACAGGGGACGGGGAACTGTTGATCCGGCCATCTGGCCCTGTGTGGCCATATTTGGGTTAGTGGAAAGGTCCCTGTAGGGAGCCCACAATGCCGGCGATCTTGTTGGTCTCACCACCGGAATTGTTGTTGGTCCAGTTGGCCTTGGGGATTGATGTTGTAAGGTAGCCTTGTCCAACAGGTTGGAAGGTGAGCGCTGCCACCCCTCCAGCATATTGAACACCTCTCTGGGGTGGTTTGGTGGCAGACACGCATCGAGGACGATTTGTATGGCTGCCCTTGCACGCAGTCTCCTTTCCCTTGGAATTTGGACCAGGTAACCTGTGAGACTGCGTGCAAACGTAGCCTCCCCTTCGTCCATGTCTGGGCCCGCTTGGTCATCGGAGAGCCCGGTGCTTCTTGGGATGTTTTGGTTTTGAGCTACAACCTGACTGCTGCACCGGGGCCAAGGGGCTGTGATGGAGGGGCCCGTAACTGATGGGACATCCACTTGGGGATGTACACATGGTGGCTCAGGCACCACTGGGTCGGAGAGGTCCAAAACTCTTTCTTGGGCCAGTGGTGGTTGTGGGTCGTCATGCAAAGGCAGGTCTGCCTCAATTGGGTGGGGTGGTGATGGGACTGGCTCCTCTCCTTGCAACTCCAGGCCTCCTCCTTCCTCCCTTGGCTCTTCTGCTGCAGGCTCCAAAGGGCGCCTCCGGTTACAACCAGATCTATGTGGGAAGAAAGAACAGTACACTCAGTCCTGATGTAGGTATGGGCTAAACATGTGTATTTGGTCATATTGTGTAGTGTTTTGTTAGGTGAAATGTTTGTTTGTGGGATTTTTGTTTGTTTTCTTTGTTTTGTTTGGGACTCCTTCACTTTTGAGTACATACTTATTTTGGTATTAGATGGCCTTGGCCCATTTCAAATGTGTGTGGGCCCTTGTATCTCCATTTCTTAGCACACATCTCACACTCCATTTGAGTAGTGTCACCACAATGACTCGGGCCATTGGATTACTGAGGCCCCTTCTTTGGACTAATTTAGACACATATTTGTCCTGACCAAAGTACTCACAAGTTAAGGGAAGCAGCTGTTGTGAAGGACATTTGGTGGCCAGACCAACATTCCACATGTATGTTTGCTCCCCAAAAATGTGAAGGCTAGTAGCCCCTAAGGTCAAACCATGCAATTGGACTTGTCATTGCGTTAGGCTTATCAAACATAACAACATGTAAAGGGCAGGGGATCTTCGGCCAAAGATGTGTGTCACAGCATACCTGACACATGCTCAGTCTTTCTGTGTTAACACACCTCTGTCTTTCTGAGTGTGGATTGTTACAAATAGCCATTTGTGTGCCCACCAAAGAAAGAACATAACACATTGTGATGGCACATATGAATTTTGAGCCAAACAAGTGTAGGGGACCTTGCTGCGGGAGTTGGTTAGCAGCACAAGTGAAGCCATAGTTCCTGATGGCCAATTGCAAATCCATACACACCAACATTGTCATTTGGTGGTTAGTGACGTAACAATCAACATAAGCCTCAATGTGTAATGTCATTTCACAAAGGACATTGGCCATTCACTCATTGACTTAAGTAGGCCACAATATTTTGTTAAAGAAATTGGGCACAGGCTACAAGCATTTTTAAAAAATACAAATAGTAGTTGAAGATGATGTTTTTCAAGGCCACACTAGCCTTTGAAAGCATCAAGGCATGAGTTGAGACATGTTGATGTATGGCGCAAAAAAACCAAAGGCATTGCCTTTAGCCAAATGTTGACCCATGGAAAGACAGTCCATACCTGAAGACCACACACACACATGGGTGTGGACCCTGGCCATAGTAGGCCTGGCCATGACACGTTGGCTACAAGGTTGCCAGTGCCAGATAGATAATCTGTTGTTAAAACACACTGTGTTTGTGCACCATGCAGATACTTTAAGTATTACTCTGGCTTGGGGACTAGAAGACCCGTATTGTTGAGCTAGTAAGGTTTGTTGATGGCCTCATCAACAAGTGGTTGGTGAGGCTTATGTTACTACAATATGTTTGGGCAAAATCAGATAGTCACACTCAATGTTAGACACAATACGTTCGCCGCCGCAACACCGGTTCCAGGAAGCCCAGTCTTTCGTAGTGTGTGTAGATTCTGCCTAGTGCAGCTTGTGGTCCCCTGCGTGAGATCCGGTTGTGTTCTCTCTTGTCTCTACAGCTTCGCCAAGGTTTTATGACCAAATCAACTGAATATTTAAAAAAAACATTTATCCACATGGAAAGGGTTTTGTGAGGCACACCTTACATAAACCTTGTCTGCCTTCACAAATGACACATTCATACTTTGTGGTCATAAATTGGTTGGGGACAGTGATCCATGTCAAAGTGGATTATGGTGGGCAGGGATTTTGTTTACAAATGTCAGGGCAATGGTAAAGATAATACCTTACACCCTGAAAAATGAGCTTGACAACACACAGATGACGTTGTGCCAATCCTTAGACACGTGGGAGTCCACATTAGGGATGAGCGAGTACACTCTTTACTATTCGGTACTCGCCAAATAGTACGGTACTCGGGCTACTCGTTACTCTGCGAGTATCCTTGTGATTACTCGCAAAGTAACGAGTACAATGTAAATCAACGGGAAATGCGAGCAATTCCTCAGCTACAAGACCCTATAAAGAGGTCTGGCAGCAGAGGAAAAGGCTGCAATGGCCACATGATTGTTTAAAAGCCGGCGGTGGGTTTTAAACAATCATTAAGCCCCCTACTCGCTTCCCCGCAGCCTGACAGCGGGATTCTCCCCTCCCCCCGCCGCCTCCCCACCTGATCCTAAGTTAGGACCAGGTGGGGAGTGCAGCACAAGTGAGCGGGGAGAGCAGGAGCCAGGTGGGGAAGCTGGCAGTGAAAAGACATCACCGTCGGCTTTCCCTGTCTGTGCTGCGCTCCCCGCTCACTGATGACCGCTGCCTGGTGCTTCGCTCCCCACCCAGTCCTAACTTAGGATCAGGTGGGGAGGAGGCATCAGTGAGCGGGGAGCGCAGCACAGACCGGGAAAGCTGGCAGTGAAGTCTCACTGCCGGCTTTCCCGCCTGTAGTTTCAAATGAACAGCTGATTCAGGTCAGCTGTTCATTTGAAGTAGCGCAGTGCTGGCAGGGTTCATGTCAGTTCATGCTTGCCTGCATGAACTCACATGAACTTTCCCATGAGTGCACAGCTCTGCTACATCTCTGGTAGATGTTCTCTACCAGAGATGTAGCAGAGCTAAAGAAGAACCCTGGATTGGACTACGTCGGATGGAAGAGGATTTATAATGAAAATGGAGTCTCTAAGTGCCTTTTTTGTTTTATTTCTAATAAAATATTTTTTTCTCTGTGTTGTGTTTTTTTGTAAAAAAATTCACCAGAAATTCAGGGCGGTCATGTCTAATATTGGCGTGACCCCATGAATTTCGGGCTTAGGGCCAGCTGATAACACAAAGCTGGCCCTAACCCCTTTATTACCCAGTGAGCCATTGAACCAGGGCCCTGGATGAGCTGGATACAGCGCCAAAAGATGGCAGTTCATCTTCTGTAGTGTCTGTGGGCCTAGCTGTACCTGGCTGGACATAGAAATAGCGCGAAGCCTTACACATTTTTTTTTTTTTATTATTTCATGAAATTCATGAAATAATAAAAAAAGGGCTTCCCTATATGTCTGCTTCCAGGCAGGTACAAATAGGCACCTGGGGTTTGGGGGAAGCCCGTTCCTGCCTGCTGTACCCGTCTGGACACAAAAATACGGGGAAGCCCACGTCATATTGTTTGGGAAAAATTAATAAAAAAAATTAATTTAGGGACTGCATCTTTATTAACCCCTAGAGGCCGGATCGCTGCGGAATTGTAAGGGGGATTAACTCAGGTCACCTGAGGACAGCTCAGGTGGCATGACCTGAGCTGTCCTCAGGTGACCTGAGTTAACACCCCTTACAATACCGCAGCAATCCGGCCTCGAGGGGTTAATAAAGATGCAGTCCCTAAATGTTTTTTTATCTTTTTATGATTTTCTCCAAAAAAAATTTAACGCGGGCTTCGCCGTATTTTTGTGTCCAGCCGGGTACAGCAGGCAGAAACGGGCTGCCCCCAACCCCCAGGTGCCTATTTGTACCTGCCTGGAAACAGAAATAGAAGAAAGCCCTTATTTTTTATTATTTCATGAATTTCATGAAATAATAAAAAAAAAGTGTGTGGGGCTTCGCGCTATTTCTATGTCTAGCCAGGTACAATTAGGCAGCCGGGTGCTGGAATCCGCTGATAACACAAAGCTGGCCCTAACCCCTTTATTACCCAGTGAGCCATGGCACCAGGGCCCTAGATGAGCTGGATACAGTGCCAGAAAATGGCGCTTCATCGAACGCGCCATTTTCTGGGGTGGCTGTGGGCTGTAATGCGCAGCGGGGGGTGCCCAGAAAGTTTGTGCCTCCCTGCGCTGTGGATTCCAGCCTCAGAGCTTCCAAGCTGTACCTGTCTTGACATAGAAATAGCGTGAATCCCCACACATTTTTTTTTTATGATTTCATGAAATTCATAAATAATATTAAAAAAAATGGCTTCCCTATATTTCTGTTTCCAGGCAGGTACAAATAGGTACCTGGGGGTTGGGGGCAGCCCGTTCTTGCCTGCTGTACCTGGCTGGACACAAACATAGGGCGAAGCCCACGCCAAAATTTTTGGGAATAATTCATAAAACAATAATAAAAAAAAGGCACTACATCTTTATTAACTCTCCTCGACCACGGTGGTCGATGCAGTTCCTTATTTTTTTATATTTTATGGATTTTCTCAAAAAGTTTGGCGTGGGCTTCGCCATATTTTTGTGTCCAGCCGGGTACAGCAGGCAGGAACGGGCTGCCCCCAACCCCCAGGTGCCTATTTGTACCTGGCTGGAAACAAAAATATAGGGAAGCCTTTTTTTTTATTATTAAATGAATTTCATGAAATAATAATAAAAAAAATGCGTGGGGCTTCACATTATTTCTATGTCCAGCCAGGTAAAGCTAGGCAGCCAGGGGCTGGAATCTGCAGTGCAGGGAGGCCCAAGTGTTCAGGGCACCCCCCGCTGCGAATTGCAGCCCGCAGCCACTCCAGAAAATGGCACGTTCATTGAAGCACCATTTTATGGCGCTGTATCCAGCTCATCCAGGGCCCTGGTGAGTTGGCTCACTGGGTAATAAAGATGTTTGGGCTAGCTTTGTGTTATCAGCTGGCCCTAAGCCCGAAATTCATGGGGTCACGCCAATATTAGACATGACCCCTATGAATTTCTAGTGAATTTTTTACTAAAAAACACAACATAGAGAAAAAATATTTTATTAGAAATAAAACAAAAAAGGCACTTAGAGACTCCATCTTTAATTATGAAAAAATCCTCTTCTGTCCGGCGTAGTCCTAAAACGCAATCTCCACACTGCTACATCGCTCTGCATAGACACATGTCTATGCAGAGCGAGAGCTGGCAGAAGAATGACTATCACATTAACTTCCGGTTTATTCACTGCTCTGTCGGCGCTCGGCAATCTCCGGCGGCCGACGGCAGAGTTCGGCTCTGACAGCAGGGTTCACCCGCGGTCATAGCCAGAGCTATGACCTGAGGTGAACCCTGACTGTGACAGTCAGTTCTCTGCCTGCTCTCGCTCTGCATAGACATGTGTGTATATGCAGAGTGATGTAGCAGTGAGAACATTGCGTTTTGGGACTACGTCGGACAGAAGAGGATTTTTTAATAATAATGAAAGATGGAGTCTGTCTGTTTTGTTTTATTTCTAATAAAATATTTTTTCAGTGTGTTGTGTTTTTTTTTTTTAATTCACTGCAAATTCATGGGGGTCATGTCTAATGTTGGGTTAATAACAGTCCCTAAATGTTTTTTTTTATTTTTTTATGATTTTTTCCAAAACAAATGTGACGTGGGCTTCGCCGTATTTTTGTGTCCAGCCTGGTACAGTAGGCAGGAACGGGCTTCCCCCAACCCCCAGGTGCCTATTTGTACCTGCCTGGAAACAGAAATAGAAGGAAGCCCTTATTTTTTATTATTTCATGAATTTCATGAAATAATAATAAAAAAAATGTGTGGGGCTTCGAGCTGTTTCTATGCCCAGCCAGGTACAGCAAGGCAGCTGGGGGCTGGAATCCGCAGTGCAGGGAGTCCCAAGCTTTCTGAGCACCCCCCGCTGCGAATTGCAGCCCACAGCCACCCCATAAGAAGGAGCATTCATTGAAACGCCATCTTCTGGCGCTGTATCCAGCTCATCCAGGGCCCTGGTGCTATGGCTCACTGGGTAATAAAGGGTTTAGGGCCAGCTTTGTGTTTTCAGCTGGCCCTAAGCCCGAAATTCATGGGGTCACGCCAATATTAGACATGACCACCATGAATTTCTAGTGAATTTTTTACTAATAAACACAGCACAGAGAAAAAATATTTTATTAGAAATAAAAAAAGACACTTAGAGACTCCATTTTTATTATATATCCTGACCACATTGATATTAATGTTAGTCAACTAGAAATAATACTGTAATGTCTGACTGGCCAAACATTGTTGTGTGTTTTGCCTAACACATTTCGTGTTTTTGGGCACATTCACATACATTGTACATACTATTGGGATATGTGAATGTAGGCCTTTGCAAAGGGAACAAATATTTTGGAGTACATATATCCTTGCCAAACAGACCTCCAAATCAAATTTCCGGTATCTGCTTTCCCTAAAAAACATAGCTATTTGCGTAACCCACAGACACGTAGGCAAACATTATTTCCCCAGCAGCAGCTGCACACAGGGAGGCCTCAGGGCACCGAGTGAACAGTACATGTGTCAAGGCTGGTCTTAGCATTGTGCATTGGCAACTGACAAAGGCAGCATCAGCATGCTCCGTGTTGTTACGCAGTCAGGGGCAACAATATTTGGTTAGGGCCGAGCTTTATTGTGAAACATAGACCAGGAAGCAGATGTGTTTGTGGATTGGCCTTGCAATTATTTTGGGCAGGCCGCATAATCTTTGCTAGACCACAGTGCTTTACCTAGCCAATGTGAAGGTTGCCAGAGGGTTAATGAGCCATGTTGCTAGGACACACCACAGAAATATTGTGATTGGACAAATAAGCTGCATATACACTGAAGGTCCAAAAACAAACAAACGGAACCATTCTTCTGACCAACACACAGCTGCATGCTGGCTGCATGTGTTGTTGTTCCTTGGTACAGGCAGCATTTGGAGCAGACGCTCAGAAATATTGGCGGCTGCAAAGCAACTTCCACTCCAGACCCAGTATGGCCCTAGCCATGTGAACATAATTGGCTAGACATACTTTAGGGCATAAGATGCTGTTGGGCCAGACAGCTGTGTGGCATCGATGGGTAGCATGGCCAGTTATGGTAGTTTTTGCCCTGATCACACAAAAATCCAGGAAAAATCACCATAACACTCAGCGGCAGCATGCACACACTGTGTGTTTACATGGGTGGACTTTGTCTGTTAAGTCAACGAGGTGACGAAGAATCCTGATCCTCACGTCCTTGTGGCCATCTGACACTGCACCATTACCCAATTGAAATAGTAATACACAGCAGAAAACAATGTCCCGTCTGGTTAATCTTTCCCACCAAAACAAGGATGTGTGCTTTACCATCCAACAAGACCTGTTTTGGCTACACCATGTAGCAACATTACACATAACGGCTACAGGACGTAGCCTGATGTGTGCAGCTGTGGTTGTGCATTTGGCAGGCTGTGATGTCAACATAATCTGAACACATATATCACATGGCCACAAGCACCGCAATATGAGCATCCCATCAGGGCAGTTTGTTTCACCTGTTACAGCAGCTTGTCTTCATAAGTAGCAAACAAATTTGCAAGGGGAAGTGTGAACAACTGTAAGTTGAACTAAACATTACCATTTTAAAACTAGTTTTGGCTAATGTGTTATGCAATGCATCATGGATATGTGTTGGGACACATGTGTCAGAGGTGAGTTTTTTCTCGATTTGTAAACGTGTCTGTCACATCCTGGTCTGGTGTTTTGGGTTGCAATTATGTGTTGTGTGGTCAACACAATGTGACATCAGCTGGTACACTGGGGCTTACGGTAAAATGATGTTTGGGCCAAAGACAAACGAATCCTCCAGGTGAATCTTTAAACACACACACTACTGCACATAAAAGGCCTGGCCCACAAAGAGCAGTGTGTGAGCTGAAAATCACAAAGTAATGACAGTTTGCACACCAACACACACACCGGTGGACTTTGTGGCCCAAAGTACACACAAACAAATGCACAACAAATAACAAACAGCATCATTTAGGCCTTACCCAGATTATTCTGCCCATCACGGCCACTGCGCTCAAAAGCAGGGAAAATTGCACGGGCTACATCCCTCCATGCTGTCCTGCGCTGTGTGGCATCACCATAGCCATGGTGGGTGGGCTGCCACAGCTGAGGCCGAACCTCCACAAGGGAAATGAATCGCTCTGAATTTATGTTGGTGGCCATCGTCGCACTGTGTGTGCTGGTGCAACATCTGGATCGTACAGTTCCTGTTTCCTGTTTCCTGAAGTGAGTGATGGTGCAGAACCCCTGCTTTGTGCTGGAGACGGCTATACAGCAAGCAAAAATCGCATCACTGTGGGATGCTAGCGACAGCAATCCGAGCGCAATCTGAGGGCAATCTGACAAACACATGCGATTTGTGCCTTGGAAACGACAGCAAAACCGTTTCCGAGAGTGTGAGGCGATTTAAAGAGGCACTTAAATGCAAGAGCCAGATCACGGCTCTTGCTTCATTAGCTTCACAATCGGTTTGCATGCATGTTTGGGGTGTTGTATTTTAACATGCACATATGTACATTGAAGGTCTGGCCCTTCAATAGCAAGCCAATAACCTTGGTGTTGTGTGCAGACCAACACATGACATGGCTCAGTCACATTGGCCACATCTGACACATGTGACAATTAGGGTGTACCTTTGTGCATCAGGAGCGGGGACACTTTGCTGCGCTTTGGGACACCATGATGTGGAATGTTCAAGCAGTGCCAAGTGCATTTACCAACATTCCTGACACACAAGTAACAGTTGTGTAACATGATTGCACAGTACACCATTTAACCAAAAAATGCAACAGTTCTGGGTGTGTGGCAATGATCACATGGGAAATGACATAACGCATTTCACAGTAGCACTTTGACCATGTGGACACCTCTGCTCATCTGTGGGCTATCACAGCAGGTATTTGGCCCAACAAGCCCAGCCAAGCACACAAGCAACCCATACAGGCACCAATGCACATGGCTGCAGCAGCCAACAAAAACCAGAACTTGGTGTTACAGCATAAACTAAGGATAACACTTGCAACATCATGGTTACATTATAGCAGAGGATGATGTTGATGACAACATGAGTGGGTAATGCCGTGTAAGGTGGCTAGATGCACCCAGCGTGGGTGAAGGGCCCAAACCTCAGGCAACATAAAAACACATTATTTAGCCGATGTAACAACAATGATAGTCAGACACGACAGACAGACATGTGGCACCCTGTGCCAGGTCACCACAGACTCCCTTGGGACATGGAAGGATGTTACACAGCAAATAATCCACTAACACACAACACCCTTTCACCCCAGGCCTGTAGGGGAGCTCCACTGGTTGCCTTAAGCCAGTTCCCCCCTATAAATACGGGTTCTGGAGGGAAAAACACCAGAGTGTGCAGTCACTACAGAACTGTGAAGAGCTGAGTGAGCTGAGCTGGTACTGGAGCCATGCTAGGCCCATACCAGCAACCACCTGAGACAGTGGTAGACCCGCAGAGTAAGGGTCGCAGGCAGAGGAGAGAAACGTTCTACAAGAAGGGGGCAGAGGAGTCATACCGACTCACCCCATCAGAGTTCCGGTCATTGGGTCCGAGCTGCAGGGACTTAGAGAATAGGCCCTGCAGAGAAACCAGCACTACAAGGAGGTCTAGCTTCCAGGACACCCGAAGCACCACCAAATGAGAGCCCGGAGTCATGGCCATGACAGGAGTCCCTTAGAGTGCCCTCAGTGCAGCAAACCCGGGTGTGGAGAGTCACACAGATAGAGAAGTACCTGTCTGGTCGGGTTCCAGCCTGCCAGGCTCTGACAGAATCACTGAAACAAGAAGGCCTACAACCCTACTCGCTGTGGAGATCCTAAAGTGTTTCCCTCACCTCCGGACGAGTGTACCCGTACAGAACACCAGTAAAGGTACCAAAAAGACTTTATGTGTGCATGTCCCTCCTTCCATCTGCACCACACTGACCGCGCTACCCTATTACCCTCACTACAACTTACATCCCCGGGGACCCCCGCTCATCCAGTAGGGAGCGGTTCCACCTTGCTGTCGCCCATCACCCCGGAGGCCCAAGCAACGCCGGTGTCATCAACGGACCACTACAGGTGGCGTCACGACAGACATTTCTATTATTTTCTCTCTACCCATCTTTTATCTGCAACCCCGGGCCCACGGCCTCAGGCACCGCTACCCGTGACTTCCCCCAGAGACCAAGCCTGAGTGATCCGAGTACCCCCAGGGCCCAGGGCTGGACAGACATACCTCAGTGTCACCATCAGATGCTCTTCTGTCATGATGGCTCGCTTGAAACTGGTGTCCTGCCATGTGATCACTCCATGGAGTCTATCGACTAACATGTCAAAAGTGGCCTCACTCATCCGCATATAGTTGCAGAACTTTAGTTAATCAGCTAGCAGCTGTGGATACAACTCCACAAACACACCACTGGTGTCTCTGTGGAAGGTGATGGGATGCTGCCAGAAACGTCGGCTTCCCCTTCTGCGCCGTGTACGCTCAGCATGACATGCTATAGCGAAAGCACGGGCATAGTCATACTCAATGTCCAGCACTCGACAAAAATCAGCATGGGACAACGCCATCATGAACCAAGAAGGTAGAGAAGAATTCCCCAGTGCAGCTATATATACCACATCACTGTTTGCATGGGCGGAACATTTTAGGCGGATCGGATGCATATGGATTGTATCCATATGATTTTTGCTACGAATCTGTGACAGCCATCTGTGCACAATCCGTTCCATGGACATCCGAGCACATCCATATTCAAACATCCATGAGCTTCCAAGTGTATCCCATTTAACACGGATAGACTTGGATGCATCAAAAACGTAGTGTGAAGGCAGCCTAAGTAAAAGTTGACATTCTCAATTTAGAAAGATGTAAGGCCTTATTCAATAAGACTGGAATTGTGCATGCTAGTCTCAATATTGAGTGTGCAGGAGTAAGGTGCATGTAATTCATTAAGAGGTGCTCACTAGTAAATTAATTAGGTACATCTTATCACTGGTATGCACCTCTGTGCAACTCCCAAAAATGTTAGTCCGGTCAGGGATGACCAGTTTGGCAAATCTGGCTGGGAATGGCTTGAAAATGCCAAATGTCATTAGATTTTAGTGCAACTTCCATCTGTGCAACAATTTTGAGACATTGCAATGTATTTTATGCCAAAACTCTCTCTGTCAAAATTCTTTGATGAATTGGGGTCATAGTATGAAACCAATGAGCACTTATTCACATATTATATAATTTTATGTACCATAACAATTTTATCAAATAATATCATTAACCTGTTTACATCCAATTAGGAGATTCCAGAATGAAAATTAATCAGTGGAATTATGCCATTTTTAAAGCATGTGATTTTTATGGTTCAAGAAATTCAGCATATTCCTTAATGGCTGCATGATATGTGGGGTAATGAGTTCACAGGCATTGCAATTATTACCAGTATAAAGATCATATGATCATTAAATGCTCTCGCAATCCCAACCAAATGTATGGTATAACTTAAAATTTGACATTTGTCTTTTTTTAAGGTTCAATTAATTTTTATTGGCATTTATCAACAAAATAGGGTTACATACAGTAAGATAATGAACAGCTGGGATCCGTTTGTCATATGAGGCAGAAGTAATAGGTTAATCAAATACAAACATTGAATAATTAATTTAGTAAATGTAATCATGTGTATTGTTGCCAGCATAAGTACCATATATACTCGTGTATAAGCCGACCCGTGTATAAGCCGACTCCCTACTTTTGCCCCCAAAATCTGGGAAAACCTATTGACTCGTGTATAAGCCGAGGGTGGACCCCAGCACAGGTATACAGCCCCCAGCAGTGTGGTATACAGGCCCCCCCAGTGGTATACAGCCTCCCCAGTGGTAGTATACAGCCCCCAGCAGTGTGGTATACAGCAGCCTCCCCAGTGGTATATACAGGCCCCAGCAGTGTTACAGCAGCCTTCCCAGTCGTATATACAGCAGCAGCCCCAGGGGTATATACAGTAGCAGCAGCCCCAGGGGTATATACAGCAGCAGCCCCAGGGGTATATACAGCAGCCCCAGGGGTATATACAGCAGCAGCCCCAGGGGTATATACAGCAGCAGCCCCAGGGGTATATACAGCAGCAGCCCCAGGGGTACATACAGCAACAGCCCCAGGGGTACATACAGCAGCAGCCCCAGGGGTACATACAGCAGCAGCCCCTGGGGTATATACAGCAGCAGCCCCAGGGGTATATACAGCAGCAGCCCCAGAGGTATACAGGCCCCCCTATCAGTATCCAGGGCCCCCCCCCATGCTCCGCAAACCTGTAAAGGAAGATGATTATACTTATCACTGTCTTGTCGCCACCGTCCCCGCCGCTGCCATCGCGCTCCTCCGTCTTCTTCCGGCTTCCTGTGGTCGGCGCAGACAATAACGTCGTGGCCTGCGTCGACCGCAGGAAGCCGGAAGAAGATGGAGGATCGCGATGGCAGCGGCGGGGACGGCGGCGACAGGACAGTGATAAGTATAATCATCTTCCTTTACAGGTTTGCGGAGTATGGGGGGGGGGGCCTGGATACTGATGGGGGGGCCTGTATACCTCTGGGGGGGCGCCCGTGTAGTGACTCGCGTATAAGCCGAGGGGAGACTTTTCAGCCCAATTTTTGGGCTGAAAAACTCGGCTTATACGCGAGTATATACGGTATATATTATCAATAATTTTATAAAGATTCAAATATTTATTTGTCAATGTCAAGATTTTTTTTTAGCTATGTTAGCTGTGGCTGAGAAATAGGGGTAGGGGGAAGAAGAGGGAAGAGAGAGGGGATGAGGAGAAGGTGTGGCGTTAAGAATAAGAAAAATGAAGAACAATAATCTAATCCAAGAATAATCTAAAATTCAGGTGCATTCCGGAAAAAATAAAAAACTCAGGACTTCTCCCGTACGTCAAAACAATCTTAAAGAAGACTCTTCCGATCCTCTCCGAAATTGAATACTCCATTGACAAGGCGCACAGACACCCTAAACCTTCCTTTCTACCTGAAGAAACACCCAGAGATGTGATTGCAAGATTCACTTTTCATCAAACTAGAGACCTCATTAGAAGCTATCTCAAAAAGAACAAGAATTTACCGTATATACTCGTGTATAAGCCGACCCGTGTATAAGCCGACCCCCCTACTTTTGCCCCAAAAATCTGGAAAAACCTATTGACTCATGTATAAGCCGAGGGTGGACCCCAGCACAGGTACACAGCCCCCAGCAGTGTGGTATACAGGCCCCCCCCAGTGGTATACAGGCCTCCCCAGTGGTAGTATACAGCAACCCCAGTGGTAGTATATAGCAGCCTCAGCAGCCCCAGTGGTAGTATATAGCAGCCCCAGTGGTAGTATATAGAAGCCCCAGCAGCCCCAGTGGTAGTATATAGCAGCCCCAGTGGTAGTATATAGAAGCCCCAGCAGCCCCAGTGGTAGTATATAGCAGCCCCAGTGGTAGTATATAGAAGCCCCAGCAGCCCCAGTGGTAGTATATAGCAGCCCCAGTGGTAGTATATAGCAGCCCCAGTGGTAGTATATAGAAGCCCCAGTGGTAGTATATAGAAGCCCCAGCAGCCCCAGTGGTAGTATATAGAAGCCCCAGCAGCCCCAGTGGTAGTATATAGAAGCCACAGCAGCCCCAGTGGTAGTATATAGGAGCCACAGCAGCCCCAGTGGTAGTATATAGAAGCCACAGCAGCCCCAGTGGTAGTATATAGGAGCCACAGCAGCCCCAGTGGTAGTATACAGCAGCCCCAGCAGCCCCAGTGGTAGTATACAGCAGCCCCAGCAGCCCCAGCGGTAGTATACAGCAGCCCCAGTAATCCAGGGCCCCCCCAGCCTTGCTCCGGTAACCTGTAAAGGAAAATATACTTATCACTGTCCCGCTGCCGCCCCCGCTCGCCGCTGCCGTCCGCGATCCTCCATCTTGATGCGTCTTCTTCCGGTTTCCTGTGTTCGTCGCCGGCAATGACGTCATTGCCGGCGACGAACACAGGAAGCCGGAAGAAGACGCATGAAGATGGAGGATCGCGGATGGCAGCGGCGAGCGGGGACGGCAGCGGGACAGTGATAAGTATATTTTCCTTTACAGGTTACCGGAGCAAGGCTGGGGGGGCCCTGGATTACTAAGGCTGCTGTATACTACCGCTGGGGCTGCTATATACACTGGGGCTGTATTGACTCGCGTATAAGCTGAGGGGCCTACTTTTCAGCCCAATTTTTGGGCTGAAAAACTCGGCTTATACGCGAGTATATACGGTACCTGCCCCATATGAGAAATTTAAATTCTTTATAGATCTCTCCAACGAAACTCTCAACCAAGGAAGGCCCTGAAACCAATAATGGACATTTTGCAAAAGGAAAATATAATATACCACTGGAGCCACCCAACAAAAGTTATTTTCACGTTTAAACAAAAAACAATAATGAACTCCAATGCTGAAGAGGGCCAAAAAACCCTAAAAGAACTAAATACAATCACAACTTGAAAGCTGGGAAGAATATCTAGAAAATTCCCAATTAGACTCATCTCTACCTTAAATTAACTATTTGATCTAAATAGCTATCACAGGAGGCTAAAACAGGCTACAACAACCAGAGGTTACTTCCACCAGTTCTTAGGGCCGCTTCACACTGCGGCGTGATCCGGTCCGGTTCTGTCCGGGAGCACTCTGACAGACGCGGACAAGATCTGCACACAGGACTGGGGGGCTATTATGCCCTCCGGTCCTGTGTGCAGCGCACGCAGTTCCCGCTGCTGATAAGTCAGGACCGGGGGCGCCGCGGTCCTGACCTGTCAGCGGCTGCAGCTGTGTGCGCTGCACACAGGACCGGAGGGCATAATAGCCCCCCAGTCCGGTGTGCAGATCTGGTCGGCGGCTGTCAGGGTCTTCCCGGACAGAACCGGAACGGATCACGCCACAGTGTGAAGCGGCCCTTAGGAACAACTCAGCCTTGTCCACTAGCCTTCTGAGTTGACTAGTTATCTCAGTTACCTAGTTTATTATTAGTTTTATTAGTTTTAATTTGAAAATCAATGTTAATTATGAAATCTTTCATAAGACTAATACAAACACCAAAAGAACATTTCGACCACTAGCTCTCAAAATCTTTACCTGAGCTCTTAATCATCAAGAACCAAAAATGTCAACTAAGTTCTTATCCTTAAACATATATGGGCTTAATAGCAACAAAAAGAGACACATGGTGTGGAATAAAATAATCAAACTTAATGTAGACATAGCAGAACTACAAGTAATGAAATTTGCAATAAACAACACTCCCAAATTTAGTAATAGACATTTTCACCTAATTCACCTTGCCTCTAATGAAAAAATAAATCAGACGTAGCAATCATAATTAAAAGCTCAATTAACTTCAAAGAAATTACTAAATTCGCAGACCTAAAAGGCAGATATCTGATACTAATCGGTAAAATTAGCAATATCACATATGCACTAGTAAATCATTACGCCCCTTACAAAGGCCAAATATCTTTCTTTAACGTAAATCTACTCAGGTCATGGTCTAACCACTCCACCATCATTTTTGAAATCTTATCTAGTCACTCACAAAATGAACAGAAAATCTGGAGAGACATTTGTCTTTTTACCTTGAGAAAAGCACTTGTTCAGAGTTATTTTATCAAATACCAATTGACTTATCATACAGCAATTTTGAGTTCTGGTGTAAAACTGCTTCAGCTGTTGCTTAATTTTTGCACCACTTGAAGTTGTGTAAACAATTTTGCGACTTTTGCCATTTTTACACCAATCCCATTAACACTTACAATTTTTTGTGGGTGGAGCTTAGGAGTGACAAGGCATTACTAAGCAATGATCATATTTATGCAACAAAAGTAGTGTATATTATGAGAAATTCACAATGGCCCCTGGCTCACTAACATTTCTGGCAGTGGCTCAGAACAGTTGAAAGATATGCCAAATTCATTACATTGGGACACTCTTCCTAATGAATTTGGTGTATCCTACTCTACCGATTCTATCATTAAAATGAATTACAAAACACAAATCTCATTACCTACTTAAAGGGGATATCCAGGACTATATTAACATTTTATTAATGGGTCTAAAAGCTATCAGGCCAGTAGTTACTAGATAAATGCCTGTTCTGCCCAGCACAGAACTGTGAAGGTACAAAGCAGTAACTGACTGCACCTGTCACCAATTCTGTGCCTTCTGCTGACATCACATTGACAGAGCAGTACGGGAGTTTTCACACTTGTGTACGCTTGTGCGCGCATGCAGCGGCAAACGCAAGCCGAGCACATGAATGTTGCGTTCATGGTGTGGACGAGAATGTTGATTTGTACGCAAACATCAACATGCGTACAAATCACACATGGGAAGCAATGAGTACGCATGGCCATCCGCACACGAGCGCATGCACCGTGCGTCCCCATGTTAAACATAGAGATGGACGATGCTTGCACTCGGCTTGCATCTGCCCGCCACAATGCGCAGCGCAGGTGAACGCAAGTGTGAAGCCACCCTACCTTCACTTGCACTGTGCTCTGTTGATGGAGCATTACTGCTGCAGATGTTATGCTTATTACTTTTAGCAGCTGTCTCCGGACTGCTCATCTGAAGGAAGCCAGTCAGTGAATGCTCTTAGCCAAATAGAAAATGCAGGTAGTTGCAAACTACTAGTTGATACCTGCCTGTTAGTTTTTTGGTCATTGTAAAAAAAAGAATTTAGCCCTGGATAACCCTTTTAAATGATCTCCAAGATCATAACATTGCATGTTCAGAGACAGCAATTTTTTATACACACTTACCAATAGACAAATAAGTATGTGTCCTGTGAACAGGGCCAGCCCCAGGTTTTTGTGGCCCCGGGTGAAACGAGTTCTAGTGGGCCCCCTTAACAGTCTGCCCCACCCTCTTCCGCTGTTGCTGCATGTCCGCACCTTAAGTCGCACCCCAGGTTTAGAATCTTGCTAATATATAGGAAAAACATTCTTCCTTTTAATTAAAGATTCCTTGTCGATGTCAAAGAGAGTGGTCATTTGCACTAATTTTAATGTACTAGAGTAGAATATGGAGGCAATAAATCTATTGTTAGCGTCTTTCTGCAAATTATACAGTACAGACCAAAAGTTTGGACACACCTTCTCATTCAAAGAGTTTTCTTTATTTTCATGACTATGAAAATTGTACATTCACACTAAAGGCATCAAAACTATGAATTAACACATGTGGAATTATATACTTAACAAAAAAGTGTGAAAAAAGAAAAGATATCTTATATTCTAGGTTCTTCAAAGTACCACCTTTTGCTTTGATTACTGCTTTGCACTCTCTTGGCATTCTCTTGATGAACCTTCAAGAGGTAGTCACCGGAAATGGTTTTCACATCACAGGTGTGCCCTGTCAGGTTTAATAAGTGGGATTTCTTGCCTTATAAATAGGGTTGGGACCATCAGTCGTGTTGTGCAGAAGTCTGGTGGATACACAGCTGATAGTCCTAATGAATAGACTGTTAAAATTTGTATTATGGCAAGAAAAAAGCAGCTAACTAAAGAAAAATGAGTGGCCATTATTACTTTAAGAAATGAAGGTCAGTCGGTCCGAAAATTGGGAAAACGTTGAAAGTGTCCCCAACTGCAGTTGCAAAAACCATCAAGTGCTACAAAGAAACTGCTTCACATGAGGACCACCCAGGAAAGGAAGACCAAGAGTCACCTCTGCTGCTGAGGATAAGTTCCTCTGAGTCACCAGCCTCAGAAATTGCAGGTTAACAGCAGCTCAGATTAGAGACCAGGTCAATCCCACTCAGAGTTCTAACAGCAGACACATCTCTACAACAACTGTTAAGAGGAGACTTAGTGCAGCAGGCCTTCATGGTAAAATAGCTGCTAGGAAACCACTGCTAAGGACAGGCAACAAGCAGAAAAGACTTGCTTTGGGCTAAAGAACACAAGGAATGGACATTAGACCAGTGGAAATCTGTGCTTTGGTCTGATGAGTCCAAATTTGAGATCTTTGGTTCCAACCAATATGTCTTTGTGCGACGCAGAAAAGGTGAACGGATGGACTCTACATGCCTGGTTCCCACCGTGAAGCATGGAGGAGGAGGTGATGGGGTGCTACGCCAGATGACCTGGCCTCTACAGACACCAGACTTGAACCCAATGGAAATGGTTTGGGGTGAACTGGACCGCAGAGTGAAGGCAAAAGGGCCAACAAGTGTTAAGCATCCTGGGAACTCCTTCAAGACTGTTGGAAGACCATTTCCGGTGACTACCTCTTGAAGCTCATCAAGAGAATGCAAAGACACCTTTTTTTGTTAGTTTATAATTCCACATGTGTTAATTCATAGTTTTGATGCTTCAGTGTGAATTTACAATTTTCATAGTCATGAAAATACAGAAAACCTTTGAATGAGAAGGTGTGTCCAAACGTTTGGTCTGTACTGTATATTAGGCACACACAGCTCTGCAATAATGCCCATAGAAGACATACATGCTCTGCTACATGCACATGTAGACACATATAGCTTTGGTACATAAACATATAGACACACACAGCTCTGCCACATGCACACAACACGCAGCTCTGCTACATGCACACTATATGCACATACAGATACACACACAGCTCTGCTACATGCACAATACATGCACATACAGCCACACACCTCTGTAAGGCTAGGGTCACACTTGCAGATTTTACATGCTTTTTTGGAGACCTGCGTTTTTAAAAACGCATGTAAAAACGCGCCCATAGGGCCCCATGCAAAAAACGCATGCCCTAATTGCAAAAATGCATGTCTTAATAGCAAAAACGCATGCTTAAAGTGCCATGCTTTTTTGGCATGCGTTTTTGCACTTATATGAGGAGCTGCCTTGAAAAACGCATGTAAAAACGCATGGTACATTAGTACCATTTAGTACCATCCAAAAACGCATGCGTTCTCCATAGGGGTCCATGTTAAAAAAAACGCATGCATTTTCTAAAAAATGCATGCTTTTATAAAACCGCACCATAAAATGGTGCATGCACTTTTTTTGGGTGCTGATTCAAAAACGCATGGAAAACGCATGGGTGCCTAAAGGCACCTAAAAAAAACCATGCAGAAATGAAAAAAGCATGCAGAAATGCATGCTTATTTTTAAGGCACCAAAAAAAAGCATGCCAAGTGTGACTCTAACCTTACATGCACATAAAAACAGATACAGCCCTGTTACATGTACAATACATGCATTGCACATACATACACACACAGCTCCGGTACATCAAAAATACATGCACATACGGATACACTCAGCTCTGCATTTACACACACACAGATAAACATACACACACTATACATTACCACAACTTGCAGTTTTTGATCGGTGCAGAGCAGGAAAGAGGAGCCACTGGGAGATGCATGGATATCGGAGAGCTTTAGCAGCTGCAGGATCTTCCAGGAGCTTCATTTCAGTTATGTGAATAGTCACATAATTGGAACATCCTTCAGCTGTTCAGCTGAAGCAGACTTCATGTAGCTCCTGGTAAGCTTTCTCTTCAGATTTGTATTAATTACATAGATCAGTGCAGAGCAGGAGAGAGAGAGGGCAACTGTCTGTGAGGGGGTTCTCCTCTTTGCTTCTGCTCACAGACTAGTGGGCCCCTTCATTAGTCCAAGGCCCTGGAACTAGCTCGGGTGCTCCGGGTTCTGATGCTGGACCTGCCTGACAATAAAGCAAACCTTACAAATGAGATGTCCATATCAGTGTATCTCATCTCTGTGTAAGTCCTCGGTTCCAGTTGTGTTTCCTACAGATGAGTTCAATCTGATTGTAATGATTTAGTGGATACTTTGGAACCTGATTGCGTGGGACTAAAAGCAGAGACTGAGACAAGGTTGGAATTTGAATCTGTATTCACAAAAGTGTCAGGCGTGCAGCAAAGTTCAGATTAAGCCAAAACTCAGGTAGAGCAAATGATATAAAGCAAAATCAATACAGTGTTTAGTGGAACTAATGCTTAGTCTGTACCAAGTTCAATACACTGTACAGTTGGTGCAGAAGCAGTCTTGCAAGAGTAGTTCACACTTGTAGTAGGCTGGGGTTACACATAGAAGTCCGTTTTTGGAAGTGATTTTTATCACCAATCCGTTTTTTATAGGGTGCTTTTTGAGCCCCTGCACCTCTGGACGTTTTTGGACTTAGTCATTTTTTCATTAAAAACGCATGTGCGTTAACGCAAGTGCCTATATGTGCCATGCGTTAACGCATGCGTTTCTCATAGGGCCCCATGTTAAAAAAACGCATGCGTTTTTTAACTGGTGCCAAAAACGTTGCTAGCAACGTTTTTGGCTCAAAAACGGACAGAGCAATGTTTTGAGGTCCAGAATAAAACGGACAGGGTGTTTATTACATCCAATCCGTTTTTCTGTCAGTTTTTGGACTTAGAAAAAAAAAATGACAAAAATGAAGCCAAAAACGGACCAAGGGCTTATGTGTGACCCCAGTCGTAGAGTGCGAGTAAATAGCAACAAGTCCTGTAACTGTCTTTAGCAACGCAACCCACATTGCAAATAGAGTCCACAGCGGAGTGTACACATAAATAACAAGCAAGTCCAGAATCAGTCTTTGCTGAGGCACTGATGTGCTAGCACTGCTATACCACTGGCAGAAAGCGAAAGCTCCGCCACCATAACATCACCAACTAGGTACTGACAGGTACTGACCATACAACACAAGCTGACATAACAGCCTAGAACTCATGTGGCTCCACTAAAGGACGAGCTCTTCACACAGAGACCCTTGTACTCGGTCTCATCTATGATAATCCAGGGAAGTCTTGAATCTGAAGGGATCCCTACATCTAACCACTAGACCAGACCGAAGACGCAGCTTATCCTGCAGATCCTCGTCCTGCAAGCATATATCCTGCTGGACATTCTCCTCAGAACATCATAAGAACGGGTATATATATCACCCAAAGCTGGCTTCACCACATGAACATAAAACCACACTGTTCTTGCTGTTTATTCCGAAGCAACCATAAGGGCGACAATGTGAACAAGGCCAATGTTTTGGCCGAAACGTCTAACTTGCCTGTCGCTTCACTCAGCACTGTATAATAAACTTTCACCTTAAGCATACTGGACATTGTATGTGTGCAATGATTACAAACCATACAGAATCAGTCTTTGGCAGTACTGCTGCACTGTAACTAGAGTCACTAGAAGTGTGTATACTTTACTCTGCAGATTTTAGCGTATAGAGAGGATAGCAGACTTTAGAGTGTATAGCTGGCAGGCTGAAGTGGTCCCACTTTGTAACAGTATTGATTAGGACAAGCCATGAAACTGCAGCGAGATTCAGCAGAGCAGGCTAACAGTGAGCAGGTTTAGGAAGAGCCGGTCCAGGAAGGAGCAGGAGGCAGGGAGGCTGGCTTCACACTTGCAGATGCATCTGCAGCATTTTGCAGATGCATCTGCAAGTATCAGCATGCAGACCGCGGCCCCTATGTTTATAATAGGGCGCACCGCGGTCTGAAAGCTCTCATTCATTGCTATATGTGAAGTGTCCGCAGGCGGATGCCTGCTGACAGATCACACTCTCCCGCCCGCACCATGGACGCAACATCTCGCGTCCATGGTGGCGGGGGAGAGTGTGATCTGTTAGCAGGCATCCGCCTGCGGACGCTTCACATATAGCAATGAATGAGAGCTTTCAGACCGCGGTGCGCCCTATTATAAACATAGGGGCCGCGGTCTGCATGCTGATACTTGCAGATGCATCTGCAAAACGCTGCAGATGCATCTGCAAGTGTGAAGGCAGCCGGAAACAGCCAGAGAGCATTGAGATTATGGCAGGAGTACTCAATGGAAGCAGTCAGGTTGAATACAAAATACTTAGGAAAGGGATGGATCCAGAACCAGAACTTAAATAGGCAGACAGCATGAACCTCCAGGTCATAATGATGCCAGTACACCATCTTAAAGAGGACCTGTCACCAACCATACATGGTGATCTAATTACAGCACTGAATGCAGTATGTCTGCTGCATTCAGGCAAGGGGTCCCCCAGCACTTGAGCCCCCTGTATCCTGAGATAATACACTTTGAAAACTTACATAGTGGAGCCATATAGGAAGTGGCTTGTGGCTGGAGCCATAGGGCACTTTCACACCCCCTGTATGTTTAATTCGCCCACTGCTGCCTCCCTGATGCCAATCATTGTCTCCCTCGCCTGCTGCATAGTACACAGAGCTTATTGCAGTGCTGGCTGCTTTGCCCCGCCTCCTGCGGTGACGTCACCGCTTATACCCGCCCTGCTCCATGGTTAACATGGAGCAGGGCGGGGAAAGGCGGTAATGTCACAGCAGGAGGCCGGCGCCCCACCTCCTGCTGTGACATCACCGCTTATACGCATGTCAGACAGATGGCTCATACGCAATTCATATGCATGTCACACCGAGGAGTCATAGATATGTATTTCACATGAATGACCCAGACACCTCCTGCTTTTAAATTTCACTTGTAAGATAAAGTTCAGTAAATTCAAAACAAAAACCTGCCAAGAAATAGTCATTGTGGGAAGGGATTTAATTCTGATCTATTTTAGATCAATAGCTGCTAACTGGCAGACATTTTCACCCTTACAGTGAGCAGAAGGATGCTAACAACTCTGAACATCGAGATGCTCCTCTTTTTGGTGCAAGAGTGCACTGAACTTTGGAAAGCAAGGGACCCAGGATATGTGGACCGGGCTAAGCACGTTGCATCCTGGGTTTCTAGTACTCGCCAGCTTTTCCCTTCCTACAATAACAGCACTAGTGAAGTGCAAAAGGATATAAACAAGTTGGCCATTATTTTGTTGCTTTCTGGTTGACCTACATAGCTTGGGGAGATATACCTTTTAGAATGTTTAATTAAACAAGCTCATCATACATGCATACAAATGTAAGATGTCACCTATAGCACTTGAAGCACGCCAACAGTTGACTATTCTTAAAACACTTAATTAACCATCCCCATCAGTTAGTAATCTATTCTCTGCAGGCCTATGAGACATTTGACAGAGGACTGGTGTTTAATGTCTAATACCCATATCCAGTTTTTTCCAACAGAAGCGTTCACAGATTTTATTTGGGCTTTTTGCAGATTCTAGGAAATTTGATTTAATGCTGCTGAAGTGTAATTACAAAATCTCCATTGATGATTCCACTTGGCCCTGGCTTCTTGGTCCCAACATATGTTCGAGGGTAAAACTGTTCAGGCCTCCTTATGTTTTTGCAAGTGGCATAATTTTTGTATTTGATTTTGTAATGGCCAAACATTAGCACTACACTTGATTTAATATTTTTGCCCCAAACAGTCAGTGATGTGACAGGGTGATGGTGGAGCTGCATGGACCAATATCACGAGAGTAGCAGCAACATGACAAGAGTGGGATGGGGCTTCCTAAAATTGCTTATATCTACTTTAATCAGCTATTTTTTGCACCTATCATGTAGCTTTGACTGTAAGTTGTCCGCTTGTTGCATAGGAAAACAAAGCTTTAAAAATATATATTTTTAATAAGTTAGCAAATTTTTCTCCTTCTAGGACCACAACATCTGGGAAAAAGAAACATCATCTGAAGTTGACTAATCTACTATCTCGTTCCATCAATGATGAAGGTGACGAAGCTTTTTGCTGGAGCCTTGCGTGACATTTGAGCAAACTACCAGAACATAACCAGCTCCGTGTCATCAGCTTGACCACTACACCAAACAATCCTTAGGAGGCTTTGAGCAAACTGCATGACCTCAGCCCATCATGAAGCAATATGCTGCTGCCACCACCTGCTGCTCATGTACCACTGCCACCAGCAACACCACCTACTGCGCCACCAAGCCACCGAACAATTGCAAGTAAGCTAACTGGTGGGATCCTTGGGTCACATCCAATTACGATACGGTGTCCTTTACTACCTAAATTCACAATTGCCTTAAACAACTACTGTACTGTGTGGATAACATCCTCTACCTTTAGCCCCTGGTCTTATTCATTATTTTTCGTAATGTTCTTCTATTATGTGCTGTTAACTCGGACTTGAATGATATGCAGAATTTATGCAAATTTATTTCCCTCCCCCTCTTCCTTTCTTCCCCCCCTTTTCCTGGTTTTACTCCCCTCCCCCCTCCTGAATGGATGGTTTTTCAGGTTCCTATGGTAACTATGGACAGACCTTATCACTCGCTGAACTACTAATTTGAACTGTAATTGTCTATTCTTGAACATTTCTATGTTTGTACTTTTTGTTAGTTGTTATTCTGGAATTTCTATTAATAAAACTTAATGCTTCAAAAAAAAAAAAAAGACTGTAAAACTTAGCCTAAAGAACTTTTATCCACTGCCCCAAAATGGCCAAAAAGCCCCAAAATGGCGGGCCTAAAAATGTGAACAACAATGTGCTGGCCCAGGGGCGTGCCTTGGCCCCTCATCGTGGGAGGACCATGCCAGAGACGCAAAAATGCTTGCCCGTCCCGATTTCCATCGAAAAACCAAAGGGGTGGGCCAAAGATCAGAGTACCCCTGCCAGGGTCCAGCAACCAGGAGCTGGAACCGGGAGCAAGAGACCGGTCTACGGTTGAGCACCCGGTTGCCAGAGAGGACCCACCGGTTGAACCGCAGCTAGTCGCCAGTGCAAAGAGCCAGATGACCCTGAGGCCCTACCTGATGACAATGGCAGCAAGACCAGAGCAGAGCCCGAGGAAGTAAGGGCAATCCGGGCCCCGCACGGTACAGAAGGAGCGTCAACCGCACAGACCGGCTAGGCAGGTCGGTGTAGCTGCCATGGCAGGTGAGCAGGTTAGCTATGAGCGACATGCAGGACCAAGAGGATGGTATGCTCTGTGTGTTTACAAGTGTATGGACTGGAGACTGCAAAACCCGGTCATGTGCATAGTCATTTAATTTGAAAATGTTGTACTTAGTGGGAGTCATAGACTTCATGAGAACTGCTTCATTATGTTGAGCCTGGACTGTGAATTTTAAGCCAGAGAATCTATGTGATGATGTGCCTTAAAGATGCCCAGTGGTGACAAAGACACTGTAGAAGATGCAAGAGATGATTACCGCTTGGACTGCATGTGTGTACACGGCCCCGTTAGGCCGATGTAAATAAAAGTGTGCATTTTGTTTCAGTAACATTTAAGAAGAGAGCTTCCCGAATGGGATGAGAATGATTTGCATATTTTTGTGTGTAAGTAAAAATGTTATTATTGTTATGTTATGAAACATATAAAAATTGAACTCTGTACCGGTAAAGGGTAGAATCACTTGCGGACGAGTGAGTTCAACCAAGGGGGAATGTGGCGCCCCACTGGTCAGTGTGCCATGAAGGGGTAATGCACCCAGACCGGTGTGTGTGGTATCCCAGTGGCAAGTGGATGAGGGAGGTTCCCATGTGGCTTTCACCTACGAATTCAGGGGACTAAAGGGTTAAATCCTTGGCTAGGAGACCCGGCCTCCAGTGGGAGGAGCTTAGTTGGGTAGTGAAGAGCTGGAAGAAGTTAGTGAGCAGATCATCAGGGGAGAGAGAAGAAATAGGACTCTGCGAGTGACAGAGGAAGGGCACCCAGAAAGAGAGGTGACACAGATGAGAAGGGAGATCCTTAGGTGTCAGCTAACACCCAGCACCAGACTGTCCTGATAACCGGTCTGGGGAAAATCTGGTCCATTAACGGAGAACCGGCTCTGAGCGCGGTGCAGGAGAGTTCAGCCCTGAGCCACTAACCTGGAGGGACGGGCAATCAGACAGCCACGACCCAGATCCAAAGCACACCTCCACCAGGGACTCTGTCCAACATTGCGAGCCCCTCAGTTAAGGGATTGCTTTATTCCGACCCATAGGCCTGGTGCAAGAAATGGGCTCTGTGCAGGGCTGCGCTGAGGAAGTATGGAGTAGCGCAGAGGACAGTGAGAGTACAGCGGGAGAAACCAAAAAGAACACCATTGAAAGCTACAGAAAGACTCCTCATGCACTGGTAACTACCCAGGCCAGCTACCCAAGACTGTAAACCTGTTTATTGCCTGAAGGTTACCAGTAAACCCGTACGGAGACTCAGCAACGTGTGGTGTTTTATTCTTTTACGTGAGGAGAAGTCACTCAGCATTCTGCCCGCAGAGCTGCCTCCCTGTGCCTGCAACCACAACAACTAGAACAACAGCACTGCCCTGGGGATTCCGCGCCACCTATGGGGAGCAACACCATATGGCTCAAGCAACATCATCCCCAGAGGTCTGAGAGCAGCACTGGTGCATTCACCAGGTACCGTAGGTGGCGTCACGAACATTACATTTTTATTGTTTTATTTTCCACATTTTTCAGCGACCACCATGGTCACGGGCTGGGCACCGGCCACCAGTGACAGCAACCGTAATCAACGCCCGGGAGCCAAGTACCTAAGGCCTTGGAGTGGGTCACTGCTATTTCTCAAGGCACTTTACATTTCTCCCATTCCTCCAGATCTGGGAACAGACATTGTGGTGGAGTTGGCCTACTCCTGTTACCACAATGTAGTTTCCAGGTAATCCCCCCAGCTCCATCACTCTCATTCCCTTCTTTTGAGGTCCACACTATTAGGCTCTTCCACCCCTTCTCCCTCAGAATAACCGTGGCATACCACCCCTCAGGGTCACCCGCCTAGTTTCTCGACCATTTCTCTGCATAGCTACCGCACTTCATGTCCTCAGAATTGCCAACCCTTCTTCTGGGAGACTTCAACATCCCCATAAACAACCCCATCTCCCCATCTGCATCCCAGCTCTATTCTCTAACCACCTCGCTAGGCCTCTCACAGCTCTCAAACTCTGAGACACACAGGGATGGTAAAACCTGATCTTTGTCTGGCTCTGTTCAACCTCCTCCTTAGATAACTTACCTCTTCCTCTCTCTGACCACAACATTCTCTTCTTCACACTCACAAATCCTCGCCCACCCCAGCACACTCCTATCACACATTCAGAAATCTACAGGCCATTAACCCTCATACACTCACAGACTCTCTCATCTCATCACTGCCCCCAATCTCCTCGTTCTCCTGTCTGGATCTGGCAGTGAATCACTACAATGAAACTCTCAGAAGCACCCTGGACCAAGTAGCACCCCTCACCCTCAGAACCTCCAAATACAGAACTAAACAGCCCTGGCTTACATCACAAACTTGATTCCTCCAGTGATGCTCTAGGAGTGCTGAACATTTATGGAGGAAAACCCGCACACCAGAAAACTTCATTCACTATAATTTTATGCTGAGAACTTACAACTCTGCCCTCCACTTCGCCAAACAGACCTACTTCACCACCCTGGTCTCCTCACTATCCAACAACCCAAAGAAACTTTTTGACATCTTTCACTCTCTCCTCAGTCCCAAAGTACAGGCCCCTATCACTGACCTCTGTGCTGATGATCTGGCTTCTTTTTTCGCTAAGAAAATAGAAAACATCCATCAGGAAGTCAACTCTCAACCCCAAATCTCTGTTACCACTACCTCTCCCCACATTTCCTCCGGCTCACTCTACACATTCGACCCAGTCACAGAAGACGAAGTCTTCAGGCTCCTCTCTTCCTCTTGTCCCACCACATGCACCGCTTACCCCATCCCCTCACACCTACTCCAGTCTCGCTCTCCAGTGGTCACCACTCACCACTTTAAACTCGACTCATCCTGCAGAACCAACTACAGACCAGTCTCCAATCTCCCCTTCATCTCTATTGGAAGGCAATGGCTAGCACTCGAGTTAGTGAGGTTAACGGTGCAAGTGAAAGGAACCAAAAGTTCCACAGTCAATGGTTATAGGAATCACTGCACACGTTTAAGGGAATTTTGCAGGGTAAAACCCCTTCTGATCCAGTTGAATTTGTGCCCAAGGGGAGTGCACTTGAGATGGGCCACTGCTATCTGGACATCTCAAGTGGAAACACTGTCCACCAGGCCGCTCCTCCCTTCCAGAGTGACAGCTCTGAGCTTGGCCTATCCCTTAACAGTGACCAGACTGCAAAAGTTACCAAGTGCACTCACCTTGGGCACAACTTCAACTGGATCAGAAGGGGTTTTACCCTGCAAAGCTACCACAGCAAGCAGTTCCTAAGGGCCATATCTTGGTTTCATCCAATCAAGCGACCATGTGATCAAGGCCCATACTGGGCCAAAACGTCATAACCTTGTCGCAGTCAACAAACACTATAAATAAAATTCTCACGAAAAAGCACTATTTCCCTTGTACGTGTGCAGTGATTCCTATAACCATCCCCTTCATCTCTAGACTCCTTGAGCGCCTGGTCTACTCCTGCCTCACCTGTTACTTCTCCACTCACTCTCTTCTAGACTTATTACAGTCTGGTTCCACGCCTTACATTCTACAGAAACTGCCCTCACCTAAGTGACCAATGACCTTCTGACAGCAAAACATAATGGTGACCACTCTCTGCTTATTCTTTTTGATCTCTCTGCAGCTTTTGACACTGTTGACCACCATCTCCTACTCTTCATGCTGCACTCCATCAGCATCAAGACACGGCTCTCTCCTGGTTCTCTTCCTTTCTGACTGCTCTTTCAGTTTATCATTTGCTCGCTCCACTTCCTCCCCTCTTCCTCTCACTATTGGGGTCCCTCAGGGTTCAGTCCTTAGACCTCTTCTCTTCTCTCTCTACACGGCCCCAATTGGACAGACCATCAGCAAATTTGGCAAATTTGGCTTTCAGTACCATCTTCATGCTGATGACACACAACTATTTATTTCTTCCCCTGATCTTACTCCCTCTCTAATAAAGAAAAACAATGACTGTCTAACCGCAGTTTCGATTATCATGTCCGCTCTCTATCTGAAACTCAACCTTTCCAAAACTGAACTTCTTCTGCTCCTGCCCTCCACATACCTCCCTAAACCTGACATCTCTCTCTCAGTGTGCGGCACCACAATAACGCCTAGGCAGCAAGCTCGCTGTTTGGGTGTTATGTTTGACACTGATCTTTCCTTCACCCCATATATACAATTTCTTGCCCGCACTTGCCACTTGCACCTGAAGGACATCTCTAGAATTCACCCCTTTCTCACCTTGGAAACCACAAAAACACTTACTGTGGCCCTAATTTACTCCCGCATTGACTATTGTAATTCTCTTTTAATTGACCTCCTCCACACTAGACTCTCCCCTCTCCAGTCATCCTTAATGCAGCAGACAGGAACACCTATCTAGTTAATCGTTACTCAGATGCTTCCACTCTATGCCAGTCATTGCACTGGCTGCCTATACACTATAGGATCCAATTCAAACTGCTTATTCTCACCCACAAAGTTCTTCACAGTGCCGCACCACCCTACCTTTTTACAGTCATCTCTGTCTATCACCCCACACGTTCTCCTCGCTCTGGAAGTGACTTAAGACTCAAGTCTGCATTAATCCAAACCTCCCACTCCCAGCTCTAAGACTTCTCCTGAGCTGCACCAATTCTATGGAATGCTCTACCCCAAGAAATTAGGTCTATCCTCAACTTACATAGTTTCAGACGATATCTTAAAACACATAGTTTTAGGGCGGTCCACCATGATCCCTAGTCAAAGTCATGTAGACATAGCCTATCCCTCCACCAGTCTCAAATCACAAATAATGGTTGGTGGCCACTTATGCTGTTCCTATCTGTTCCCCATCTCCTCAAGTTGACTATTTCATCATTGTAAATGAGCACCAGTACTTTGTGTCACCCCCACCTCAGTGTTAGATTGTAAGTTCTTATGAGCAGGGCTGTCATTATTTTGCTTTAATTATTATATTATATGTTTTTTTTGTATTGTATTGTATTGTATTTTCTGATAACTGTTTCTTATGATTGTGCGAATATGAACCTCTGAATTGTGAAGCGCTGTGGAATATATTGGTGCTATAAATAAAGATTATTATTATTACTGTTTATAATGGTAGAATTGGGAGTTTGGTGGCTTCTTGACCCGTATGTGCTTCCAATCAACAGCTCCTAAATAGGAAACAGGCATACATCATACATTTAATTGGAAATATGCAGGCAGTCGTTTGCTGTGGGTTCTAGCATCACCTTCTTCTGTAGGTGCTCCCATATTTAGAGATATGCGTGCTTCACGATTCGTGATATTGTGACTTTGTCAAGGAGAAATTCGAGATGGAAACCGTCATAAGACAAGACCATTGCAAGGAATCTTCAAAGATAAAAATTGAACAATTAAATACTGTAGGTAAGCAGAGGAGTTTAAGGATTGAAACATGCAGGTAATTTCCAAGTTTACACTGTACTTTGAGTGTGGAAATCATTTTTCAACACTATATGACAATAGACATTTTTTGTGTTTCGCAACGAATGATGAAACTAAGCCCCTGACGAAGGTAATTATACCGAAATGCTCATTGGAGCGCTCGGTTGCGTCCAGGCTACATAAGGTAAATAGTATGATCATTGTGCCTTTTTGCTCAGCTTACTCCTCCTTTTAGGGGATTCCCCTTGGTGGAGGCCCATAATTGGTTAATCCTCCTTGTCTTTCATGGTTTATATACATCTATAGTGGTCCTTAGTTTCTCCCTACATATGCTGGTATATGGGTGTATGGATATCTATCTAGCATATGGCATAGGATAGCTTTTGCTATATATGCACCCAGAGCCTGTGCCCTTTATATGTGCTATATGTATACATAGGTACTCTATGAGACATGTTTATAAATACGGACACCAGTGCATGTTTATTGATATGATGCACAGGACTTTGCACCTATGATCACATGTGCATTTTGTTTGTGTTTTAGATATGTGCTGTATGGGCAAATAGCTGCTCTATATAGGGTGATATATCTATACTATATACAGGCACAAGCAGGGGTGTAACTAGGTTTGCCGGCACCCGGGGCAGAGATCTGATTTGGCGCCCCCCCCCCCTAAAAGTAGGTGAGGACCGGGGGGGGGTTGGGGGGTGCTGTCAGATTTCAGCCGCGCCGCTCATATTGCAGCCACGGGGGGGTGGGTGCCGCCGGCGTGTGTGCAGCAGTCAGTGTGTGCAGGCAGTGTGTACAGCAGACAGTGCGGCAGGCAACGTGTGCGGCAGGCAGCGTGTGCGGCAGGCAGCGTGTGCGGCAGGCAGTGTGTGCAGACAGTGTGTGCAGCAGGCAGTGTGTGCAGCAGGCAGTGTGTGCATCAGACAGTGTGTGCAGCAGTGTGTGCAGGCAGTGTGTGCAGCAGGCAGTGTGTGCGGCAGGCAGTGTGTGCAGACAGTGTGTGCAGGCAGTGTGTGCAGCAGGCAGTGTGTGCAGCAGGCAGTGTGTGCAGCAGTGTATGCAGCAGACAGTGTGTGCAAGAGACAGTGTGTGCAGCAGACAGTGTGTGCAGCGCTGGCTCTAGAGGGAGCACAAGGACTACAGGTGGCAGCATGCTGCTGACTTATGTTAGTTATAAGAAAGGGTGTGAGGACCCAGACATGAATGTGGACATAGAGGGCAGATGTGACACCCACCTGTCTTCAGGGCAGCAGCCTCTTGGTGTTGGGGGTCAGTGCACTCAGCTCCGGGGATCTCTCCTCCATGTCAGGAGCGGAGTGAGCAGGGCAAGTGCAGTGCACCCGGCCGCCACCAGATGGCGAGGAGGAGCCGCTTTACAGGAGTCCTACATGTCGAGCACTGTCGGATTCCAGCCTCGCCCGCGCCGCTCATATTGTAGCTGCAAGCGGTTGAGGGAGGGGGTGCCGCCGGCGCCCTCCACTGAGTGGCGCCCGGGCAAAAAGTCCGGCTGCACCCCCCTAGATACGCCCCTGGGCACAAGTGTATGTTCTATACAGGATTTTATTCTGATATTTACAGCTATCTCTATACATAGCTGTGCTATATAGGGAGAAGCAAAATAGGCTGCCCACTGGAATTTTTACCATTTATATGACGTCTATTTGTAAGATTTATTATATATAGGGATATTCTGGAACTTGCACTTTTGGTCTTTTTTCTATTGATATACCAGGTATGTAAACCGTATATGTGGTTGGATTCATATTGTATGTTCCCCTTTCCACCCCCCTTTTTTTACCTGTTCAAGCACATCTCTAATAAAATATAATATTTTTCATTATACCCTATGGTCGCTCTTTTCTTCTTCTCTTTAAATGTTAATACTTGCGATGGGTTTTATTGATAATCCTATTATACCTTCCTAACTCTATTTTCCATATACTGTGGAGAATGAGGTGGGTTTTACCGCTTGTGATACTTTCAAATAATAGCCATGAACAAAAGGACACAGTGCAATAGAAACTAAAGAATGTGAAATTCTTGGGCCTTACCTCCATTTTAAAACTTTATTTTACCAGGAAAAACAGAATATTCAAAGTGGAGCTAGATAAGAGATGAGTGTTTTTTAAAAAGAAGCCAAATAAAAAAAAAACACTTACCGCAGGGTCACCAAGAGACTCTTTTTTGCAGACATACATTTTCAAAATCTAGTTTATTTGGAAGGTGATTCCTGAGTGTAGCTCCCCTACAAAAGATCAAACATTTGCAAATGCATTCTGCAGTATGCATGGAATTTCTTGGGGTGCTGCAGTAACTCACCATACATACAACTAAATGCCCTCTTATATGGCGCTGGCATAGTGAAGGGTGGACCCAGAATCAATGATGCCTCCTTGGTCCTTCCAAGGTGGGGTATCTTCCACCAAACTATTTTGACAGTACCCAGTAATAGAGTACTTGTTCAGTCTGGGTAAAACATGTCATTCCATTATCCACCTCTACTATTTCACCAAACAACCAAATGCAGTTTGGGCCAATGGGTGGGCAAATGGGTGGGCCAATGTAGTGTGGGCCAATGAAACCAGTGGGTGAACGGAGAGATTTTCTGTGCGCTACAGCAAACGCATGCATTCAAACTAAAGCCCATTTTGCATTTGCGTTTAGGGTTGCATTTCAATGCCTTTGCATGCATTCACCCATAGGATATAATGGGTGCACAAACATATGCGTTTCAGTTGCACTTGGAATGCGTTTGCATGCTTTTGCATTGCGTTTGCAAGAGCTAACGCAATGCAAACGCAATGTATGCAAAATGCACCAGTGCACAGATGTGCACTTAGCCTATGATAAAAAATGTCCACATTCTTGCATAACACTCGTGTAGCACTCACAAAGCACCCATGTGACATACGTATGTTAGGTGAGGAAAACGCCCCAATTGTATATCACATACATTTCATAGACATGCTAGGTGAGATACAAAATACACAATTGCATTGCATACACAGTATCATACGACTGACAATCATCCCACTTTTCAGGAATGTTATTGTAGCAAAAAACTTAAACGCAAGTGGAACAGAGGTCTACAGGTGATGGAAAACACTCTTTTAATATTAAATGCTCTATATTATTAAAAAAGGTTTTTTTATATAGCTTTTTTTTCCCATACAGGCTTGTGAACACTACAGAGCACCACTTACTGCCTCTGCTAGAAAACAATCAAGGAGACTGGCAGGCAACCCTAGATGCAATATGAGAAGGATCAGTAGATGAGCATAAAAAATATATACTTTTTGTTATTTATATGCAATAATGAGCTGTTCTTCTTAAACATAAAAATAGTGAACAATCCCTGAAAGGTGCCCTTTTTGTTGCAACAGCCTAAGGGATTTTCTTTGCTAACATTATAGGATGCTGTTTTATTCATGTCCATGTTGTTAAATAGTGAAATTTTATATTCTTTGTCATAAAGTTTTATTTTTTTCTTGATGAACACATGAGAAATGTAATTATGTATTATGTTTATTGAACTGTATCAAGGCTGATACATGCAGTAAATAGAGGGTACCATTACACGTCGCAACATTGCATGCAATTTCACTTGCGACTTACTGGTTGCAGTGAAATCATGGACACATTATTCAATTTGTACACAGCAACAATGTGTCCATGATTTCACTGCAACCAGCAAATTGCAAGTGAAATTGCATGCAGTGTTGCGACATGTAAAGGTACCTTTAAGGCCACTTTACACGTTACGATATCGCAACGCAGCTACGATAAAAAGTCACATGGTAGAGGAGTTGCAGTTGATATCGTTCTTGCGTTGTGTCATGTAAATAGGCAACGCAACTCAAAAACGAAGCAACTACGATAAAAAGTCACGTGGTACGGGCGTTGCAGTTGATATCGTTCGTGTGTTGTGTCGTGTAAATGGGCTACGCAACTCAAAAACGATGCAACTACGATATCGTTTTTGGATTGTGCATGCTCTTCAACCGTGCAATATTGGCTTGACGATCTGGCAGGATCGTGCTGTGTGACAGCGCAACTACGATTTGGAGTGCAACTTCCCCTATTCACTACAATGTTAATTTGTAGTTCCCTGAGTTGCTCAGACACAGTGTGCAAGAGGGCGTACGACATCATAGTTGCGTTGCCTGCCGATATCTCCCTGTGTAACATCTCCTATACGATTTTGGACAAGTGCCAAAAACTTGCGCGCTCCTATGAAGTTGTATGCAAAATCGGAACGATATTGCGACGTGTAAAGCGGCCTTTAGAGTGGTATGCGTAAAGTCATAGGGTACCGTTACACGTCACAACATTGCATGCAATTTCACTTGCAACTTACTGGTTGCAGTGAAATCATGGACACATTGTTCCATTTGTACACAGCCACAAAATAGAACAATGTGTCCATGATTTCACTGCAACCAGTAAGTTGCAAGTGAAATTGCATGCAATGTTGCGACGTGAAAAGGTACCCATAGAGAAAAGATGATGCAGCTAACTTCTTTAGCCTGAAACCAATGGGAACCGGTAATGCACCAGCAGAAGTAGTAATTCCATTCCTTTCATCAAAGCGATGTTCAAATAATAAAACAATATTAAGAAATATACATATTATTTAGGTTACCTTCTCACGCCACAACCACGGGAGACATTTTTGGCGGCGATATTTCGTCCTGGAAATATCACTGCCAAATGACCTCATTATAGCGGCGTGTATTTCGGGAATTTGGTGGCGATAAGACACTAAATTCCCGAAATACACGCCGCAATAAGGAGGCAATTTGGCAGCGATATTTCCAGGACGAAATATCGCCGCAAAAAATGTCTCCCGTGGTTTTGGCGTGAGAAGGTACCCTTACAGTTAAACAAAAAAATTTGTAAGATCCTAAACCTGCATCCATATCAATACATCATGGCACCTGGGTCATGGTGGAGCGAACTTCCACTGCCAACACTCAATTGCTGGAATTATTTTGCCTTTTGTGATCAATAGGCCATTGCAATGCCATGAAATTCTGTGAAGCCTAATTACTAAGCCTGGGCCTCAAGCGAAGCCATGACCTGCCACACTCCACAACATCATGATGTTGCTAGGACCTAGCAATCACAAAAGGCCCTCGGGATCCTGGCATTGGAGTCCTGCCAAGAAAGTTTTCACTACCCTGGTTTGACTGTCATGGAGTACCAACGTGGATTTTAGATCATGATCCTGAGAATCACTTTGGCTAATTGTAATATTTATTAGTACTAGTTAATTAAAATAAAATGGTAATTAACCCGATAATGATGACCTAAATGTCTCTAGATGTCTAAAAATGAGGGTACGTATTTTGTTCTTACATCTAGAGATGTAAGATCAGAGGAAGCCCTCTAGCGCCCCTCAGTTTCATAAAATCTCTGGGGTTTCAGTTAATGAGGGTAGCCAAGACTCTGGAGATTGAGAATCAGGAATTTTTTTTCCCGGTACCGGTAATGTGATCACCGGTAACACTGGTACTGGTCATCACATTACAAAATAAGGCATCATAGATAAAAATGATTTGTTTCTCCACCACCCCTCCCCCACAGCATCCCAAAATGGCCACATTGCGCGCAGAAATCTGCCACCTCCCCTGCATCTCTAAGCAGTCTGACATGATCCATTATGTCAGATCGCATTGAAATGCCATCCCAATCCCCTACAATCCCCTCTGGTTTACCCTGTGGTGTCACCAGCCTCCGGCTTCTCTGTCCCCTGTCCTGGTACGGGTGCATGCGTCTGCTCTCGTTTGATGCTCTATTCAATCTGATGTGATCAAACATCACATTGAATAGAATTTGCAGACCCCTTTCCCCTAGTCAGGTACCACCCTTGTTACCTTTTTCCCTGTGATCTTGCCTCCAGATACACACCTCTCCTCATGTGATTACACTTATCCTACTGTGTGCGCACCTTCCCAGGGGAATGACAGGTCATGAACTCAGTGACTTCATGACTGATCACTATACTTTGGCAACACAGGGATCAATGGTGATCCCATGGTGATTTGCTTTGAAGATCATTAGATCACAGTCAACCTGTTACAACGGTCCAATGCAACTAGCAGCTGATGGTAAGGCAGAACCCTGAGGGACTCCGATACCTTTAACCCCTATATGATTTGCCCCCAGGGCTGTGGGGTACTTGGAACCAGGCTTTGCTAATTCTGCGGGAGTCACAGGGGTCAAGACCCGGTTCCGTGACCCTGCGCATCAGAATAAAAGTTCAGAGCTGGTGGTCGTAACGCCACCCGTGGTGTTCGGTTATGAGGTCTGATGCTTCGGTGTGGGACCTCTGGGGATGATGGAATTGAAGCTACTGTGATATCGCTCCCCACGGGTGGAGAAGTTCCCCAGGGAAACTGGTATAGTCTATGGCTGTAGTAGGCCATTGGGGTGCAGAACTGAGGGCGCGGAATAACCGACAGACACACAGTACATAGTCTCCTTTAACTTTACTGGTAGTTGCAGGTAGAAACCAAGATACCATCCACAGGTGATGTTATGAGTCTTGGTGGCTTGCAAACAAGTTGGGGATCTCCTCAGCCAGTGAATTCTGAGGCATCCCTGCTGCTTTTCTCTTTGCTGGTCCTGGTTGACTGTAGCTAAAATGCGACCCTCTCTCTCTACTGTTAAGTCTCTCACTAGTGATGGGCGAGTCCTAAATTACTCGGAATCGCTTGACTCTAGCGAGTCCGAGCCCGGGACTCGCTACTCGTTGCGAGTCTACCAAGTCCAATATTAATGAATGGGGAAGCGAGTAATAGCGAGTAATGTGCGATTTACAAATGTCTCGGAAGCTTCAGGCTCTATCTGCTACAATAGCTAAATCATGTTTAATAGGCTCCCGCTGTCACAGCACAGTTAACTCTCTGCTTACCGGCGCTGCAACAAGAAGAAGAAGGAAGACAGAAGACAGAAGAGAGAAGAAAGAAGAGAGAAGACCTGGATCTTTGGAGGGGTGTGTGGTGGTAATAAAGTTGGAGCCCTAATGGTGTCTGTGTCTTTATTTTTAATAAATAATTTTTCTCTGTGTGGTGTTTTTTTTAACCCTTTATTGGAGATTCTTAGTGGCCGGGTCAAACCTGGCCTGACATTAAGAATCTCGGGCTTAATACCAGCTTGTATAACAAAGCTGGTATTAACTCCTTTATTACCCAGCGTGCCACCGCCACCAGGGCTGCTGGAAGAGCGGGGTTCAGCGCCAGAGGATGGCGCTTCAATGAACGATCTATCTTCTGGGGCGGCTGCGGGCTGCAATTTTCAGCAGGGGGTGCCCAGAAAGCTTGGGCCTCCCTGCGCTGCGGATTCCAGCCCCCAGCTGCTTAGCTGTACCTGGCTAAACATAGAAATTGCGCGGAGCCCCACGCATTTTTTTTTTATTATTTCATGAAATTCATGAAATAATAAAAAAAAAGGGTTCCCCTATATTCTTGTGTCCGGCCAGGTACAAATAGGCACCTGGGGGTTGGGGGCAGCCCGTCGCTGCCTGCTGGATCCGGCTGGTTCCAGAAATACGGCGAAGCACACGTCATTTTTTTTTCTGAAAAATCAATAAAACAATCCTAAAAAAGGGACTGCATTTTTATTAACCCCTTGCCCATGGTGCAGGGATTAATAAAGATGCATTCCCTTTTATTTACATTGTTTTATGGATTTGACAGAAAAAAATTTGACGTGGGCTTCGCCGTATTTCTGGAACCAGCCAGATCCAGCAGGCAGCGACTGGCTGCCCCCAACCCCCGGGTGCCTATTTGTACCTGGCCGGACACAAGAATATAGGGGAGCCCTTTTTTTTATTATTTCATGAATTTCATGAAATAATAAAAAAAAATGCGTGGGGCTCCACGCAATTTCTATGTCTAGTCAGGTACAACTAAGCAGCTGGGGGCTGGAATCCGCAGCGCAGGGAGGCCAAAGCTTTCTGGGCACACCCCGCTGCAAATTGCAGCCTGCAGCCGCCCCAGAAGATGGCGCGTTCATTGAAGCGCCATCCTCTGGCGCTGAACCCCGCTCTTCCAGCGGCCCTGGTGGCGGTGGCACGCTGGGTAATAAAGGGGATAATACCAGCTTTGTTATACAAGCTGGTATTAAGCCCGAGATTCTTAATGTCAGGCCACGTTTGACCCGGCCACTAAGAATCTCCAATAAAGGGTTAAAAAAAACACAACACAGAGAAAATTTTTATTAGAAATAAAAAAAAAAAGCCATTAGGGACTCCATCTTTAATTAAAAAAATCCTCTTCCGTCCGACGTAGTCCAAAACGCGATGTCCTCTCTGCTACATCCCTGTGCATAGATATAGATGTCTATGCACAGGGAATGAGCAGACTGAGAACAATCTCAGCTCTGCTACATCATCTCTGTGCACAGACATTCATGTCTGTACACAGGGAGAGCAGGCGGGCTCTAGGACCCTGGAGCTGCAGCAGCCTGCAGGACCCGTGCCCCGCACAGAGCAGACAGCCGGACTCGTTACTGTGCGAGTTTCCCTGCGATTACTTGCACAGTAACGAGTCCAATGCAAGTCAATGGCAATCCTAGTTTTGTCAAAGTCTCTGACAAAACTAGGATTGCCATTAATTTGCATTGGACTCATTACTGTGCGAGTAATCGCTGGGAAACTCGCAGAGTACCGAGTCCTGCGAGGCCCTTACTACTCGCCGAGTAACGAGTCCTAGCGAGTAGACTCGCCCATCCCTATCTCTCACCAGTATGGCAGGCAGCTTGAGCCCTTCCCAGGCACCACTCCTCTGGCCACTGTCCCTGAGCCTTTCAGTGCTGCTGTGCCTCCTGGTGCTTTGTTGTGTCCGGGAGACTTGGAATCTCCCATCTTCTGGTTTTGGCTGTTGGGCCTGAAGTCCTTTCACAGCCTCGGACTCCGGTGTCCACTTCTGGTGCTCTGCTCTGGGGTGAGGCGGTCGGCTGGCTCCACTCCCCAGACCTGCTTCTGTCCTTCCTCAGACCCTCTCCCTATGGGTCCCTCATGCTTGCTAGTCTCTATCCTGGAATGAGCCTTACACTGCTCCAGTCCACAGGGCACCTTCACAGCCCTCCTAGGAGCTGAACTGACTAATCCCACCCCTAGGCTAGAATTTATAAGAGAGCTCTCCTTAACTCAGGTTTTAGAGCTCCCCCTTCTGGTCTGGAGTCAGGAAAGTGTTGCATGCTGTGGGCTTACCTGGTGTAGATACCCCTTCTTGCTTCCAAGCATGACATCACCCATGAGTGAGGCAATGCCATTGTGGCAATCGGACTCTAGGGTGCCATATTCCACCTAGTGAAATTCAGTACTCCTGGACTTTCTGTTAGAAGAAACAATAACAGTAGATAATTCTGCAGAGTCTTAAAAATGAAAAATTTACTGAAAACAAGAAAAATTGCAAAACTCAGTCACTACGGCGCTTTTTCCTTCCACCGTTGGCTGATGATGAACTTTATACCATACTAGCTGTAGTACCCGGCTACGCCCGGGTTAATAAATAACTGATGTTAGCTATAAAAAAATAGAATTTGAATATGTCACATTAATGACCTGTAGGAAAATCGAAGCTGAGCTGTGATTGGTTGCTATAGGCAACCTGATAAATCTCCAGCCAACAGTAAACCCTTCCCCCGGCCGGGCAGTATATGTTACCTCACACATACACATAATAGACAGCTAAATAAATATGAAGAAAAAATGCACTCACCAGAGATGATGAACAACGGTCCTTTATTGGGGTTGCCAAAACATGATACAGGGAGGGGGAGAGACCAGAGTGACTACGGCACCGTTTCGGGCTCTCGCCCTTCAACGGGTCACAGGTGGCCGGTGGTGCCTGCTCTGACCTTATATAGGTTGAGCTGGACCGCCCTCATGACGTCACAGCCGGCCAAACATAATAAAAACACAAGTGCACATGTTAAAAACATAACACAAATTGCAGACAGCACCATAGGAAAAACAATTAAATATTATGAACACAAATATTTACATTAATTACTTATGATCATATGCTTACACAATGCTGGGCAGTGATCTGCTGCGGCGTCCGAGCGTACCAGCGCTTCTGGGTCATGTGAGCGCATCATGTGACCGCATCACGTGACTGCAAGGGGAAACTTTATGATTGGATAACGCTCCCTGCTCTGACTGCGCATGCGCGCAGTCACCTCGGCCTCAAGGCAACGTCACTAAGTGTACTGGCGTTGTCAGGGAAACGAAAGAGCCAATCAGGAGGGCAGCAGGTTAAATGGAAGATACATGACATAGTCTAAGCAGGAAGTTTATAACAAATAATCACCTGCAGTTATAGGAGTCCTGCAACAAAAAACAATAAAGTGCAATAATCCCCAGTATTTAAGGTAGTTAACGTCACAAAGGGCATTTAATGCCAACTAAACTTCCCATATTATAGCCCCCAACCCCTCTTATACTTTACGCCTAATGTTTCTATATGGCAGAAAAGAACAACCTAAAATTTTTTTCATGTATAATGAAGCGCCCCACTACTGATCCGGACGCGTTACAGTTGGATACCGCCGGATGCCTATCAGGCAGAGGAGGGGGAAGAAAGATTATACACATTGATGAAAAAACCTACTTATATATATATATATATAGGAAACACAGTTCGTTATTAACTCCTTGTACTATTATGATGTTCCAATAGTATAAAGTCATAGCTATAGCTCCAAGAAACACGTATATCTATACATATTCTTTAGTCCAGAAACAATCAATCGTCCATCATCTTACAAAAACACGGCCATGTCCAGTTTATCATTTAGGCCAAGGGCACCCTGGGCATTAAGCTCCAAGATCCACTTGGCCTCAAGTTGCAATAGGCGTTTATGCTGATCACCCGCTCTATTGGAAGGGGGTAGTTTAGCAATCCCGGCAAATTGAAGAACCCCAGCATCTCCATCATGTATACCATTAACGTGTTGAATTAGTCTAGGGGACCCCTTATTTTTAAGTATAGAACTAAAATGTTCCCTTGCTCTGACAAACATGGGCCTGATGGTTTTGCCCACGTAGAACCTTTTGCAAGGGCACCAAATGGCATAAACCACCCATTTGGTGCGACAATTGATAAAAAAATTGATCTTAATTCTTTGGCCACCCAATTCAAGATAACTCCCTGTAGCCAGTTGTGGACACCAATTACAGTGCCCGCATTTAAAGTTCCCTTGCAGCCGTTTCTTTCTTAACCAATTCTTAGTATTGTCCAAGGCTCTAAGTCTTTTTTGAACCAGCAGGTCCCCTAAATTTTTACATCTTCTATACGTGACAACAGATACTGGAGCCAATTTAGAAAGAGTTCTGTCAGCCTCCACAGCGTGCCAATGTCGTTTAATGGCAGCCATGATATTCCTAAACATTGGACCGTGTTTAAAGTTAAAATAAAAGGGCCTGGACTTATTCTTAAAAGCATAACTAGTTGTTAGATTATCAGGGCTGTTCCTAAGGATGTGGATCCTAGCTCTCTCCCTAGCTTTTTTCAAAATCCCCAATGGGTACCCTCTATATAGAAGGTCTGATTCTAGAGTATCTGCTTGCTCTTCGAATTTATCATCCCTGTTGTTAATGCGGCGAAGCCGCAAGAATTGACTAAATGGAACACCCGTCCTGGTGTGTTCAGGGTGGACACTTCGAAAATGCAACAGAGAGTTCGTCGCAGTCATCTGTTCCAAAAAATATTCGTTTTAGATATTCTATTTGAACTTTCTGCTGGATCCACTACTTCTTCATCATCTGAAGAATCGCTGGACGATGAAGTTGATACATTAGCTGGTGGCATGTACTCTTCATCAGACAAAGAAATTTCACTTTCATCATCACTATCAAAAATGATTGCCTCGATTTCATGGTCAGTCAATCCCCTGGAAGTAGACTGAGCCATTGTAATTTTAGATGTCAGTAAACTAAAAAGAAAAAAAAAAAGATTACAATTTGGCTTGTGCACTGTAAACAGTATGTGATAAGACTCTTTGTTAGAGTCCCAGCACACCAAGCGATATAAAGCAGGTAAAGTGCAGCCCCCCTCCTCTTACCTCCAAAAGATCAATTTCTTGTAGTGCAGTAGAAGCCTCTGGTTTTGGAGCTCAGAAAGTTTCTATTTCCAGACAAAAGAAAGCTGACTTCTTCCTCCAAAGTCTCTCCAGCAATTAGGACAAAAAGACCTGTGATGAGGTCAGAGACACATAACTTTGTGTGGGAGCCTCCCTTCCAAGATCACATGGCCATGTTGTCATGCAGAATCCACACTCTTCCCAGCAATAGCAGAGTCATAAAAGTTCTTCCCCAGCAACAATACAGACAAAAAGACAGAGTATCACATGTAAACCTAGTACAGGCCTAAAAGGCCCCGGGTGCGTGAATATGGGGTAGTCCCAAAAAAAAAGGTTGTAATACCGAAATGTCTGTAACATAAAAATATATGAATAACTGGAAATTACTAACAACTATATACCTAAGGATTACCTAGATTTTCAAAATTCAAACTAAAGTACTTTTACAGAAAATAGAAAACAAGTAACCTGGCAGGCCTGCGAGGCCCCAGGTATGCGTTCTAGGGTTAATTTTGTGTTTCTTCATACAAAGTATGCCTCATTTAGGCCTTTTAAAAAAAAAAATATAGAAAAAATAAAATAATTTTGTTTTGGCCTAACTTGAACTTTGTCAATATCTGTGTTACCTACATAAGTGTGTGGAGGGGTGGGTTGGATGTGGACACATCAATGGTACATTCAGGGCACATTGTGCTCATGTGTATTTATGGGACAGTATGGTGCCATGCTAAGTCAGTGACTACATAGAGGTGGGAGTAAAACATGTGCCACTGTGTTTGGCTAATTGAATAAGGTAAACCAAAACATGGGGGTGTTGGGAATCACAACAAAACTGGGTTCTGGTTGAAAGTTTTTACTCATCAACAACATGTGTGGCAAACATTGCCAGCACACACAACAAGGCTGTGTGGGTTTGGGAGTAGCCACGACACATGACACACCGTCCCAATGTGGGACACTATAAGAAAAAAGGCCAACGTGGCCTGAACAAAACAAAAAAGGTGCCAACAGGGCAATTTGGGCAAAAACTGGATCCAACATGGACAAATAAGAGTCATTGTTTATGGGCCCATTATTGTGGGCGGGCGGAGGGGTCACGGGCCATGCGGCTCTGTTGTCTCTATAGGGCAGCAATCATGGCACCCAGGCGGGATAGTTTATCCTGCCCTTCCTGGTGTGCCCTCTGTAGGTGCTGCTGGGCATCCTGGTGGGCCAGCAGCACATCCGAAATAGTTGGGACAGCTGTAGGGAAAAAAAGAAGGTTAATGATGTCGCAGCCGATGTTGATGTGTTACATTGTGTGTAATGAAAGGGAAGATACTTACGCTCGCCATCACCATCCGATGTTCCATCTGGTGGAGATGGTGATGTGCTAATGGCCCAGCCGGCCGCATGTGCTCCATGGCCTTCTGCAACACATTGACAGTCATGTGAGACACTACATTTCTTTTGTTCATGACGTTTTTAAGACACAGCAGTTAGGGCATTGGTCATGCTGTATGCGTTAGAAGACACTTACCAACATATGGTGACACGTGAGCCACCATCTCAGGGGGGGTGAGTTCACCTCACTATTCCCGCTCTCGGGCCCAGGTGATGGTGGTGTCCCTGTTGGTGCTGGGATGATTGGGGCCTCCGGAGCAGGGGATGGTGGTGTTCCAGGTGCTGCTGGGCTGATTGGGGCCTCCAGAGCAGGGGATGGTGTCCCTGGTGGTGCAGGGCTGAGTGGGGCCTCAGGAGCAGGGGTGGTGGTGAGATCCCGGGTGGCAGGAAAGTGTTGCTGCTCCCCAGAATCCCCATCATCATCACCTGGAACATAAAGCAGGAGGACCCAGCTGTTTCCCCAAAGGGACACCACATGGGTGGACCAACTAGTGTATTTGCCAATGTCCGAACAGCGTGAATGTTAGGCAGAATAGTTATTTTTGGGGCATATACTGTGTTTTGGCCCATCAAGTTAGTCGAAATGCAGGGCTGCAACAGTGTTGAAATCAGTTTAGTTCTCAAGTTGGGTTTGCATGTTAGGTGGTTTTTTAAAATAGGTAGCTTACACATTTGAATACAGGTGTTTGCAGCATGGCTGCCAACACATAACATACAGATTGGATCCCGTGTGGTTGTACTTATATTTGTGTCTGGTTACATTGTATGTCTCCGAGGCTCAACATATGTGTGCCAGCGTTTTATATGTGTGGGCACCATGGCATTGATATGTAGTGGAAGCATTGACCTGCTGCACCCAACTTAATTGGCAAAGAAACACGTTCAGATGCACTCAACACAGGCACATTGCTATGGCTAATGCCTTAGTTGCTCACTAACATGTTGCAGTGTTGGCAACATGCAGAGACACATTGTTGATAACTCCACATGTTTTTTTGTTGCTACATTATGTGGCCTAGGCCAAGCATACATGATGGCTTTGTATTGTTTAGTATATGTAGGTTGCAATGTGTGTGGAGCCTTGTCACATACTCACCACACAGCCTTGCAATCCTGGCCCGCAGATCCACAATGCGACCTGGGCACTTGTGCCTCAGGTCCGCAATCTTCTTCTGGATCTGCTTACAGGTCCTCTCAACACCCAGTTTGGTCAGCAGAGCACGCTGTATCCTGCGCAGGATGCTGCGTTTGCGCAGCCGTGGGTGGCGGTGGTGCTGCTCACTCCAGTAGTCATGGCGGTCCGCAATATCTATCAGGAGCAGGAGCTCCGCAAGCCCCCAAGGTGCTGCACGCTGTGCGCCGGCCATGACTGTGCTGGTATGTGCAGGGGAAGTCCAGGCACCTGGCATGCGGAGCGGAAGCGAAACTAACGTCATGACATCACGACGCACACTAGCGCCGTCAAACAACATTGTGTACAATAACAAGCCATGCGGCCGCGGAGCGGGAGTTGCGTAGTAAACACAACAGCTTCACCAAAATCGGGCCGCATAGCAGTGCGTGCCCTGTGACACCCATTTGCGATGGCTACGTCAATTCATGAACTGCCATGTGGCCCAGAATAATGTACATAGCACGTCATCTGAACTACATGACATTATGTTGCGCAACATAATGGCCGCATCATTGGACATAGGTAGTGTGTGGTTGTGTAGGTGCAGATGCGTGTGGTGCTGAAGTGACAGCTCATCAAAGATGGCGCCCTGTGCTGGGACAGAAAATGGTAACAACAGTAGCCCCCACCAATCATCGCTGATGGGGCGCGGACTACATCATGCTGTGTCACGCCCCTTGGAAATCAATAGGAGACGCAGATTCCATCCATATCACCCGTTTACACGCCACTACCAGGGCAATTCACCCTTTGGGTTGCCTCGGATTTTAGAACACGGCTCAGAAACCGCTACCCGGAGCAACTGCGAAAAACCCGATCACTTTCCCCAATTACACGCTGCAACTTCGTAGCAATTTCAAGGCAACCGTGACAAAAATCCCGATTGCCAGGCAGTTGCTACACCTCAGTGGCGGCGTGTAAAAATACCTTTATTGTTTAAGTGTTGTTTCTGTACAAAAACTTTACTCAGTCCATGAGTACTGAAGTTAATTAGGGGGGAATGTGCGCCCTGTGACAGGTAAGCCACAGAATCAACTAGTGCACTATGTGTGCTATGAGTTAAAGTGGCTAAAACAGGGACCCAAGGATCTTAATGAATATGATGAGTCAAAAAGGTACAGCTCATTAATACATTTTTAAGCTGAGGAATCAAGCTCATGTATCTGTGGCACCCTGTGCCAGGTAAGCCACAGAACCAACTAGTACACTAAAGGTACCTTTACACACCGCCACAGGAAGGCAGAAACTGCCAGGTACTGGGGACAATTTTGCCTGTTGCCATGAAATCACTACGAAATGGCGGCGTGTAAATCAGGAAATTCCTCCCTGTGCCCTGCAGTTCCTTAGAATACCTGTTGCTGAGCCGTGCTCAAAAACAGGAAGGCACAATACCTATGGTGGTGGCGTGTAATCGGGGCACAGGCAAGGTATTTGCATGGCCTACGAATTCCCAGGGACGTGCCACGGTGTCATGGATACCACGCCCCATCAGCGATCATTGGTGGAGGCTCCTGCATTACGATTGGTTGTCCCTTCACAGGGCGCCATATTTAAAGAGCTCTCCATTCACAGACCACAATTGCAATGGCGTCATGTATTAGCCAGCCTGCCTGCGCAGGCTGGCCAATCATGATGCTATTGCATTGTCCAATCACCGTACGAGCGTCACATAATACACAACTCTGTCACGCCTGTGTACTTGCGGCACGAAATATGTACGCCCATATTCCTTTGTGGTAGTGGCGTGTAAACCAGGGAAGGAATTCAACAGGAAGTAAGCCGCAGGAGCTGTCGGCACTTCCGGGGATCGCAGATACCTTCATTGGAGTACGCAATGGTGGCATGTATATGCGGCATCAGGGGCTGCTAGGCCCGACACCAGTGCACCTCCAGAGCCAGTGTGAGGGTCCAGAGAGCGAGGGCCGAAGGTAGAGGCAAGGAACACTACAGATGGGGCAGAGGAGCCATACCGGCTCACCCCACCAAAATACTGGTCACTGGAGACCAAGTCTGCAACAGAGAAAAAGATCAGCCCAGCAGAGAAATCAGTATACCATGGGGGCTTAGCTTCCTGGACACCTGCAGCACCAACATTTGAGAGCCAGGGACCTCAGAAGAGATAGCAGTAGCCGAGAGAGAGCCCTCAGTACAGCAACATGGGTGTGGAGAAACAGGAGGTCAGGCCTGGTTTCATGCCAGCCAGGCTTTTGAACAAGGAACAGGACAAGGAGGCCTATACCCTGCTCGGTGTGGAAATACTGAGTTGTAGCCTTCAACCCGGAGAGTGTACCTGCAAGAACACCAGTAAAAGGTACATAAAAAGACTTTATTGTCCCTTCTTCAACCTGTCCCACACCACAACGACTATGCTGCCCTATTCCTACCATGCTGCCCTATTCCACCATCATACCCTTCAGCCCCGAGGAACCCGCTCTTCCTGTAGAGAGCTCCAACACCTTGCTGCCGCCCATCACCCCAGAGGTCCCAGCAGCATGAGTGCCATCACCGGATCTACAGGTGGCGTCATTACTGACAATAACTTTAATCCCATGTAAATACTCCCCTTTTCATTGTCACCCAAGGGCACAGGCTCGGGCACCGACCACCTGTGACATCCCTGCACCTGACAGCCCGAGACCTGAGTACCCAGTCCCTTGTGGCCTCAGACACCTGGATTGGATAAGTTGTTACTGACATCAGGTGATGAATTCATGTCAATAGTGCATATAGAAATGCATTTACTTATAAAATTGGTGATGGACTTAATATTTATTTTATTAATCCACTTATAAGATTCCAGCACATTGGTTGTCCTTTGATGTGATGGCATTGAATTTGTAAATAAATTTTCAGAAGCAAAAAGACTCGAGTGCTGGAATCTTATAAGTGGATTAATGAACTGCACCTCCGTCCGAAGCCAGGACTGTTCCATGCACCGTCTGCAGGAGCTGAGGTTCTATTGATTACATCCTCGTAAGCAGAAAACCTTCCCCTCCCCTTTTCCCTATCATTAATGGTACATTTACACGCGGCCACAGGAAGGTAGGAACAGGCAGGCATCGGACACAATTGTGCCTGTTGCCTTGAAAAGACCATGATGTGGCTGCCTGTAATTCAGGACTTTCCTTCCTTCAGGGAAGACACAGGAAGGAAAGTCCTGAATTACATGCAGCCACATCGTGGTCTTTTCAAGGCAACAGGCACAATTGTGTCCGATGCCTGCCTGTTCCTACCTTCCTGTGGCCGTGTGTAAATGTACCATTATATTTATTTAACCCGCTGTGTGTATCAGATTAAAAGAGTTGTCCGGTCTAAAATGACAATTCTGCAGTCACTGTGCAACTGCAAAATTATCAATCCACCCGGCGCCCGGACTGTGCACTTCGAGGATTCTTCATTTTGTAACCTGAGAACGAACTGCAATTATGCGGTATGCATGTTCCTGGCAATACAAGACTGGTGGACCGCGCCTCTCTCCATACCAGTGTACGGAGCGGGTGTGTCTCACTAGTGGGCGCAATCGTCTAGTGGGCATGGCCTTGCTTCATACAATTGTATTGAGCGAAGCAACACCCACTAGATGGGGGCTGTCGCTGCAGTGGCCAGTTACATGCATACCAGATAGCTGCAGTCTGTTCCCGGTTTAGAAACAGCGAATCCTCACAATGTCTCGTACGGGTGCTGAGAGGATTGATAATTCTGCAGTCACCAGAAGTTATCAGTTTAGACCGGACAACCCCTTTAATTAGCTTTATTATGTGAATTCATGCAAATCTGTATCTGTCTGGATTATAGTTGGTCCCTTTTTCTTAAGCAACTTTAGCTAGTTTCACACTGCTGTTGTTTCCCTGATCACGTTCGATCAGGTTTATGTGCCAAAACCAGGAATGTCTCCAAAACTCAGAACAGGGGTCAATCTTTCAATTATAGTTTTTCTCTGCAAGTTCCTCTCCTGGTTCCTCTCCTGGTTTTGGGACACAAACTGGATAGAACCTGATCAGGGAAAAACTGCAGTGTGAAACCAGCCTTTGTCTTTTACTATTTTGTAATTTTAAGTTTACCTTAATAAAGCAATCCTTTTAATCAAACATAGGGATTTTTTGTTATTTTACTATCTACCCTGAGCTGAAATATGCAGGATTCTGACTGTTAGTGTAAATTCTGAGTGTAATCCTTGTTATTTGAAAGTGGGCTTATTTTGTATATTTAACATCATGTAGAGTTTGTTGGTTCAGGATCCAGTTAAGGATCCATTTACATAGACCTTTAAGGCTTTGTGCCCACACTGCAGATTTAGCGCAGAAAAATCTACAATTTGGTGCAGAAATTTCTGCACCAAATACACATCTTGCAGAACCAAAATGCATTGTGTTTTTGACTCATTTCTGGTCTGTTTTGGCATGTATTTACTGCATTTTTTCTCCTTGTGTATTTTATATTGAAGTCAGTGACTGGAAAATGCTGTAAAAAACAGATTAATAATTGACATGCTGCAGATTTTTCTGCATCCAATATCTGCACCAAATATGCAAAGGAAAAAAATGCAGCGTTGGCACAGCACTTCTGAACTTTCATGGACTTTGCTGGCTTCAGGGTATACAGGTGCATCTCAATGAATTAGAATATCATCAAAAAGTTAATTTATTTCAGTAATTTAATACATAAAGCAAAATACATATATTATATATAGTCATTACAAACAGAGTGATCTATTTCAAGCGTTTATTTATTTAAATGTTGATGATTATAGATTAAAGCCAATAAAAACCCAAATGTCATTATCTCAGAAAATTAAAGTAGGAAGGATGAAGGATCTGAGAGATAAAATATTACCTAAATAGGTATCAGAGGCTTCACCTTGTGTGGTTGTGAGCGTCTCAACCACAATAAAAGCATCAATATAAAAAGGGAACAAGAGGCGCAATAGTGCCCTATCACTCAGACACTAAAAGATGAGAGGTATAAAGTCAAAACCACTCACCTATTCCAGTTGTGATGACCCACAACTGGCTTGAAGGCATACAGTCAATACCGGCTGCAGCAGGACCTCCACCAACCACTCGCACGTGGGAAGACTCTCAGGAAGCTGGGAAAAGGTGTATGACAGTCCGCGCCACCGGGTACCAAGGAATCACCTGGGATGCAGGAAGTTATTTCAAGCTTAATCTTTATTCTCCAACATGTTTCAGCGCTCCACCTGAGGAAGGCGCCAGGTGGAGCGCTGAAACATATTGGAGAATAAAGATTAAGCTTGAAATAACTTCCTGCATCCCAGGTGATTCCTTGGTACCCGGTGGCGCGGACTGTCATACACCTTTTCCCAGCTTCCTGACAATAAAAGCATAACATGGCTGCTGCCTTCCCTAGCGTGGAGCATATTGAGTGGGGAGGATGAAAGGTTAAAAAAACAAGCTGCCGTATTCCATGGGTTATCAAAGGGTGAATATAATATTGTCAACGTATTTCAGGGCTCCCTGGCCCCTTCCTCCGGACAAATCAATATCATATTGCCATGTTTCAGGGCATTTCATGGAGTCCTGAAACGCGTTGATTAATAAATACAGTGGAATCTTGATTTATGAGCATAATCCGTTCTAGGAGTGTGCTTGTAATTCAAATCACTTGTATATCAAAGCAAATTTTACCATGAAAAATAATTGAAATACAGACTATTCATTCCACAACCCAAAAATCTACTGCATTCATATATATGTACAGGTAAAAACTGTTTGTACCATGTTAGGGTGCCTTCACACTTGCATCTGGAGCGCAGCGCACCAAACGCAGCAAACGCTTGCGCACATGCGTTCCTATGTTTAACATGGGAACGCATGTGCCTGCGTTTGGCCGCATTTGCGTATGGATGCGCATAATTTATGCGCCCTCCGACCGCACTCCAAACGCAGCATGCAGCATTTTTTGTGCGGACGCGGGCACTTGTTTTATCCGCAAGCGCACAAAACATGCATGGATCTCAATGGATCCGCAGTGTCCTCCGCATGACAGCGCAGGAGAACGCTGCGGATCTCATTGAAATCTCTCCCGGTGGCTGCCGGTGATCACTGGCGGCCACCGGGAGATAATGCAGAGCCACAGCTGATCTCCCACCGGTGTCAGCGGGGAGATTCAGCTGATCTGACAGCTGTTTAAATCTCCCGCGCTGACACCGAATAGGTGAGGTCGGCGTGGGAGATTTGAAGCAGTGATCAGCTGTTTATCTCCTGCACTGATATCACCCTATTCGGTGTCAGCGCGGGAGATTTAAACAGCTGTCAGATCAGCTGTATCTCCCCTCTGACACCGGCGGAAGATCAGCTGTGCCGGGAGGAGAACTCTGCCGCTGATCTCCTCCTTCCGGCCGCCCCCAGAGACAGCTGATTGGCTGCCCGGACACCATACTTATGTGAACGTATGCGGAGATTCTCCGCTGTGTTCACATAAGTTTGTGCTGCGTTGCACTGCGTTTGCGTATGCATGCCCTCCGCATGCAGACACAAACGCAAGTGTGAAGGCAGCCTTAGCCATTATATACAAAATATCTATTAGAATCTAGAGTCCTCAGTGGTTGATACCTTTTTATTTATATACATGTATAGGTAAAAACTGTTTGTACCATGTTAGCCAGTATATACAAAAATATATATTAGAATCTGAGAGTCCTGAGTGGCTGATACCTTTTAATGGCTAACTGAAAAGATTGTAAGTAAGGCAAGCTTTCAACACTCTATGGCTTTTTCATCAGGTTTAATCAGGCTTAAGTCTGATGAAGAGGCCATGGAGTCTCGAAAGCTTGCTATTTTTTTACCATCTTTTCAGTTAGCCATTAAAAGGTATCATCCGCTGAAGACCCTCACATTGTAATATATATTTTTTCATATACTGGCTAACATGGTACAAACAGTTTTTACCTGTACATGTATATAAATAAAAAGGTATCAACCACTGAGGACTCTCAGATTCTAATATATATTTTTCTATACATGTACATACAGAACTGTAAATTATTACAGTAATACGAAATACTTTACAGTGAAAATGAAAACATAATCATGCTCTTCAACCTCCATTATCCCCATGCAGCCTCCAATATCCCATTATCCCATGCAGCCCACAATATCTCCATGCAGCTCACAATTACCCCATCATCCCCTTGCAGCCCCCATCATCCCATGCAGCCCATCATCCCATGCAGGCCCCAATATCCCCATCATCCCCATGCGACCTCAATATAATTATTAAGGTACCTGTAGAAAGAATACACACACACACTCTCTCACTCTAACACACTCTTGCCAATGCACCGCTGCATGTATTCCAGGCCACAGGCCGCTGCACTGAGCTCTGTCAGCCGCTGTGGATGTATGGGAAGCTGCTGGCCAATCAGACACCGTGGCCGTTGCGTTTGATTGGCCGGCGGCTTCCCGTACATGTATGATGCTGAGAAAGCTGAGAGCAGCGCAAACAAATAACAGCGTGGCCACTTGCGGCAAGCGGTGACAATGACAGCGGCACCAGTAAATACCGAAATCATTAACATCACAACATCACACTTCACAGTATGCGCAGGCCGCGGAACCAGAAATAAAAAGATCACGATGCCTGCAATCCAATCATTGCTTGTTAACCAAGTTACAATTTTCACAAACAGTAGCTCGTCTTTCAAAATGCTGCAAGTAAATGTACTCGTAAATCAAGGTACCATTGTGTTATATTCACCCTTTGATGTCTCGTGAATATGGCAGACGTTTTAACCCTTCAACCTAACTACTTTAATTTCTGAGATAATGACCTTTGTGTTTTCATAATCATCACATTTAAGATATAAACACTTTAAATAGATCACTCTGTTTGTAATGACTCTATATAATATATGAGTTTCACTTTATGTATTGAATTACTGAAATAAATTAACTTTTTGATGATATTCTAATTCATTGAGATGCACTGTACATGCAAATTTTCTAGACCAAATATGCATGTGACACAGAACAGATCAGCGATCACTTTATAGCTACCTTACACAGGCAGACTAAAGAAAATGATCAATACTGAGCAACCTGCAATTAGATTTTACAGTGCACTTATGCTGCCATGTTGTCACGGTGTAGGAGTAATGATATGGAAATTACAGTTATGGCAGGGTGACCAGGGAAGATGTCTGACCCTAGTCTATGAACCTGAATGGCCTGTTTCCGAAGTATCTCTCATGGTGAGAATGTTTGGGCCTCCAGCCTCTGCTAACCTCCTTCACCAGCCCTGCACTATTCCCCCCTCACCTCCCTCCACAGAACCGGGATACAGCAACTCCAAAGGAAAGGACTTCAGCTACACAACACACAGTCAGCAAGCACGCTTCCAGGCATAGAGTGAAAATCTATCAGCAGCACACCTGTGGAAGAAAAGCTAGGGAAAGGAGTTCAGGTGATGTCACAATTAACCCCTCAATCAGCAGTTGAACCCAATAGTGAATGCAGTTCTGGAGCACAACACAGGAGGTCAGACCTTCACAACTATCACCATGCAGCTCTTAAAACACATACACAGCAGCATCCACCAATGTCAGCGCCGTGTAGCGCGTGACATATGTTTCTAGCAGTGTGAGTCCTGTTTACACCTGACAATTCACCACTGAGAACAATGGATCTATAACAATATTCTCCCGTGCTTCCCCTATACTCTGGAACTCTCTTCCCCAACACATTAGACTCTCGCCCACCATGGAAA